>OZ024891.1:277393-877393 GCA_964017195.1 Siderastrea radians | reverse complement strand
GATGAGCTTCCCGTACCCGCTATTTCCTAACAGCTTGAACACCTCGGCCAGCAGCGCCTTGCTTTTTTCCACGCGCCTCCGTCACCTGCTCCACGAACCAAGTGAATATCTTAGTTGGTTGGTAGTCAATCGTCCGATAAACATTTGTGATCACTGCTCCATGCTCAAGATACCATCTAAGTAGAGGAGCGTATAATAATATCTTCTTTGCAGACAATGCTCCCACTAACTTCTTTCCGTTTCCGCGGTTCCGCTTCGTGCGTTTTAGGTAGTCAAGCATATGCTGCGGCACAGCTTCAACAGGCACCTCTTTGTTGTAGAAGAATGGGCACATCTCCTCAAACTTTGGGCGCAAGTGCTCAGGGATCTCTATATCGACTTCTGCAAATCCGAACCATTTTTCTTCTTTGAGCGTTTGTGTTAGTATGGGAGCGGCGGCTTGGTAGTTATAATGCACGACCCTTCCCTTTCCGCAAGGCATGTCTCTAAGCATGGTTGACAAGTACAAAGCATTGGCGTCGTAACCCACTATATTTTTGCAAAGACGGGGTTCCACTATTCGATGAGACCTTATCTTCGTGACTCCAACTTCATGGTATCTTGTGAAAACAAGACTCGGGCCACCGACAACAGCTTTTTTCAGCCATCTCATACGCTTCTTTGTCCGGGCTGTAAAGATCCGCGCCCCTCTCAACACATCCGCGGAGCAAGTAATGTAAACTAACACCTGACAGCGTCTTTCAAAATATCGATTCCTTTATCAGTATAGAAAGCACGCATCTTTTCCAGAGCCTCGAGGCCAGGAGCCACATCGAGATTATTGTAGTAACGCAGCCAGTCTGCGAAGGTACACATGCCCTTTTCTTTGAACAGACTCTGGCACCCCTCCCATTCCTCCCGCGTGTGAGAACATAGTCGCCCTTCAGCTTCGAATACCAATCCTCATATTTCGCAAGTCCGCGAAAATCAAGTTTTTCAGGAGTGTCAAACCACTCGTACGGAAACCACGATTTTACAATTTCGCATTCGTAGGCTTTCACCCATTTCTCATAGCTGGTACCCGGACCTAAGTAGTTAATGATGTCGAGAAAGCGAAAGTTGTTCGTCAGAATGAACATGATCTTGTTTCCATTTTTTGCTACTCTTACTTTACCGGTTGTGTCAGATAGGCGCTCCGCGAAATTCTCTCTGATCAGATTCAAATCGTATCGCCCGGAGATGAACCCGAGAACTGGCACCTGATTACACTATTCTTCAATTTTGAGGCGCTGTGCTTTTGTAAGCATCTTGGGCCCGGATGTTTTTTCCCATGTCTATCCAGCTCTTCCATAAACTTGTGGACCAGCTCCGCGGGGTCTCTTTAACAGATGTGGGTAGGTTCTCTTTCAAGGGTGTCACCGATGCTCACCGAGATTGGTACGTGTGTGTTTTCGATCGTGAGCATGCCTGTCGGCTCCTTCCTCTGATTCTTATCTCCGTATGCTTCGAAGTCATACAATATCGCGTGTGGGTAACTTCGCATTTGAGCTCGTGGCAACTCAACATTTATTTCTCGTACTTCACACGACCATGCCTCGATTACGTGATAGCCAGCAGCTCGGAACGCTTCTGTGCGTTCTAAAGTTGCTTTGAACCGGTCTTCTTGTGTTTGGTTATTGCGAGCAATGATTTTATTACGATCATTAGGGTAACATTTTCGGCATCCGTGTCAGTGACAGCCGTGGTATTGAAAAACAGTCCTCGTTTCATGGTTGTACCCGTTGACAGGAGCGCGCTCAACCCATCGCTCGCCGCCGTGCCCGCATGTCGCGTGGTGAATGTGAATTTTCCACCGCTTGGCTTCTTGTTCGAGCCAACGAAGAGATTCTGGAGAAGCTGTATGTTTTGGATAAAAAGCCTTCTCGAAAGCTGTCTGCAGTGCTTCGACTTTTTCGGCCGGGCATTCGATCACCGTTTTTCCTTGGGCGCACGTTTGGGTATGCCGTTGAAGGCTGCAAGCTTGAGTAAATCTTGAACGGCAATGAACACATGCATACGTTTTTGCAAGCTTCGAAATATCCTTGATGGTGAACGCGTGCCCCTCGTAAATTCCGATTGTCAGAATGTTCGTTAGCTTGGCTGGTGGATTCCGCCTAAGATGCCATAGCACTTCACCCTCCACTTGTTCAGGCTCATAGACACGGATACCCAACCAATGTGAGAAATCTAATTTTTGATTAAGGTGTCTTTCAACCTGATCAAGTTCATCGAGCGAAGTTTTTCGGCAATCGTTTGGAGTAACTATGAGTTTAAAGAAACTCTTAGCAAGCTCCCGTGCTGCCGTTGTGCTTCGATCTGGTCTTGCACCGCGGTGTACCGCAATTCAGCGCCAGAGACACAAGTTGTCCTGGTAGGTGTCAAGTCCTACCATTGGTCCCGCGCGCCCATGCGCAAAGTCACGCAGCCATTTTGGTAAGGGGCCTGTGCCCAACAGTGGCTGACGGTCAAGCACGACCTTTATATCAACATTAAAGTGGTTTACAAACACCCATTTCGTGTCCGGTCTATTTATGTTGTCAGGGTCCAGGCGTACCTTCTCCCGCTCACTCAACCATTTCTCCGCCTTAGACAGACGTTCAAACCAAGGCGAGCCAATGTTAGTGTACATCACCATTAACGAACCGTCTTCAATGTTGCGTAGCTGATATGAAAAGATGTGTCTGGCGTAGAAAGATGTGTGAACTTTCTCTCGTATTTTTGCCATAAAATTGGGTGTCAGATCTCTTTCCAGACCTCGGATGAAGCGCCAGCGGATGAAACGGCGCCCCTTTCCTCTTTTCCCTTATGTTCGGTATTATCATACATATCAAGAATCTCATTCTGATAGTTTGTAACATTTCGGATATTCTCTCGAGAAATTGGATCAAACTCCCTCAAAATTTCTTGTATTTTTCTCCCCCTTCTTTTTCGAGGAGGAGCAGTCGGTTGAAAAGGTTTAGGAAGTAAGGGCTTATCTAAACTCTTCTCCACTTTCTCAGAAATAGGTTCATCCAATATGTTCTGAATAATTTTCGAACAGCAGGTGCGTCCTCTGCAAGTAATTGCTCTAAAGCTTGTAACGTTGCTGGATCAAGTTCTTTCAAAAGTTCTTCAATGTTAATGTTAAGTACAGACATTGCAACTTGGATATAACAAAGATATGTAATGCTCTAATTGAGAAGCTTTTTGATATAATACAAGATTTGTGATTATCTAATTGAAAGAATTTTTTAAAATAATACGAGATGCTTCGTTTTAATATTTTCTTCTTTTTTGGACGCTGGGTGGTTTAAAACAGGAAAATGTTGGTGTAGGAATGAGGTGGTATTCATTTACTACACCTATTACTACTCCTTGCTGTGAAAAGTTATGGGCCATTTTGAAAAAGTATGGGCCATTGAATTAACGCAATGGGCCCAGTGAATTGGCGATTGAATTGATGCGATGGGCCAGAAAAAAAAAAGAAATTCAGGTTAAGCCACATTGGTGGACAGCGTCAGTGTGCAGTTCGTTAAATCTTTAATGTGGTTTTTAGATTACCCTGCAGTTAGTGCAAATCAGGACGTCATTCTAGTTTCACTGACTCAACAGCTTCAGTGGGAAGCAGTCAGTGTGCATGCTGATCCTTGAACTAATGAAACAAATTTAACTGAGATATGAGACTACTTTAAATTTACGCTCTTCGTAGTCTTGCCCACAAGTTGAGCTCAGAGTGTTTTTTCGGAGTGGGCCCACCACTGGAACCGGAAATGAGAAGCGAAGTAATTTTGAGAAAGTCTATGCTCTTCATTACCAGGCCTGAAAGATATGTTTGTTTGGCCTGTTTCAGCCGTTGTACCATTGCTTGCATCTTTGTCACAACCCTTCTCATACTTGTTGGGCATGATGTTCATGCTAAAAAACGTTGACAGTTTTTTTTCCTTGGGCGCACGTTTGGGTATGCCGTTGAAGGCTGCAAGCTTGAGTAAATCTTGAACGGCAATGAACACATGCATACGTTTTTGCAAGCTTCGAAATATCCTTGATGGTGAACGCGTGCCCCTCGTAAATTCCGATTGTCAGAATGTTCGTTAGCTTGGCTGGTGGATTCCGCCTAAGATGCCATAGCACTTCACCCTCCACTTGTTCAGGCTCATAGACACGGATACCCAACCAATGTGAGAAATCTAATTTTTGATTAAGGTGTCTTTCAACCTGATCAAGTTCATCGAGCGAAGTTTTTCGGCAATCGTTTGGAGTAACTATGAGTTTAAAGAAACTCTTAGCAAGCTCCCGTGCTGCCGTTGTGCTTCGATCTGGTCTTGCACCGCGGTGTACCGCAATTCAGCGCCAGAGACAGAAGTTGTCAGTGTGCAAGCGTCAGTGTGCAGTTCGTTAAATCTTTAATGTGGTTTTTAGATTACCCTGCAGTTAGTGCAAATCAGGACGTCATTCTAGTTTCACTGACTCAACAGCTTCAGTGGGAAGCAGTCAGTGTGCATGCTGATCCTTGAACTAATGAAACAAATTTAACTGAGATATGAGACTACTTTAAATTTACGCTCTTCGTAGTCTTGCCCACAAGTTGAGCTCAGAGTGTTTTTTCGGAGTGGGCCCACCACTGGAACCGGAAATGAGAAGCGAAGTAATTTTGAGAAAGTCTATGCTCTTCATTACCAGGCCTGAAAGATATGTTTGTTTGGCCTGTTTCAGCCGTTGTACCATTGCTTGCATCTTTGTCACAACCCTTCTCATACTTGTTGGGCATGATATTCATGCTAAAAAACGTTGACAGTTTTTTTTCCTTGGGCGCACGTTTGGGTATGCCGTTGAAGGCTGCAAGCTTGAGTAAATCTTGAACGGCAATGAACACATGCATACGTTTTTGCAAGCTTCGAAATATCCTTGATGGTGAACGCGTGCCCCTCGTACCTCGTGCCCCTTCTCATACTTGTTGGGCATGATGTTCATGCTAAAAAACGTTGACAGTTTTCTTTGGTAACTATCCAACTTCAGAATTTTTTTGGATGCATGTTAACTGAACATTACCGTCGGAGCTATCTACAAAGATTCACAGTGAGTGATTTGAAGGTGGAAAATGTAAATAAAACTCGAACCACATGCATTTTCGACGGCAAACCTAGTTTGGAAGCTGAGTGAAAGTGCTCATCATGAAATAGGCTACAGCCATTACGTGACACGGGCGCATCTTTGGCCCCGTAAGTACATTTATAATGCGCCTTTTTAGAAGGTTATGGGCCATATGTGCATGGCGTATGACCTTCCCAAACCCTGGGCATAAAGCATGCTCTGTTCAGTTGGTAGTAATCATCACACCTTGGAATTGACTGATTCACTTCAAGTCTGTTTAGTGTTATATTAGTAAGTTGAGTGTCAATAATAAGATCTGGGCATGAGACCTTGTTCTGATGGTAAGGCCTGCCGTCGTAAAAGTGAATGCGTGATGGCTGGGGCTTCACTACCCGCGCACGTTCAAATTTAATTTGTTGCATTGATCAAAGGAGGGCGTGGGGGCAGAGGTCTTACAAAGGACAACTTCTGGTCCTCGAGGTTGCTGGTTGGACCAGGGCCAATTTGAATACACCCTCAACTTACCCAAAATTTCCCTTAAGTTGCCTAAAATCGCCTTAAGTGGCCCAAAATTGCCTTAAGTCGCCTAAAATCGCTAAAAATCGCCATAATGCTTTGGCAAATTTTGCTTAAGTCGCCTGAAATCGCCTAAAGTCACCTTAAGTCGCCCAAAGTTACGGCGACTTAAGGTCCCAGAGTAGGCCTTCCTTTGGCTTGTGTCAACATAGAAGTATACCCTCCATTTTGGCTGTTTTATTGCGTTTCGCCCAGTGTCTCGGCCTCCACCTCGGCGAGCCTCTCAGCCGGTGTGTCGGCATCGGCATCGCCCTCAGCCAGCGTTTCGCTCAGTGTCTCAGCCTCCCCCTCAGCCAGTTTCTCGGCCTCCACCTCGCCGAGCGTCTCAACTGCCAGTGTGTCGGCATCGGCATCGCCCTCGGCCAGCGTTTCGCCCAGTGTCTCGGCCTCCACCTCAGCTAGTTTCCCAGCCTCCAGGTCGCGGAGCGTCACGAGCAGCGTTTAGCCTAGTGTGTCAGCCTCGACCTCCAGCATTGTTTCAGCAAGTTTGTCACCTTCAACCTTTTTAAGTGTGTCACTAACCCTGTAGGCATCCACATTGCGGAACGTCTCAACAAGTTTGTCTGCAACCTTGTCATTGTCTTTAAGTGCTTCTTTGAACGTCTTGCAGTCGACATTTGCTAGCGCTTCTCTTAGTGAGGGCCCAACTACTGTTTTTCCTTCAACCACAGCGTTTTATGTGCTACCTTCATGTTTTCCAGGGTTTACCCGTGTTAATTGTTCTGATAAAAGGAGAGATTTGCGTTCGGTTGTAACTTTTGATAATTTTGATAATTAAAATGGAATGTGTATGGTGTTATTGAATGGTTTTAATCCGGTCTTAGGGTCTTCTCACTAGTGGTGGATCTTCAGACATTACAATCCTGGGAAAAAAAGCCAACAAAGTATTGCTGATTAGGCTATTAAGGCCTCCATGTTTAATACTGTTAATAGATTTCTCATGAAGTTCGAGTTTAACCAAGACTCTGTTGAACATCGTAACAAGCGCAGTTTACATCATTGCATAAATGGTGACGTCCAACCGAGTCATTCACGTTTCAGCAATGCTAAGTGATCGTTTGGTCGAGCTTTATAGGGGCAGTGTCGCTTTTGTAAATGTCACTTTTTCCCTTTTGCCCTTTTGAAAAGGGCAGAAATCGCATTTATATAAAAGAAACCTAAAAATAGTGGTCTATTACTTGTTCAGACTCCATACTAATTCAGTGAAACTAGTAGTAAGTGTCTTTGGCCACGGATGTGAAGGATAGAAATGGCTTACAACTTGAAAACGTTCGGCGAGCGCTTTCAAGTTCTGGCCTTTTACCTCGCAAAAATCATTGAAAAACGTATTATGGTTTGCACTCCTTGTGAAAATTCACATGATATCTTGTTCTTGTGTTTGGGCGAAGGCATTTTATTGTGACTGTAACAAAGTTTGATGAAATGCAAGCAAAATCCCTGTGACACAGCCCTTTAACATCTACGGGATAAATACGAACTCTCTCAATTGACCAGCTCCCAGTTGGCTTGATAGCTCAGTTGGTTAGAGGGCTGCGCCGGTATCGCAGAGGTCACGGGATCGATTCCCGTTCAAGCCTGAATTTTTTCAGGTTTCTTCTTTTCAACTGCTTAAGTGGAAACACCTTCACTGGGATGATCTTCATATAATCAGTCTATCTTCATCTGCAGTTCAAATATATGATTATTTCATATACTCCTGTTCATTTCTCCATCTACGGGATAAATACGAACTCTCAATTGACCAGCTCGCAGTCGGCTCGATAGCTCATTTGGTTAGAGCGCTGCACCGGTATCGCAGAGGTCATAGGTTCGATTCGCGTTCAACCCTGAATATTTTTTTCAAGTTTCTTCTTTTTCAACTGCTTAGGTTGAAACACCTTCACTGCGATGATCTTCATATAATTCTATCTTTATCCACAGCTGAAATATATGATTATTTTCATATATTCATGTTCAATAATAATAATAATAATAATAATAATAATAACAATAATAATAATAATAATCATTTGAGGATAAAAATTAGCGACAAGAGTTTAACACAACGTTTCGAAGAGAAACTGGAACAAGAAAACAAACTGCCAGACTTCTACAGAAGATACGTGGACGACACGCTCGCTACCATGAAAGATGTACCAGCAGCAGAAGCTTTCTTATCAACGCTTAACAACTGCCATCCATCCATAAGTTTCACCATGGAACTAGCATCCGACAACAAGTTACCATTTGTCGGTATGGAAGTACTTAAGAAAGGCTGCAAACTGGAAACCAGTGTTTACCGCAAGCCAACAAATACTGGCCTACTGCTCCATCACCAAAGCCATGTTGATAAAAGGTACAAGAAATCGCTAATCAAGACCATGGTAAACCGTGCTTTCCGCCTGTCATCCACACGGGAAGCTTTCGCAACTGAGTGTGATCGCCTTAAGTTGATGTTTGCGAATCTCAAGTACCCTGAGAGCCTCATCAACTCTACTATCTCTCACTATGTTACCTCAGTGATGTCTGGAGATCCCGATGTGCCAGCTCAACAACCTGTCAACGAAAATACTGTTCACCGCGTAGTACTGCCATTTAAAGATCAAAAGTCGGCTGATGCGGTGAAAAGACAACTATCCGACCTGAGCAAGAGAATCGATCACACTCTTCAACCAGTTTTTAGGAGCCGCAAAATTGGTGAAGACCTTAAGATGCGTGAGCCCAAACCAGCCTTAGTTAACCAACAATGCGTGGTGTACAATTATCAATGTGATCTGTGCGATGCAGAGTATGTCGGCTATACTAGCCGGCATTTACACCAACGTATTGACGAACACCGTTCTTCAGCAATCGGCAAGCATCTAAAGAACGACCACGGCATTAAAACCATCGGCGACCTCAATAGCAACTTTTCCGTCCTCAAGAAATGCGGCGGAAAATTGGACTGTTTAATTTACGAAATGTTGTTTATAAAGAAGAAGAAACCAAAACTGAACACGCAATCGGACTCTATTCGCGCAAAACTATTTATTTAGACATACTTATCATGCACACACAATTACACGCCAAATATGTTGCTTATTGTTTACTTTTTTAACACCTCATCTTGTATATATTAACTAATCTATATTCTATTTTTTCTCACTTGATAATGATGTCATGGAGACATCGAAACGTTGTGTTAAACTCTTGTCGCTAATTTTTATCCTCAAATGTTTATCCAAATTCAATCTGATTCGAATAATAATAATAATAATAATAATAATAATAATAATAATAATAATAATAATGTCTTTATTTATCCTGATAAAAAACCGATCAGCTGAATATCAAAATATCTGCGGTACGTTGTTTAGCAGATATTTGTTTTCTGCACGTTCTGTATTTGGTATTCTCATTGTGTTTTTCACAATGAGGTGTTTCAAGTTACGTAATGGGCGTTAATTGCGTTGTATATATGGGCTTTTGTTAGTTTGTGTTCTTCATTCGGGTCTGCGAACGCCACACGTTACGCCACTGCTTTTTAACATGTCTGACTCTGAGGAAGCCAGAGCAAGTGGTGGCTCAAACGTTGGAGTGTTGGATCCCTCTATTGGTGCTGCTATTCAGTCTACCGTTTCCGAATCGACAAGTTGTTTAACTGATAACCTCACACAGGTTATTGAATCTCGTCTCAGCGATTTCGCAAAGCGTTTTTCCGAGGAAAACAGCTCGTCCGTTGAACAAACAGTCAAGAAAGCTCGTCGCGAACAATATACTTGCAAGAGGAAAGGAAATCAGCAGCAGTTAGACCATTCTCTCCAAGTTCTGGATAGACTGGACGAAGCGTCTGACGCCCTCAAGCACAAATCGTACGAGAAGGTTAAATCGGCCCTTGAGTCAGGTACCGAAGTGGTCTCAAAGCGTATTAAAGCAATTAAGCTAGCCGATAAGAGCAAATTTGGATGGGCGACTGTCAACGAATACCTGTCGGACGAGCTCGCCTCTGACTCCGACGACGAGAAAAGAATTTACCGGGCGGAGAGAAGGGCTGAGAGGAAAGTGAATAAGGGCCCCCCGAAGCGTCGACGTTCCTGTCCTGGCGAGAAAGGAAATTGTTCCACTAACAAAAAATACAGCAATCCACTGAGAATATTGGATTATGGCCAGAGCGCAACGCCATAATCGACGAAGCAAAAACAAAGATAGTGCCGTGAAAAGGTGTTGGCTACTTATCTTAAAACAAGGGCCCAACCGACGAGCTGGCCTGGCTTCAGGGCGAGAAGCCAAATCGTTTGACGAATATCTTGCCGAAGAAGCAGAGCGGAACACAGTCCTGCTTTTAAGTTAGTGCAGAATATCAAAATATCTGCGGTACGTAGTTTAGCAGATATTTGTTTTCTGCACGTTCTGTATTTGGTATTCTCATTGTGTTTTTCACAACGAGGTGTTTCAAGTTACGTCATAGGCGTTAATTGCGTTGTATATATAGGCTTTTGTCAGTTTGTGTTCTTCATTCGAGTCTGCGAACCCCACACGCTACACCACTGCTTTTTATTTTTATGTTGCGGATATTATTTTGATGTTTGTTCTTTGTTGCCTTTTTTGTTTTCAGTGCGGGGAGTACGGCCATTTAAGTTCCTCATGCACGAAAGCCGCGGATGCTTCAAAAAGCAACGCTCGCCGTAATTGACTAGATGGCGGTTCATTGACCACGGATGTTCCTGAATCTCAAGTTGAGTGTAATTTAATGCATTTATTGTCTTGTTGTGGCGATGAATTTAGTGTTAAGGGTGGTAGCAATGGCGTTAAAGGTCGCTTGAAGTCTTCACTGAACTTCTGGGTTGAAACTTTAGACGCTCCAGATTCTGGCGTGACATGATAAGGCGTGGTTACAGGTTACCATTTGCAGAGTACCCCACACAGTGTTTTTTAAAAAACAACAGATCTGCACTTCAGCATCTGGAATTTGTGGCTGAAGCAATTAGCGAGCTTCTAAGTAATGGTTGTATTGTTGAGCACGAAGTTCCTCCTTTCTGCGTGAATCCATTAACAGTCGCCGAAGGAAAGAAGTTGTGCTTGGTTATCGACCTTAGGCATCTCAACAATTATTTATTTAAACCTAAATTCAAATACGAAGACCTCCGCTCGCTTTCTCAAGTTCTAGATGAAGGGCACTGGTTTTTCACAGGGGATCTGAAGTCAGGCTACCATCATGTTGATATTTGTCTTGATCACCAAACGTATCTCGGTTTTGCTTGGCCTTTTTCTGGCGTTGTCAGATATTTTTCTTTCACAGTTCTTCCTTTTGGCTTAAGTAGTGCTTGTTTAATGCGCCCGTTAGTTAAGCGTTGGCGTTCTATGGGGCACAACAGTTTCATTTATATAAACGATGGTTTCGGAAGCCGACAAGACAAATGTTCCGCCACAGCAGCGATAATTCAACGCAAAGAGCTTTCTTCTTCTGGCCTTCTTTGTAATGAGGAGAAGTCGCATTGGACCCCAATGCAAATTGGCGAATGGCTTGGTTTTGTCATCGATACTTCAATGGTATTCCAAATTCCCGAGAAGAAAGTTTCCAAACTTAAGGGCTTGTTAGAGTCTGCGATTCAGGCCGGGTGTTCTATATTCCGCGAGTTGGTGAGGATAGCGGGCTCTATCATTTCAGTTGCGTTAGCAGTCGGTCCAATTTCGCGTCTTCTGACCAGGTCTTCATGGGACAGCACAATTCATTTTTCTCCCAGTCTTCTTCAAGAGCTCAAATTTTGGTACTGCAATATCGATTGCTTCAATGGTTATTCCATAGGGCCACCATTAGCAACACATACCGTTGTGTTTTCCGACGAAAGTGACGTAGCTTTTGGGGGAGTTTCAGCTTCTCTAGACGGCACCGTTGTAAGGGGCATGTGGGAGGCCGAGGATATTGGCCAAAGTTCGACGTTCCGTGAACTGAAAGCCATTTATTATGTGTTGCTTTCTTACGTTGCTCAATTGAGACACAAGAGAGTTAAGATTTTTACTGATAATCAGGGCGCCACAGAAATAGTTGCTATTGGAAGCTCCAGAATTCATCTTCAGGCCGTAGCTTTGGATATTTTTAATCTTTGTCTTTCCAACAGCATCGTTCTAGAAGCGCAATGGATCCTAATGTCGCTTAATGAAAAAGCAGATCTTCTCAGCAGATTTGTTGACAAGGAAGACTGGTCCATCAATCCTTCTGTTTTCCGAGTTATTGACGCCAAATGGGGCCCACACACAATTGATCGCTTCGCTTCCTATTACAACGCCCAGCGTCCAAGATTCAACTCTAAATTTGCCTCCCCCGGCTGCAGCGGCGTTGACGCCCTGGCTCAGGATTGGCGAGACGAGAACAACTGGATCTGCCCTCCTGTGAGCGCCGTTGTGTCCTCTATTAGAGATCTCTCGTCCTGCTCTGGTTACGGCACTTTGATTGTTCCACAATGGCCCTCAGCCTATTTCTGGCCTTTTTTGCGAGACCGCCCCTCCCAGTTCAAGTCCTTTGTTAAGGAAGTGCTTGAGCTTCCATGTATAGAAGACCTCTTGTTGGAAGGTCCTGGCCAAAAGCAAATTTACAAGGCGCGTTCCTCAGCCTTCAGCGGTTGCCGGAAATTCAAAATGTTAGCTTTGCGGGTAGATTTTAGGTGAGCTTTGTCATGTAATTTTTGACGCTTTGACTTGTGTTTTTGCCTTATTTGGCAGCGTCATTTTGGTGCCTATTTTTCGGTCTTCGATTGATTGATTGTTTTTTGCCTGATTTGGCAACATCAGTTGAGCGCCAGTCTTGGCCTCCGGTTTGATGCTTTTTAGTACAAGTCGTGCCATGCTACTTTTTGGCACGTTATGCATCTCACTATCTTTGTGTATTTTGTACGTCGCACTGTTCTACCTTTTCATTGCTTACTTTTATTTCATTGTTTTTTCTAGATGTTCTACAATTCGGGATTTGGCGTGAAGCGAATTCCTTGGCCGATCCATCTTTGCGCAAGATTGTTCCTGACCTTGTCAAGTTGCAGTTAGAGTCCAGGGCTCCTGCCACCGTACAGAAATACAGATCTGGTTGGCTGAAGTGGCGCGGCTGGGCAGCTTCAAAGATCGGCATTCAAGTTATTCCGGCAAAACCTCTGCATATTGCGCTTTTTATTAGTATCTGCGCTTTTTAATAGAGTCTGTCGTTTACAGTATTCAATGGGGTCATAATCTAGCTGGGATAGAATGCCCTACTAGTCACCCCCTTGTTAAGTCATCCTTAGAGGGTGCAAGAAGGCATCTTGCTCGTGCCGTTCAGCCCAAAGAGCCTTTATCTGTTGACACGGTCCTAAGGATCGCTGATCATTATATTTCCAGCAGTTCACTCGCTGTTATTCGTTTTCTTTTCATTCTCTTAGTTGGCTTCGCTGGGTTTTTTCGTATGGACGAGATTCGTCATATGTCAGTTAAGGATGTCTCTATTTGCAGTGAATACATGTCAGTTTTCATCCCTAAACGCAAAAATGATCAGTATAGGGAAGGACATACGTCCTTAATAGCCAGGTCTCATAAGTCTACTTGCCCAGTAGCTATTACCGAGAGGTTACTCAAGCTTCTTCCTTCATCTAGCGAGTCATCTGCCCCCCTCGTTAGACAAATTGTTAGATCTAAGTCCAAAAAGTATTTTCATGCAACTAAAGGAGTTTCTTATACTACGCTTAGGGAGGAGTTTAGGAAATATGTTAGACCATAAGCTCCAAAAATTACAGAATCGTGCAGCCAGAGTTATTACTAAATCACCCTTTGATACAAGCTCAAACCACCTTTGTCCACCCTCGACTGGGAGAGGTTATTTCTTCGACGAAAGAAACAGAAAGCCTTGATGATGTTTAAAACTATGAATGGACTTGCCCCAGATTATCTTCAAAGTCTTTTCTCTCAGCGTCACTCTGTTTATAACTTGAGAGGCTCTGAGGGAAAGCTGACGCTGTTATGGAATAACTTGCCCAAATGCCTAAAAAATGCTGTATCTGTAAATAATTTTAAGCAAATTATTAAGACCATAGCTGATATATCGGATTCCCACACGGCAATCATGTAAAGCAGTTGTAATTAGTTTTAGTTATTTACTTAATTAAGCTTAATTAACTGATGATTTTCCGTGTTTAAATAAAGTTTTTTCTTACTTACCGTTACTTACTTACTTACTTACTTACCATTTGTAGATGACATTGCTAATTATGGCACACATGGTATTCAGTCCGGTGCCGCGTCGAATCCTGCTTGCAGGAGTGTTTCTGGTGATCTTCTGAACATGCATGCTGGCTGGAAATGTGCCTCTAGTAAAAGCCGTTGTATTAAGCACACTGTTAGTGATCGCTTGAAAGTTGCTAAATCTATTGCTCTTTAGTTTTCGCTTACCGTTGGCCACCCTGGCACGGCTTACTCTAGTTTGTGTTTTCTCATTTTGATGAAGATTCTTGTAATGCTTCAATAAAGTGGTTTTATGGCGTTGCGCTCTGGCCATAATCCAATATTCTCAGTGAATTGCTGTATTTTTTGTTCCTACTTTTAAGTTAGTGCGGAACACAGAGGAACGGTTGATCAGCAATATAAATAATCAAAATACATATAAAAATAACAAATAACAACTGGTTATTTCTCTGATCTCCAATTTTTGCGACTACTTGGGGAAGACCACGCTGCGTTTCTTTCCTGTTGGAATTTAAAGTAAGAGATCGCATAAAAAGAGTTTTCTATACTTTACTTCAAACTTTACTCTAAAAGGTATCCCCTAAGTATGTTTTAATGTTGGGCAGCGCCCGAGAAAAGAAAATATGACGGGTGTAATCTTTAAAGATTTAATTTACAACCCTATTACGTGACTCAAGGCTTGGAGGGATTGGGTAGAGGCACTCGGGCTTTACCATTTATAAAAGATGATAGTCACTTGGAGGATTCTGGTGTTTTTCTTATTTGTTAAGCCATCATTCAGTACGTACGACTAACCCTTAGTTCTTTTAATTCTGGAATTCAGGTGAGAAGGGTGCAGTTCTATCAATAATCATCTTTTTGGCGAGAAACAATTGTTGAGAAAAAATGTCTCCTTTTTTTCTCAGAAGCTGGAGTGTGTAATCCCAACCCGTGTCAGAATGGAGGAACGTGTGAAGAAGATGGCGATGCATATGGGTGCACTTGCTCGCCAGGCTATGAACGAGAAAACTGTGATATAGGTAAAGAATATCAATTAATATGGTGCGTTTAGTTCGTATTTAACGTCTTCAGTAAGTAAGTGATATTATAAAGAAGAGATAATTTGGTTAACGAACACGAGAATAATGCCCCAGTGTCCTGAGGTAAACAGCACAGCTTAAGACATCTCGTTCTTGATTTCAGTTCCACTACGCAATAAGCAACATGAGCAAAAACCATTAGGTTTATTTTGGCGGTTTCGGCTGAGCACCGGGAACTATAACAATAAATTATACTATAACCTCTTATTACATCCAAACGTACGGCACAGAACATAAAAACAGAGCTGAGCGACAGTTTACAAAGACGTTACTGTCAGAACGGAGGCCAGAAAAAACCTGCCTGAAAAAAACCCGATGGGGGAAAAAACTCGGCAGGAAATCTGGGTAGGAACCTTGGCTCAAGTTCTAAATAGCCCTTCCTACAAGTCTACACGTTGCAAACATCCTCACCCGCGTTAACTAAAATAAAAGTCGCACGTATGAGGTGTCGGACTAGAATGATCTCTCACGTGACTTACATCTTTTATATAGCTCTCCTTTCTACCCATGCTGCACCTCAACTAAACCAGCCCCAGTCCCCCTGTTCTTGTGCCGCAGAAATATTTCATTTCTGGCTAATTCGTATCCACTCAAACGCCAGAAATTCCATTTTTCTTTTGAGTGATCGAATGGTCAGCTGGACTATCAATCATCAATGAAAGCTCGACATCACAGCTGGGATCACAAACCAGTTGTTAACGCCTTTTTTCACTCTTGGATAAGCTTAATAACAGCGGAAAGACATATTTTGTTTCAAATTTCGGCAGAGAAATAGTTTGTGAATAAAAATGTCAACTTCAGACGGTATCCTCTATGTCAAAATGTCTTTGTATTTACTACTTGTCAGCTTCACACTACTCATCTATTTTTTCTACAGCCGAGAAAATTTAGATTTCGCTGGCTATAAGGGATTTGTCGTATTTTTTCCAATTATTGCTCGCTCAGGGAAGAGGAGGTGACTGCTGGGGCTGAAACCCCCCCCTGCTTTTAAAACTTCAAAAGTTCGGTCTTTTCCAGCTCGCGAATTCCTTGTTAATCCTTTTTGTTTTTTTCTTCAGAGCAACAACCTGTAGAATTTTCAGGCACAATGGAGATTCAAGAGGAGAATTTCCAGGGGCCCGTTTCTCGAAAGTCCCGATATCTTTTCGGGCCCGGAAAGCTATTTTATGTGCGCTATGTTTACATTAAAGACTCAAATTATGTTGGTTTTAAAAGCTGAGCAATAAAATTCTAAGTTGATTAAACAAGTCGGGCTGATGTGCAGGCTAAAAACTACGCCAACGTACTATAGATTTTGATTTTAAAATATAGCTCCGGGCCCGAAAAGTTACCGGGACTTTCGAGAAACGGGCCCCTGGCCTCCTTGAATGAACCAGACTCGGCAAATTTTCGTGCTCAAGCTACAGACATAGAAAGTGTTTTCGAGCCTTACTTCAGGTCACGATTTCCTGGTTTTCAACAAATAATTATTGAAGGCTTCTTCAATGGAAGTTCTGGATTGGGGTTTCGATATCGACTGTCTTTCCATGCATCATCAAATGCGTCGAATACCAGTATTAGTCAAGCTCTTCAAGCAGGCAACAAGACAAGGAATCTGGCATTTTATACACTAGGAGGAAAGTTACCAGTAAGAAAGCTTCTTCCGTTATCGCTGAGTACAACACCATCGACAACTTTAACGCCCGTAACTGGTAAGGAACTGTCGTTTTTTCGTTATTAACGTTGTTTCTTTGTGTGGCTCCATTTTATGATCTTGCCTTCATGTTCCTGTCACGTTGTTTGACGTAAAGTCTGTGCTACACATGTACGCCTAAGCGCACCGATATTAAACAGTATACCAACTGAGCTAACCAGGCTCCCTATCAGCTCGGGAAACATGGTGGCGATTGGTTAGTCTGAAATGACTTATTGACAAAAACCTGTTTTTATTTATTTAATTTTTTTTGTTGGTTACTGTCAACAGATTCTTCTAGACTCTCGCCTTGGATCATTGCAGCGATTTTATCTGGAATAGTTTGCTCTCTACTTCTTTGCTCTTGTTTATTTTAGCGGTGAGTATTATTAAGGAAATAAGACACACGACACATCACAGTGATTGAACTGAAACACTTCTAAAGCGTATATACCGTCAGTTATAAAATTGCCAAATTAGATCCTTGTAGATCCACCTTAAGCAGTTTTCCTCTTCATCTCCTTCCATGTTTTATTTTGTATGCCACAAAAATCTCTTTCAACCCAAAAGCTGAATTCGCCCATGAAGGACGTGACACGCGGTCACTGTGAGCCCATTGGCGAGCCCACAGTATCTTTGCCAGTGCAGAAAATGTCTGGAAGAACAACAAGACATCACGTCTTTGACACACATTCGACGCACTTAAAAACTCTAAAACTATATAGAGAGCAGTCAATAAAGTACGCGACGGCTAAAAAGGCAAAAATGTCAAGGCGAGAAGAAGAACTTGAGGAAGAAATTAATTCTTTGCAAAATTATATTGAATCCAACCACATAAATCCAAATGATAAAACAAAGACCTTTGGCATCCTCGAGGCTAGAAAAAGTGAACTGGAAAAGATTATTGAGTATCGCACCAAAGGGTCAATTTTAAGGTCTAGATGCAGATGGTATAACGAAGGGGAAAAAACACAAAATACTTTCTGAATTTGGAAAAACGACATTTTAAGCAAGGAGCCATCACCCAGCTAAAAGTAGACGATGAAAACTTCGTTACAACGGATAAAGAAATTTATCCTGAAGCCTTTTATAGAAACCTTTACAGCTCAAAAACTGACCCCCCTAATGAAAAGTATGATCGCATCTTCTTCGAGGCTTCTACAGAAAAGAAACTAAATCAAATTGAGCAGGATAGCTGCGAGGGTTCTTTGACGAGAGCAGAATGCCTAAAGGCACTTAAAGAAATGGATTCCAATAAAACACTGGGCTCTGACGGGTTACCTGCTGAATTTTATAAAATCTTTTGGAATGATATTGCTGACTTCCTTCTTGGTTCAATCAATTATGCTTATAAAACAGGGCAACTATCCGTATCTCAGAAGCGTGGGATCGTTAAACTCATTCCAAAAAAAGATGCAGAGCCATATTATGTTAAAAACTGGCGTCTAATATCTCTGTTAAACTGCGACTACAAACTGGCTACGAAAGCTGTCGCTAACCGACTCAAACAAGTACTTCCTAAACTTATTGATAACGATCAGACCGGCTTTCTTAAAGGTAGATTCATCGGGGAGAACATCAGACTTATTGATAGCGTCATTAATTTTACAGCTGCTAAAAACATTGCCCTGGGCTTCTAGTTTTCCTTGATTTTGAGAAAGCCTTCGATACAGTAGAGTGGCCGTTCATACAGAAAACCTTTCAACACTTTAATTTTGGCCCATCCATTATCAGCTGGATTAAGCTCTTTTATCATGATATAGAAACCTGTATCTTGAACAATGGCTGGTCTAGTAATTTTTTCAAACTAGAAAGAGGGGTAAGACAAGGCTGTCCGCTGTCACCTTATCTGTTCATTCTATGTGCAGAGGTCCTTGCGGACGCAATAAGAAATGACAATAACATCAAAGGTATAACAGTTGATGGACAGGAAATTAAAATCAGTTTATATGCAGACGATACAACTCTTATTCTAGATGGATCTAGGGCATCTTTCCAAAATTCACTGCAGGTATTAGAGCTTTTTAGTTTGATATCAGGTCTCCGATTAAATTATAAAAAAAACAGAAGTGCTGTGGATTGGCACCAATGCGGGTAGCGAAGAAAAATTGTGTCCTGAACATGATTTGAAATGGATGAAAAATAAAGTCAAAACTCTAGGTGTCTGGCTCTCAACCGACCCAATGATAACGACGAAAGCTAACTATGATGAAAAGTTAACAAAACTCAAGGCAAGCTTGAGCTGCTGGGAACTGCGAAGATTAAGTCTACTTGGAAAAATCACAGTGTTAAAAAGCTTAATTGTTTCTCAGCTCACGTATATTTTGTCACCTTTGCCAACAAACCATTGTGCTGTTGACGAGGTCAACACCCTTTTCTTCAAGTTTTTGTGGAATGGCAAAGGTGACAAGATCAAGCGTGATGTAATGATCAGTGAATACGAAGATGGAGGACTAAAGATGATTGATATAAGACTTTTCACCCAAGCCTTAAAACTAAGAAGTACTAAAAGTACCTTGACACAGGAGATCATGCAAAATGGAAGCTGTTTTTCAATTTACAATTAAGAGACTTAGGAGGCGGTACTATCTTCAAAGGTAATCTGCACAAAAAGGATTTGCTAGCCTACTTCAAGGTATCAGATGTTTTCTTGCAAGAAATTCTGCAAACCTGGTCAAATATTAACTACGAAGATAATATTTCTTCAAAGGAACAGTTACTTTCACAGTATCTCTGGCTAAACTCTCTCATTCGAGTCAATAATAAACCAATACACTATCCAGCATGGTCTTCTCAAGGAATACAGAATATTGGTCATTTGATGGAAAGTGAGACTAGATTTCTAGTTCTTCTCTGAATTCAAAGAGCGTTATAATATCAAGACAAACATTCTATCTTTCTGTGGAGTAATATCAGCCATAAACAGTTGGTCATAATCAACGCCTCTCACGAAAACACCAACTATGAAAGTTTTCTTGATAAGTTTTTAAAGGCCAAAAATCCAAATAGAGCTGCATACAAAAAACTTGTAGAAAAGAAACAAAAGCAGCCCGTTAACAGCCAAACGAAATGGTCGGTGGACTGCATGATAGAAGAAAATGAAACTATTGACTGGAAGACTGCTTACAAGTTACCTTTTCAATGTACGAAAATATCAAAACTTCAGGAGACTGGCCACTAATAATTTCTTTAAAAAAAATTAATCTGAACGACAACGACCTTTGCAGCTTCTGCCAACTCGAAGAGGAAACTCTTATCCATCTTTTCTGGAACTGTACGGTAACTTCCTCCTTTTGGGATAATTTTAAGCAATGGCTGCTCAATAATGAAACTTCTCTACGTTCGCTTGAGTTAACGCCTTCCTTGGTTATAGGTTTAAAACCCCACCCATTTCTTCGCAAGTATTTCTACTTTTTATTCTTAGTCGCAAGACTTTACATTTGGACCTGTAGAACACGATGTACTCGTCCTACGATAGACAATTTCCCCCTTTTCCTCTCACATTATAATCTTTGAAAGACATTTTTTCCTGCTTTTGCGGATTGAGGACCACGTATGTGGAACGGTAGCTAGTCAGGGTACATGTAGTTTCGAAAAGATAGCATAATAAGTTCAGTTATTGGGGGGGGGGGGGGGTTAATGTAAGCTAGTATTGTTGAAAGTAAAGTAACGAATGTCATGTAATAACTATATGCTGTATTTTCTATTCTGTTGTACTGCTATATAGCATTTTCCGCTGCTTACTATCAATAAATTTATTTTAAAAATGTAAGTAAAATATAGTATGTAGGTATGGTATGTCAGTATTATGTAAGTGTTATGTTATCTATTAAGTTAGTATGTAACTAATGTTCTTTAAGTGAAGTGTAGTATGTATGGCATGTATTATGTAAATATGATGTCATGTAAGTTAGTATGTAAATATTATGTAAGTTATGCCTGTAAGTTAGTATGTTAGACGTAATGCAAGTAAATGAAGTGTTAAAAAAAAGAGTTGGAAAAAAAATAAACACTGTTAAAATTGCGGTATTCCGGTATATATTTCGCTCCTTGAGCCTCGTCAGCCGTCCGCGCGGTAATGACGAGGCTCGAGGAGCGAAATATATACCGGAATACCGCAATTTTAACAGTGTTTATATCGTTTTAGAGTTTTTAAGTGCGTCGAATGTGTATCAAAGACGTGATGTCTTGTTGTTCTTCTGGTTATTCAAACACATTCTTAGCCTCGGTGGTTAAAATTTCTCAGGAGAAAATGTCGTGTGACGCAGTGACTTTTAGATTTCGTTAGAAATAATCTCCTCCTCCTGGTCATTCCCTCAATCCCTCTTAATTTGACAGTACCAAAAGTATTAAAATAAATAGAATGTTACGTGATGTTACTGTACAGATTGCATTCATAATGGAACAAGGAAAACAGTCAGTTATAGAGCAGATAACTAGAGGACTTATTAACAAAGTGTATTGTTTAATAGTATAAGTTAAGAGCATAACACAAGGCCTACTCAGTGGGACCTTAAGTCGCCGTAACTTTGGGGGGCTTAAGGTGACTTTAGGCGATTTTAGGCGACTTAAACAAAATTCACCAAAACGATATGGCAATTTTAAGCAATTTTAGACAACTTAAGGCGATTTTAGGCGACTTAAGGCAATTTTGGGCGACGTAAGGCAATTTTAGGCAACATAAGGGCAATTTTAGGTAAGTTGAGGGTGAATTCTAATTGGCCCTGGCCCAACCAGCAACCTCGAGGACCAGGAGTTGTCCTTTGTAAGACCTCTGTCCCCACGCCCTCCTTTGATCAATGCAACAAATTAAATTTGAATGTGCACAGGTAGTGAAGCCCCAGCCATCACACATTCACTTTTTAGACCGTGGGCCTTACCATCAGAACAAGGTTTCATGTCCAGATCTTATTATTTACACTCAACTTACTAATATAACACTAAACAGACTTGAATTGAATCAGTCAATTCCAAGGTGTGACAATTACTGTCATTACTGCGAATTGAACAGAGTATTCTTTATGCCCACAAAGGAAATGATCACAACTGAAATTGCTTGATACGAAATTCATGTAGTTGACACTAGAGAACTTCTTATTTATATTGACCACTAAACTAAAAATACTGCAATAATATAACAGTAACAGTCATCATATCATTCATGATTACATTTTCAAATATATACATGTACACATCAACAGATGAGATGACATGCATAAACGCAATGCTATGTTGCCTACACTGAAAACATAAAACTCTAGTTTTTGGTAACCTTCCAGGATACTCCAGGGTACTCCAAAACAGCTTGGGTCTTTTCAGAAATTATAAATTGTAATCAATTGGCTGCTTTCCTGTCACGTGCAAAAAACTCCACGAACGCTTTTGGAAACAAAGGATAAATTTCTCCGCAATGTGACTTGCCTCCGAATTTCTCCATCTCCACCTTTTCATACTGCTGCAAACTTGAGCATCATCTTGAAAACATTCATCAGTTCAACAAAAAGTAAGAGTTCTGGACGATTCAAATGATCTTCTCTTCAGCTGGCACAATACGTTAGTCCTATCCCAAATTTGTCATCAACAACCATAGCTCTAAACGCAGAAGAAAAAGACTCATGGCATCCTCCATCTTTATTTCCTCTCTACCCAAGATTCCTTTTGACCCAGCATGCTCGTTCCCAGCTCCACGCTTCCTTTCAAATATGTGCATTTGTTTACCGGGGTTCGAGATCGAACTTAATTTCCAGCGCAAGCCTCATTGGAAACGACATTTCGATCTTCTCAGTGGTCGATTAGAGGGAAAAATTGATAACCAAGAATTGTAATGACAGCCGGCAAGGAAATTTGCGGTCTTTACATGTGTTTGTGTACGAGAACTGATCTGATGAGATGAACGCCTGGCAGATTTTTGTCTGAGACGCTTGAAATTCGTCCCAGCTAATTTCAGGTGAATTTTGAAGTGGATTTTTCTTTGTATTGTCATTATGCCGGGGAAACCATTTTACAAGACTTATATCGTGTTATGGCATCTGATCCCTATCAACACTGGGTAAGTGCTGGCTGTACTTGCATTTGAGACATTTCATAGATTGATTTAACATTTTTGTTGAGTTTTTGAGCTTGAGTCGTGGTGACTTGATATGAATACGAAAAACGTATGGCATAAGAGAGGCATAAGAGAGTCTTGTTATGGATTTTCTAAGAACATGGAATTGCCTTGAAGAGAAGCTCAGACAACTAAAACTAGCATGAGATTCATCTTTTCTATCGCAGGCGTCATACAGGCGAAAACGTAGAAAAGGCCGTGGGGTATAGTAATCGCCTTTGATGACTACTCGGGACTTGCCGAAACAGGGCCTCGAGCTAACGGCGTTAAAACCCCGGTAAGAATTCGATATTATAAAATGTACCTTATTTGTGTGTGTGTGTGTGTGTGTGTGTGTGTGTGTGTGTGTGTGTGTGTGTGTGTGTGTGGGGGGGGGGGGGGGGTCCATGGTTAACAAGTCGTACTCGAGTTAGAAGATTGAAGGATAAATTGTTCCCTTCCCATAATCCTGCTATACCCTAGCATTCCATCCAGCAGGAAGTAATTATGCTAAAAGTTGCTTTATGTAACAGAAACTGGGTTAACCTCCGGCATTGCGGGCTGCCAAGTTACATGCTAAAGGTTTTTATTCGATGGTTTAACACTTAAGCCATGGACTTTAAAAGAAACTCTAAACGAGTCAGTATACTCCAAAAGTTGTATCATCCATTTTACAAAGGTTGCTCCATTTAATTTTGATGTTCCTCCTATCATATTTTCTTCTCTTTGCAGACCTCTTTATGGAATGGGAACGACTTGGTGAAAGAAGCTTTTATATAACATATAACATTGTACATCAAACTTAAAGCTCAAAACTTAAAATGCTGTAGCTATTTTACTCACTTGATTGATATTCACCGGTATCAATGACTTGCTCAGCTTAGAAATGACGTGAATGCATTATCAATTAGCTTGGCTGGAGTAATGTATAGATAATTTACTTACATGGAAAAGCTAAACGCGTTGAGAATAGGGCGGGATTTTCCCTATAAGGATTTATTCAGCGGCTAATATGCGGGACAAAATGAGAAATTCAGCGTCCGAAGTCGATATTAGACCAGCTGTCATATAGCAGTAGCCACTCAAGGGAAGCCAACACAACGACGTGCATCTTCGCCGACTTCGAATTCGTGTTTGTTTGTTTGTTTGTTTTTTACCCGAAGGGTGTTTGTCCAGACATCAAGGAAAGTGAACTTTTGGTCTGGCAGTCACCACAGAATGGATGAGGACGGTCAATAGGATATGGATAATTGTTAGTCCATAAACACATAGAAATAACAGACTCGTGCACTTTAAAGAGCAAAAAGGACTCGGAATGGTGTTCAAAAAGGAGAATCGATTGTGTTCTTCACGACCTCATCTCTTTTAGGCTGAATGGTATCCTGTATCGCCTTTGTGCTGGAATGAGGGGTGACAGCAAGAACGAACTGTCTCCTGAAGTTCTCTAATGGGCATTACGCTGTGATACACCGAAAAAGAACAAGTCACGTAGTTTCATGACGGACAAATGTTATAAGTTAAATTAAGGATAGTTTACGAACTGAATCGTGAAGCTTACGACAGGAAGGAAATGATTCAACACGGAAATTCAGCAAGGGGAGATAAAGAAAAGTGCACTATGGATTCAGCTCGGAGAGAAAGTACAAGAACTTATGTGCTTTAGTTCATTCTACTGTTGAGGATGGTACGGTCGCGAAGGTGCGCGCGTGTCGAAAAAACTCTGGCTTTTAAAGTGCTACTTTCATCAAAAATATGAATTTTTTTGTTCTCTCTATATTTCGAAAATATAAGTACATATTACTCACCGTGCAAAGTGTTGAGTCAAAATTCGTACGGGAAGTCCGATTATTTTAACCGTAATTTTCGAATTCGGCTTGCCGCCATTACTGAATTCAAAAATGACCGGGACGAGTTGGGACGAGTTGGGACGAGTTGGGCCGAGTTAGCCAAGAGAGGAAGTGACGTAGAGTCTCAACACAACAAAACTAATGTGGCTACTTTCTTATGCATTGGGAGAGGTGTGAGGGATCGCAAGATTCATTTCTTCGATTATAAGCTGCAGTATGCGTGGTCGGCACTCTGTTGTTGAAGATTACGGCAAAGAAAGCATCGATGAATCGGAAATTTCCATTCACACTTATTTTAAGCGAAAAAGCTTCGTTTGCGTGCACCGGAAGGACTTCAATCCTGTTGGACACCCAGCTGTTTGCTCTGTGCATTTCACGGCTGAAAGTTTTACTCAAGCATTTAATACGAAAGGTACAAGGAAATATTTAAAACCAGGATCAGTTCCAGCCATCAGGAAGAAAAGCATCAGCAATCATATCTGACCGGGATCGTCGAATGGTGGGCGAATATTTATTTGCCATTTGTGCTAACATCACATGTACGGTAAGAAACACATTTCCTCACATACCTAAGAGATATTTCGCTCGATTGTCTTGTGCATATACATTTATAAGTCCCGACAGATTTCGGCTTAACTGCATAATATGTACCCCTTCACATGAACTATTTTCTGCGTCGCCGCCAAGCCGGCTCCGCGATACGCAGAATTTACTTTTATTCAACTTGGCTACGTGGTACGCGGTAAGCCGAAAATAGCAAAACATTACTGTGTATTCTGCCGACTATAGACGCTCCCCACTTAAACTTCAGCTAAAAGAATATTATTTGAAGTTGAGCGATTTTACAATACCCGGCCACTTTCCAGCGCACAAATCTACTGCTCCCGTGGTCCCTCAGTCAGGGACTTAAATGTAGTTAAACCTGTGCTCCCGCATTGCCGCAGTCCCGTAGTCGATGAGTAACTTATATTAAATGAGTTGAACTGGTGCTCCCGCAGTCCTGCAGTCCCGTAGTCGATGATAACTTATATGAAATAAGTTGAACTGGTGCTCCCGCAGTCCTGCAGTCCCGTAGTCGATGAGTAACTTATATTAAATAAGTTGAACCGGTGCACCCGCAGTCCTGCAGTCCTGCAGTCGATGAGTAACTAATATTGAATGAGTTGAACCAGTGCTCCCACAGTCCTGCAGTCCTGCAGTCGATGAGTAACTAATATTGAATGAGTTGAACCAGTGCTCCCACAGTCCTGCAGTCCCGTAGTCGATGACTAACTTATATTAAATGAGTTGAACTAGTGCTCCCGCAGTCCTGCAGTCCTGTAGTCGATAAATAACTTAAATTAATTAAGAGAGTTGAACTAGTGCTCCCGCAGTCCGGCAGTCCCGTAGTTGATGAGTAACATATTAAATGAGTTGTACTAGTGCTCCCGCAGTCCGGCAGTCCTGTAGTCGATGAATAAGTTAAATTAAGAGAGTTGAACTAGTGCTCCCGCAGTCCTGCAGTCCCGTAGTCGTAAAATAACTTTGATTCAGTTGTAATAATTTAGTTTGTAAATATATCTCCTTGATTTGATTGTACATCTTTAGTTTCCACTCCATAAATATTGTTGATATGATTGTAATTAGGTATTTACTGCTGTGAGCCCTTTGGGCCATCATAAGAAATAAACGCTAACAACTTCAAGTCCGTGCTTAACCCTTATCGCTATTCGTTGCCAATATAATTATATAAGGTGTTACCATAACACCAATTGAAAGCTAACCACTTCGAGTCTGTGCTTAACCCTAATCACTGTCCATCAGTGCTAACCCCCCCTAACCACTAAACCTACCCTTATCCCTTAGGCTGCCAGGACGATCAGACCAAGTTCATTTCCCAGCTTGTAATACCTGTAAGGCCATAAGACCGTTCAACTCATTTAATTTAGTTACTCATCGACTATGGTACTGCAGGACTGCGGAAGCACTAGTTCAACTCATTTAATCTAAGTAATTTATTGACTACGGGACTGCAGGACTGCTGGAGCACTCCTTCACCTCGGGACTGCAGGACTGCGGGAGCACTAGTTCATCTCATTTAATCTAAGCAGGACTGCAGGAGCACTTGTTCAACTACATTATAAGTCAATGACTGAGGGACCACGGGAGCAGTGGATTTGTGGTGCTCGAAAGTGGCCGGGTATTGTAAAGTTTAGCCTTTGACTTTCCTATAAACAAGTGGACCATAACAGAACATCACCGTGTATTCCTCGTTGTATAAGCGAAAATATTACGCGAAATTTATTTGAATTACTCGGCCACACATAACGGGAAAATATAAACAACCGAGCTTAATCGACCGTAAAAGACCCTACTGTGTACATGTATTGCTTGTTCTTTTTACAGCGTAGCTAGCTCCTAACATCCCTTGTGCATTTCAATTTCTCTCTCCGCGTACCACGTAGCCAGCTCCTAATATCTCTTTTATACTTCAACTAATTTCTCTTGGCGTACGGCGTAGCGAGCTCCCAAAGTCTTACATTATTAGCTATAATTTCTTGAGCCTTTCACCGCGTTCGGGGTAGCCACTTCTCTCAGTAACGCTTTCGATGTGACGGCGTATTCCACAGTTTATACCTGGACTTCTGATGGTAAATCAGAGTTTATCTCTATTAATTCGCACATGCTTGTTTACTAGGTAGTAAGATTACCGTGTTCGCACAATTACACGGGCGATTCGCGACATCACTTCGTTTCGGCGCGAATTTGTTTTCCTCGACCTTTTGTCTCATCTATAAAATTCTGAACGTATGTTAGGCTCTCCATATTTATTCAAAAAACTTTCATGTAGCGTTATGCGGGCTTTTCTTTTAGAAAGGGAGAGCTTCTTATTATAGGATTTATTATTTTTAGGTCTAAAATCTTTCCAACTACAATTCAGGATACTGCAACAAATCTGTGAACATAACAACAGCAAACTTGGCCCGGTATCGACAGGAAAAAAAGCAAGAGTAAGAAACAGCAGACGGACCACAACGCGAATGGAAAGGTGAAACAGTTAAATTTGTTGTATTATCGGAAGGATTTCAGTGTTTGTGATTTGGGATAATTGGATATTTGTTCGGCTACTTGATCCATTCTTCCATTGTGAGACGGCTTCCCCTTCGGTAGCGAGAGGCTCTAAACTGTCATCGTATGGCGCGACTTCTGCGAGTTCGCCGGCTTCGCCAAGAAAACTTTGTTCTAAATCGCTCTCAAAAAAACTAGACGGCAAATTCGACGGAAATCACATCAATATGCTGCAATGTTTGGCTCTCTGTTTTCGACTCTTCTTTATACTCTTCTCCGGCCTTTGTTGTGGCGATGGTTGAGACTTCTACGTCACGAGCAAAATTCACGTGGTTAGAGATAAGACCGCTTCCATGAAATTCGCGGGCTTCTCTTTTGTGAACTGAGTAATGGCGGACGGGTTTAACGCGGTTTTCGGACATATATTCCTGGGCCGTGTAAGCATATATCGATCTAATTTATCGCGATTCATATAATATGGCATCTATTGAACAGTTTGAAGCTTAAAAAAGTTGAAAACAAAACAAGAAATTTTCATCGTAGTAGCACTTTAAAACGGACGACACTTTTTTCCTTCTCAGTGGCCACAAAATTAATTATATTTATTGTATGGTCTTGGGCGTAAGCTTGACTTTTACCTTGTGGGCCCTCGATCCATGGACCTGTATTAATTTAAGGAAGGTTCTTGTACATAATCTTGTAAAACATGAGAAGAACGTTTACAAAACGGAAAATCCTGTCCAAAGGGTAAAATTTTTAGAAATTGTATGGCAAACATCATGTCTTCCTTTATTTTATTGGCATCCGCCTGTATTGTTTAATGGGTGCGTTAGTAAGTAATTTGAAAACTCTTGCTCTGCACTTTTGAACGCTTTTTGGACAACATGCATTCTATTAAATTTAGCGCACAATAGGTCTCAACTTTTTAAGAGATTCTTTCATGAAATAGAAAGAAAATATTTTTCCCTTTTTACATATAGAATTGAATAAAACGCCACCACTTTTAAAAGTTTGAGAATATTTCGAAAAGCATTGTTAATATACTGCCATTGCTTATAAACAGTTTTAATATTTTAAAAGTTCAAAATTTGAGAAAATATTTAACTATTTTTTGTCTTGTACGTCACAAATTTAAATACATGGAATCTGCAAGAGAAATGATTAAGACAGTCTGGATAGACTATATACTTCTTGCCTGATGGAGATTATTTGCTCAGTGGATATATTGAACGGAGAGGAAAGCTTTGAATCGATTCACCATAAAAGTGTATATGACACGAAATTTTTTCTTCGGTTTTTGAGAGTCTGATGTGTATAAAAAACGATACTTAACTTAAAACCTGTCTAAAATGTTTAAAAACCTCTTTTTTCGCGGGCAAAAGACCCTATTTTTAATTTCAAAACTGTCCCGGGGACTGGGACCGAATTTACCGTATAGTGACGTCAATCGACTTGATTGCGTTCCCGCGAACGCAGTGTTTTTGTCACAAATCGCCTCAAAATGTTGACAATGGTCAGCAGTATCGGGGATCTTTTCGAAACAACCAAGATCTACAGTGAGAAAGAACAAGTAGGAGAAAAAAATAGAGCTGTTTTAGGTCTTATCAAACCAGACAACGACGAACATTTGCGACGTCTGCTCTTCTTTCGTAATGTGGTGAAGATGTTGATCTCAAAGTCGATGATTTATCCTGACTGTACATCATTGGAAGCACCTCAGTTGGGATATTTCTTTGTTGAGTTCTTTTAGGGTTTGTCAAGGACATCGAAGCTCTTGTGTTCACATAAACAGCTTACTGTTTCCATCAATCTAAGAAGAACCGAAAGTGCCGATTGTTTTGATGTTTTAAGACCGCAAAAATGTCGTCGTTCTTATAGAGAGTGCGCTGGATTTTCGATTCGTTTCGATTTAGGAACGAGTTCCCAGAGTTTATTCCCAGCCTGGCCTTAGTTTCAGTGGTTTCTGCAGCAAGCAAAAGTGTTTTTACAGAGTGTAGAGAAAAGCTAATGACGAAATCGTTTTGTTGATAATATGGCCGTATGCAATGTACTTCCAGGCCAGAAAAGACATTTATTTCCACTGTCGTGTTATCCTGCAATTGGAATCTACATACGCTTTACTTTAAAAACGGCACTGAAACTGACTTCGGCTCGCATGCTACTTGCCATATCACTGGCTTATTCAGAAAATATAGCAGCTTAAGACTGTTGCTATCTAGAGTATCAATATTAGGGTATTAACACTAATACTAATCTTGGCTCAGTAATTTTTCAAACAACTCAGTACCATGGAGGCAGTCACATTTCGCATTAAAATACAGTTTATTTTTTGTTTTGTTTTGTAGTGGGTATGGTTTTCAAATATTGTAGAACCATGTGTTACTGAATCGTAACCATGTTCATTAGCTTTTAATATAATTGGTGTCCTTGAGCTTCTTAAATCGCTTTTGGTGTTTCTAATACCACAGGAGGGGAGCGCAGCACATCAAACTTCTGAAACTAACATTTAATTATAAATAAACCAACAGGAATTGACAATTGACAAGTACATTTGCAAATCAAGAGTGGGTCTCCATATTGACTCCTTCTCAAACAATCTTTTTATGAACAGTGGAAATCAACATCAATCTTCATCAATAATAATCATTATCTTTATCAATAATAATCATTATTAACTGGTGGATTACCAAAGTATATGTATCACTCAGACACAGTGATGAGGATCCATACATCCCTCGTAAATATTATTTACAGCAGCTCACTCCCCCCCCCTCCCCACATACACCCACACAATACAGGTTCCTGACACTGGGCTGGCCCATCAAGCTTAATCTGCTCTCCGTAAGCCTGATTCTGATGGAGAGAAGTGAAAGCCCTGCATGGAGCACCTAAATTAATACCATAGTTCCTAATAACTGGAGAGAGAGATAAAGCTTGGGGCATTTGTGGTATCCTTGACAACATTGTAAATCACCAGTCAATTTTTACTTAGGAATAATTATTGTGTTTGTAACATCATGTCATAGTGTACCTGTTTTGTCACAGCCAACAAAGAATGGTAGTACAACAACAACAAAAACAACAATTTAAGTATTCCTATATGGGAAATTTCTAAAATAGTAAATCAGGGCTCAAAGTTTATTTTTGGCTTTGGGAGCACTTGTGCTACCAGGTGTGAATTTCTAGGCGCACTGCCAAAATTTTAGGCGCACAGCTAAAAATGTTAGGAGCACAGTTAAAATACTGGTAGCACCAAAAGAAAAATCAGAAAGCTTCAGACGTTGGTTAAGTATTCATGTTATCTTTTATTTCAATCCTGTGTTTGTTCCTTTCAGGCTCTTACTATATGTTGAAGATAACACTAATACTGTTACGTTTTTTAAATCAACCTTACTTCTCAATCTCAAGAAGTATAACACTTTATGGTACATTCACATAACGGAAAAATTCCACATTCATTTCCCTTGAAATTAACATGAATAACTAAGAAAATATACACTGTCAGTTTACTGCTCACAACTTTCATCTCATTTTAGTTTAAAGCTGATACAGACTTGAAAGTAGATCCACATTATTTGATTAATACAACATTAACTCAATCAGTCGAAATCCGGTGATTGCCATGAATCAGCAACTGAAATTAATTCATCTGGCCACATTCTGTAAGCACAGTTAGGACGCCTTGATCTCTGACCATTGTTGAACCACTTGACAACTGCTGGAGTTGGGTCAAATGAGTTCAATGACACCACTGCGAACTCCACGGTTAACAGAGGCTCCATCTGAAGCAAGAGAAACTAACTTATGTATCCAATTTGGAAGGCCGTCTTCAACAAGGTCACTGAATGCATTTTTTACTGCAGCTAGTACACCTAGTAGAATAGAAAAAAGAGTTGTAAAAGAATTTTACGTAACGTTATCGTAATGTATGTAACGTTACCTAGAGTTGCTGTACAACTACCGTGTCTCGTGTTTAAAATTGTCGCACCCATTGACTAAGGATGAAGATCCATGCATTGGGAAGGCTTTACAATATCTGCAGGGCATCAATTCTTTTTCTAAATCCCATTCAAGCCATCGAATTCCTTTAACCATGCTCTCTGAAACTTGTACACTTTTCTTTTTTTTTCTCGGTGACTCGTCTTCTTTATCTTGGACTAAAGTATCATTGGAGTTCAAGGCTGATGAAGTTTTAAAGTTCGAGGCTGAAGAAGAAGGCGGCGGCCGGCTGTTTAATAATAAATTATAGTTATGCAAATGAGCATTTTGACTTTTATTTAATAACTGGGATATAATTCATTGTTTTAAAAATTGTTCTTACCGTGAAGAAAAAAGTCTCTTAACCCAGGTTGTTTAGCCATTCTTGACTCTGGATTGACCTTTCACATCGGCAACGCAAACTCGATTGCGCAAGAAGAACGTGTTTTCAAGGTAGCCTTCACTCACACGTGTCAGCGGAGTCTTTACAAAACCGAAAAGAGTCGAAAGAGTCTGGGAGGGAATGGAAACGTCGAGAAGAAATGGACCTCCGAGATCGGAGAAACCACGGGGGAAACGACCAATAAAACACACACTGATGCAAGGGAAATGATGAAACTTTAGTATTTGGAGCCTGATTGTGTTATATCTACCTTTGAATTTATTATTTCAAGCTTCCGTTTCGTGTCTAACCAGTCGGAGTACATAAGGACTATCGGGATAGAAAGCAGAGTCGAGTAGCGATTCAGTCGCACTGAACGCGGACTTTTTAGGCGCGCAAGTGCGATCACACATGATTTTTTAGGCGCACAATAAAAAATCTAGTCGCATGTGCGACCAGCTGGTCGTTAACTTTGAGCCCTGTTTTAAATTAAATACAATGTAATGTATCGTTCTTGTTGACAATAGGTCACAATCATTGCAACAGAAGGAATGCCCTTCTGTCATCATCACTTGATCTTCAATTTTGATAGTTGATATTTATTGATTTATCAGAACCACCACCAAACATAAAGCAACAATGTAAATCAGGTCAGGTCAGGTCAGGTCATGGTCATCAGTGAAAAGGCAGGGAATTTATTTCAGCCTGATAGGTAAAAAACTTGATATGTAGACATAGGATTAAACAAACTCCTAGAAAATGTTTGTCTTCATAAACAAATATAACCGAGTGAGACATTTTCCTGGAATTTTTTCAGCAACCTCTTGATTTTCTTTCTATTTTCACTCTCTAATAACGAGGCATTTACAGCCTCCTCACAGGAAGAGTCAAACAAAATCCTGAACTCTTGTCTTGCTAAAAAGGTGATTTATTTAAGCTAAAATCCTTCATCCAGTGCAGTCAGGTTAAGACAGTGTATGCACAGTCCAGTGTAAAAATGTTATGACTAGGCGATCGTCGTTGAAATTATATTGATATCATAATGTCTTACTAAAGTCCAGAGAAGAATAAAAACAAATTTCATTTAAGACCGCACTGGTAGCTCTGTTCGCCTGTACAATCGAAAGTCAGACCACTTCCTGCTTTGCGAATGAAAAGCATCCTTGGGCTTTGCAGTAAAACGTCTTTGCTTATCGAGACAGATCCTTGTAAAACAACGCTCGTTCGTAGCCATATCTTCAAGTTAAAAACACAGCAAACATCAAATCTCGAGTAGCCTGAGTGCTTCGATCTTGGATCTCCTTCAACACAATTATTTCGATTCCCTTGTCCCAAAATGCTGGATCCGAGGAATACTGAGTACTTTTCCTCCATATCGTCAAAAGGAATTCGCAAACCACTGCTTATTAGGCGCTTCAGCTACGAGAAACCTTTCCCAACACTGCCAAGTTCCTTCCACTTTGACGCCATGTTGGTTTTGCTATCAAGTCGACTGACGTCACATAAGCTAATCACGTGACATTTTGGCCGCGCGAGACGGCGACACTTTTGAAGTCAAATTTGCGCTATTTTCACCGCGAAAAAAGTACGTTTGGAAAGTTTGATTCCGGTTTAAAGCTTTGAATCGTTTTTTGTACACATAAAACAATGAAAAACCGAAGAAAAAATTTTCGTGTCATATACACTTAAAGAGATATATTTAGTGGTGTTTTATCCCACGGCAGCCATCGTATGTCGTAAGCAAACAACCTAAAGGCTGTTTGTAATTAACTGTCAATTTTAATTATTGATTTTTTTTACTATTACTATTAGCAAAGACAAATTAGTTTTATACTATTGATTAGGTCTTTATTTACTGTAAAACGCTCTATGAATAGAGATTACTTTAATCTCATTGGTAGTGAGATTTATTGATAAACATATATCAGAATACTAAGCACTTTGTGAACGATGCCAATTAACTGCTGAAAGAACATAGCTTGTACATTCAGAGACGAGAAGGGTGAAATTTCACTAGTGATGAATAATTTACTTTATTATATAGACCAGGATGCGAGCAGGGAAACGCCGTGATTGTCTGCTTACTAACAGGCTATCAGCACTTAGAACCCACTGATGAATTTTCGTTCGCTTTCATCGGACAAGTATTAGTAAATAATGCATCAGTCAATTCCAGCAGTGCCCATCGCCACACCGGGCCAACTTCCAGGCATTAGCATTTTTTTTTAACAAACATGGCAAATTCCCGGGGGTGTGGATAAATAAGTCTGTCAAACGCCCCAGGGTGGGACCAAAAAAGAAGGCACATACCCCCCCCCCCCCGCGATCACCTTGAAAGCAACACTGCTCAAGATTTAAATAAATCATAACAAGAAATTGCCACTCACCATTAAGGCCGCGGGTGACAAGCTGCTCATGAATAAATTTATAAGGCAAAATTTTGGTGGAGGTCGTACGTTAAAAAGCTTTAGATCTTGACCGTTTGGGAGCCGATTTCGTTGAAACTTAATAGAGGGCTTGGGGAATGTTGGAAGTGCAACAAAACTGTTTTTCTTTCGATAAATTGTTTTTCTTTGCGATGTTTTGAGCTTCCAAAGTTAAGACTTGGTAAAACGCGACTCCGTGTCCAAGTTTTCTCCGCGTGGAGAAGACAACACTTCTTGATTTTGCCGCTAGTTGATCAGGTAAAACCTCTATTGTGTCACAACAGAAGCCGATTTTGTGATTTCAAGTTCCACTGAAAGTTATAAGCCTTTAAATTAGTAAAATCGTCCTTGTTTAAATTTGAAGACTTAAAACTTCTGTTAAAAAGCCTGTTTGAAAAAAGTGCTTCTGTTGCGACAACCTACAACACACCTATTTTACCTGTCTGCTGTGTCAGTTCAGGAAATTTTATATCCGCGCTGTATTCTTGGACGCAAAATTGGTGGTTTTAGGGCTTCCGAAAGCTTATCGAAGAAACACGAGTGTTTAAGCCAAGAATATTTTATTATGTAAATTATGGATACAAAAATTACGAAGCTATTGTTAACACTCCAGAAACAAACAATAGGTTGCATGCAATCTAAAAAAATCGTGTGTTTTCCGTCGAAAATAAACGAAAGAAAAAAGCATTGGTGCTGAACCAATTAATATATATACCGCACACAAAATAGAAAGAGAATTTTACTATCCAAATTTTCAAAGCGGATTTTTTCCGCTTAAACGTAGAATTAAATACTAATTAAAACCAAAAAGAACGACGAAATCGAACTCTTTTATTATTTTCCGGTCTGTGGAGCAGTGTATATATACACAGAAAAAACTTCACGGAGTTCCAATTATGAAAGACCCAGATGTTGATAAATATTGGACACAAAATTGGTGATGCTGATAAATATTCGAGATAGAGATAGAAACAGTATTTTATTTTCGTTTTGTTTTGCTGTAAAAATTCTAAAAAGTTGCAATTAACGTTTCAACTAACAGATAAAGAATAAAAAGAACGGTACAGATACAACAAGCGAGCGCTCAACGCATTTATTAATTTTTGTTATTATGAAAATTTTTATTTAACAAAACTTAAAATGCACAATGTTTCCTGCCACACGATTAAACGCACGAGCAATCATTGATGCATAAACCAAAGATTTTATACTGCAGAGCTTACTCATGAATATTTGGCGCAATGTCACTATCATTCGTTGCACTTCGTGCATACGCTTTAAATAAATGAATACTGATGATCTAGTCTCTCACCCGCGGCCTTAAGGATGGTTTCTATATCATCGCTACCATCGCTGCTATGGAAAAAACGTTCAGCAATCGTTGTAATCATAGGGATACCACACGTCAGCGATCGTAGCGATCACAGCATTTCCCAACGATCTCTGAAGAGTAGTTTCTATATGATCGCAACGATTGCTGAACCTTTTTTTTTTTAGGGATCACAGAGCTCGTAGCGTGTCGTATGGAAACCAGCCTTTATTTTCAATGCTGTTCGATTGTTTACCCGTGCGTCTATCCTCCCGTTGTTCATTTGCTTTAATGCCACTTATCAATAACACGCCGCCAAATTGCTTACATGACAGTTCCTCTTGGGTTACTATTTGGTTTAATTATTCGTTCATGATCAATTATTTGATTTTGACGTGTACAATTCATGTGTTTATTTTTAAAATAAGGTGAGAAATGCTTAATTTATAGTGAGGTATCGAAAAACTGAAAACGCATGATCCGTATCTAACAAACGGCCAAAATCGTAAAAGATTTTTACTGAAGTGATCATCTTGGATAGTTTTAAAATCCATATATTACATACGAGACCAAAACCTGACAGGGATGTCAAATGTCCCGGGGTCGGCAAATCCGCTACCCCCGGCTTGAAACGTGAGCAAATGCCCGACAAATCCCGGGGGGATGTGCACCGCTGGAATTGACTGATGCATAAGGCCCAGGTGGTATATATATAATCGAAGGATAATGCTAAAAGGTGGTTCACAAAATAAACAATTGGTCGAGAAACGAAACTTGAAATGTGAAATTTTAAGAACGATATCTGGGGCCATTCCAGGGGTTTTAGGGAACGAAAGAACATGGTGATTTACTTTTAGCGAACAAGGGATGAGAATCCCAAAGGGGTTAGGGCTCCAGGGCTCCAGGCCTCCAAGACGGGAAACATCGGGGCTCTAAGGGTGGATTTCCACTGTTGCGTAAAATTTACGAACGTACGGACGTGAATTTAACTGGTTTTACGTGCGTAAATATAATTAGAGGCGTTGTATGAACGGCCTTTCGTAAACGTGAAAAGTTGAGCGTTGTTCAACTTTTATTATTATTATTATTATTATTATTATTATTATTATTATTATTTATTTATTTATTTATTTATTTATTTATACACGGAAATTCATCAGTAAAAATATGCTAAAAAACTATTATAAAAAATATCCTAATATTATACGGCTACAAAAATCAACTGATTTACATGATTGCCGTGTGGGAACCTAAAGAAGAAAAGTAAGCTTTCGCCTTCTTTTTGAAAACCCCCAGGGAGTTACATTCTCTAAAAGCCTGTGGCAGAGAATTCCATAAAGCAGCACCACTATAAGAGAAGCTGCACTTCAGGTACTCTGTTCTAAGCTTAGGTAATATAAGTTTGTTTGTCGAGTTTCTTAAGCCATAATGAGTATTGATAGTGTAAAACATATTGTGGAGATAAACAGGAGTGAGATTTTGTAAAGACTTGAAAACCGTGATGGCCTTGTGCTTTTGTCGGTTGGAGACCAACTGTTCCCACCCAAGTGCGTCCAGAAGAGGAGATGAACTAACTTCATAGCTAGATTTTTGATATGACCCTGGCAGCACGATTTTGTAGTTTCTGAAGCTTTTCAGTTAATTGATTATTTATGCCATCCCAGACTGTGCAGCAATAATCAAAATGTGGCTGGATGAGGGAATCATAAATCTTTTTTAGCTGTATCTAATGATACGGGGGCCCTAGGTCTCCAAAGACCCTCCTCTCACTTAGGATCCTGAGGGATATTTTTGACTCCAATTTTATAAGAGATATAAAGCAGTTTTGCCCTTTCTCTCAAGATAAAATGTGCATTCAAAGTGAGCACCTTTACCATTAAGTGCAACAATGTTTGTTGCAAGTTTCAAGATGTTGAGTCAATAATGCAGATATCAAATTTTTCCAAAAAAAAAAGGTATCCAAACAGTGACAGACAAAAACAAAAACAAAACCCAAGCGAAAATGGAAGGCACACAAAAATAAAACTTCGTTCCCACGCTCCTTTCTCGAAGAAAACAGAGAAAGGGCCCTGGAAACGAAGTTGACAAAATTTACATATTAGAATTGCCGGACGAGGAAGAGACAGGAATATTTTTAAAACATTCTAACTTGTGGGATCACCACCTGGAGGAAACTGGTCCGTCATTCAGCCATTTATGAAACTTTAAATTTGGACGGGACGAAAGTGACACAGTTCCACTAATGAATCATTATCAAACAATAATTTGGTGACACACGTGGTAATAATTATTAACTTGTCAAGGGGGTTTACTTCCACCGTTGATTTTTTTCCCACATTATGCAGCCTATCCGAACTCTTCCGTTTTCATGACGTTAATGTAAAAGTCAACAAATAAATCGCCAGCATGAGTCGCATTTCCCAGCATAAATTACTAGACCACACTTTTGGCTGGATAGATGTAAATTTTGAAACTTCATCCTGTCCTTAAGTCTGGTAAGTTAAAATTCTTTTCTGCTTTGGGTCTGTTTTTGTAGAACAATTAGAATAAATCCTTAGACTGCACACCTCGACAAAGCGCACTGAGTATTCCTTATGTTGCAATTATTACCCAGGAATACAAAACTTCGGTAAAAAGATTTAAACAGAAGGCGTACAATAAGTTAACAAGCCGCATCTTCCTCGTTAAAGTGAATTCACGTCTTCCGTTATAAATGTTCACTGGTTTTAGTTGTTCACAGAGTCGTTCTAAATTTGTTATGGTACATTTTCAACTGTGGTAGCTGCAGGTGGCGGTTAAAGGGAAGTTGCATTGCTGAGTGCTACACACGTTGTCATTCTGTTATGGCACCAAAGTTTTTGGCACGTGAAGGTAACTTGCTAGCGTTCCACATGTCAGTAAAAAAGATTTAGTATCACAGCTGCCTTTGCAAAACAAAAAAATGAAAACAGATTTTAGAATTTTCAATCTTAAATTCTGCTAAAAGGATGTCATGAATGCGGTATGTCCTCTTTTAGCAGCATTTTATGATAATGTTGAGAATGAAAAGGAATGAAATCCTTAGAAAAGGCTAAGAATTTGCTAAAGTTTTCATTCACTTGAGTTTCACAACTCGTGAACAAAACTCCGTACTCTGCACTTTCTATAATCTATATTTACACAATATTGGGTGTAAGAGTGCGGGACTTAATACACTACTCTTCGGTTTCAAAATTAAGGACAAAAAAGTAAGACGTTATCAGAAACATTTCTAGGTTTGAATGGTCAACAAAAAAATGATAACATTAGCCCCAGCCCCCTGAAAAAGTTTCGTTTATAAAAATAGTATTTGAATCTTGAGGACCATTTTCCTAGAATTGTTAAGATGCAGATGCTGTATTTATGTTACTAATACCTTTACGATTCCCCGTAACTAAAAAGGACTAAGGGGCCGATTTCATCTTCATGTAATCGCAAACGTCTATTTAAGAAGATTTGTTCAGGAAGCCGCGTTGAAAATTCAGCCCGGGCTGAAATTTGCCATGTAATCGGCCTCTAACTTATCTAGTCAGAAAGCCGTCTGTCAATTTCGTCTCCAGCCTGTGACAGATGTCAGTGTGTAATTTTATACCTATGCTTTACTCATATTAATTATGCAAAGTATGTAGGTCGACGCATGCCGCATAAGTCTACAATCCAACGTAGTTAGTTTCAGAAATTGGCTTGTCGAGCAACATTACTGGTTTAGATGCGTATTTTTGTGTACTCGACTCTAGATGAATATGCGAGTGGTTTAAGGAAACTAAAGCTAACTAAAGCCACAGTGTCTGGAAAAAGACGGTTTATATATAGTCTGTTTAGAAGTTGTAGAAAATCGAAGCTACTGTGTTTTAAAAAGTTGAAAAACCACCTGCTTCGTTTGTTAATATTTTCACAGCGTCGCTTTCCTTTTTTTGTAGACGTTCCTGTATACTTGCTTCAGTACACGATGGCTTGTCAAGGTCATTCAATCGATGCTCTTCGCTGGAGTGACTGTTTATTTTTTGTTTGTTACACTACTTTTAAGGGAAACCTATGTATACCTTGCAGTACTTCCCTATTTTGCGGGTGACAGGAAAATTTGCCACATTATCTAAACGTTCTACCAATTCTCAGATTTGTTTATTTTTGGTAGACAATGGCACTGGATTACCTTCCTTTTATGGGCATTTTAATTGTTTGCAGCTTTGAGGCTCTATTGTTTCTAGAACAAAGGTTTGAAAGAACCGACGCTTAACCAATTTCCGAGCGCGAGATTCAAAATCTTCGTTGACGATCAGATGTTGACAATATCACCCTTGTCGGGGTGCGGTAAGGGAAATGTCGCTCAGAACAACGACAATTTTACCAGGGGTACGGAAGGGAAACTTTGTTACATGAAGCGCGGGCTGTAGAAATTATTTCTTTCTTCGCGCAAACCGGCGAATGTCAACGTTCAGAAGCACGCTAAAAGGGCTAGGGTTTGTATTTTAAAATACTAAATGGAAAAGCGCAAAACAACTACAAGCAAAACCCAGTCTTCGGAAAAGAAACTCAAAAGTGAAGCGAAGTAATCAACCTTTTTTTTGGCCAGCTGATAGCCAAACCCGCTGCGGGGAAGATAGCCTACCTGCAGCGAAGAACTGCCGTAGTTACCGCCACTATCAATTATGTTCGAAATATAAGTAAACTGTTGGAAGGGTTAAATTGTCATGAAAAAATTATTGAATGTCTTAAAGGCATAAGAAAACAAAAGCGTCTTTCGTGTTATTTAAAAACACAATTGTTGTGCTATTATTGCTGTTACTCCCCCAATTCACTGAACTAATCGATTTTAAGTTGAAACGATCTCTTCGCAAACATATCATAATTAGTCAATCTAAGAATTTGTAACAGGGTTCTTGGGGAATTTAGTTACGAAACACTTTCAGTGCATTAGCTCCACTAAAGTATTCATAACTTGAACGCTTTCAGGGCCAGTTGTGTATTGTTTTCTCGTCTTTGTCTCTTAATCGTCAACAAACCATTAATTGACAAAAACTTTACTTTCCATGTAGAAGCGCGTGCCGCTTAACCTTTGTCAGGTCTGAAGTATGAATGAAGTTCTAATGAAGACCTTTATTCAGCTTGTTCTGTGAATTGCTTATATAAAAAAGTTACCGGCCTATAACATGTTTTGAGCGCAGCTGAGCGTCTTTGAAATTCGCGCTTAGTTGACACCATTGTTTTCTTGTTGTCATGAGTACTAGTTATGCTAATGGGGTAAATGGCTCTAGAGACGCGTGCACTTGACAAGAATAAAACCAAATCTGCGACAAACGTGAGCGCGCGCGAGGTAGGGAGTCGTCACGAAAAAAGGGGGAAAAAACGACGGCTTGCGCAGGCAATTCCAAACCAGTCACAGTCATTTTTTTTTTCATTCACTGAATGCGACGATAAAGATTTTTGTTTGAGAATTTTTGGCCAACCGGAGAATAAAATCACTGAAACGGAAAAAGGTGCGAAAATCGCACCTTTTGTTTGCCTTCAACGGCGATGTTTACTTGCTTCAAGAGACCAAAAAACAAAAACGCGAGGCCTAGCAATAGTTTAAGTAAACCCGCCTTTTCACGCACTCTCGGCATCAAGCGGTGTGTCTTCATTGTATTTTTTTCCTTTCATTTCTTTTTTTTTAATGAGTTGTTTTTAGCAGTGGAACAATTGGCGCAAAGCGAAATCATTTAAACGTGAAAAGGTGCAAAAGACAAACTTGCCTTCTTGCCGATCGACAACAGTTCTGTTTTCGTTTATCGTTTTCGTAGATCGTAGGCGCAATTGGTTAAGTAATTGTTAAGCCATGTACGAATTTTTAAACAGACTGTCATTTTCAAAGTAGCATAGCGTATAAAGCATATTAAACTGAGATAATACGTAGCAGCCGCCCCGTTCTCATCGCTTCCAGCAGCTACTCATCGCCGCTTGCTCGCTAAAAGATGAGCTAAAAAATAATACTTACTTGACGACTAAAATAAAAGTAAAGTACAGTTAGGCTCCAGTTAGGCTGGGTTAGGCCGAAACATGCGCGCGCGGTATGACAAAAGCTTAGTCAAACCTGTTGACGTACTCTTGAAATTTACTGGCCCACCCCCAGTTAGTTTGTCTTTGTTTTCCCAAGTAGGCTACCGTTGGGAAAAAATTGTCATCAGGGACAAGTTGCCGACTGAATCCGATTTGACCCGATTATAATTTCGCGAAACAGGACGGAAAAATCCCTACGGACAAGCAACAAAAGGCTTATTGTCTTAAAAAATTTAAACCATAACAATAGGCAAAGTTTGATATGCAGGGGCAGCTGAGGGATTCCTGGCCCCTTCCCCTTCTCCATCCTTGCACTGAAAAAAAGAACAAAAAGAGAGGAAACAGTGTAAACTAAGTTTGCCAGGAGCTAACATTCTTTAGCTTTTGAAGTATCAAGTACAACTTGCCATTTGGAGCCTTTCTACTGAAAATTTCTGGATCCGCTCTTGCAGTTAGTAAGGATGATTTTTTTGAGGCTGAGTTTCTTTTCGCTTCAGTTCCCGCAGAGTGCCTCTCTGAATTTTGGTTCAAAAGTGGCGGAAGAGGGGAGGGGGGAGCGTTTCATTCCTTATTTCAGACTTATTTTAAAATATTTTCTGCTTTCTAAGCAAAAACAGCTAAAAAGTCTACAACCTTTTTCAGACGAGCGCCCAGCACATACCTAATTCAGATGAAAATGCATGGTCAAGCTATATCCCTTATTTTTGACAACTCAGCTCAAAAGCAACACCGCCTGGTTCCGCGCCTGTGCGGCTTGCCTAGACCAAAAAAAAGCCACATGAAACCCACAGACAGTACTAACGCGAACTTGACCTTGCACTTGGTATATAAAAACTAAATTAACATATCTTTACACATACTATCATCTTGGTATACATTAGTTACTGTGAGGCTAATCATTTATACAGAAAAAAATATGTCATAAATGCCTGCACAGGTGTTCCGGTTGGACGAGTCTCAGATATTGTGAGCTACAAACTGCCTACAGTGCAGGCGTATTTATTGGGCGAGCAAACGCTCGGTATAAGTGAAATGTGCAGCAGCCATCTTGGAAATTAAAAGCAGAGGAAGATTGGGGAGAGTAGAAAGTGCGACTAAGGGGGTGGGCGTAGGACGCATTCGCGCGCGCTCTCAGAAAACGCCTGCATTGCAGGCCTCCGTTTCCCGTTACGTAAAGTTTGATTTATATCTTTTTCTATACAAATTTATTTTCCACAGGATCACCTGTGTAAACTTATTAGCGTCCTTAGTGTTCTCGACCTTTCTAGGCACTGGCTATGCATGTTTATACTTCCAAGCATTCAATGAGCTGGTGTGGCTGTCCCCCTAACGTGTGACATTCAAATGAAAGGCAATAATCAAGACGTGCACGTTGAACTGCCCCATTTTTTAGTTTCTCTAAATGGGATTTGAAGAATTTTTTTTTTAAGTTTTAATTTTTTTTAACCCTAAGAGGTCTTTAAATTCATTCCTAAGTCGTGGTTAAATAATGCGTAGGTGTGAGTAAGTGTCGAAGATGCATATGGCCACGTTTTCAATAAATACTTCACTTTGTTTAGTTTATTTTCTAAAGCAAAAATTATGACATCATTTCTCGCTGTTTCTGAAGTAGATCAGATGGTAGTAGTAAAGATATTTCAAACTTTTTACGTATTTAAACCAAGAATGGCTAAGTTTCCAAACCTTTTACACCGTTTTCCCACTGATAAAGTGTTACGATGCAAAGATTGGCTTCATGGTTTTAAATTTCACTTTGATCAAATTGTCCTTTATCAAGAGCTCGTTATGGCACTGATGCAATTTCGAGCCTACGCAAACTCACTCACTTAACACTCAAGCGAGGGCGAAAATTCAACCTGCTCCGTGGAAACATGGCGCACGTGTTGTGATCGAGCCGGAAATCTACGTCAACATGGAACTGTTGTATGTAACAGAGCACGATGCCGAAGCAGGCTGATGCCGAAGCAAGCCCATCGGTCAAACCATGATTGCCATCGAGACATCAAATTTCATGAGCAATACCATGACAAATAAAAATGTTTTCCAGTTAACTTTCAGGTAAAGTTAGAACTGAAAGTATGGCGGATATTGTCTAACACTTTCGATTTCTAAGTTGACGAATTAAGGCTTTCCCCTCCTGTATGAATAAGGTGTTTACGTCATTAAATCCTCCTGAAATGATTACAGAAGATATCAAATGTTTCAATATTAAGTTTGAATTAAGCTTGGCGGATAAGGACCTTCTTGGTAAGGTTGAGGGTAAGAACCAAATTTGGGGAGGGGGGTGGCGTGGGAGGGGGGGGAGTGGAACTGTTTCAGAACTTAAACTCAAAATTCTTTCCCAAACTGGGGTCTTTAGGTCGGCTGTTAGTTGAATTTTACATGGAAATCTCTTTGGTGACCTAGTCACGCATATATCATTTCAGTCACGTTTACGCTGAATGTAGTGTAGAATCTTAATACAGACTGTAATGCAGATTTAATGCATGACTTCAGTAAACACAATCAGTTTAACGTTTACGCGACATATCCTGAGTTCGATCTAAATGCCTTGTTTCGTGCTTGCCTACCGCCCCAATTGATTTTAACTGCAAACAAAAGTTTTAAGAACAAAAGCAATTAAAGTATTGTGCTATTTGATTATGATCGCGTTGCTTTTCTTTAGAAACAAATTTTGTTTTCAATTAAAATCTTCTCATTTTTGTCGGGAAAGAATAAGCATCTTTCGCAGTACTTGGATAAGATCGGATGCTTCGATGCATCTTATTGAAACTTTGAGAACAGTTTAAGCATTTTCACGGTTTTCTGCCTTTCACTGTTATTATTCAACACACAAAATAAACCGTCGAATGCTTTCCATACATGGTGTTCTAACATCCGAAGTGTTTAATGACGGTACAATATATGGTTTTGCCTCCTTTGTATGCTTTATGATATAGATTTTAAGGTAAATCAAAAATTGAAAAGAACATGTCTTAAAAGCTTATTTGGAGGAAAATATTTTGCCACGTTTTTGGTCAATCTAATAACGGATACTTATGTGGCCGGGACGTTTTTATGGAACGAACGGAGTTTTGCTTACTTTTATTGAAGAAAATTCAATTGCCTCTCTCACTGCCTGACTGCAAATCTTTCTGTAGAAACCTTTAATTCCCTAACAAAATTTGAGCTTCTAACCTTCGCTTGCGGCTTATTTATTGCACCAAAAACGCTCTCTGACAACGTGATTTTTTAGACACCTCCAAAATAATAAACACACTTATTTGTGTTATATACTCTGGTAAAGTTTGTTGTTTTAGCCAATCGTAATGTGCGCAGCCTCTGATCGATACTGTAAAGTGGAATATAACATGCAGTTCGCTTGTTGCTTAGCAATTCGATTGTTACGAAACAGAGCACGGCAGGAATGCGGTTCCTTCTGCATTTACAAAAATACATTTACAACTGTTACAGAGACTCATGGCTTTTTAATCGCACTATATTTTAATATAAACCACACAAAACACGATACGTTATCCTACCACCCATGGAGAGCAAAGTTCTAATACAGCGGGTGGCAGTAACAAGGAGACGGAAAAAACACCGGAAGTACGGTCAGAAACGCCGTACAGAAGTGGACAGTCTGACGTTCGGTGGATCGAGCCTCGTAGTTTCCTTAGACACTGCAAGTTAAAAGTCTAAAATTCTCAAAACATAAGTTAATCAATAAATAAAACCTAATCAAAAGGTGATGATGCATAACGAGTGAGCATAATACAAAATCATGGATGAAAATCCGGTGGAAATACACGCTTTTGGTGATTTTGCTAAATTGGATTTTCCTTTATCCTCATATTTGTCACTCTGAAATTTTGATATCCGTTGAAACACGGTTTTTTGTATTTTAAAGTAGCACAGAATATTCATAATACGCATCAACGATTAGGTATAAAAAAAAGCCCTGATGGAGATTAGGCATACAATGATCAACCTGTGTAGCCATTGATCAAACTATGAAACTCTCTCTGACTTGCTATAAGACTAAAAATTGTATTAAACCTTAACAGAGTTGAGTTTTAACTGACGTAAAAAGAAAGAACTTTATGTTACCACGCTAATTGATTGAAATGACGCACGGATATTGGTATGCGATTATAAATTCCGTTTAGCGTTTGCGTGAGTAGAAGAATGCAGTCAATTTTACCCAAGATTTCAAGAAATTTGATTGAATTATTATGAAGGCGCAATTTACACCGTTGATAAAACCGTAAAGGTAGGTTATTCCTTTTTTATTTGCTTATCGTCTTATAAATTATTGAACAAATAATAGAGCGAATAGAATGCACGTCTTAAAGCGAGCTAACTCTAATTTTTAACAGCGGAAAGCAGCTGGCAAATATTTTGCGCTTTGATGCGAAAAGAAGGCGCTAACTTCCTCAGTTACAGTGTTTTCTTACGCTGCTTTGCACTTATTCTTAGCAGAAAAAGAAAGTTTACATCGAAAAGAGATCTGTTTATAAGTTCTGATATTGACCGAGTTTTAAACCAACTACTAATCAATGATCATACACACCTGTTGACATTATTTCGACAACAAATGTGAGGTCAAAACAACTTATTGTGGAAGGCCTATATTATAATAACTCTTTTAACTTCTATTGCTGTTTTCGTGTAGTAAGGCATAATAGTTTAGATAACAAATATTTGTCTATGGGTGTACTAACCCCTTTATTTCCAAGAACTCCTAGGATCGATGTAAGATGAGATATTGACAAGTGAAACGAAAACCACCACAGAAAAGTACCGCTCGGCAGCTCTCAAGAATGAATGGTCATACTTTATGATTTCATGCACAGACTCGAAACTGAGAACCACATTTATTGATTGACTTTGGAAGTAGTTACATCCAGTTGGTATTGACAGTACAAAGAAAACGACAATTTATAAGCACACACTGACTTTCCATACGAAATGAAGTGAGATTTCAAATCCAAAAGCTTTCGACTACTTAGCCAATTGAATGACTAGAAAATGAAACATGCCATTCATTAGTAGGGGCACCGGTTGCTTCGCCATTCCATTTGAGAAATCAACTGTCAGGGACTTTAGAATTAACACTGAGCAAATGTTAAAGATTTTTCACAATCTTCATAATTTCTTCGTTTCTAAAAAATAGCTTTTTTCAGGCGGATGCAAAGGCTGACAGTTATAGCGGCTGACTTTCGATCTAATGGCCTCACTTTTGAAGGCCGGTAGTTCGTACGCTGGCGCAGTTATCCTAGCTTTTGTGTAAGAAAAGTCAAATGGTCGCCTTCCTGCCTGTTGATTATCTATGATACACGTTCCATTTGCAATATTGTTTCTTCATTCAAGCGTATGTCTGTTGTGTATCTGATAAAATATGATACTTGCATTGTTCAGCAATGACAGCTTTCTTTTGATAGTGATTTTCGAAAAAGAAGCAGAGGACATTTATTTTTGACTTGTAAACCTCGAACTGCAATGATTCCGTCGAACAATTATTCATAAAAATAAAATCATTCATTCCTTTGCATGTACATCGATGATGTACTTTTCAGGTGAAATTGCTGCAAAATCCTTAAAAAGAAGAGTACTGAGATGCGTAAAAGGCCATACATGCACGTGCCAAGGGAATGAAAATATATATATGTTAAAGGAAAGGTCGGCCCGGAAAATAATTTCAGTGATCCATTTCTTTGATGTCACCACTGGTATGTGCTATTAGCACGTACGTAATCAAAACAGAGACTAAAGCACATTTATATTGAATGAATGTTAAACTTGTGTAGGTCAGTTTATGCATTGATCGATATCCCACCAGTATACGAATAGATTTAAAGATATGTGTTCATTTAAACCTTATCCTAAATAATCCTTTAATATATATTATATAAACGTTTCTCTTGTTTAGTAAACAGTAGGCACTCTATCTCCACAAAGGCAGTGGCCAAATAGACTAACAGTTATTTCGTTCATTGCGACGTATATGTTATAAACAAACTATAGCTTAAATTAGCATACCGAGCGGAAAGTCATACCCACTATTGCTACTTTGTTAGGACCTGTCTGTTAGACATACGAGACTCTACTACAAAAGGTATCGACTTGGAAATGTGCAGATCATTTAGAATTAAAATGAAAGTATGCGAACAAACCGGAAAATTCTAGTGTGTATTCCTGACATATTGCATGGTTTCCCAGGGGCCAGAGGCAGTACTGTGCGGTTTGTGGTTTGTGATTGGTGATGAGGCGAGGGAAGACACTTATATCAGATTGGGGTCACACTAGCGACAAATTGGCGAAGAGGATCGCGCAAATAATACCACCAATTGTCAATGCGAATGGATGAAGACATTTAGAAAACTAAAACCCCAACTAAACCTCATTTCCGTTGCAAAAAACAAAAAACCGAAGAAAGAAAGGAAGAAAAGAAAAATTCGGTGGCTTCCATTATAACCTTCTTCTGAGTAAAAAATGCCGGGTCAGCGTTCGAAACATGTCTTGTTTCGCTCTTGACTATTTTCGATAGAGAAAGAGTCAACCGCCAGTTTACGGTGCCACGCTCTTAGTGTTGAACACTTAATGGTTAAACGCAAGGGACGCATTTGCGGAAGTTGATATGGTCATGTGCGTCACACAAAAACGTTTTTGCTTCATCATCTTCTCATTCCCGATACAACAGCCACAGAACATTCATCACTTCGCAATACCGGCGAGACATCCTTCACTACCATGATTAAAAAATGTCTTTAATCATCCCCGTCTGCTTTTTGTTTTGGTATCACAAATTTAAGGACAGTCATAATGTTCAAACCTAGGATCGCGTTCCATGTTCTGTTAACGGTTATTCGTTTTATTGACGAGCCCACACTTTGTGGTTACGGGTCCAATTTTAGAATATTCTCTTTAAGGTGGCTCCATGCAGTTTCTCATCAGTTTCAAGAGACAAATATACGTAACTTTTTTGATGATTTTCAGGACAGTGATCCACATTTCTCTAGGGAAAAGTTACAAAAGCAACTAGCCTAGACTTTATACTTTTGGAAAAAGTCACAATTTTTGGGTCTGGGTAGTCTCCATGGCAACCACTGACATAGTTGTTTGGCTCATTGTTCAAGCTTACCCGTTTTCTTCACGTCATTTGTTGGTTTTTACACGGTAAATTTTCGCTATTTTTGTTGTAAAGCTGTTGCCGTCTGAGAAGTCTCAGCGGGCAAAGCTGTAAGAAATTTTGTACATAAGTTTTGCCAGAATAGTGAATTTTCGTTTTTGACGATTAGTGCCGAAGTGCATGTACAAAAATTGCTCTTTCTTTATTATGACTGAAAAACACAAAAATCATACAAATGTTCCAATTTAAAAAAAAACATTCACCGAGTGGAACGCGCGCAATAAACGTTTGAAAATGCCTCAAAACCCACCTTTTTTCGTGAGGTTACCAAAAAAAAATTCTTCAAGTTACGGGGTTGCGCATGCTCGTGATTCCTTTGCGTGGAAGAGCGTTAGGACGAGTGTGGGCAGCACGCGGGAAGCGGTAGACAAGTTCTGATCAACAGCTTTTCTTTCCGAAGAAAGACATTTTTCTGGACAACTGCTTTCCTTTACTGTAAAGGCTCCATGTGACCAAAACATTCGCAAAAATAAAGAAACAAACAAAAAAAGAAAATGATACTGATCCGTGATGTAAAACTTGAACGAAGCCGCCACTTTTAATATTATTGCCACCAGAAATAAATTTCCTTTTCCAGAACGCGGAATCATCAAACCACTTTCAGTTTCATTTTACCATTAACTGGTTACAAACAATCTTCAAGAAAAAATTAAAGCGGTCGTGTTAATTTTTAGAACAGTGTCGTTTTGGTAAGCTCAATATTTTGTCTGCCGAAACCCGCGTTGTTTCAAATGATTTGTTTATGTTCTTAGCGGCTACTTGTGTGTTAGATAACTGCATGGAATAGCAAATAGTATATAAATAAGCTTTCAATTTGCATTTAAAGGCAGATGTTGGAGAAGGGGAACAAAAATGTCCTCAAGAAATTATACGTTTTGAAAAAACCACATTATTTTTCCGCTTGATAGGTTCAACAAGTCAACAGGACAAACGAAGTGAACGCCAGCGAAACGCCGACTGTTTTGGGACCAGCTGTCAACTCAATACTCGTCCTTTATTCGTTCACTGAACGCCGTCATTCTAGGCATAATTTTTCGTGAAAAAAAATTGTATTTGAGCTTAGGAACAACTGAATTTTTTTAAATTTTCTGTTTTATTTTGGCCCACTGAAGTTTTTGAAGTCGCACCGTGTCAACACAAGTAAACGTTTGTCAAAAGCACTGTCCAGCAAAAGTTACTGGTGACTGATAAATAGACACTGAAATAAAAGTAGGTGTCCAGTTGAGTTTCAGCTCTATCAAAATTCAATGACAACTGTTACCTCGCTACAAGTGTGTAATCTATTCAGTGCTCAATAAAATTCACAAATCGACTCAGATTTTGCTGAAACCGTGCAAGAACCGGCCGTAGTCAACTTTCCCGACAGAAAATAGACGGCTTGTTTAATAGAAAGGAAAAAACTAATGCGCTTTTCCAAAAAATTACTTACACTTAGGCTCCAAACAAACTTAAGCTTCTCAGCCAAGAGATTCTCGACAGCTGACCTGGACAGCACTGGTATTTCAAGTTGAGGACGGAAAGAAGTTCTTCATGCAAAATTGTTGAAGACGTGTAATAATTCGTGTAACGTTTTCAGTCCACTCTGTGTTGCTTGAACTTAAAGATGGCAATCGAAAATAAATATTTACAAACGTAGGACTGCAACTGTCAGCTACAAAAGCGATTAAACTAAAGGTATTTTATAATTTCACTGCTATGTGCTCGACAGGTTTTGAAAAGGTAAGTCATAAAGATGCATCAATCAGACTTTGGAAAGTTCACCTGGGAGGTTGATTGGCACATGTCATCTGAGTCGGACTGTCGCGCTCCTCGCACGCGCTTGCGCCAATTTAGTTCCCATTCCTCGCACGCTAAAAAAGCTATATGGAGCCACCTTAATTGTGACGCAGTCCGGAAAGTTATCAATAAAATGGAACTTTCTACAAATTATCTGGACAGGTAACACTTGGTTCCCATAACTACCGTCCAAAATACATAAACACGGACATGCATGTTCCCTCGTTCTACCTTATAGACTTCATCTTATCTGAAATCCTTAAAACAGTGATGTCTTAGTTGTCTTAACCTTGACTATCACGTATGTTGCTCACTTACTGACCCAATATACAACACGTTAATTTTTAAGGCATGTTACGTTCACCGTACACCAAATGTATTTTGGAAAACTCCTGCGTTATTTGAGTTGCCGTATTTAAAAGACCAACAATCGTTGGCTATATTTGATTGTCTCCTTTGCTTTTGTTTTTCTTAAAGCTTCTTTTAGCAAACACCGAAACGACACCGCCTGTCATCTGTGCAATAAGTGGTGATAATACTTTTGTTATTTTCATCAAGAAGTAATAGATTAAAGAGCAATTTAAACACAGAACGCGGAGGCGATTGATTTCAAAAGAAGAGAATAGGCAACCTTACGAAATTTTGACAAACACAAGTTAGCTGAATGCAATAGTTTTGAGGTCAGCAAACCTAAAAAGAAAATGCTCTAAGTGGAACAGAGTGCCTTGTCCGTCTCAGTATTACGTTCTAAAGACCATACAGCATTGTTATAGATAGTCTTTTTTAAATAGAAATTCAAGCAAACACTTATCAAATATAAGCAACGACCGCAGGCTATAACTTAAAAACGTAAATGTTTGTTGAGAGGGATTGCAACACGTATATGTTGCTAACTATCAACAACTATCAGGCCTATGTTGCAGGGCCTCACTATTATTATTACAAGAAATCGCTATCTGCACAATTTCACTTAATGATCAGTACTTTTTTTGTACCTGCACAGTCAAAGATCATATTTTTTTCATATTTTATTTGCGGTTTAGATTTGCTAGTTCATTAATGAGGCACCTGATTGACTGTAGAATAATGTAGTCAACTCAATCAATGAAGGATAACAAAGAGCTAGACAAGAATAACCAAAGTTTAAGTTAAATTTTGAACGGAGTCAAATATCCAAGATGACAACTAAGCATAATCAATTTTTAATCACGTCTTCTTAAAATGCTGATATTCACGGATATCAAACTGTGGCTTCTCTAAATAAGACCAGGTCATGGTTACTTATTACTAAACTGTCTTCTTGTACTTCAATTTCTTCTCGCATGTAGCTCGTTAGCCTAAGCAGACAAAGTACGAGATTCAAGAAGAGGACGTTTTTCATACAGTCATCGAGACACATATTCCACAGCTATGGCTATCAAGGCATCCATCCTTGTATTTCTGGCCACTGCATTCAGTCTTTTTATGATAACAAGTAAGTCATGTACTTATTAACGTTTTCACCCTTTGGCCTAGTTTAAACGTTGAGCTTTACGTATACCGTACCTAATGCAAATAAGCAAAAGCTATTGTTTTTGCTAATTTGCATTAGGTTCTGCACATGTAAACGGTTCGACGTTTGAACTGGGCCTTAGTGATTAAAAATTCAAGAGAAGAAACTGATTTTATTTCATTTTGCAAAGTACTGGAAAACGAAAGGACCATGGATAAGGTTTCCACTAGCTCCCCCTCGATGCAGATAGACTTAAAACAAAGAAAGAAAAAAATCAAAGTAATAGATAAATAAATAAAAAATAAGAAATAAATAAATACATAAATGGGAATTAGCAGTGGCACATCCACAAGGTGCCTCTTCGTCCACTGTGTCCAGATCGAATTGGAATTTAGAAATGTTGGTTTTTGAGGAGAGGGGAAAACCGGAGTACCCGGAGAAAAACCTCTCGGAGCAAGGACGAGAACCAACAACAAACTCAACCCACATCTGACGCCGAGTCCGGGACTCGAACCCGGGCCACATTGGTGGGAGGCGAGTGCTCTCACCACTGCGCCATGCTCTCCAAGTAATAGTTAAATCAGCCAACAAAGGTTTAGTGTTGTCAAGGTGTAGCGTTGTAAAGGATTGAAATGTCTTACAAATTAACAACCTAAAAAGAGGAAACTTTCCTATGGCGCAGTTAGGCAATCTACTAATATAGGACTCTAATTGTTTAATGCGCTTCACACAGCTCAAAGAGTAAAATCATTGCTTAAAGACATTTAAATGCTAAACTACGTTAAACAATTAGATTAAGGAAATAAACCATAAGATGCGATTAACGGGCTCTAAAAATCTAAATAAAAAATTTCCAGCCGACAGACGGGAAGTGTCGGGAAACGAATCTTATAGGCCAAAAACTGAAACAGCTTTCGTCTGAGAGAAGGCTTGTTTAAACGGTTTCAACATTTGTTTTAACAATCGCGCAGTATTTGCTGGACCAGATTTAAAGATCGTCATCACCTCAGTCATCGTCATCCATTTCACAAGTCCAAAAACCGAAAAGTAACTATGACTAAAAATAAGCTTAAAAGGAACTATGTCACAGTATTTTTATTCATTTGGCCGACGTGACAAAATTACTTTCACATTGAAGGAAACCTCAAAATAATGGTCTCTAAGGTAGAAAAACACTAAAGAAGTAATAATAAACCAAAACTAAACAAGGATGCTTACGACTGAGAGAGACGGATTATGGATGATAAATTTGAAAAAAAATTGGCCACATTTTTTCAAGGTGCGTTATCCGTGACGTAGCTCCTTTAAATGATACTTGCACAAAAAGGAAAACAAACTAGAACCAAGTAATACATTCCTAGTCCGCCACTGCGTTTATTTAGTAATTGTTTCAAATTTATCCGTTTTTCAGAGACAATGACCACCACAGAGAGTCTTTCGGAATCAATCTCTGCCAGTATCTCACCAAGTGTCTCTGCCTCGATTTCACTAAGCCCCTCAATCAGTGCGTCGACATCGGCCTCTGCAAGTATTTCGCCAACTCTCTCAACAAGTGTTTCAACTAGTGGCTCGGCCTCCACACCACTAAGCGTCTCGCAAAGTGTGTCAGCATCAATGTCTAACAGCATTTCGCTCAGTAGGTCAGCATCGACTTCGACCAGCACCTCGGCAAGTGTGCCAGCCTCGACCTCACCAAGTGTCTCCACTAGTCTGTCGGTCTCCATGTCACAGAGCGTCTCTCCAACTGTTTCGGCATCTATCTCTGCCGGCGTGTCCACAAGTGTTTCGGCCTCCACATCGACTAGCGTCTCAGCTAGTGTTTCGGCATCGACCTCTCCGAGCGTCTCAATAAGTATGTCGGCAAGTATGTCACCGAGTGACTCACCAAGTGAGTCGCCATCTATCTCTGCCAGCGTGTCGCCAAGTGTCTCAATCTCTACCTTGACTAGTGTCTCAAGGAGTGTCTCGGCATCCACATCGACTAGCATTTCAGCTAGTGTTTCGGCGTCGACCTCTCAGAGCGTCTCAACAAGTATGTCGGAAAGAATGTCACCGAGTGTCTCACCAAGTGTGTCGCCATCTATCTCTGGCAGCGTGTCGCCAAATGTCTCAATCTCTACGTCGCCTAGCGTCTCAAGGAGTGTCTCGGCCTCCACATCGATTAGCGTCTCAGGTAGTGTTTCAGCGTCCATCTCTCCGAGCGTCTCAATAAGTATGTCGGCAAGTATGTCACCGAGTGACTCACCAAGTGAGTCGCCATCTATCTCTGCCATCGTGTCCCCAAGTGTCTCAATCTCTACGTCGACTAGCATCTCAAGAAGTGTCTCGGACTCTACATCAGTTAGCGCGTCACCTAGTGTTTCGGCGTCCACCTCTCTGAGCGTCTCAACAAGTATCTCACCAAGTATGTCACAGAGTGTCTCAAGAAGTGTGTCGGCCTCTATCTCTACCAGCATATCGCCGAGTGTCTCACCGAGTGTGTCCACCTTGCCCTCCACTAGCATCTCAGCTAGCGTTTCGTCTTCAAAATCACAAAGCGTCTCACCAAGTGTGTCGACATCGATTTCTGTCAGCATTTCGCCAAGTGTTTCAGCCTCAACCTCGACTAGCGTATCCACTAGTGTCTCGACCTCGGCATCTCAGAGTGTCTCAAGAAGTGTGTCGGCATCGATCTCTACCAGCATATCGCCGAGCGTCTCATCGAGTATGTCCACCTCACCCTCGACTAGCATCTCAGCTAGTGTCTCGGCTTCAACATCACAAAGCGTCTCACCCAGTGTGTCGACCTCCATTTCTGTCAGCATTTCGCCAAGTCTTTCAGCCTCAACATCACCTAGTGTATCAGCCAGTGTCTCGACCTCTGCACCTCAGAGTGTCTCAAGAAGTGTGATGGCATCTATCTCTACTAGCATATCGCAAAGCGTATCCGCCTCGACTTCGACCAGCATCTCACCTAGTGTGTCCACCTCGCCCTCGACTAGCATCGCAGCTAGCATCTCGGCTTCAACATCACAAAGCGTCTCACCAGGTGTGTCGACATCGATTTCTGTCAGCATTTCGCCAAGTGTTTCAGCACCAACCTCGGCTAGCGTATCCACTAGTGTCTCGACCTCCGCATCTCAGAGTGTCTCAAGAAGTGTGTCGGCATCGATCTCTACTAGGATATCGCCGAGTGTCTCACTGAGACTGTCCACCTCGCCCTCCACTAGCCTCTCAGCTGGCGTCTCGGCTTCAACATCACAAAGCGTCTCACCAAGTGTGTCGACGTCGATTTCAGTCAGCATATCGCCAAGTGTTTCAGCCTCAACCTCAACAAGCGTATCGGCCAGTGTCTCGACCTTCACATCTCAGAGTGTCTCAAAAAGTGTGTCGGCATCGATCTCTACCAGCATATCGCCGAGCGTCTCATCGAGTGTGTCCACCTCGCCCTCGACTAGCATCTCAGGTAGCGTCTCGGCTTCAACATCACAAAGCGTGTCACCTAGTGTGTCGACCTCCATTTCTGTCAGCATTTCGCCAAGTGTTTCGGCCTCAACCTCGCTAAGTGAATCAGCCAGTGTCTCGACCTCCGCATCTCAGAGTGTCTCTAGAAGTGTGACCGCATCGATCTCTACTAGCATATCGCAGAGCGTATCCGTCTCGACTTCGACCAGCATCTCACCGAGTGTGTCCACCTCGCCCTCAACTAGCATCTTAGCCAGCGTGTCAGCTTCAAGATCACAAAGCGTCTCACCAAGTGTGTCGACCTCCATTTCTGTCAGCATTTCGCCAAGTGTTTCGGCCTCAACCTCGCTAAGTGAATCAGCCAGTGTTTCAACCTCCGCATCTCAGAGTGTCTCAAGAAGTGTGTCGGCATTGATCTCTACCAGCATTTCGCCCAGCGTCTCATCGAGTTTATCCACCGCGCCCTCAACTAGCATCTCAGCTAGCGTCTCAGCTTCAAGATCACAAAGCGTCTCACCAAGTGTGTCGACATCGATTTCTCTCAGCATTTCGCCAAGCGTTTTAGCCTCAACCTCGACAAGCGTATCGGCCAGTGTCTCGACCTTCACATCTCAGAGTGTCTCAAGAAGTGTATCGGCATCGATCTCTACCAGCATATCGCCGAGCATCTCATCAAGTGTGTCCACCTCGCCCTCGACTAGCATCTCAGGTAGCGTCTCGGCTTCAACATCACAAAGCGTGTCACCTAGTGTGTCGACCTCCATTTCTGTCAGCATTTCGCCAAGTGTTTCGGCCTCAACCTCGCTAAGTGAATCAGCCAGTGTCTCGACCTCCGCGTCTCAGAGTGTCTCTAGAAGTGTGACCGCATCGATCTCTACTGGCATATCGCAGAGCGTATCCCTCTCGACTTCGACCAGCATCTCACCGAGTGTGTCCACCTCGCCCTCAACTAGCATCTTAGCCAGCGTGTCAGCTTCAAGATCACAAAGCGTCTCACCAAGTGTGTCGACATCGATTTCTGTCAGCATTTCGCCAAGTGTTTCAGCCTCAACCTCGACTAGCGTATCTACTAGTGTTTCAACCTCCGCATCTCAGAGTGTCTTAAGAAGTGTGTCGGCATCGATCTCTACCAGCATTTCGCCCAGCGTCTCATCGAGTTTATCCACCGCGCCCTCAACTAGCATCTCAGCTAGCGTCTCGGCTTCAAGATCACAAAGCGTCTCACCAAGTGTGTCGACATCGATTTCTGTCAGCATATCGCCAAGTGTTTCAGCCTCAACCTCGACAAGCGTATCGGCCACTGTCTCGACCTTCACATCTCAGAGTGTCTCAAGAAGTGTGTCGGCATCGATCTCTACCAGCACATCGCCGAGCGTCTCATCAAGTGTGTCCACCTCGCCCTCGACTAGCATCTCAGGTAGCGTCTCGGCTTCAACATCACAAAGCGTGTCACCTAGTGTGTCGACCTCCATTTCTGTCAGCATTTCGCCAAGTGTTTCGGCCTCAACCTCGCTAAGTGAATCAGCCAGTGTCTCGACCTCCGCATCTCAGAGTGTCTCTAGAAGTGTGACCGCATCGATCTCCACTAGCATATCGCAGAGCGTATCCCTCTCGACTTCGACTAGCATCTCACCGAGTGTGTCCATCTCGCCCTCAACTAGCATCTTAGCCAGCGTGTCGGCTTCAAGATCACAAAGCGTCTCACCAAGTGTGTCGACATCGATTTCTGTCAGCATTTCGCCAAGTCTTTCAGCCTCAACCTCGACTAGCGTATCTACTAGTGTTTCAACCTCCGCATCTCAGAGTGTCTCAAGAAGTGTGTCGGCATCGATCTCTACCAGCATATCGCCGAGCGTCTCATCAAGTGTGTCCACCTCGCCCTCGACTAGCATCTCAGGTAGCGTCTCGGCTTCAACATCACAAAGCGTGTCACCTAGTGTGTCGACCTCCATTTCTGTCAGCATTTCGCCAAGTGTTTCGGCCTCAACCTCGCTAAGTGAATCAGCCAGTGTTTCAACCTCTTCATCTCAGAGTGTCTCAAGAAGTGTGTCGGCATTGATCTCTACCAGCATTTCGCCCAGCGTCTCATCGAGTTTATCCACCGCGCCCTCAACTAGCATCTCAGCTAGCGTCTCAGCTTCAAGATCACAAAGCGTCTCACCAAGTGTGTCGACATCGATTTCTCTCAGCATTTCGCCAAGCGTTTTAGCCTCAACCTCGACAAGCGTATCGGCCAGTGTCTCGACCTTCACATCTCAGAGTGTCTCAAGAAGTGTATCGGCATCGATCTCTACCAGCATATCGCCGAGCATCTCATCAAGTGTGTCCACCTCGCCCTCGACTAGCATCTCAGGTAGCGTCTCGGCTTCAACATCACAAAGCGTGTCACCTAGTGTGTCGACCTCCATTTCTGTCAGCATTTCGCCAAGTGTTTCGGCCTCAACCTCGCTAAGTGAATCAGCCAGTGTCTCGACCTCCCCGTCTCAGAGTGTCTCTAGAAGTGTGACCGCATCGATCTCTACTGGCATATCGCAGAGCGTATCCCTCTCGACTTCGACCAGCATCTCACCGAGTGTGTCCACCTCGCCCTCAACTAGCATCTTAGCCAGCGTGTCAGCTTCAAGATCACAAAGCGTCTCACCAAGTGTGTCGACATCGATTTCTGTCAGCATTTCGCCAAGTGTTTCAGCCTCAACCTCGACTAGCGTATCTACTAGTGTTTCAACCTCCGCATCTCAGAGTGTCTTAAGAAGTGTGTCGGCATCGATCTCTACCAGCATTTCGCCCAGCGTCTCATCGAGTTTATCCACTGCGCCCTCAACGAGCATCTCAGCTAGCGTCTCGGCTTCAAGATCACAAAGCGTCTCACCAAGTGTGTCGACATCGATTTCCGTCAGCATTTCGCCAAGTGTTTCAGCCTCAACCTCGACAAGCGTATCGGCCAGTGTCTCGACCTTCACATCTCAGAGTGTCTCAAGAAGTGTGTCGGCATCGATCTCTACCAGCATATCGCCAAGCGTCTCATCAAGTGTGTCCACCTCGCCCTCGACTAGCATCTCAGGTAGCGTCTCGGCTTCAACATCACAAAGCCTGTCACCTAGTGTGTCGACCTCCATTTCTGTCAGCATTTCGCCAAGTGTGTCGGCCTCAACCTCGCTAACTGAATCAGCCAGTGTCTCGACCTCCGCATCTCAGAGTGTCTCTAGAAGTGTGACCGCATCGATCTCTACTAGCATATCGCAGAGCGTATCCGTCTCGACCTCGACCAGCATCTCACCGAGTGTATCCACCTCGCCCTCAACTAGCATCTTAGCCAGCGTGTCGGCTTCAAGATCACAAAGCGTCTCGCCAAGTGTGTCGACATCGATTTCTGTCAGCATTTCGCCAAGTGTTTCAGCCTCAACCTCGACTAGCGTATCTACTAGTGTTTCAACCTCCGCATCTCAGAGTGTCTTAAGACGTGTGTCGGCATCGATCTCTACCAGCATATCGCCCAGCGTCTCATCGAGTGTGTCCACCTCGCCCTCAACTAGCATCTCAGCTGGCGTCTCGGCTTCAAGATCACAAAGCGTCTCACCAAGTTTGTCGACATCGATTTCTGTCAGCATTTCGCCAAGTGTTTCAACCTCAACCTCAAGAAGCGTATCATCCAGTGTCTCGACCTCCACATCTCGGAGTGTCTCAAGAAGTGTGTCAGCATCGATATCTACCAGGATATCGCCGAGTGTCTCACCGAGTGTGTCCACCTCGCCCTCGACTAGCATCTCAGCTAGCCTCTCGGCTTCAACATCACAAAGCCGCTCACCAAGTGTGTCGACATCGATTTCTGTCAGCATTTCGCCAAGTCTTTCAGCCTCAACATCGACTAGCGTATCCACTAGTGTCTCAAGTAGTGTGTCGGCATTGATCTCTACCAGCATATCGCCCAGCGTCTCATCGAGTGTGTCCATCTTACCCTCGACTAGCATCTCAGCTAGCGTCTCAGCCTCAACATCACAAAGCGTCTCACCCAGTGTGTCGACCTCCATTTCTGTCAGCATTTCGCCAAGTGTTTCGGCCTCAACTTCGCCAAGTGAATCAGCCAGTGTCTCGACCTCCGCATCTCAAAGTGTCTCTAGAAGTGTGATCGCATCAATCTCTACTAGCATATCGCAGAGCGTATCCGTCTCGACTTCGACCAGCATCTCACTGAGTGTGTCCACCTCGCCCTCAACTAGCATCTTAGCCAGCGTGTCGGCTTCAAGATCACAAAGCGTCTCACCAAGTGTGTCGACATCGATTTCTGTCAGCATTTCGCCAAGTGTTTCAGCCTCAACCTCGACTAGCGTATCTACTAGTGTTTCAACCTCCGCATCTCAGAGTGTCTTAAGAAGTGTGTCGGCATCGATCTCTACCAGCATTTCGCCCAGCGTCTCATCGAGTTTATCCACCGCGCCCTCAACTAGCATCTCAGCTAGCGTCTCGGCTTCAAGATCACAAAGCGTCTCACCAAGTGTGTCGACATCGATTTCTGTCAGCATTTCGCCAAGTGTTTCAGCCTCAACCTTGACAAGCGTATCGGCCAGTGTCTCGACCTTCACATCTCAGAGTGTCTCAAGAAGTTTGTCGGCATCGATCTCTACCAGCATATCGCCGAGCGTCTCATCAAGTGTGTCCACCTCGCCCTCAACTAGCATCTCAGCTAGCGTCTCAGCTTCAAGATCACTAAGCGTCTCACCAAGTGTGTCGACATCGATTTCTCTCAGCATTTCGCGAGGTGTTTCAACCTCAATCCCGACAAGCGTATCAGCCAGTGTCTCGACCTCCACATCTCAGAGTGTCTCAAGAAGTGTGTCTGCATCGATCTCTACCAGCATATCGCCGAGCGTGTCATCGAGTGTGTCCACCTCGCCCTCGACTAGCATCTCAGCTAGCGTCTCGGCTTCAAGATCACAAAGCGTCTCACCAAGTGTGTCCACATCGATTTCTGTCAGCACTTCGCCAAGTGTTTTAGCCTCAACCTCGAATAGCGTATCCACTAGTGTCTCGACCTCCGCATCTCAGAGTGTCTCAAGAAGTGTGTCGGCATCGATGTCTACCAGCATATCGCCGAGCGTCTCATCGAGTGTGTCCACCTCGCCCTCGACTAGCATCTCAGCTATTGTATCCGCCTTGCCCTCAACTAGCAACTCAGCTAGCGTGTCTGCTTCAAGATCCCAAAGCGTCTCACCAAGTGTGTCGACATCGATTTCTGTCAGCATTTCGCCAAGTGTTTCAGCCTCAACCTCGAGTAGCGTATCCACTAGTGTTTTGACCTCCACATCTCAGAGTGTCTCAAGAAGTGTGTCGGCCTCTATCTCTAGCAGCATATTGCCGAGTGTCTTACTGAGTGTGTCCACCTCACCTTCGACTAGCATCTCAGCTAGCGTCTCGACTTCCACATCACAAAGCGTCTCACTAAGTGTGTCGAGATCGATTTCTGTCAGCATTTCGCCAAGTGTTTCAGCCTCAACCTCGGCAAGTGTATCAGCCAGTGTCTCGACGTCTACATCTCAGAGTGTCTCTAGAAGTGTGTCGACATCGATCTCTACCAGCATATCGCTGAGTGTCTCACCAAGTGTGTCCACCTCGCCCTCGACTGGCATCTCAAGTAGCGTCTCGGTTTCAAGATCACAAAGTACCTCCGCATCTCAGAGTGTTTCAAGAAGTGTGTCGACATTGATTTCTACCAGCACATCGCCGAGTGTCTTGCCGAGTGTTTCCACCTCGCTTTCAACTAGCATCTCAAGTAGTGTCTCGTCTTCGACATCGCAAAGTACCTCTGCATCTCAGAGTGTCTCAAGAAGTGTGTCGACATCGATCTCTACCAGGATATCGCCGAGTGTATCTGCCTCATCTTTAACCAGGGTCTCATCAGGTGTATCGACCTCCACCTCGACTAGCGTTTCTTCTTCTACATCACAAAGCGTCTTACTTAGTGTTTCCTCAAGTCAGTCGTTATCTACATCCCCTAGTAAGTCACCGTCAGTGTCATCCTCGATCGTTCCAACATCTTCGTCGCCGACAGTATTCCCATCATGTGCCCCTGGATTTACTGGATTGAACTGCTCTACAAGTAAGCGTCTTCTTTTTGTCGCGTCCTAACGGTATCTTTTTGTTATCTTTGTAAAAATTTTATTTTACACATTTCAGGTGCTTTGTAGCTATACTGAAGCTTGCTATTCATAGTTTTGCTTTTTTTCAGATATAAATGACTGCGAAAATGTCAATTGTTCTGGTCGTGGACAATGTATCGACGGAGAAAATAGTTTTTCTTGTCAGTGTGATAGTGGCTTCGCTGGAGTTCTTTGTCAAGAAGGTACAGCAACTCTTGCACAGTTCTCTATCTGAAGAGTTGTTTTTAATAAGCACTGAGTTCAGTTTGATCACAAAAATCTGTTTTTGAGTTATATTAGTAACTGAGTTATAGAGAGAGGTAAGAATTAATTATTTCAATGTTTAAATTAAAGCTCTCTCGTGTTGTATGTTCCTGGCGTTTTGATTTCCTTTTTAGTACCTCGCATCGACTCTGTAATTTGCACCTTTTCGAATGATTCTTTATTTGTGGCCTTAACTACGCACAGGAAATAATGCATTATTTCTGTCCTGCAAATGTTCTTCATTCCACAGTCGTTGACAAATCACTGCAATTAGTTTGCCTTGCAACATTTTCCAAGTTAAGCTTTTTCTAGCAGATCTTAGACAGTGCTTTTTCCAGGCGCTATGTGTATTCTACAGCACCCATGTAAGAAATTTATGTTGTCTGCTGTGTAAGAAAGGGGAACTCAAATGCTATTTGCCCCAAATTTTTAATTCATAATTAAACAGATTTTACCAGTGACACATAAGGGGAATAATATTGAATAGCGCTATATGTGCCAAATTTCCATCGATTGATCTTTTTTCTTGGGCACAAGCCAACACTTCGCATATTTTCTAATTTCAGTCACTACTGATGCGTGTAATCCCAACCCTTGTTTAAATGGTGGAACCTGTATACAGGAAGACCTATCATTCCAATGCACATGTACAGGAAGTTTTCAAGGAAAGAACTGCGAAGAAGGTGAGATAAAGTCATTTATATTGTGCTTTTATTGCAGGTATTAAAGAAGGGAAATGCATGTGTGTAAACACGGCTAGCCTTCTTTTGAAATACAAGCTAGACAGTTGTTTATTATTTATTTATTCGTCCATTTATCTTTTTATTTATTTAACAGCCCACACCAAGGTGCGTAAGGCCGTTTGTTTACCAGTTACCCTGTTTCAGTTCTTTGAAAAGAGTTTTTCCCCGAGCTAAATGGTATCACAAATTCGTTTGAACATTGATGTAACACAGTAAGATTCACTTGTTGATAATGTTCATGAATGTCCTTTAACTGTCTAACCGTTTGAAGTTCGAATGCTCCGACGAGATGTTAATCGCTCTTGAAAAAGTTTTATTACAAATATTTGACCCTTTGTGTTCACAGAAAAGTGATTGTTTTTTGTTTCCTTTTGTCTTTTAGAGAAGCCTGATCGAACGTTTTCAGTGACAGTAACCATCAGAGACAGGACTTACGACCCTGCCTACGATGACATCAATTCTCCAAAATCACGTGCTCTCATTGTCGAGTTAACTGCGATTATTGGATCCTTCTGCAGGAGAACATTTCGCTTTTTTGTGACCATCCGTATTATTAGATTTTTCCCAGGAAGTGTTGGGGTAGACTATGACCTTGTCTTTCAGCCTACATCAACCGTAACCAGTAACAGTATCGTTGAAGAGTTCCAAAAAGCCAATGCTACGAAGGAGCTAGAATTTCTAGTTTTGGGCAGGTTATCTGCAAGAGAAGTTGTGCCTACGACTCCGCCTACTCTTCCAACAGGTAAGATATATATATATATATATATTCATTTAATAGAAGTTAGGTTTTTTCCGAAAATTAGCTGCACAGGCTTTATTCGCGCCCTGTGCATGTTATTTAGAGACAGCATATAAACGTCTTAAACTGCTATAATAATGATGACAATAATAATAATAATAATAATTATAATAATAATAAATAATAATAATAAATATAATAATAATAATGACAATACCAGTGGACTGAGTTCAGCAGACAATAATGCGCGATATGCAAACTCTCAAGTAGCTTGCATATCGCACGCCCCTTGCAAATTCAGGAACAATGAACTCCGCAAACGATACTGAACTATTAACTGTGAACTCTAGGCTCCAAACTTATCTTAATTGTTAAACAGTTGTAGATTACTTATTAGTGTGTGGCATATATCTACCAGGTCTTTAACACAGATTTTTAGAATATCCTTAAATACTAATACTAATACTAATACTAATACTAATACTAATACTAATACTAATACTAATACTAATACTAATACTAATACTAATACTAATACTAATACTAATACTAAATAATATATACATAGGTTAATTTAATAAGAGTGGTGTGCAATCGTGGTTTAGCCAAATTTCATTTAGCGTTTAAGGTACTTCTCCTTTTTAGCACTATGTTTAGACTACGTTCGCGACATAGGTTTGCTACTTTTAGCATCCGTTTGTCTTAACAATGCTATGATACGCTAATAATGTCAATGACAATGACACCCAGGTTTGCTCAACTGGAAACTAAACAGTGCCCTCTTTAGCCGCTTAGAACCTAACGTTAACTCTTCTAGAATTTCGCAGCGTGCCGCATTGGCTGTCATTTTATGTTCGATTCATTTCCGTGGAATAACTGTTAATTCTGCTCTTTCAATACCAGAATCTTCCAAGCTTGAGACGTGGGCCATTGTAGTAATTGTTGCTTCGATAGTTGCCCTCATACTTGTTGTGATAATCATTATCTTAGCGGTGAGTACATGTATTATTGTCTTTCTTCAAGGTGACATAAAGAACGCATTCAGTATTTTCGTGAGCTGCGAGTAATACCATATTTTGTTGACATGAAATGTCAGTGAAAAGACTTTGTTTCCTTCCTAGAACGTGTTCTTTAAACATGACTCGTCAAGAATTGCAGAATACGAATTTGTGAAAAGATAAAACGCTGAATTAATTTACTACCGACACTGCAATGGCTGAGAACGGTCTTGAACCTCAAAACATTTTAATTTCAAGCCTGAACTTTGCAACATTTTCCCCACAATTTGTAGCTGAATCTTAACAAAGACACGCACGCAAATCAATTTCAGCCCCGTGGCCGACAGAAAATGTTGTTATAAAAATGCTTCCAGTTGCAAAATTTCATTCGTTAATGGCTTCTGCATGAACCTATTGAGATTCCTGACGTTTGGAGGGGCCGCAGTTCATATGTACGATTATTTCATATACAGTACACATTGTCGCAATTTAATATTTCATCGTTTTCTTTTAACAGGTGATGTACAAACGTGAAAAAACGACAGGCAAGGAGATAATAGCCTTTGATGGCTACTGGGAACTAATGGGCGACATAAAGGACAAACAATGGCGGGCCCAACACGCCCACGGACACAGACCGAATGTCATACCATATGTTTCTCCAGTAAGTATTCCATGTTTTATTTCCATGTGACAAGAGCGTTGGTTGTTTTATTGGTTAGCTTGTCGGATTTTTGATATGAAAGAAAGATGGTAGGTCCCAGTTCTGATCTCCTGTCGCCATTTTATTTCATTAAACAAGAAGCGTTGCTCCATATCGAAGCTCTTGAGCCAGGCCAGATTGAGATGTATAGAGCGTATGCACGTGACGTCATCGCCGCCATGTCGGTGTACCAAACAAACAGCTGCTTTTGTTATGGTACACAAACATGGCCGCCACGACATCATCCGTTGAATCTCTTGGGACTGGTTGCATACGCTCCATACATGAATACCGGCGAACCGTTAGACAAACTCAGCAAAGTGCTAAGCTGGAGAGGCCTTGCGATAAACTCGAATCCCATCCAGGGGTAGAGAAGGGGAGTTGTAATACTCTCAGTTCCTTCAGAGTTGCTTTAGGGGCCGGGGTGTTTACCTGATATCGGAACAAATGTCACTCCGGCAAGAAATGAAAACTATTTGTCACGTTTCAGCATAAACCGTTTTCCTGACGGTGCTAGTCGCGTTCTTGAACAGGCCCCGGTTGCTCAAAAGGTGGGTAACGCTGTCCACAGGATAAATCGCTATCCATGCGGCCAGCGAATAAGTGTTATCCACCGGATAGTGATTCATCCGGTGGATAGAGTTATCTGCTCTTGAACAACCAGAGCCAGGCCCCAAGTTGGATAGCGCTATCCACCGGATAAATCACTATCCAGTGGATAACGCAATTGGTTTCCCTTATACGTATCCACTGGATAGTGATTTATCCGGTGGATAGCGCTATCCAACTTTTAAACTACTGGGGCCAAATGTTTAAAACTAATGGGAACGTGAAACGAAGAGTCACTTACACCGCATTTACACGATCTTTCGTACCGGGATAAGAATCTCGATCCCGCACAGCCACCGGGGTGAACTCGCTCAAGTATAACACGCCGTACAGATATGAGCTTTTCTTCCGGTTTCCTGCCAAGTGTGAATACAGAGCCACTAGAGGGACCCGGAATGACTTGAACTTGTATGAACGTTGCACTGGTACCATGGATACACTCCCTTGTACTACAAACACTTAATTAACCCTTAACCCTATCCGGACCTGGGAGAGGGGGGGGGGAGGCTTTTCAGGCTCTCTCCAAATTTTTAATTTCAAATCAGTTTAAGCGACAACCAATAAATAAAATCAAAATCAATAAAATCCAATAAAAATATGTGTACATTATCCTCGGTAAACTTGGTGGCTTGAGCGGTTTTAAAGTTACAGGTGGTCCCGGTCCCAGAAAGCCCCCAAAAGCTCGGTCTGAATAGGATTAAGCTTCGCCATACCTTGCGAGCCGTCCATAGCTCACGAGAGGGACAGCAGCCGAAAGTTGAATGCTTTCATTTTGACGCATTTTAACGTGATGGCAAGTCACCGGACACCACAACAAGAGGCCGTTTGTGAGGAGCAAAAACAAGCCAAAAAAGGAAACATTCAACTTCCGTCGGCTCACGAACGCTTGTGTTTAAGAACCTTTACGTTTAAGTATATTCTTTGGCTTCTCTCTTACTTGCATGTTGAATAGACACTTTGTAGGGCTGTGGCGACCTAACTATTTGTAACTTTAATGTAATGTAACTTTGTAACTGTCCATGTCTATTTGTAATCGCTGTCCATGTCAATCTTTTTTTAACGCAACAAACGGAAACCAGTTATAAGTTGTTCTTTTTTGTGGCTTGCCTTTTGATCAAAGCTGTACGTCTGTCTACCTTGGTGGTTGCTACAAAAATGCTTAATCTTGAAAGGTTAATAAGTTTTATGTAACCCTATTTCCATTACTGTCCAATAGCTCCAATATTTGCATTAAAGAGTTAATATTAAGTTAAAAACCAGTTAAAAATTTGCCTTAAATAGCTAAATATAAATATAAGGAGTAAAACTGTAGTGCTTTAAGCTATGATACTCCTCTTGCTCTTTACGGATGAACGGAACAGTGAATGACCTAGTGAACGAATCGTATCTATAGCATAACGGATGAGGCTGCCTCTTATCGCAGAAAATCTAAAGCTCAAGATTGCAATCTTCTTCTTTAACCCTTGCGCGCCAGATGGTGCGTAAGTCTCCGTAAACTCTTTCAACTCTGCTCTGCGCTGGTTGAGGCTTTTGGTTCCACGTGATGCAAGCTTCCTTCCTTCTGCTTCCAGGCTTTAAGTCACCACATGTACAATCAGAACTCATTTTTGGTTTTGCTTTTTACAGACTGCTATGTGGAGGTTTGATGACGTGGAATTCGGCGAGGCAGAACTTGCGGAAGATACGCATTTGTAAATTAATGTCGATCACTGGAGCAGCCTAATTATATTGCTTGTCTAAAATTGCATACAAGCAACTTTCTAATTATTTCCGACATTAGATAGCAAGTGATCCAGTAAAGAATAAAAAGAACAAGGACTATACATGCTGGTCCAGCTTGAAAGTAACTGGATTCCAGTCAAAAAATTCTGTGACTGCCAAATTGAACTTGGCTATCACCTTGTCCAATTAGCAGTCATCGAAATAATTCTTATCCAGTAACGTTGACATCATATAATCTTATTACAGAAAGTTATCCTGACGTATAAGACACGACAACTCTGTCGTTGTTCGTATATTAAAGCAACAGAACTCCTGGATGCAATGAATTGCGACAAGAGTCATAAGGCTAACTATGTTAAACAACCCAATCTCCTGAAGTATGCATTGGAGTGACAAAACTGGGTGGAGTTGTGGGTGGAATTTTTCCGCCTAGAATTCTTTGCCCTTGGACTATCTTAGACCGAATACAAATTTTATTTAACTGTATGCAGACCACACCGTTTTTGTTATCAAAACTGAAAAAAAAATACATCGGCTTATATAAGACGACAACAAATAAGGTGAGCGGCATATGCCTACATAAGTTATACGGGAAAGAACAACCCCCCCCCCCCCTTCCAAACTGGCCAAGTCTAACGTATAAAGTCAACTAGTAAAGTAGAGCAGGGAATTCCATTATGAGTAGTAGTAAAAATAGTAGCAAAACTTTATTGAGAGTGGAGTTTACTTCAAAGAAAGTCATTAGTTAAACTTAAGCAAATTTACTCCTTTGGCTTGTGTCAACGTAGAAGTATGCCCTCCATTTTGGCTGATTTATTGCTTTTTTTAAAGTTATTTATTGGCTTCTGTTTCTTAAAAGAGAATGAAACGTGTTTTAAATGTTTAAGACCAATCTGTGAACTGCGTCTGCCGTTACTGATAGTACAACATTTATAGGAATAAGTAAACCTAAACTGAGGTACCTTTGCACGGTAAACTAAATTTTGCCAGCTCGTGTTGCTAAATCAAGTTGGCGAGTGTGCTCGTCCAAATAATAGCTAGAAAATATTTTCGCGGTTTTCTGCGAAAAAATAGCTCAGTTTTTTCAATTCCTTTCTGTGTTGGCAAACGTCTGAACGCTTGTAGAATAAAAATTGTACAGCAACAGGGCGAGGACAGAAAGATGTGGAAACGCATCGTTACTAAACAGGGATTAATAACTTCACGTTTGTGCTTTGTCACGTAAAAAGTCCCATTGGTCAATTTTTTGCGGTTAATTTAAACTATTTTGCGAACTGAAGAAGAATTTTTTCTGTGAGTAGTTGCCTTAACATTATGGTATGCAAAATGCTAATCTGATCCCCAGTACCAACCCTCCTCTCCCATCCTCTCCCCAACCCTCAACTGGTCTGTTAGCTCTCGGAGACTACCAGTCTAAAAAGCCCGAAGGGGAGTTACTGGGGTGCAGATAAGCAGAATGCCCCCATTTGTTTTTCACAGAATTCAAAAAAAAAAAAATTGCGGCTTACTGCGGATTTTCCGCGTGCGAAAATTTGATGAGTTACAGCAGATGAAATAACAAATAAAATAATTCAATAAACAAGTAATAAATCTTGTGTATTTTGCGTCAATATATGATTCTTGAGTTGACCGTGAATACCATAAAATGAAAAAACAATTTAGCGACGTTTCAGTTTGTTTAACATACAAACTGCAGTGAGTAATAGAAACACAACAGCATTACTCAGAACACTTTTAATGATGTACCTATTTGAAGTGGTAATAAACTCAATTGGGAACGATTATAGAATACCCCGTACCTCTAGCTACACGGCGTGGTCGGCTACGCGTCTACGCAGTTACACCCCCATAATTTATTCATAGCCCTCAAGTTCTCTGGAAAGTGGCTACGCATCTACGCGGCTACGCCGTTATAATAAATTCATAGCTCTCCAAGTTCTTCGGAAAGTGGCTACACGTCTACGGGGTTACACCATCGTAATATAATAAATTATTTTATACTTCTATTAGTTCTGAGGAACGTAGCTTAGCGTTTATAATCGGTCTTTGGATAGACAAATTTCGTTTGTTTCTATTCTTTTTTTTACTGCAATTTGTAAGCTTATATTAAGTCTTTAAGATTTTCTTAATATAGGAATGAAAATTTTAGAACGAGTCATATAGACAATAAGCTTTTATTTCTGGTTTACAAAGAATTTTTTTTTTCAGTTGCTGGATCTCATTCTATGGACACACACTTTGTAGGAGAAAACGACAAGACAAATTATAGCCACTGAAGATGTTTATTCCACTGTTTATATTCTATTACTCGAAACGCGTTTAATACATGTAGTTTGGTGATTCATTCGTCCACTCATTGTACAAGAGTTCGCAATTCAAGCTTAAACAAATACCGAATTACACAAAACCAGCTCAAATAAGCAGTTAAAACAACAGCTTACATATTTTTGAGCATCTCCAGGCTTTATTTTCTAACACCAAGGTCATGAAAGCGAACAAACTTCGCATCACTGCTCAAAGCACAAGCTGCGAATACCACAGGACCGATCAAGATCACGTGACCCAAACAACTGGGTACAGAGAGGCGTGGGCCAACCACAGGCGGCCCAAGCTCAAGATGAGAGAAGACGATCGAGTTGGCACGCGCGTGCCTACATGACAACAGACTCGTGGTTTGAATTGACCAATGAAAGTGCAGAATGTAATCTGAACTCGTGCAGCTTGTAACGAATGTCTTCCTGCCGTGTCCATGCCAAACGTCTAGAGCACGGGAAGATCGCCGATAGCAGAATGTTTTTCCAATTTTCTCCTATCAGAAATGCCGTGCGATCACCGTGAAGGCTTAACACGGGGTGGAAATTATGGGGCTTTATGAATATGGTGTTTTATGGCGATTCTCTAAATTGCTCAGTGTGATACGAGAGCGATTTGGGCGACTCGTTCGTCTCGAGTCACCCGCCTTCCTTCTTTTTATGTGGAGAAACAACACCGCGAACAACACCGAACCAAAAACTCGCCTAAACCGGGCACGAATTGCACCCAAATTACGCACGACACAAAAACAACCCCATGTCGAGTTAAGTGAAGTTCATTTCCATATTCATAACTTAATTTTAGCATTTTGATACGAAAGTGAATTTCCCATACAAAGCCTATAAATCGAGAGCCTTGTAACACAACACGCCTGATAGCAAAGCTCATGTTTCGCAATTCGATCGTCTTCTCCCATCTTGAGCTTGGGCCACCTGTGGTTTGCACTACACAAATAACTCATTCCCAGTCCTTTATTACTATACCGACGGCGTAGCCATTTTCGGTGGCTACCACCTGGCTCCGAACAGCTTCAGTTGCGGGGTATTCTGCAATCTAGCCCTCAGTTTATTCACAAATTCACAAAAATACGTAAATTATTAAATACAAAAATTATTAAGTACTAAAATACGGATAATTGAAGGTTTGGTTCCGCCCGCAAATAGCAGAAGCTAATCGAGGCGGGCGGAGCTACAAAGGTACAGCAGTCAAATAAGGTTAAAAGTGATTGTTTATAAATATGCAAGATTTAAATTTACATAGAATGTTGAGTATGACAAACAGCCTTATTGTTTTGCTATTAAGGAAATGTCTTTGTCTCTTAACAATGAACCAATTTAATTTCTTAGTGAATCACTGAACCGAAGTAGGCATCCTACATAGGTGAGCAGTGTACCAGAGCCTCTGTTGATTGCTCTGTTGATCAGAAGAATCCACTGTTTCTTCCACTATCTGCCGTTTGATATTAAACGTTGGTCGAAGATTGAAAGAGAGGTGAGTTTCATTCATTTTAAGATACTAAGCAATTTATAATGTCATGGATTTAGGTTTTTCCGCTTTGAAGGCAACTTGGCACAAGGCGTTTTAATTTGTTTACGCATCCCTTGTAGATCGGACGAATGCAGTGTTTTTTCAATTGTCTGCAAAATGGTACAAATGGTATAATGCATCATTACCTATACGATCAACAATCTCGAATTTTCTACATCTTTATTCAAAAGCAAATGTCGTTTATGGATTCAAAATTTTTTCCGCTTTTGAAGTAACTTTCACAAGTCGCTTTGATTTGTTTGCATGTATTTTTTGATGAGATGAATGTACCATATTTCCAGATGGCTGCCGCTTGACTTTAAAAGTTTGTTGAAGTTTTAGAAGAAAGGCGAGTTTCATTCCTTTTTATCAGTGATACTAGGAGCATTTCAGATTGCGTGAAATGACGTGATAACAGTATACGTATACCAGTTTACTCAAACTAGAATTCCCTTTTGCACATATTAATCCATTTCTCTTCGTTAACCTGCTACTACTCCATAAATCAACAGAGAATCTAGCTTATATTAACTCGTATTCTTTGACTTTTATTTGTTTACAATAAATGTTGCAACTAAACAGATAAGGTGTGCTGATATTGAATTAATTTCACAGCTCACTGATCATTTGTTAGTACAGTTCAACAACAAAGATATTAATGAGGGTTTGATAAATAATAACAGTCGACCAAATCAATGTGTTTGTGATTGGTTTATATGAATCTGTTAACTGAAGACCGATAAGGACGATAAGGTAATGACATTAGAAGCTGTTAGAAACATTTTCTTTAATCAACATGCTCGAATTTTCAATATCCTTACATTTTCCAATATAATTTAAAGCAACTTTCACGAGCCACTTTGTTTTGTTTTAACGTCTTTTTCGTCTAAAACTGATCATAAAGTCATAGTCACACAGCAAATAGGAATCTGCTTAACTTAAGCTTATAATCTGTATAATCGAATATTGCTGCGAAGTAAATCAAACTGATCCAGTCAGTTTCTTCTAAATTTAAAAGAAACTCTCGGTTAGTTTCGTCAAATCAAATTTGGAGCTTCAAAAACCCAATAATTCTGATCTAGCGGTACCAGTACACTTTGAGTACGAATACTTTAGTCAAAGTACCCAGCCTGATGTTTAATCTTACAGTCCATTCATACAGACATACTTTATTACCACTTCCACAAGGTGGATTTTCAGAGGCAAGAATATATACAGTAAAAACAATTATGAAATTAAATATACAATAAAATATAATAAAATTTACAATAAAAGCATAAATTGAATCTATAAGTATAATAAATAGTATAAATCATCTAATCAAATGGAGTTACAAAAATTGGTGACGAGTTGAGACTTAAGGAAGCGTTTAAAATCGCTAACCAATTCGCAAAGTTTAAGATCATTTGATAAGGAATTCCATAAGGTCACTGTTCTATATTAAAATGTTCTTTGGCCGCTAGTGGTTCTAAAGCGAGTTATGTTGAGCATTTGAGAGTTTCTAGTTCTGCGGTTCGTGACGTCACATTTGTAATGAATTGCGCGGAATATGAATTCATATTTCCTCTAATGCAGCTCACAGTGTGGGCTTCGACTCTTATGAATAATATGTACAGCCGAAGAACTAAGAACTACAGCTGGTTCCTCGTACACGATATAAAATCCTTATACTTTGCATCCAACAACGACTTGAAATTGTAATTCACGTTCGAAGAGGAAAATTATGCCACCTTTTTGAAAAATCTGCATTCTTTACATTTCGATGATTCAAGCATTGAAAAACCTGGTTACTCGGTTTTAAAACTTTATTTCCTTCTCTTTCATTGCAACAACAGGGGCATCCAAAGGTTCGTTTAATTTTGGGTAGGCCTAAAGCGCCTGAGTTATTCGAATTTGACTGAGGTGAAAACTAGAGACTTTTTGACGGAACATCACCTCAAACATAAAAGACGCGGGATTGATTAATTCCTATTGTTTTGGGAGGGACAAATATGTCGTTTGAGGTGTAAAATAAGGCCAGCTAGCACTTTTCGCAGCTGAGCTATAAGTAGCTCGCAAATTCCGCGGATAAGATTCTGTTTCCTTCAATTTTCTGCTGCCTAAATTTTCATCTAAACAGTCCGAACAGGTCAACGTGTATTAGCTCTCACAAATTTGCTTTTAAAAAGCTCTAAAACAATCTACGGGAAATAGTATTTCAAGTATTTTGCTAAAACGTTCTCGTTGGGTGCCCCTGCAACAAGTTAGCTCATTATTAGATTTTGCTTCTGCATTACAGACGACAAACAGTAATAGTGACGTGATTACGCTATGGATATCACGAACATAATACATAAAACACAGGTGTTTAACAATTCCTTTCCTTGTTCAAAGTTTTCGTTGTCATAACGTAAAGGTGTTGAATGCAATATGGCCTCGAGGCCGTATGTGCCACAAAGCCAAACAAGGCTGAATTAGCGACTGAATGACTGACTGATCAAATTAAATACGCGGCCATTAAAATGCGTGTTGTGAACTACAAAGAGCACGGTTACTTCACTCTCCAATTTTAAACCTCCTTTCAGGTTTTTGACAGACTGAAAAATATTTACTAGATGAGCGAGCAATTCATGGATACTACGCTGTCTAAAGTATTGATTCATTTTCTAAAAGTTCTCTTAAAATTTAAAAGTCGGATGACACTCTAAGGACATCAGGTAAGCTATTCCAAAGCTTGGGCGCCTGATAACGCCAGGACTTCATTCCGAACCTAGTGGTGTTAACATTTGGCATTGTCAGAATGTCGTTTCCTCTCAAGGCATATGTCGTTTCCTTTGGTCTCTTTGTTTGTTTTACTATTGTTTTTATTTTTGGAATAAATGTTACTAAAGTTCTGTTGGTTCATTTCTTTGACTTACTGAGATACCTGTGGGCATTAACAAAATGATAACAAGAAGAATATTAAAAAAACGATAATAAAAGCAAGAAAGAAAATATTTATTCACAAATAGGGTTTTTATGTCCTTCTCCGATTTCATCTTGGTGAGAATTTGTTCTAAGGGGACTGGATATTGGTAAGAGGCGTTGGTTCCCCAACCCCCTCTAGTGAGTTCATCATGTGATGTAATACGTCATACAGATCTCGTGGTCATTCCTTGAAGCTCGAAGATCTCTTCATTGTCAGTTAATAAAACCGGCTATGAGCCTTTGCCCATAGCCATTTAACTCCAATAACGGGTATGATATTTATTGTGGCCCAGTAAACAGAGCTCAGGCAAAGTAGCATTTGGGGATTATGCATTCAGGTTTAAAGGAGGAGACATAAAAACGCATCATCCACTTTAATTTATAGTGTCACATCATGTTTAGTACTTTATGTCTATTTTGCGGTGATGTTTCATGACACAAGAGAACCAAAATTGACTAAAACCGTAACAGGATGGTAAAATGACCTTTAAATTTCAAAAAATGCAAATTAAGGTAAAAATGTCCATCAAGATATAGTGGCCATGGAAGCATCAAATTCCCTCAATAATAAACAAAAAAAAAACAGCAAAAAAGTTAAGAAAGAAACATAAACTTATAACAACAAGTGATGCCAAAATGTTCCTAAACGATTCTAGGAAACGCCAAAGAGTTTAATTACTGGCTATTGATTGGATGCATTTTAAAAATACGATGTTTGTAAAATTTAGTGCAGAGCAGTTAAGCCCGATCCCCACGGACCTGGTCTGCCGGAATAAAAATGAAATCGCTGGTGTAACTGTTGAGGTTCGTTGCTTCAGCAGCATACGAAAAGAAAATTACCTATCTGTTATGCAGGGGGCAACCTATAATTTGAAACTAACTATAATCTAAGTTTGACAGCAATTATCCTCAATTAACTCGATTTTCGCCTTCTCCTAGGCAACAGTTATCAAAATATCTTCAAGTAATCATTGTGATAATTACATGATAACATGGATTTTAAAACGACGCTCTTGGCACACTTCCTCCAGGCCTTGTTTTTGGTGCTCATGTTAAAAGGTACGTAACTCGGTGGTATGCGAATAAACACATTATTGTAGACTCTGAGAAAAATAATTATTTTTTCCATACACATCTGATATAACAACCGTGGACACCCAACCTCGACGTTCTGAACAATGAAGAGTTAAGAACAATTTTTCAGCTACCCCAACAAAGAATGTTTTGTCAGTTAGATGATCAATAGGTGAATTAGAATTCCGCTACCTCCAACACGCGTGGGAAGAAAAAAAAAGTTCCAGCTAAGGGGAGTTCAAGTTATCCAATAATTTATAAAAAAAGAAAAATTAAACAAGGGAAACGAGTTTAAGTTTAAAATAGTGACGGATTCAGGGGATCGAGATAGCGGGGTGTACGGTAGCTTTTCTTTAATGATTTCATTACTTTGGCTGTGTAATGGTGCATGATAGACGACCAGTGTCTCGCCAGAGACAACAACTTATCTTTCAAAATGCAACAGAAGCAATCAAAGCCGCGTATTACAACAGTTCTCTGACGTTGTTTTAAGGCAAGTTAAAAATGTAAATGAATCGAATAAAGCACTTATGTTTCCGCCTCCAACAGAAATACGGTCGAAGTTACTAACGGCAGTTTGTAAGATAAGCCATCTCTTTGCAACTTGCTATTATTTATTGCAGAAGACCTAAGAATCTGTGTTATAAATAACTTTTTTTTACGCAGCGGCGTCAGCGAATCAAGTCTGTCGACCGGGATTTACTGGGGATAATTGTGAAACTGGTGAGTATTTTTTGGTGAACTTAAGTTGTGTTTTTTTTTCAAACATTTATCTGTACGGCGCGTATTCAATCTATTTTACTTCAATTATTGCCTGTGCGGTAACCACAGAACAAAGATAATCCCTAAAAACCGTATAATCTATTGTCCTAGAGAAAAATCCTTATAAATATTGAGCAGTATTTTTTGAAAGTAAATTTATGTTAAACAGAGCCCCATTCAAACCAGCCTCGCTGAACTGGGCACCTCTGTCTGAATATTGTTTAAATAAAAAAAAAAGTAGTGTTAAATTCATGCTAAAAAATTAAAGCAAAATAAAATAAACGGATACCTTTCATTTTCTTTAATTTGCAGACATCAACGATTGCCTTGATGTAACTTGCTCAGGTCATGGTAATTGCAGTGACCGTGAGGACGGATACTTTTGTCATTGTTTCGATGGATTTTATGGAGCCAACTGCGAAAAAGGTAAGATGTGTCACGTTTTGAGTTTCAATATTTTGCAAACTGAAAGTTAGTACGTTCGTTAGACTTTTATCTTTGGTGTTTTAAGCAGTGAAAGCGCTTAATTTCGGCTAATCTCTCCCAAAAATGTGTTGTGTCCCCTGACATTAAGATAAACTTTCAGAGTTAAACGAAGTCTGTGACCACACGTTTTTTTTTTTTTTTGCCTGATCACAGGTTTTGTGAAGCTAATCATGATCACGTGAAGCTTTTAAGCTAGACTCCAGGGTTAGCTGTAGTTTGCAGTCAGTGTTTTGTTTTAGCTTGACCCTCGAGGATCTGTTCAAAGTTATGTATGTCATCCAGTGTTTCTATCTAGTGGAATGTTTGAGGTTTTGTTTCTTGCGCAAAGGCGTGAGTTTATGTTCCCTGGAATTATCCTATTCTTAGATGCTGGACCGTGTTTTCCCAATCCCTGTAAAAATAACGGCAATTGTACACAAGTTGGGGATTCTTTCAAATGTAAATGCACTGCAGATCATGAAGGAGAATCATGTGAAACAGGTAAGAAAACGTGGCTTTAACGAGACTAATTTAACATTTCTACGCGATATGTTCTAACTGTTGAGTCTGTGGACGAAATATTAAACTTCATTTAAATGAAGTGTTGGTGAACAGTACATTCCTTTGGTATTGTTTATTGTGTTTTACTTGAAGGTCGCTCTGGATCAGTGGACAAAATGCATGCAATTTACATTAAAAAACTCATTTATTCATACTTTTACAAGGGTCGTATTTTTATCAAATGTTTGTAAGAAAAGCTGCTCCAATTTACCTTTAATTTCTTTTTTTAAATTGATTCGAACGAATTACTTTAGTGAGTAGTGCAAAATGTGGAAAAAATATTACTGAAATTTCTTTTCTTTTTTTTCCTATTTAAGTGAAGCCGCCAAAAACATTTGCAGTTACATTAGCCCTTATAGACAGAGACTACGACGCTGACTTCGCGGACTTAACAAAGGCAAAGACGCGTGCTATCATTAAAGACCTGGGCGACATATTTGCACCTTTCTTCAGCGGAGAATTTTCGGGATTTCAAGGCATCACATTTCATGGATTTTTCTCAGGAAGCTTAGGGGTACAGTTTGTCATAACATTTCAGTCTACATCGAACGTGAATGCGACCAGTATTATACAAGCCCTTCGAAGAGCCAATGACACAAATCAGCTGAGATTTGAAACTCTGGGGACAACTATATTTGTTACCGAAGGATCATCGTCTACTACCGCAACACCCAGCACCAATCCAACGGGTGAGCAGTTTGTTGTTGATATTTTAAAATTGTTATTGTTATTTTATGTGTTATTGTTGTTGTCACTGTTGTTGTTAAGTATAATTTTTGCTATTATTATTTTTGTCGCTACTACTGCTGTTTAGTTGTGGTTGTTATCGTTGTTTTTAAGTGCACCTAACCCAAAATATGTTTTCCGCTAATATAAACATTTGCACCTGTTTCAAAAAAATTTAGCCATTATTTGCAGTTTTTAACTTTTTATGGGCTTCAAAACTGCTGAAAAACTAAGCATCATTTGGTACACAACCGCGTCAGAAGGGGTCCATTCCTCCTGATTTGACGTCAAAAACTGCTTTGCATGCATGTTTACAAAGACTTACCGCGATGCAAATCAGTTTGTGATGTCACATCAGGAACAGACCCACGTCCCTAAATAGCTCGATCGTGTGACAGATGATGGCTAGTTTTCATAACTTCTACAGCCCATAAAAAGTCAAGATTTGGTAAAAAAAAAAGGCGCAATGTGTTTCGAACAGGTGCAAAGATTTTTTTAACGAAAAAATATTTTGAGGTTAGTTGCACTTGAAGGCTTGGTAAAAACTAGGAACCTTTTTTTCTAATTGCTATCTAGCTACTATCTTGCTATCTTGATATCTAGCTACTACTCTTACTACTACTACTACTAGTACTACTACTACTACTACTACTACTACTACTACCACCACCACCACCACCACCACCACCACCACCACCACTCAGTGCTACTACTACCACCACCACCAACACTACTTGCTTAAGTTCAAGAATCAGATATCGTAGAATAATTGTTAATTCTGCTCTTTCAATACCAGAATCTTCCAAGCTTGAGACGTGGATCATTATAGTGATTGTGGCTGCAATAATTGCTCTCATAATTGTTATGATTATCATCATCTTAGCGGTGAGTAAATGCAATATTGTCTTCCTTCAAGGTTGGATAAGATATTTTCATGCGGAGCCGCCAATGATAGGTCTTTGAAGATACTCACACAAAAATCAATTTCGCCCCGGCGCCGAGAGTAAATGTTGTTGTCAAAAATGCTTTTACTTTTTAAGTTTCATTCTTCAAGGGCTTTTGCCCAAATGTTTGGAGGGGCTAGACAAACAGACAGCCTTTATTTCAACACGGTTACATTTCATATAAACGATTTATTCCATAGGAAACACATCCTGTCACAATCAAGTAGTTGATTGCTTCCTTTTCACAGGTGCAATACAATCGTGAAACGGAGACGGGGAAGGAGATGATAGCCTTTGATGGCTACTGGGAACTTATGGCCGACATAAAAGACAAACAATGGCTGGCCCAATACGCCAACGGACACAGACCGCATGTCACTCCAGTAAGTATTTCAAGTTTTATTTCCATGTTACAAGGGCGATGATTCCTGTTGTGGTTAGCCTGTCGGACTTTCGATTTTGAATAAGGGTTGGTGGTTCCCGTTTTGGTTTCTGTCGTCACTATATTTTATTAAATACGAGAAATGTTAATCCACATTGCAGCTCTTCAACCGGACAATTGATTAAGGTTGAGATATATAAACAACAAATGCCAGCAAACTGTTAGACTACTTCAACATACTGCTTGGCCAGAGAGGCCTTGCAGTAGATTACCATCCTGTCCATGGGTGGGGATGGGGGGGGGGGGGCTAGTAATACTCTTAGTTCCTTTAGTTAACATGACACTGGTAGGACTTTCATTGCAGTGCGAAATGCAAAATTTGTACCACGTTTATGTACCTTTTTTATGATCATTAACATATTAGATGATGGGTAAAACTTAAAATATTATTACAAGAACATTCTACGTTTACACGATACAGTGGTTTTATTTGAGAGTCGTAAAAGAACAGTAGTAACTCTGACCGATCACAAAAGACGCAAACAGCACAATGAAGCAATCAGAACTCGAAGCAAATACAAGTAACGGACGTCAAGCGCGGGAAAGTCGCGCACGAGCAAGTTGCGATTGGTTTTGGAAGCGGGACCAGATTTTTTAACCAATCATAGAGCGAGGTAAGGAAAAACCAAGACATACGCGTATAACTTTCGACACTCAATTGATCACTGGTTTACCGGTAGGAGTTTTCGCACTGGAATGAAAATCCCGATCCCGTACAACCACCGGGGGCAACACACCGTAACGATATGAGATTTCCCACTGTTTTCATGTTAAGTCTGTGAACGAATACAGAGCAATTAGAGGGAACCGGAATGACACTCCCCTGAGCTACAAAAGCCGGATTACACCCCGTGTGGGCGGAGCTTTTGAGGCTCTCTCCAACTTTGAAGATGTGTAACTTCAAAACCGTTTAACCTATAACCACCACCATTTAAATAGAATCAACTTGCAAAAAACATAATAAATGATCTCGTAATTATGTCATATTACGTCATAATGACAACAATGTGCTTCTCTCTGACTTCTCCGACTCTTACTCAGCCTTCGGGGTTGTAGTGACACTTTGCAGGGCTGCGCTAGCGGTTCTGAAGACTTTACTATCTGTACCTTTAATGTAATGTAACTCAGCCTGATTTTTATGCCATAAATGAAAACCAGTTATTTGTTGTTTGTGGCTTGCATTCTAAAGTAAAGCTGTCTGTCTATCCAATTTATTATTGATAATAATAATAATAATAATAATAATAATAATAATAATAATAATAGTCATAATAATAATAATGATAAACTATTATGAGCAGTAAAACAAAAATACTTTGAGCTATCTACTCCTCTTGCTCTTTACAGATAAACGGGACAGTGGCTGACTGAGTGAACGAAGCTTATCTAGAACATAATGGATGTGGCTTCCTCTTCTCGCAGCAAATCTGAAGACTGCAATCTTCTTTTTCAACCCGTACGCGCCACGTGGTGCGTTAGTCTTTGTAAACTCTTTTAACTCTGTTCTGCGCTAGATGAGCTTTTGATGGTATAATTATGTGATACAAGCTTCCTTCCTTTTGCTTCCAGAGCATCGAGGCTTAAATTTATCAGATGTACAATCAGCACTCGTTTTTGATTTTGCTTTTTGCAGACTGCTATGTGGAAGTTTGAAGACGAGGCAATCGCCGAGGCACAACTTGCAGGAGATACGCAATTGTAAATTAACGTCGATCAACTAAGCAACCTAACTATATTATATTGCTTTCCTAAAATTGCATACATTCAAGCAACTTTCTAATTATTTCCGACATTAGCTGGCAAGTGATCCAGTAAAGAATAAATAGAACAAGGACTATACATGCTGTTCCAACTTGAAAATAACCGTGGATTGCGATCATATCCAGTAAAAATTCCCTGACTGCCAAATTAAACTTGGCTACCACCTTGTTCAATTAGCAATTATCCGAACATTCTCATGCTGTAAAGTTAACATAATGTAGTCTATTACAAAATGCTAACCTGACGTTTAAAACACGACAACTCTCTCATTTTTCGTCTGTTGAAGCAACAAAACTCCTGGATGCTGTATATACTGACAACAGACATCATGTTTTAAGGATTGGGGTGACAAAACTGGACGAAGTTGTGGGTGGGGTTGTTTTTCCCAGAGTTCTTTGCCCTTGGACTATTTCAAGCCGTATGCAGACCATACTTTATAGGGGTTAAACCCTTTTTGGCATCAAAAGTGAAAAAAATTCATCGGCTCCTTTAAGACGACAACGGATAGGGTGAGCGACATACCTCTACATAAGTTATATAGGAAAGAACAACCCTCTCCCAACCTTCCCAAGGTCTAACTGATGTAGTCATCTATTAGAGTAGAGCAGTTAAATTCTTTGTAATTCCGCTTAAGAGTGGAGTTTACTTCAACGAAAGTCATTAGTTAATTGCTTTTGACTTAAACTTAAGCATTTTTACTCCTTTGGCTTACGTCAACATAGCAGTATAACCTCCATTTTGTCTGTTTTATTGCTTTTTTATAAAGTTATTAGTGGCTTCTGTTTCTCAGAAGAGAATGAAACATGCTTTAAATGTTTAAGACCGATTTGTGATTAACTGCGTTTGCCGTTACTGATAGTGCAAAATTTGTAACTGAGGTACCTTTGCACGGTAAACTAAAGTTTGCCAGCTCGTTTTAGTTGAATTAAGTTGGCGTGTTTGCTGGTCCAAATAATAATGTAAAAATATTTTGACAATTGTTCGCGAGAAATAACGCGTCTTTACTATATAAGCTCTTTACTGTAAGCTTTTTTTAATCCCTTTCTGGGTTGGAAAACTTGTGTGAACGCTTGTAGAACAACAGGGTGAAGACAGAAAGTTGTGAAAACACATTAATTTATAGTATAACTTCACGTTTGTGGTTTGTCACGTAAAAAGTTCCAGTTGTCAATTTTTTGAATTTGATTTAAACTATTTTGCAAACTTAGGAAGTTTTTCCGTGCGGAGGTGCCTAAACATTCAGTTGTATGCAAAATGCTAATCTGATCCCCAGTACTAACTCCCCCCTCCCCCTTCAGGCTTTTTAAACTGGTCTTACGTGGCTGCTAGCTCTCAGGAAGACCAGTCTAAAGATCCTGAGTGGGTAGTACTGGGGTTCACTGAACTTTGTTTTCACAAAACTCTTTTTGAAAGATAAAATTTTGCGGCCTACTGCAGATTTCCGCACGCGCAAATTTGATAAGTAACCACACATTAAACAACAATTATGAAATTATTCAATAAACAAGTAATAAATTTTCTTTGTTTTGTGTCGATATATTAAGTGTTTTTGCTAACTGGGAACACTATAAAATGAAGAAACAAATAAGCCGCAAATTAAGCAAAGTTCTTAGAGAGAGTTCACCTACCCAGTGAAATTATGTCTAATTTTCTTCCGCATTTTGTTCTCTAAGAAGCACTTTCTATTAAACTAAAGTAAGTCTTCCACCGAGGTATATTGCAAATCTGGTTGCTTCGACTGTCATTGTCTGTTCTCTGTTATTAGACATTCACTGTGATACATTGTGAATACTCAAATCTGATTGGCCCAATCGCCACGTGCACGTCATTGTCCATTCTCTGTTATTAGACATTTACTGTGCTATATATCGCGAATACGCAAATCTCATTGGCTCAATCGTTATTGTCTATTCACTATTATAGTACAACGCTATATTTTGGCGTGCTCCCATTGGTCAAAATCAATCACGTGACGCAATAGTGTCTCTACTCAGCGGGCGCCTATCAGTGCATAGTGCCCGTTTTCGGCAATTTTCGCTCAAAATTTAGCGTTGTACAATAAAAACAATAAAGTCCTTCTGTCTCAGGCCCTAGTGTGTTATAGGTTCCCTCGGAAATTTGATGTTCAAGCTTCATATGAGCCCTTGAATTACGCTTTCGGGCTAATATTTGTTGTGAACATCAAATTTCCTCGGGCAGAAGAACTCTATTGTTTAATTAGTAGTCATTCACTGTAGTCTGTTGCGAATACGCAAATCTGATTGGCTCAATCGTTGTTGTCTATTCGTTAGTACAGATACCAATTCGCGGACTTTATTGCCCTGGTGCGAGAGAAGATAGACCTTGAGGGATATATAGCAGCATTATCTAACAATACTAAGTCTTTCATTAAAAAGTGGTCACCATTTATTTCGATCACCACTATCAAAAGTTTATAACTTAATTTTTCAAAGCGAAATTCAGCAAGGAGGTCTAGCCCAAGTGTATGTTAACAGACGTAACAATATGTTAACAGTAATTTAGGTATAATTAGGTGCGGTAGTTAGCGTCTATTGTAAACTAGTTTGTGTTTGTTGTCTGTACATTGTTTATAATAAGTGTTTCTTTTGTTAATAAGATTCATCACAAAAAAAATTAATATTCGTTGGTAGAAAACGTGCGCAAACGGTTCACCCCTGAAAAGTAAAAGGTAAAATCGCACACAATACAATAAAATACCATACCATACCATACCATACCATACCATACAATACAATACAATGCAATACAATGCAATAATGCAATGCAATGCAATGCAATACTTTATTCGTTCTTGATACTTGGATTTTTTGAAATAATTTACATTTTAATATTAATCTGAAATTAATATCTATCACTAAAAATTTACAATATCCAAAAAATAAATTAAAAATATGCTAACGAGGAAAAAGGGAAGATAATTAAAGTACATTGTCTTCTAATTTTGCATAGTTCTTGCATTACGTATCTCTTAAATTCTCTTATTTTAGTAGCACACGAGCCTGGGGGGCCCACACGGCCGGAGCTTATCCCGGATCCCAGTTTCTGTAGCATGAAGCAACTGAGAGTATTGCTACTCCCCCCTGGATGGGATGCTAGTCCATCGCAGGGTTACCCCCAGCGGTATGTCGCTGGTACCCATTTGACCTGGTTGAAGTGGGACAAAGTGGAGTAAAGTTTCTTGTCTAAGGAAACAACACGGTGGCAACAGTGTGGCAAGGATTGGGCGTCGAACCACAGACCTTCAACTCGCCAACCACAACATCACCGCGCCCCCTGAAAAGTAAGGCTCGCTTTAAACATTTCATTTGTCGAATCTGATACAAACTAGCTATAGGCAAAGCAATAACTTGAATTTGGCACATGAAAAGATCGACGTTCAAAACAGGCCTAAAATTTCTAATTGTAAATATGCCCTACCTTGTTTTTTTCTGATTGCAATCATTTAGTTGTCTACAAGAATAACAACATTATACCTCCACATTTTCACGAGTTAAGTAAGAACACTATAAAAAAAACTGGAAGGGGGCAGGCCTAGGAGGGCCCGGACCAAATACTTGGAAGCGTCTCTCCTTCCGTAAGAGACAGGTATTCTGCATGCATATTGCTCAAGCTTCTCTTAGTCTTAGTAAGTGAGCTTTTAGATGTACATGTGAGTGAGTGTTCTGCATGAAGAAAACCGAATAAATGTTGAGCTTAATAGCTTTAGTCTGCAAGAAATATTTTAAATTTTTCCAAAATTGCCGAACAGTGGGGTCGGCAGTTTAAATACTTTGGCTTAAAACCCGTGAGTCTTTCACCATTTAATTTATTCAACTGTTGAACCAAACATTACTCAGAACACTTTTGATTGTGTACTTAGAAATAAATATAAATAAATATGCAAGTTTTAAAGTAAACTAGAATGTTGAGTATGACCAAGAGTCTTATTGCTTTGTTTTGCTATTACGGAAATGTCTTTGTACTTAAACAACGAACCAGTCTGATTTCTTAGTGAATCACTGAACCAAAGTGAGCATCCTACATAGGTAAAGAATACACTAGAACCTCTGCTGATTGCTTGTTTTGATCAGATGAATGCAATGTTTCTCCGGAATGTCTGCCGCTTGGCTTTGAAATTTAGTTGAAGATTTGGAAGAAGGGTGAGTTTCGTTAGTTTTAGGATACTGTGCAAATGTTGTGGATTCACATTTTCCCGCGTTTGAAGCAAGTTTCACGAGCCGCCTTGATTTGGTTGCGTGTCTTTCATGATCAAATGAATGCTCTGTTTCCCCGAACGTTTGCCACTTGACTTAAAATTTTCGGTTTACAAAGTAGTACAATGTAATACCTATACAATCACCATGTTCGAATTTTCTACATGCATCTTTATTAAGCTTGTGAAGCAACTTTCACAAGTTGCTTTGATTTGTTTGTACGTCTTATTTGATCATGCAAATGAATGCACTGTTTCTGCAAATGTCAGCCTCTTGACCTAAAAAGTTCGTTGAAGATTTTGAAAAAAGATTTTAAAGAGTTTCATTCATTTCAAGATACTTGGCGCATTTCAGATTGCGTGTTTGGTTTTGACTCCACTTAGAATTCTCTCTTGCACAAATCAATTTATCTTTGTCAATCAGCTACTACTCGATAAATCAACAGATCACGAAAGAGCTGACCTTCTTACAGATACATGTTTACGAGCTTTTCACTAGTTCTGTTTATTTGTCAACAAAGTGCAATAGCTATATATATTCTCTGACTTTTAGTTGTTTACAATAAATTTTGCGACTAAACTGATAAGGTGCCCTCATTGATTCAATTAATTTCACAGCCCGGCGATCGCTGTTAAGTGCAGTTTAACAACAAAATGATTTACATTTAACAACAAAATGAGGGTTTGAAAAATAAAATAGTCGCCCAGATCAGTGTGTTTGTGATTGGTTAATGTGAATCTGTTAATAAAGACCGATTGTATAGGAATGATATGACGATAAGGCAATGACATTAGAAACATTTTCTTTAGAACAGTACAATGCAACACCTAATTAACATGCTAGAATTTTGAATATCCTTACTCTGCCAAGGTTATTTACGGATTCACATTTTCCCGTTTAATTCAAAGCAACTTTCACAAGCCACTTTGATTTGTTTTAACGACTATTTCGTCTAAATCTTATTACGAACTCATGGTCACACAGCAACTTAAGCTTATAATCGAGCATTGCTACGAAGTAAATTAAACCGATTCAGAGAACCGATTCAGTGAAGAAACAAACAAAAAACTCCTAACAACAAATGATGCCAAAATGTCGATTTCTTTTAAATTTGAATTAAATGCCCGGTTAAATTCGTCAAGGTAATAACGATCTTTTTATTCAATTAAATTTGGAGCTTCAAAAAGTCCGATAATTCTGATTTAGCGATACCGGTTCACCTTCAGTGTTATTAATTCCATTTTTAAATCAGTCAAAGTACCCAGCCAACTGTGTTAATCTTAGAATCATGGAAGCCAGAGTCCAGTCCATTGACACTTTCCTCCAGTGAAGCTCACCGTGTGGGCTTCGACGCTTATGAATAATACAGACGAAGAGCTAAGAACTACATCTGGTTCCTCGTATGGAATTATTTTTCATCTTTTGCATCCAACAACGAATTAATTACAGGTCTTTAAAGATTTGCAATTATAATTCACGTTCGAAGACCGGAAGAAAACGATGCCAAATTTTTGAAATCTCTAGAGCCCGGTCAATTTTTCAACAAACTATTTTATCATCATTCCTTACATTTCTGATGATTCAAGTATTGAGTAGCCAGGTTATTGGTTTTTCTTAAACATTTTCGCCTCCACTTTCGTTACCAAGACATCAAGTAGATATAGTGACGTGCGTGATAGTGCTATGGGTATCATGAACATATTACATAAAACACAGGTGTTTAACAGTAGCTTAATAATTTACCTTCTTCAAAGTTTCCTTGTAGTAAACTAAAGGCTTTGAAAGATATTTTTAAATGAAGGAAATGTGGCCTGGAGGCCGTATGCGCCTCAAAGCGAGACAAAGCTGAATTGGCAAGTGAGTGACTGACTGATCAAATACGCGACCATTAAAATGTGTGCTGTGAACTTCAAAGAGCACTGTAACGTCACTCTCTAATTTTAAACGTCCTTTCAGGTCGTTGACGAGTGAGAAATCGGTTAGCATCTCAATTGATAATTAAAATACTGCTATTTCGGTTATCAAAGATATTTATTTGTTTTACTATTGTTTTTATTTTTGGAAGAGATGTCACTGGAAAGTTCTGTTAGCTCGTAACCTTGACTCACAGATGTCCATGGGCATTAACAAAATCATAAGAAGAATATGAAAAAAAAAACATAATTGAAGCACGACAAAACACATCATTTACTTTTCATAGTGTCACGCCATGTTTAGTACTTCATGTTGCATTTCTTGATGTTTCTATCATGACGCCAGAGAACCAAAATTGACTATAGAAAACGTAATAAGATGGCAAAATGACCTTTAAATGCCAAAAAGTAAAAATTGAGGAAAAAATGTCCGTCAAGTTGCCATGGGATCATCAAATTCGTTAATAATAAACAAACAAACAAAAAACTTATAACAACTAGTGATACCAAAATGTTCCTAAATAAAGAAAACACATCATCAAATAAAATTTAGGAAGCTCCAAAGAGTTAATTGGCTATTGGTTGGATGTATTTTAAAGTTACAACATTCATTAAACTTGAGTGCAGGACGGATCGCTCCCCCCCTTCCACAGACCAGGTCTGAATAGAATTGAATCCCTGACATGACTGTTCAAGCGCATTAGTGATTCACCGCCACGCGAAAAGCATATGTGATACATATTTGTAGCGCAGAGGGCACACCAATAGCTTGAAACTGACTGTAACCTAACTTCAAAAGCAATTATCCTCATTTAATTTAGATTTCCTCTTCCTCCTAGGCAACAGCTATCAGAATATATTCAAGTAATCATTGTGATAGGTACATGACAACATGGATTTTAAAATGACGCTGTTGGCACACTTCCTGGCCTTCTTTTTGGTGGTCATGTTAAGAGGTACGTAACCCGGCGGTATGCAAATAAACACATTATTGTAGCCTTTGTGAAAAATAATCATTTTTTCCCCATAAAACCCTACCCTTTCATGCCATGATGGACAGGCAGCTTTGACGTTCTGAACAACAAAGAGTTAAGAACAGTTTTTCTGGTACCACAGCTAAAAAAGGTTTTGTCAGTTAGATGATTATTTACAAGTCTATTTAGTCTAAGTTTAATTATTGAGCTATTTTATTTATTAGTTTATATTACTACTATTATTAATTACTTATCGAATACACAATGTAGTATTAAGTTTTATAAATTTCACATCGTTTTATATAGCTTTAATATATTTAATAGTACTTTTTATACCTTTATATAGCTGTTATTTTGTGATTGTAAAGCTCATTTGAAACGTTATGTTGAATTTGCGCTATTATTATTATTATTATTATTATTATTATTATTACTACTACTACTACTACTACTACTACTATAAGGTGAATCAGACTTCTGCTATCTCGAACACGCGTGAAAACAAAAAAACAAATTGTTCGAGACAAGAGTCGAAGATAGCCGATAGTTTATAACTAAGCAAAATGAAACAGAGGAAAGGAGTTTTAGTATCAGATAGTGACGGATTCAGGGGAATGAGATAGCGGGGTACACGGTAGCTTTTCTTTAACGATTTTATTACTTTGGCTGTGTAACGGTGCATAACAGACGACCAAAGCCTTGCCAGAGAACATACTATCTTTCAAAATGCAACAGAAGCAATCAAAACCGCATGTTACAACAGTTATCTGACATTGTTTTAAGGCAAGTTAAAAATGTAAATGAATCGAATAAAGCACTTATGAGAGCCTCCAACAGAAATACAGTCGAAGTTACGAATGCAGTTTGTAAGATAAGCAATCTTTTTGCAACTTACTATTATTTATTGCAGAGGACCTAAGAGTCTATGATAAATAACTTCTTTTCACGCAGCGTCCGCAGCGAATCAAGCCTGTCAACCGGGATTTACTGGAATTAATTGTACAATTGGTGAGATTTTTTAAGTGAACTTAAGTTGTTTTTTTTTTCAGCTTAGTTAATGTTCTAATTCTTCATATATCTGATTCTCCCCTGTTGAAAATGTAACACTGAGATTACTAGTATAACAGTGGTTTATTTATAGTTGGTGTGGTCAAACGTTTATCTATACGTCGTGTGTTTAAACTATTGTACTTGAATTATTGCCTGTGGTAACCACACAAAAGCGTATAGCTGTAATGGAAATTTTAATACGTGCTCGTCCTTGAGTGCGATAAACAGCGAGCAGTACTTTTTGATGGTAGTGTCAACTTTATACTTAAAAAAGGATTTTTCTTTTTCTTTGATTTGTAGACATCGACGATTGCCTTAATGAAAATTGTTCAGGTCATGGTGATTGCAGTGACCGTGTAGACGGATACTTTTGTTTCTGTTTCGCTGGATTTTATGGAATCAACTGTGAAATAGGTAAGATAAATAAGCTCGCTTAATATTTGTTCAGTTTTAAATATCTTGCAGACTAAAAGTTAGGATACTAATTGAAATTACAATTAGTTAGAGCGCTTTTCAAATGAGTGTCGTAAAACCAAAACCAAAGTAATTACCCCAGCCAATCACAACAGACACAAATTATCCAATGAACCAATCAGAACTCGAAGCAAGTACATGTTACTGGCGTTAAGCGCGGGAAAAAACGTGCGAGCGCGAGCAAGTCGCGACTGATTGGTTTGAGTTTTACTCCTGATTGGTCGAGAAAGTGGCGCGAGATTTTTTAACCAATCACAGAGCGAAGTAAAGCAAAACCAAAGCAAAACGCGAATTACTTTCGACACTCAATTGAAAACCGCTCCAATTGAAAGAGTTTAACTTTTGTCTGTCGATCTTTCCGAAAAAAAAAAATGTGTTGTGTCCCCTGACAGGTAAGATTATAGTTCTCACCGACTTTTCTCGAAGAAAAAAAAGGCCTGATTGCAGGTTTTGTAAAGCTATTTTGGCATTCAGTGTTTTGTTTTAGCTTGACCTTGAGGGTTTGGGTAAAGTTATGTTCGTCATCCAATGTTTTTATCTTGTGGCATGTTGTCGCAAGTGAGGGTAATTAGCACAGCAGATGTTATGTAATCAACCTACCAAGTTCCAAATTTTCGGTTTTGTTTCTGACCCAAAGAGGTGGCTTTATGCTGCCTGGAATTTTTCTTCGCTTAGATGCTGGACCGTGTTTTCCGAATCCTTGTAAAAATAGTGGCACTTGTACACAACATGGGGATTCGTTCAAATGTAGCTGCACTGCAGGTCATGAAGGAGAATTATGTGAAACAGGTAAGAAAAGGTGGCTTTAACGAGACTGACTTAACACTTCCACGCGATATGTCCTAACTTTTGAGTCTGTGGACGAAACGCCTATGTGTGACTATTGAAATGAAGGCTATCTGAACAGTACTTTCCCGTGGCACTGTTTATTGTACTGGGCAAAGTGGCTTTAACTTTTGGTTCAGTGGATGAAATGGATTCATTATCATTTAACAAAAATTCATGTATTCATACCTTTACAAAGGGTCGCATTTCTATCAAATGTTCGTCAGAAAAGCTGCTCCAATTTATCTTAGAATTACTTAAAGTGGTACTGATTAATTTTTTTTTCCATTTTAGTGAAGCCGCCAATAAAATTTGCAGTTACATTGACCCTAGACAGAGACTACGATTCTGACTACACGGACTTAACAAGGGCAAAAACACGTGCTATCATTAAAGACCTGGGCGACATTTTCACACCTTTCTTCATTGGAAAATTTTCGGGCTTTCAAGATATCACATTTCAGGAATTTTTCCCAGGAAGCTTAGGGGTACAGTTTGTCATAACATTTCAGTCGACATCGAAAGTGAATGCCACAAGTATTATACAAGCACTTCGAAGAAGCAATGGCACAAATGAGCTGAGATTTGAAATTCTAGGGACAACTTTAATTGTTACCGAAGGATCATCGTTTACCACTGCAACACCCAGCACCATTCCAACGGGTTAGCAATTTGTTGTTGGTATTTTAAAATTGTTATTGTTGACGTGTTACTGTTGTTGCAACTGTTTTTGTTAATGTAATTTTTGCCATCATCATCATCATCATTGTTATTGTCGCTACTATTGTTAATGCTTTTGTTGTTATTATTATTGTTTGCTTTTGTTTTAAGGCCTTGTTAAACTAGGAAACTTTTTCTACTAATTGCCTTCTCTGGGGCTAGAATGTGAAACGTGTTACGGATGCAAAATTTCTGTCTGGAAAGCAAACATGTTTTTTACTTGATTCCAAGGCATCTTCTTTTTTTTTTCTAGAAGAAAAATTTTTGCCGTATAATATTTTTCTCCCATACGGAGGAAACATTAGCTTCCGAAACAACAGGTCTCTTATTCTATTCAGGCCTTTATAGTCAGTCCCTCATTATTTTTTTATGCATGTAAATTATTTTATTTTCTATCGTTAAGCTTGATGTAAAATGTTTCATATTTGTATCATTCCTGAAACTCAGTATTTTAAAGTTTTAATGTTTTTTTTTTAATTTTGTGGAGGATCTCCCAGAAACGTGTCTACGTTGTTATAATTGTTACAGAGCAAGAATTTTCCTTCACCAACAGAATCTTCTGAGCTGCCGACGTGGGTCCTAGTTGTGATCATAGCTGGAGCAATACTCTTCGTCCTTCTAGTGGTTATAATAATTCTAGCCGTGAGTATACGTTTAAATCGTAATTTTTCACTTGTGTAGGAAAATACAATATATACACCTTAACGAAAACACATCCACTCGTGGACTTATGCACCCATCTATCTACTCATTCCCCACGGAATAACTAAGTAACAGGCTGGCAGACTTACTGACACACTCACTCCGTTTCGCCACCTCATTCATAAGGCCATGTCGGTCCTGAGATTCAGCAGTGTCGTCACTTCAGGCTGAAGACTCTCGTGAAAAGGGCAAAACGAGATGGGCCGATCGAGCTGTTAGAATCGACAGTTTACTGAGTCCCCGCTCTTTGCTTGTCATTTGTTGGCCTCCGTCGTTTGTTGTCTCCGCCCAATACGAAATGTATTTTCTTCCCACTAGCCGTCAATATAATGCAATATTGCCGTTTTAAAACCACGATTGGCTTATACAATTAGGGCAAACGTCCGCCTTAAACAATCAAACTGCGTTGGCAGAAAAGATTACTAGTTTGGAAATCCATATAGACATTACATATAGACTTGAACGTTTCTGGATTGTAAGTTGCATGTATGCTTTCTTATCTGAAACTAAAGGGGGGAATGAAATATGGCTTCTTTCTTGTTATAGGTTATATACCATCGCAAACAGCACAACGAGTTGGTAGCGACTGATGGTGAATGGAACTTAAGGAGAACTAGTCAGATCAAACGAAACATGCCCTACTGGGTGAGTCAGCATGAGTAGCATATAAATACATTTTTTATTTCAAGGGACTATCACTAAAATTACCCTTTGAGTTCATTTTGTTCAATTTGCATTCTGTTACTCAAAGGCGTAATCTTATGCGATATGAAAGTGATTCTTGAATAATTTTGCATGTGTACCCGTGGAAAGCGGATGTTTACATCCACATGATTGATTGACTAGTTGAGCCAATAATTGGTTGACTGGATGTAAGTAAGTTGACAGGTTGAATCAGTATTGACTGGGTGAATAATTTGATTGATTCTTTTTTTTTTCTATTTGCAGGATCAAAGCAGTTGAGTGAAAGTGGTATGCACATTGCACCACCGATCTAACCAAGTGTACCGTACCCTTCTGGTCTCCCAACAGGACAGCAATGTACCCAAGCTTTTAAAAAGATTTTATACTTTGAGCAAAATATAAATCAGCTTAGGTGCATGTGATTGTCTTTTCGTTTTTGAGTTAAGGATGTTCTTGCATTTTCTTATATGTGAGATATCTGTAGATGTGCCTTCATTGAAAAAAAGCACGCAAAAGTTGAAAGGTATACTGCTCTGGGTCCTTCGTTCAGTCATCAAAGCAACAGTCATTGCAGAGAAGTCAGTGGACCGTTCCCACCGTTCCCTTACCCAAAATAAAATTCTCAAGAAGAGGTCCTTTTAAATAATAATGTTGGGCAGAAATATGAAGGGCCTTAACAGAAACGTGTAAATTGTTAAATGACTTAAAAACGAAAGAAGGAATTTCGTGGATACAAAACGCGCACAACATTTTTAGACAAATTTCTCAACACAAGTTTAGAGCTTGCACCAGAATTATGGAAATATGGAACATTGTATGTGTGCTTTAGAATCAGGGGACGATTTAAGTCCAACTATTTGAAGAGGAGACTGTAAAATGTCTAAAATAACGGTTGTTTGACAAAAGAAAAAAACATGCTGTCTTTGATGTCTCAACCTTGCTGTTTCACTTTGTTATATATACTCATACTCATATGCTTTACGTTACTTTGAGCTCATTAAAGATCGCTCTAGAAGAAATGCAATGAATAAATATCTAAGCAAACGAGAATTTTATCCCGCAGAGAGTTTGCCGATTCAGGCCCGTAGGAAGGCTAAAATGACTGGGGGGCTGAGCAAATTGGCCTAGTGAACCTCCCCCACCCCCCCGGTCAAAATAGAGACTTTAACGAATAGGTCATAAGACACACAAAAATTAATGACAGATAGATGCTAAACCTGTTCACAATGCCACACTTTGTGTCGATTTCGTCAAAAAGGACACCTTTATGAGGACATCGTTCATTGAAAATTTGCCAAAAAGCTGCTTCCTGTTTGCTCTTTCGCCGACAAAGCTGTTGGCAACATCCACCCGATTTATAGCATCAGTTTTAAAAAGCTAAGCTACGAATTTCGGACCTGTTTTACCTCTCATAAACGTTTACGTAACGTTTGTCACTATTGGTGAGATAAATATGATTTTTGTCCTTAGACTCGTTTTACAACAATGGGCGTAAAGCTTGCAGCAAATACACAGCAGTCGCTTAGCTATTAAAGTTATCAAGGTCATTAACAGTCTCAAGCTATACTGCCAGGGTCAAGGTGATATGGGTGAAGGAAGACATTGGTAAGGAATCTGGGCGACTGAAATGTGCGGTGGGCTAGTAGACTGTTGAAGCCCGCTTGCCCCTTGGCTAGTGACTCAACAGATGTCGAAACCTGTTAAAGATTGTGAAATTATAAAAAACACTTTAGCATCAGCATTCAAGACTGATTGTTGCACATTAATTTGTTTTAATGATATATTTTTTGCATATTAATTATAATGTTTTTTAACTTCCAAAACTTCTGGGAGGTCTCGAGCCCCCCCCTGCCCATCCCCCTGCTACGGGCCAGGGATTGGCAGATTAATAGAACAATAGAAGACCCTCAACTCCCTTGTACAAAAGCAAATCGATAGCGATAATTAATGTAATGCTGTTTTATTTTATTTCGGTTTTCAGACTGATGTCAAATGTTATACTTGTTTTCAACTGTGACCTGGATTAATCATTTTTTTAGTAGAAAGATCAATGCTATAGGAATTCCAATATCAACAAAATTCAGTGAAAGATCAGTTACAAGTCCATTAGTTGCAGGTGTACGATAAAATGGACTGGGTGAGCTGCAGCAACATTTTACTTTTTAACACAGCTTGTTTGTCGAAGTATAGAAAACTCATTTTCAGGCCATATTAACAGTTTCAACTAAACTTTTTACGTAACTGTAAACGACTGTGGCACTAAAATGCGTTCTGGGCTGAAGTGAGGTTTTCAAAAAATTTGCGTTCGTTCTTTACAAATTAGATTGCAATTGCAAATGAATAATATTATGCATGGATCTTAAAAAAGGTTAAAACATGCAAAATTTCCTTATTTCCGTCCTCATATGTCTCCTTTCTTCTATCCCTTAGCTAGATTAGCAATTTTTTAAATCAAAAAACCTTTTAATATCAGCATATTTTCATCAGCTGGAAAAATAAGTGCACGCTCCCAAAATAGTGGAAGTGAGTCTCTGTGAGAATTTCGTACGATAAAGTTCAGGCAAAGTTCGTTTTCATTCCAACGTGGCGTGCTTATTGCCACGGATCTTCAATTGACACATTGACAGCGTGGATCTTGGCGTCAATGTGTCGCAAATTTTGTGTAATAAGGTTGCTTTTCCAAAGTTCGTTTACATTCCGTTCGACAACTTGGCGTGTTTGATGCAACGGACTGTCAATCGACACATTGACACCACGGATCTTGTAGTTCTCAACATAAGGAAACGACGGGTTTGCATATAGTAGTTAGATTTTTTCTCCCCTTCTATTTTTATTTCCTGGATGTCGATGATATTTTTTGATTTCAGTAATTCCTATGGCAGCAGAAGCTTTGGGAGAATTTCTTGAACTTTCAACTTGACGTCTCTGCTGGGTTTCGTTACTCTTTATGGGGTCTTTCACTGATGAAGTTATGTTATGAAATTCACTTTGACGGTTTTGTGAAAACTACCCCATAAAAGGACATCTATTCTCCAGCCTTATTCACATTGCGAAGCAGGTGTGAGATAAACAATACTGTGATCAGCGTCGAAATTGACAAAATTGTCAATTATTTATTGAGCGAATTCCAAGTTTCAGCTATAGAGTAACAGTCGCTTGCAAGATAGAACCTTGTTATGGAGAAACGGAGGTTACGCGATTGAAACGCTTTCGTTCGGCTACATGGCGTTTTTTAGGATTTTCCCGGCTATTGTCTTAGGGATTATCCCCACAGTTAAAGGTAAGTCTTGTGGTTCTACTGACTGACACTTGAAACAATATGCAGATTTGGAATGAATGTAGTTCTCACGTGAATTGATCGAAATTCAGTTTATAAGAAACTGACGATCTATATCCAAAGAGATTTTCATTCAATGGGTATGACTGAGTACACTTTGTTATTAGTCACTTTCTCGCTCCTTTTAGCCAAGCAAATTGCGGCCTCAAAATGTTGATGTATAAGTTTCTGGACTGTCTTGAAATCACATCTGTCCACTGAAATCAAAATAAAACCTAATGTTGTTTGGTCAATTTTTCAAGTTTTCAAACACTGCTCTCAGAACATTGCTGAAGTTATTTGGCCAAAATGCATGCTTCTACATCTTTTACGGCTTGAAAATTAAAATCGAACGGCGAATTTGGCGAGGAAAGTGTATTTGCTTTGTTAATGGTAGGATATCATTTGTTTACTTACGTTTTCAAACTTGTTTTAATTGTTCAGTAAAGGACGTCCGTTCCATTTAGAGAAGCCTTTTTAATGGAATTTGTTTGGTTATCTCCGATATAGACATCACAGACCCCGGTATCTATTCTGTTCACTTCGAAATTAAAACGAACGTTAATGACTTCTGGTAATTTTCATTTTTGTACCGCACTTAAATTGACTTACAAATTAAAAAAAAAATTCACAAAAAGAAGCGAGATTTCATGCAGTTCAAATTCCTTCTAAAAAATTGAGTCGTAGGAGATTATATTTGGAAACAGCAATCAAGAAAAAGAAAAACATATTTCTTCATGCAGCTGCTTGGAAAGAAGAAAAGTTTTTATGATTTTTTTAAATGCGCACAATGAATTTGACAGGAACCTTAAAATATCAACAGCATTAGCATTTTTAGAAGGCGTGACATTATAGGCTTGACACTTTTGACGTTGAGTTATCTTGAACATATAAAACCTGCTAACAAAGCACCTGCCCTGTTAGATGAAACTTCTCAGTTAAAATGACTTTAAATGTAGAATTTATAGACAGCATGCACGTGATATCATCGCCGCCATTTGGTTTCCAACATGGCCGATGCGCCATTGCCAGTTTAATCTCTAGAGACTGGTTGCACGCGCTCCTTAGCTAGACATTGTTGAATTTGTATTAGGCCTAATACTGGAAAAATGTGGATCCATATCCTTGCAAGGAAAGAACAAGACTAACATTCTCCAATATGGAGCATCCAAGCAAAACAGTTTAGGTTTTATCGTGTTCTTTTGCAAGTTTGCTGATATCCTGACTACGAGGCAAACGGCCAACGTATGTGAGACAGATAAAACAATAATAAGAACTCCATTAAATTGCTAGTATTATTATAGTGTATAGCAACCAACATATGTAATATCTTGAAGCACCTGTCTGAGATCCAGTAGTCTTCATAAGATTATATTTCATCTCAAATTTAAATATAAAACCTTATCTATAACGAAATAATAGTATTTATCCCATGCCATAAAGAACACAGCCAATCAGAAACTAGGAAATGGAAGAAGAAACCCCGAGTTTTAGCCTTAGTTTCAAATTCTTGGAACCACAAGTCGAAGAGGAAAACGAAATTGAACAATGTAAGACGGACAAAGAAGTTGAAGAGTTTATCAAAGAACAAAGAAACCCGAAAACTGTGAAGAAAACTGAGGTGAGTCAGAGTGGCATGGGATAAATTAGTTATGTAATGCTTTCTCGTGGTATACCGTGAAACATCCCACTCGTGACTTGATTTTTCTTTGTATACACACTCGCCTAAAGGCTGGTGTGTATACTGAGAAAATTAAATCACTCGTGGGATATTTCAAGGTATACCACTCGAAAGCATTGCATAACTAGTATAAAACCCTTAGTGAGAAAGTAAGACATACATTGTTTTTTATTTTATGCTACTTGCAAGGAAGATTTACCCAGATTATAGGTCAAAAATAAATGACTAAGATTAAAAATTCTTTCTGACAAATCAGAGATGTCAAATTGTGTGAGCTTTCTGTATAAGTTGCCCATGAAAGATAATGCGGGAAGCAATCTGAATGTTTCTTTTCATCGTGGACAACTGACTTATAATAGATGCAAAGATAGTACTTCATTTCATAATAATTTTACATTTCCTCTTTCAACAAATAATTTAATTCTTTTCAGGGACAAGCTCAAGCCCTTCAATCATAAACAACAAATCAGCTGTAGGTAGTTCTTTCCTTGAAGTAACTACATCACCATTATCCGTCACCGTGCTCCAAGTATTCGACAGTATACTGACCAATTCCACTTCAAGAAATCCATTCATTCAAACTATCCAGACGTCCTACAGCTCTGGACAAGTCTCGCAGTGGAAAACTACAACCACACCTTCAACTAGTTTATGGTATTTGACAAAAGAATTTTACGCACCCAAACAAAGTACAGCAGCGTCTATGGAATTCAAGGATACTTCTAAGGCACATACTACACACGCAAGTTTTTCAAGAGTTTCAGAGACTCCAGAAAATCAACTTGGTTTGCTTTTATCGTCACAGAGCCAGACAAGGTCCTCATCCCCAGTCGAAAATCGTCTTGGCACAACGTTACTAAGTCGATCTTTCAATGGTAAGTCCAGCTCTGTTATGCCTGTTTCTCATATAAAATCGGAGACATTGAAAAATACACCAGATCAAGTTGCTTCATATGTTCCATCTACCACACAGCATACCCGTGATGTGTTGTCATCACAGAATAGCCTTTCCTCAATTTCTCGCTTAAAAATAGCAAAGGATACTACAATTTTCTGGTTACTTTCACATAAAGTGGCGACGGTATCAACTAGACAAACTTCTTTCAAAGAGGGGGGAAGCAATGTGCAGAGAACCGTGATCTACACAAGTGCTGTCATTAAGACCAAAACAGCAAAAGCATCGTTAACCACAAAAGACAAAACAGCAACTGCAGGAACAACAACAACAACAACAACAACAACAGTTCCAACAACACCTTTAGCAACAGCAACAACGAGAACCACAACAGTGCCAACAACACCAACTTCAACAACAGCAACTAGGAGAAAAACAACAGTGCTAACAACAGCATCAACAACAGTTCCAACAACGGCAGCAACAACAGTTCCAACAACAGCAGCAACAACAACAGTTCCAACAAAAGCAGCAACAAAAGTTCGAACAACAGCAACAGTAGCAGCAGCAGCAGCAACATCAGCAACAGTTTTAACAAAAACAACGACACCAACAACAGTATCATCAACAACAGTGCCCAAAACAGCAGTAACAACAACAGTTCCAACAACAATGGCTAATACAAGGACTTCGGCAATAACAGCAGTACCAGAAGCAACAAAAAGTACCACGGTTCCAACAACAGCAGCGGCAGCAGCAGCAGCGGCAACAACAGTTCTAACAACAACAACAACAACAGTTCCATCAATAGCAGCAACAACAGCGGACGTTCCAACAACAACGACATCAGCAACAACAGTTCCAACAATGACACTTCCAACAACAGCAACGCCAACAGTTCCAACAACAGCACTGACAGCAACAACAGTTCCAACAACAGCAGCGACAATATCAACGTCTGTTCCAACAACAACAACAACAATAACAGTTCCAACAGCAACAACAACAACAACTGTTCCCTCAATAGCAACAACAACAGCAGCTCCAACAACAGAAGCAACAACCCCAACATTTCCCACAACATTTCTTAAAACAGCAGCGACAACAACAACAACAGCAATGCCAACATCAGTAACGGTAAAAACAACAGTTGCAACAGCAGCAACAACTACAACAACAACGGCAGAAGCTCCAACGTCAGACACGACATCAACAACAATAATCCCGACAACAGCAACATCAACAACAACACAAACAGTTCCAACAACAACCAAAGTTTCATTAGCAACAGGAGCACCAAGAACAAGATTAACAACAATAACAACAGTTCCGACAACCACAGCAACATCAACGACAAAAACAGCAACAGCAGCAACATCAACAACAACAACAACAACAACAATTCCAACAACAGCAACATCAACGACAAGAACACTTCCAACAACAACACTATCAAGTACAGCAACAACATCAACAACGACAACAGTTTCAATTATGGCAACAACAACAACAATAGTTCCAAGTATAGCAACAACAACAAAAGCCCCAACAAAAGGAACAACAACAACAGTAGCAGCAGCATCAACTTCAATAACAACAGTGCCAACAACAACAATTGTAACAACCACAGCATTAACAACAACGTCAACAGCAACAAGAACAGCAGCAGCAACATCAACAACAACAGTTCCACCAACAGCAGCATCTACAACAAGAATAACAGTTTCAACAACAACAGTTCCATCAACAGCAGCAACAACAACAACAGATCCAACTACAGCAGCAACTGGAACAAAACCAAATCCTGCTAATTCTTATAAGAAATCATCAACACTCATAAAAAGACATACCACGTCAACGCATGTTAGGGAGAACATTACCTTTCCTTCTGAGAGTTTAAAAATTGCGTCTCTGACTAGCACATCATCAACAACAGTTCCTACAATAGCAATGAAAACAGCGGCAACGGGGAAAACAACAACAGCAGTGACAACAACAACAACAACAACAGTTCAAACCACAGCAGCAAAACCAGGTCCACTAATAGCAACACGAACGACAACGACAGGATCAGCTACAACAACAACAATAAAAACAGCAACAACATCAACAAAAACAGTTTCAACTATAGCAACAACAATAGCAATTCCAACAACAGTAGGAACAACAATAGCAGTAGTTCTAACTACAACAACAACGATAACAACAGTTTCAACAACAGCAACAACAGTAGCAGCAGCAGCAACTTCAATAACAACAGTACCAACAACAACAACAACAAAAACAACAACAACATCAACGACAACAACAATAGTACCATCAACAGCAACAACAGCAACAGAAACAGCTACAACAACAACCAGAAGAGCGGGAAACGTTTCTACTCATTTTGTAAGCTTGCAAAGAACCGGGATTATTGCAACATCTTTTCAGACAACAGAAAGCAGAGAATATCTTTCTGCAAATCATGTACCTATAGCAAACCAAACATTTACCATTCGATTGTCTGACAAAAACAGTTGGTCATCGACGGGTGAATTCAGTACCTTAAAAAGTTCTAAAAACTTTTCCTTGTCTCAGCAATTAACAAAGAAAACGGATAGTACACCAAGCTCGCAAGCTAATGCCACTTACAGTGTTTCAAATACTTTTAAGTCTCTCGACGTCACAGAAACGTTCAATTTGTCTAACAGTTCGACAAAAGCGAGTATTAAGTCATCTCTTAGTAGGCTCGCAGTGACATTTTCACATAATCTACAAAACAAGACGTCTTTGATACAAACGCTTTCTTCTCCTATGAGTTTTAAATCTCTGTACATTTCCTCAGGAGCCAGTGTCTCGAGAAAAAGTGTTACAGCCTTACACAGCAGCAAGACGATGAAGTCCTCACTTACTGTCCAAAACACGACTTTCTCGAAACACACTAAAACGTCGTCCGAGATGTTCAAATTAACAACCAGAGTGTCTTCAGGAGTCAAAATCACAAGGACAGATTTTGCGGACTTCCATACAAGACCAGGTACAGGATTTTCATCTATGGTTCAAACCAAAACACCTATGATACAAACAGTTCCAACAACAGCAACGGCAGCAACAAAAACAATACTTTCAACAACAACAACAACAACAACAGTTCCAACAACAACAATAACAATGGCAACAGGGGCAATAGCAGCAACAACAGCGACAACAACAACAGCCCCAACAACAGCAGAAACACCAACAACAAAAACAAGAATGACAACAGTTCCAACAACAGCAGAAACAACAGAAACAACGACAAACGTTCCAACAACAGCAACACGAACAATAACAACAACAACAACAGGAGCAGCAATAACAACATCAACAACAACAACGACAACAGCAACAACAAACAAAACAACAGTTCTAACAACAGCAACATCAACGACATCAACAACAACAGATTCATTGGCAACAACAACAACAGTACCAACAACCACAACAACAACAATTCCAACAACTGCAGTATCAAGGACTGCAACCACAATAACAACAATAACAACAGCAACAACAGTTGCATTTATAGCAACAACGACAGCACTTCCAACAACAGCAACAACAACAACAAGAATTCTAACAACTTCACTAACAGCAGCAACAACAAAATCAATAGTTCCCACAACAGCAACAATAACAACAACAGGGGCAACAACAGCAACACGAGGAGGAACAACCACAGTTCCAGCAACAGCAATAACAAGAAGAAGAAGAATAACAACAGTTCCAACAACAGTAGAAACAACAACAAGAATGACAAAAGTTCCAGCAACCGCAATACGAACAACAACAGCAACAGGAGCAGCAATAACAACATCAACAACATCAACAACATCGACAACAACAACAGCATCATCAACAACAACAGCAGCAACAAACACAACAACAACAACAACAACAGGAGCAGCAATAACAACATCAACAACATCAACAACAACAACAGCAGCGACAAACACAGCAACAGCAACAACAGGAGCAGCAATAACAACATCAACAACGACATCAACAACAACAACAGTTCCTACAACAGGAGCAACAACAAATACCAATATTTCAACAATAGCAACAACAAAAACAACAACAACAACAGCTCCAGCAACGGCAGCATTAACAAAATCAACAACAACAGATAACACGACAGCAGCAAAAACAAATACAGGTTTACTGGCAACAACAACAACAACAACAGTTCCAACAACAACGATTCCAACAACCGCAACATCAAGGACAACAACTACAACCACAAAAACAACAATAACAACATTTCTATTAATAGTAACAACGACAGCACTTCCAACAAGAGTTTCAACAACAGCAACAACAAGAATTCTAACAACAACACCAGTAGCAGCAACAACAAAAACAACAGTTTCAACAACAGCGGCAACAGTGACAACAACAGCAACGCAAACGACAGCAAAACGAGGAGCAACAACCACAGTTCCAGCAACAAAAATAACAACAAAAGCAGCAGCAGTGGCAACAACAAATACTACGGTTCCAACAACAGAAACGACAATAGCACAACAAACAACAGCAACGACAACCGTTCCAACAACTGCAGCAACACCACCACCACCAACAACAACAACAACAACAGCAACAACAGTTCTATTTGCAACAACAGCAGCAGCAACAGCAACAACAACAACACCAGCTCCAACAATAGCAACATCAACGACAACAACAATGACAACAGCAACAACAAATACGATTCCAACTATAGCAACAACAACAGCACTTCCAACAACAGATACAACAACAATAGTTCCAACAACAGCAACAACAAAAACAGTTCCAACAACAGCGGCAACAACAACAATAGCGTCTACAGCAACAACAACAGTTCTTAAAATAGCAACAACAAATTCCGCAGTTCCAACGATAGTAATGACGATAGTACCAACAAAAACAACAGTTCCAACAACCGCAGTAATAACAAAATCAACACCAACAGTACCAACATCAGCAACAACAACAACAACAGCGGCAACAACAACAACCACAATAACAAGTACAGTTCCTCTAGCAACAACAACAACAACAACAACAACAACAGCAACAACAATTTTTAAGTCTCTCGACGTTACAGAAACGTTCAATTTGTCTAACAGTTCAGCAAAAGCGAGTATTAAGTCATCCCGTAGTAGCATCGCAGTGACATTTTCACATAATCTACAAAACAAGACTTCTTTGATACAAACACTTTCTCCTCCTATGAGTTTTAAGTCTTTTTACTTTTTCTCAGGAACTAGTGTCTCAAGAAAAAGTGTTACAGTCTCACAGAACAGGAAGACGATGAGATTGTCCTCGCCTTCTGCCCAAAACATGACTTCCACGAAACACATTAACACTTCGACCAAGATGTTCAAATTAACAACCCCGGTTTCTTCAGGAGTTAATGTCACGAGAACGGGTGTTGCAGTCTCCCATACAATAGCAGTTACGGGATTGTCATCTATGGTTCAAAACAAAACATCTATGATACAAACAGTTGCTTCTTCTAAGATTTTCAAAGTTACAAGCAGTTTCTCTGCATTAGATATCCCAAGAAAGAGCACTCAGGACTCTCAAAATAGCCCGATTACGGAACCTTCCTCGCCTATAGTCCAAAACGGGACATCCACGATTCAAAGAATTGCCTCTTCCAGGATTTTAATAGCTTCAAGCGCATTCTCAGCAGCAATGCGCAGTGTTGTAGTCACCCCAAATAGCACCATAACTGGGTCGTCTTTGCATGTGGTAACAAAAACAACAGGTCCAACACCACCAGCAACAACAGCAACGGTTCCAACAACAGCAGAAACAAGAACCACAACAACAGCAGTTCATACAATAGCAACAACAGCAGCAACAACAAATGCCACGGTTCCAACGACAGCAACAGCAACAACAACCCGGTATTTGTCACCTGCATTTTCCTCTTCGGTTAAAGCCCTTATTGTAAAAGTCAACAGCTCAAACATGGCAACCGATGGATCAATCTTCATAACACGAATGTTTACTGACGTTGCATCTAGAAATGTTTCAGTAACGAAATCTGGAGTCTTACCTATCAACAGAAGTATGGCATTTTCCATAATTATTATGCATCCTTCTAAAACTTCAGGAACAGTTCAACTAACATCAACCGACACCCGTTTCATAGCAACCATACCATTAACACGATCAACTGTTAGTAGCGAGGGTCGCTTGAAGTCCCCAGGGCTAACGTCCTCGTCTTTCCCTTCCCCCTCGTTTGCAAGTACTGGTAATTCGATCGACTTTCTTTCAAAGTCCCCACAAGTTGTGTCAGGCACCCTTACAGATGCAACCTCCACACTTGATGAGACAATAACGAGGCATAGTCCATCGGCTAAAGAGAGCTTGCCTTTGATAGCAACATCTCAGTCGATAAATACCACGAAGCATCAAATGCAAGAGCAAACATCTACCGTCAGTTCTTCAAACATTATGAGTGATTACCATTATACTGTGCAGCGCACTTACATTTTCAAAAGTGAATCTAGTGAAAACTACAGGAGTAACAGCATTGTTTCCACACCTAAAGCGTCGCAACTTTCTTTCACTTCCATTACGGCAACAGGAACAACAACAACAATTCCAACAATACCAACAAGAACGACAACAACAACAGTCCCAACAGCAGCAACAACAAATACCACGATTCCAACAACATCAACAGTTCCAACTACAGCAACATCAACGACAACAACAACAGCAACAGTTCCACCACCAGCAACAACAACAACGGCAACAGGAACAACAACAACAACAGCAACGACAGTTCCAACAACATCATTAAGAACGAAAACAACAACGGCAACAGGAACAACAACAACAGCAGCAAGAAGGACAACAGTTGCAACCACAGCAACAACAACAGGTCGATTAACAGCAGAAACAACAACAGAAACAACAACAGTTCCTACAATAGCAGCAGCAACAACAACAACAAAAACAACAACAGTTGCAACAACTGCAACAAAAACAACGGCGACAACAGTTCCGACAACAGCATCAACGACAACAACAGCAACAACAACAACAGTTCCAACTACAGGAACAAAAGCAACAGCAACAACGGCAACAGGAACAATAACAACAGCAACAACAACAGTTCCAGGAACATCAACAAAAACGACAACAACAACAGTTCCAACAACAACAACAACAGTTCCAACCACAGTAACATCAACAACAGTTCCAACAACAGCAGAAACAGCAAAAACAACAATAGCAACAACAATTATTTCAAGGACGAATCACGTGAGAGTTACAACAGCTACACCACAAGAAACACTTCGTTCAGTGGTAACGGAAGAGACCATTTCGAAACGAAGTACAATCTTATATTCTTCTCTTCAGTATAATCATTCCCAAAGTGTTCTACAAAGCACGGAACCCATTGTGTCCAGGCTACCAGAAACATCGTTCTCAACAGCTAAGACGTCAATGTCTACAATTAGTGAAGGAGCTCTCACAGCTTATCAAACGATAAAACCGGTAATTTCGTCATTACAAATGTTATCAAACACTGGTAAATTAAACGGCCAGACGACTTCAACTGGCAAAATTGCATCAACAAGGGATATCCTTGGAATGTCAGGCACCACCAAACCTTTCACAAAAGAGAGTGCTCTTGCGACTTCAACCGCTATTTCTAAACGTTCGAAGCTTACGCCGCTTGCTTTTTCTTCACTGACGACCTTTAAGATACCAAGCCGTGACAATTCTACTTCAACAACTTTGGCTGTCTCGGGGAGTAGCAAAAAGACACAAGTAAACTCTCTGACGACAAGAAGTTCTCTAAGGAGTTCGGATATTACCGGAACAACGGCCGGATATGTGAGTTTATTCACTACAAACCTTTTGACATTTTCTTCAATCACCAAGGGCACCGTAAGCAGCATCCAAACACAATCCTCTGTGGAATCACATAGACGTAGCTCAAACACTATCGATGGAACAACTTCTTTTAGAACTTTCACGTCAACACCAACATCATCAGTCCTTGTCACTTTTCAAACAGAACCACCGCTAGAGAACCTAAAGCAATTTGAGGGAAGCATGGTGCTTCAGATGCCTTGGAATCCGCGATACCAAATCACATTCTCACCAGAATTCCAGGCTCTTGCATCTCAAATCACAAATGAGCTTACTAAAGCGTTTAAAACCCTTGAAGGCTTTATATCCGTGCAAGTTCTACGCCTGTGGAAAAGTAGCGTTGGTGTTGACTTTGTTGTCTTGGTGAGGAGAAGTGTACAAGTTAACGAAAGTACCGTGGAGGGAACTCTTATTGAGGCGAACAGCACTGGAGGACTTAACTTGCCTATGACAAGCCTACAAGTTAAACAAAGAGAAGTTACAACTACAACCTCTCCGTCAGCACCCACTTCTGAAAGCAACTCTCTAGAGCGATGGGAAATTATTCTTATTGTTTCTGGGATCCTGGTGGTTCTTTTGTTGCTGATTATCTGTATCTTAACGGTAAGTGGTTTTTAATTTATTTTACCTTTCCCCCGATCGCCTCAGGAGACACCCTTGTAAGTCATCTGTCAGCTTAAGCCTTGACATGACTACAGCGTCTAGACTAGCTAATTACTGCTGATAGGCTTAAGCGAAGTGCTTACCGGGCCATAAATCCGCCTTTCAACATCTCCCAAATTTGTTAATGGTGGAAATTTTTCCAGAATACCAGGATCCTATGACCACGTGTCCCTTAGTTATGTTTTTATACAACCCTCTTTATTTCATATCTGTGGTGCTACGTATTAATGACTGTTTAGTTTTTGCACATTTATAGGAATATTTCCAAAATTCTCAAAATCTATTGTTACGTACCCCAAAGCCCAAAATCGTAGTTTTTATATTTACAACAGAATCATTATTTTGCATTAGTTCTCGGAATTTGAGACTTCTGATCTTCTAATCCAGTGGGGTTTCTTGGTTCTCATTACTTTTCGGCTTCACATTGCATCTGTTGGCGTTGTACGGAGACTACTCAAGAGCCTTTAAGGGTCAGGCAAATACATCCATGAGACCTAATATCTTTTGTTTTAAACCACACAAATTAAGACTCAAACATATTTTTTAAATTTATTCAGGTAAAGTTGGCCAAAAGTAGCGGTGGATTTAAAAGAAGCCAAAAGTACGAGGTTTCGCGATCCATATACACCGAGTACAATGACTCCATCACTAGATCCAAATCAAATCTTCCGGTGATATTAAGTATGGAGGAAAGGAGAACATACGTTAAAGAAGATTCATATGAAGATCTTAGTTCTTACAACATTGCAGAATGCATGAGCGAGGAAAGCATTGCACACAACGCAAGTGAAACGCAGTTCCAAGCAAGTAGCTTCAACAGTAACTCTGAGCAAAGAAATCCACTCGACGAATCCAGACAACTATGTGGCAAAGAAGATTCACGCAGAGCTCTTAGTACACACAAACTAATTGAAAGAAAAGCCGGAGTAAGCCTTGTACATAACGCAGATAGAACGCAGCTGCAGGCAAGCGGCTTTAACCGTAACCATGTGTACAGAAATCCAAGCGAGGGATCCACCATGTCGGTATCAGGTGCAACTGATGAGGTACTGTCATTAGACCAAATATCACTTGATCTATCTTAACTAATAAAGAAAAAATTGCCAGTGATACCAATTGAGAATGACCTTATCTTAGGTTACTTTCTTTATCCCCCAGGGGAGTACTTCAACAGTCCATGGCCGACGCCTGGCTCACCGGAATAAAGGATCTGAGGATGTGGTGATACTATGAAGAAATCCACCCGAGAATGGCGCGCTTACCAGTGATAGTCACATTTAAACGCAAAATAGGAATCGAAAGGAGAAGTAAAGTTTAGAACGAAAAGAAATCGAATTCAACAAGAACTATTTGAGGGACGATGTTGTATTCTTCACCCCTGCCTGCAAGAGCGAATACTTTAGTGGATGCGAGTTTTCGACGTTTAACGGCATTAAGTGTTTTAAAGAGACATATGTTGCCATATTTAATGAGTTCTCTTGACAATATCTTGACATTGATCCTCAAACAAAGTGCGCCAAAGGGGTCATTTTGACTTTGAATAATAATGTTATGCTGTATCGATATTGACAAACACGGACCTATATATAGGAGGAGCACGGCACCCTTTTTTATCAAAGACGATAAGGCCCACGGGACGGAAATTTTCTCTGGGCCCCAGTCTTTCTGGACCGGCCATTTATATAAAATCTATCGTAGAAAACGTCATAGCATAGCATGGCAGTTAAAGCAAGGCTTAGGGGACAATTTCGTGAATAATCACATTTAATCATGTCTTTTGTGTTATATCAGTCAAAATTGACTTGAGTTTTGAAGTGAAGAGCAAAAGTACTCTATTTTTGGCTTCATTAGGCTTCTTTCTAAATTAGCGTTCTTTATTACATTATTTAAGAGTTCCTGACCAGAAATATCGAGAATCCGACGACAGAAGCGAAATTTCATATTTCATTTTATTTCACCAAAAATACCCCTTTGGTAAGCTATTTTCAAAAATCATAACTAATAGTCCATCCGCTTTTTGGTTTTTCCAAAAATTAGAAAAGTTCAAAACACGGCTAGAAGCTCCCTTGCGTCCCCCGGAAAAAAGGGAAAATTGTGCATTTTTAGCAAGCTCATACGCAATAATGGAAATCATTCCCGTTTTACCATTTGGCTCATAACTACATCATTCTTTCCTCTATCTAAAAATATAAAAATCGGATATAAATTTGTATTTTTAAACTGCCTGTTGACCTGTTGAAGATACTAACCTTGAAGGGTTCAGAGTCAAAGTGAAATTTGGGTCAACTTCAGAGGCCTATAACTGACCTAGCATATATTTTTCAAACCAAAAAAATATATCAAAAGTAAGCTTGAGCATTCCTTTTCACTCTCTGAAAGTGTCGTCTTTGGCCCGCTAAAAGCGACGCGTCGAGAAAAAAAGTGTGCAGGGTATTTTGAGCATTTCGGTAGAACGGCCGCTGTCACGCGAGCCACATCGGTTGCACAAAAGCAGTCATAAAACAAGAAAAGCCCCAGGGGCATTACCCCGCCGTTCCCCCCTCCCCTCGGGGTGTAAAAGATATTATGGTCACTCAAGATACACGCTCTAGCCTGTGTAGCAAAAGACGCGACGAGTATGTTTGGCCGAGCAAAAACCGGAGGTCTGGGGCAAGTGACCACCAAAAAAATGGAAAATAATAAAAACAAGAAAAGCCCCAGGGGGCATTAACCCCGCCGTTGTTCTCTCTGCCCTTGGGGTCCAAAATATATTACGGCCAGGTAAAAGTTGGTGATTTATCGTAGCTTTTACGTGCTTGCGATGATAATATAAATCAAGGCACGACTTGCCTAATCATCCTGTTTTAGCGTGCGTGACGAAAAGCGTGATGAAACTATTATTTTGATCATAGCGTGACTCAGCCTGGCCTCGTAGCTCAGTTGGTTGAGCGACGGTGTTCTAATCCGGAGGTCGTGGGTTCGAATCCCGCCGGGGTCAAAGATTTTTCTTTTATCTTGGTTCTCATTTCTAATTTCTTACTTTTAAGGCCTGTGGTCGGGGGGAAATTATGGAGGGCAGTATTACTCACTTCTTGGCACTCATACATACATACTTTACATCATAAATTACTAAGCTCATAGCGATCGCGAGTTCATGCCAGCTTTCAAACTTAAGCTCCCTAGTACATTCGTCCTTGCTCTCGTCGAAGAAATGTTAAATCCATTGAATTCCTTGTACTTTTCTACACAGCTTTCCCTAAAGATTTTGGCGAAGCAAAGCAAAACTGCCAAAAAAAATGCTTGCATTTGACTGTTGAATTATTCAACTTGGCGAAAGCAAGGACTTCCCCGAATCGGCTTCTGTGTTTCAGTGATGTAATGTTTACGCGCCACGGCAAGTTAGGCGAATTCATTCCAGCTTCAAAGCTCGCTAGCACCTTCATTCCTACTTTCATTGGACCCCGCCGTTTTTCTCCTCCTCCCAGGGAGCAAAATATATTACGGTCACTCAAGATACGAGCTCAAGTGGTGTAAATTTTAAAGTTGATGATTTATCGTACCTGTGTTTGCTGCCATTTCCCCTTATGCGTCTGCTCCGCACCCTTCTACCTGTGGTAACATGAATCCCTGATAGTATGAACCCCATCCCTCATTCCTTGGTCATCCACTTGTCCTGCATTCGCGAAGAAGAACGTGACGAAATATTTTGACCATAGCGTGACTCAGTTAAGTCACGTTTTTTTAAATAAACGAACTGACATGTCAGCGTAATTCTAAATAGCAAGGGCACGGAAATTTAAATAGATTTCTTGATAAAAAACTCATTCTAAAATCTAAAGGAAACTGGTAGCTATGAAAAACCGTAAAAGTCTATTTTAGGCCATGATTCGATGAGTGATTTGGCGCAAGCAAGTTTACTTCTCCGAATCGGCTTATGTGTTTCAATGACGTAATGTTTATGTGCTACGGCACGTAGCATGAATCACTGGCTTTCAAAGCTCGCTAGCACCTTCGTCCTTGCTCTCATTGAAGAGAAGTCAACTCCATTGAATTTCTTGTACTTTTCTACACAACTTTCCCTAAAGATTTCGGCGAAGCAAAGCAAAACTGCCAAAAATATGCTTGCATTTCACTGTTGAATTTTTCAACTTGGCGAAAGCAAGGGACTTCCCCGGATCACCTTTTGTGTTTCAGTGATGTAATGTTTACGTGCCAGGGCAGGTTTGGCAAATTCATGCCAGCTTCAAAGCTCGCTAGCACCTTCGTTCTTGCTTTCATCGAAGGAATTTTCATGCCATTAAATCGCCGGTAATTTTCTACACCAACTTTCATGAAAATTCTGGCGAATAAACACTGAACGAACAAAGTTTACCGGCAAGTATTGTTTTGACCGAGCGGAGGTCTGGGGCAACTGACCACGACAAAAAAAAAAAAAAAAAAAAAAAGGAGTATTGCTAGACCCCGTCCTGACGGCGGGGTAACAAGGTTTCACTGGCTCATTGTTTTGAATAGGTTAATAAAGTAAAAATATATACTTTTCATTTAGAGGTAACTATGTTACTATGGCTTAGGGGCAACCCGGTTTACTTTCCTACAGTGCAAGTTTATTCACAATGTATTAAACAATATTATTTGATTGATCCAAACTGATAAACCAAAGATACTCTCACCTTAAGACATCATCTTGTGAATCTCTTGGTTCAGGTTATCACTCTTTTTACCAGAATTATTGGCTGCATTAGTCATGTTAATTTGTAGATTGAAAAAACAAAAGTTACAAGCCACGTGAAACTATGCACTCCGTATTGAAATTAGCATAAATGTGAGACATGAAATGAGCTGAGCTTTTCGTGATAGTCACGATGTAGGACAGCGTGACGCAGTGACTCAGAAAGCTGGAAGACCCAAATTGGCTTAAACCAGGAACCCTTGCTTAAACATAAATGTTAGTTTTTCGGTAAATAGCTGTTTTGAATGTATATTGCGAAGTGACATTTCTCCAATGAGGGAAAGAATCGTAAGGGTCATTTGCAATTTCAAATATTTTAGGGTCGGCTCATTTACTGTTAGAGGGGGTGGTTGGAAAAAACCGCAATATTCCCGGAAAGCTTTTGTGGAAGAAAGAGCGCAAAAACACCAGAGAAAGAAAATTCAAGCAAAGCTTTTAGTTACAAAAAATAATAAATAAATCATAATCGTAATAACTAAGCAGAAAAGTGCAAAAATTTAATGATACGTCTCTTATTGTCTTTGATCGGTTTTAAATGGACGTGTGAGTGCTATTTTAAGTCTCGTGGGACACATCCAGTTAACAGAATATCCCTTTTCACAGTTAACTCTTCTCATTTGCATTACAATATATTTGCACCTGGATCTGAGACAATTTCGGGCAAAAAGTGCAAAATTGCCCGAAATTGCCCCACTTCCAAGTTCAAAAACATTGTAATGCAAATGAGAAAAGGCAACCGTGAAAAGGGCTATTGAAACCATTTCTTATAGTAGGCTGGTGTAGGGTACTTTTCTTCTAAGTTTCAACGGAGGTGTTTACAAGTCAAAGCGCTCTTAGTGAAACTGAAAAAGTCCAAGTTTCCGGTTGCCGTTCTTTGCCATCAGCGCAGATGTCGTACTGGTCGTACACGGTGAGATGTTCCAGTTGAAACCTGGACAGGATATCTCGTCTTGCTGTACAATGTAGTCAAATTGGTTTATTTTATTTTATTTTATTTTATTTTTATGAGGGGAGGGATGCTAGAGGTCATTTGCAGATTCAGATATTTTAGGGTCAGCGCATTTATTTTAGAGGGGTGATTGAAAAATAAGAAAAGTTTAATTTGGAAAGCTTTTGTAGAAGAAACGCTGCAAAGCTTTTTGCCGCAAGAAGAAAGTAAGGAAAGTAGGTAATTCGGAAGAATTATGTATATCTTTTCCGATCGCTGCTTGGCCTTGCACCGTCGCAGGAAGGTGTGGAATGACACCTGTGCTGAAATCTCAAGAGCCCTCTGAATCCTTAGGCTTTGTTCACACGGATCGATTTCCAAACGGTTCCGGTTCGGATAGGTCTTCTGTTCACACGGAAACTGCTATTCCGTACCGTCTATCCGGTCCAGTAAAGGTCCGGGGTTTGGACCTGCAAAAATGCAGGAACAGTTCCGGTCCCATATTGGACAGGTACTGTGTGAACACCTTGTCCGGTTCGTTTTGGTTCCAACAGCGTAATTTAGGCTTGGGCACTAAATAAATTTATCGCGTGTATCAGTGATGTGTTTTTGATTAAACTCACCTAGAAATTTAAAAAGAGACCAAACTACTGTCTGCGATAGCATAACTGCCGCATAACTTATTGTAATTCTGGGTTAAAGCTTGAAAAGGTTAAAAGCTAAAAGAAGAAGGTTAAAGCTTTGTGTATTTTGTAATCGGCAGGAATGGGGTAATTTATTATCCGGCCAGAGGCCTTTGGCTTCTTTCAATCGATAGATTCAGCCTTCTTCGATCGTCTTTCACGCATTTGGGTGTCCCGGTGGATAACTTATTGGTACAAACAGCTGATTTTCTCACGTTGGTGCAGAAGTAGACTGGTACCGGACCATTTCTGTACCAGTCCCGTGTAAACAGACCTGGTCTTGTCCAGAACCATTTGGAAACTGTTCTGTGTGAACATAGCCTCAGGCGTTGTTCGTAGGTTTGGGAGAGGGTTGAGCCTTAAGAGAAGAATCAAAAAAAGGTTCCCGCTTCGATGATAAGAAAAAGTCTACTTCGAAAACAAAGTTTAATATTGGCCATTCATCAAGAAGGAAAGTGGACGCAGATGCAGTACCGTGGGCGGAAATAAGCCGGATTGCCAGGTTCCGATGGCGAGTGTGTGACGGCCCAGCAGTAGCCACTGCGTTCTTTTAGGGTCTAGCGGCAAACGATTTCCGCGCCTTTGAAAAATAAACCACTTCGAGTACCGCAAAGCAAGATATCCTCTCGAGGTTTCAACTGGAACATCTCATCGTGTACGACCAGTACGACATCTGCGCCATGAATAGCAACCGCAAACTTAGACTTTTTTCAGCGCTTTGAATTGTAACTCCTTTAAAACTTAGAAGGAAAGTACACTACATCAGCCTACTAGAAGAAATGGTTTCAAGTTGTTCTTGTGGTGGCGCTTTCGTTAACTGAATGTGTCGTCCCACGAGACTTAAAATAGCACTCACACGTCCATTTAAAACCGATCAAAGACAATAAGAGACGTATCATTAAATTTTTGCACTTTTCTGCTTAGTTATTACGATTATGATTTATTTATTATTTTTTGTAACTAAAAGCTTTGCTTGAATTTTCTTTCCCTGGTGTTTTTACGCTCTTTCTTCCACAAAAGCTTTCCGGGAATATTTCGATTTTTTCCAACCGCTCCCTCTAACAGTAAATGATCCGACCCTAAAATAGTTGAAATTGCAAATGACCCTTACGATTCTTTCCCTCATTAGAGAAATGTCACTTCGCATATATACATTCAAAACAGCTATTTACCGGAAAACTAACATTTATGTTTAAGCAAGGGTTCCTGGTTTAAGCCAATTTGGGTCTTCCAGCTTCACGCTATCCTACATCGTGACTGTCACGAAAAGCTCAGCTCATTTCATGTCTCACATTTATGCTAATTTCAATACGGAGTGCATAGTTTGACATGGCTTGTAACTTTTGTTCTTTCAATCTGCAAATTAACATGACTAATGCAGCCAATAATTCTGGTAAAAAGAGTGATAACCTGAACCAAGAGATTCACAAGATGATGTCTTAAGGTGAGAGAATCTTTGGTTTATCAGTTTGGGTCAATCAAATAATATTGTTACATTGTGAGTAAATTTTCACTGTAGAAAAGTAAACCGGGTTGCCCCTAAACCATAGTAACATAGTTACCTCTATATGAAAAGTATATATTTTTACTTTATTAACCTATTCAAAACAATGAGCCAGTGAAACCTTGTTTTATGACTGCTTTAGTGCAACCGATGTGGCTCGCGTGACAGCGGCCGTTCTACCCAAATGCTCAAAATGCCCTGCACTCTTTTTTTTCTCGACGCGTCGCTTTTAGCGGGCCAAAAACGACACTTTCAGAGAGTGAAAAGGAATGCTTGAGCTTGCATTTGATGTATGTTTTTGGTTTGAAAAATATATGCTAGGTCAGTTATAGGCCTCTGAAGTTGACCCAAATTTCACTTTGACTCTGAACCCTTCAAGGTTAGTACCTTCAACAGGTCAACAAGCAGTTTAAAAATACAAATTTATATCCGATTTTTTATATCTTTAGATAGAGGAAAGAATGATGTAGCTATGAGCCAAATGGTAAAACGGGAACGATTTCCATTGTTGCGTACGAGCTTGCTAAAAATGCACAATTTTCCCTTTTTTCCGGGGGGCGCAAGGGAGCTTCTAGCCGTATTCTGAACTTATCTAAATTTTAGAAAAAAAGCAAAAAGCGGAGGAACTTTTAAATATGATTTTTGAAAATAGTTTACCAAAGGGGTATTTTTGGTAAAATAAAATAGAAGACGAAATTTCCTTCCTGTCGTGGGATTCTCGATATTTCTGGTCAGGAGCTCTTAAAAGGTAAAATAAAAAAATTAAAAAAGTGATCTTGATCGACTTATCGTCTGGTTGACTAAAAATGTTTACATTCTTTGCGTGTAAATCGCAGTAAAGTATCCTTTTTCACTTTGATATAATGACAGTACTGCATACACATTGTTTAGCAGTAACTTCGTTCACAAAATATCCATTTTGAACCTCTAAATGTCTTCCGTAACGACGTTATTCCAGAGGAGAGAGGACAATAATTTCTTGAAAATAAAATTCATTTGATAGGATGTGGCCGAGCAGTGGCTCTTTTCCCACTACTTTCAGATTTAATTGTAATATGGAAATGTTAGTTTTGTCGAGGGTGGAAACCGGAGAACCAGCAGCAAAGTCAACCTACTAGAAGGGGAGTGCTCTCACCACTGCTGTACCCCTACTCCCCTAAGCAGTACGGCGGCGCGTCTATCCTAGTGAAAACTTGAAAGGATCTTTGACGATCTTCATAAGGACCCTTGAAGATCTTGAGAGGGATCCTCAAGGATATTCACCTGTAATCCTCAAAGATCCTCAAGGATCTTTCACAATCTTTCAAAGATCCGCGAGGTTTCTGCAACGACCCAGGGTAGGATTCTGTGTAAACTTACAGGATCCCAGAAAATCCTGTAGTATCCTTGTAGGATTTCTACCAGGGAATCACTGTCCCCTTACACCTAACCTCTGAGTTCCTTGTTAGGGAAGCTATCCCAGCCGGTGATAAAACTTTAATTAAAACAGCCACCAACGTAAAAAATACGAAAACTGTAAATGGTTTGAACCCAGAAGTCATATCATAATTCGGTAAATTGTGATCCTCCGGGTGAGTGTAGTCCTGAGAAGGCCTGTTTAAGGTGACAGTGACTGACATTTCGACAGCCTGAGCGGAAGTCAACATCTTCACTTGACTCTGATGATGACTTCACTTGTTCACTTGACTCTGGCGATGACTTCCGCTCAGGCTGTCGAAACGTCAGTCAATGTCGCCTAAACAGTCCTTCTCAGATCTACACTCACCCGGACGATCACAATTTACCGAATTATGGTAAAAAATACGATTGGATGTTGCAGTGGCATATCGTCAGAGTAGGTATCATCCACTGTCATCCAGATCAAGTTGGAATTTAGAATTATACGTATCAGTTTTGCATGTCAAATACCTACTGCGAGAACTTTGTTCTAAAAATATGAATACACACCTTAAAATTTTTTTTTTACTTTTATTACAACTGCGCTAATGTTTGATGTATTTCAATGATTTAAATTACTTTCAGAAACGTATACGAAAAAGTTGAGAGGTTTGGTTCTTCATCTAATTGGTTGACCAAGCTGCGTGTTTTACCTTTATTGGCTAAAAAGGTTTAACCAGTTGCTAAACAACTAGAAAGCAGCATATTGTGAGCCCTCAGTCAATAGAACAAATTTGTATTCTGATGGTTGAACTAGGACTAGCTTGCAAATAAAGCCCATGCGGTTAAATATTGTGAAAAGCATCGGTATAAGAAAAGATTCCTTCACGCAAGCCTCCATTGCAGGCTAGTTCCAGTTCAACCGTAAGCATACGAACATTGTCTATTGATCGACGTTCTACGTAGCATTTCGTGTTTCTCTTAAGTTGCCAGAATTAATTGCGAAACTCTCCTCCCAACCTCTAATAACCTACTACACTTATCGTACACGTACCCGCATATTTACAGCTCGAATTAGTCCATCTTCCTGAAAAGACCTTCAACTATTACTACACAAAATCTTCCACTGACCTACTCACAAATATATGCAGAAGCTATCATAGGGAAATCTGCTTGAGAGTTCAACGTTCTGAACGTACATCTCACGCTACCTCTGCCCAACGCCAAGCCTACTCCTAGCTCAACTTAATGGGATAACACGCAAGAATCTTTTGCGACCAGCGAAACCACGTGAACAGGCGCGCGGCGCCGCTAAGAAGAGTGGGTCGATCCAGTCTTCTTGCTCACACGGCGAGATTCTTGAATGATTCCAAACACATGAGCTAGCTCGTATACCAGATCACATAATTCAGTCTCCATTCACATGGAGCCCTCGATTTCGCAAGCACATAAAATCCACACAAAAAAGGAAGAAGAACAGGAGGAGAAAAAAACTCCGGGTATAGAATTATCAGTACAAAATTCTATAGTTAAACTCAAAAAACTGTTGCCCCAGTTTAAAAAGATAACTTCTACATAAAATAACTATTTACAGCCTAACAGCGACTTTGCTACATATCTATCAATAAAACAAAAAAGGTTTGTTTGAATAATCGAATTATGCTTTTCAATACTAATTATCTATGTGTTCATCAAGGCTAAATAATAAGGATAAATACCCATGCTCTGCATTTAAATGCCTACAATTTCCCTTGGTGGGCCTCCAATTGAAAAAAGCGAAATATAACATTATGTCGCAAAACGGGATTACAAGTGCGTCGCAAGATCAAACGCAAGCAAAAGCACGCGTAAGCTTCGAGAGTGTAAGCGCCAAACCAAGCGAAGCCTAAGAAAAAAGGAAACACTTTTTTTCACGCTTGGGCTGCACTTGCTTTTATATTTCTGACGCTTAAACCTCGCTTGCATTTGCGTTACGTTTGAACATCGCATGCATTTGCGTTGGCACTGGATTGAAGTTTTCGTCGCACGTGTAAACCAGCTTGCATTTGAGTTTACATTCGATCGGAGGTTGCGTCCCACCTTGCATTTGCGTTGGTATGTTAGAACATCGATGGAATTTTCGCTTGCAGTTGCGTTCGCATTAAAACTTGCGTCGCACAATTTCTGGAAATGTACCTTTTACTGTCTTCGCCTTCTACTATTAGATCCTATATTACCTCTATCGGTTTGACTGTGTATTGCTGCCGACCTCTTTTTTAGATATATATCTAAAAAAAATTGCTGGAAGTAAAGAAGAGATCAACAGTGGAGTTCTACAACTCTGCAGACTGTCTAAACATGAAAAAATGGACCTAGAGTTCAACTTTACAAAACCTTACGAGAAAAACAGAACCACGATAGCAATAGCATTAATTGAGGCCTATCGTAATAATTTTGCTTACTGACTAATGACTCATTCTTTGACTCCAAGCGGGATAAGGCTCCAGTGGTTCCCAGGCTAACATAAAACTTTTCTTTACTTCTGTTTTATTTTGAATAATTTGAAACTAATAAGCTGCTTGAATTTCTATTAAGTGTTATCAAAACGTAAAGCAAGCTAGTGACTGTGTTAACCACTACAGGGACCCGATGGTCAAATGTCTCGCCCTTTTAAATCTACGTTATCCATATCATGCAATCTATTTTCGCTTGATCTGGTGCAAAGTTTTGTGTTAAAGTACATGAAAACATCACGGCGTTAGACAAAAAAAAGTGGGCAACAAACACAAGTTACTTATTCAACTCTATGGTCGTATTTCTGTTCGAGATCACGTGATCATCTATTCCCAAGGTTGTTTTCCTGGCTACCAACAGCTTGCTTTGATCTACAGTGAACAATAATAATAATAATAATAAAATAAAATGACACCTATTTATGCATTAAAATGCCATTGCACTGTCCTTGAACGTACCCTGCGAGACAGAGATCCCCTTCTTATCTGCTGTTTTTGAAAGTTTCAGAAAAGGAAAAGACAATTTTGTGTAGAAAAATCTACTCACCAAGCACTAAAAACCTCAAGCTCGTTTTTCGTTGAAAGGCCTGTTTGAGACGCCATTGTTGGTTTTAACTTCCGAAGCACGCAGATTACGCTCCCACATTAGCAGATCGTCATTGCTTCGTATCCACTCAGAATCGTTGATGGTCATGTGGTCAGGGAAGCGAGTTCTCTTCTTCAGGGTTCTGTATTTACACTGAAACGAGAAAACAAATTAACTACTTTCAGGCTTCATGTGCAACTGTTTAAGTTACTGAACTACTGCAGAGAGTCCTTTCTCTTCTTTTACCGTCAGTTCATGTGATTTATTTATTTTGTTATAGATTATCACAAAAATGCTCAGCTGGTGTTGACTTCGATTCGAAGTCGAAGTCAACCGAAGTGTTAGCCGGTGCTAAATTTAAAAACGCGGGAAAACGTATGTAAGTGACGACTGGTTCTAACTGTGCTCCTGATTGGTTTGTGTACGTCGCAAGTGTAGACATCAACAAACAGAAAAGTACAACAAGCAGGAAATTTCTTGGAAGTCAAGTGAAAAGCATTCTACACTTGTCTCTTGACGCAGTTAAATGAGTCGACTCGTGATTGACAATGCAGGGAGGAAGGAAGGGAAGAAGGTGGGGAGGGCCGGAAGGAGGGATGGAGGGATGAATGAAAGTTAAATAAATTGAAATTAGCAGCAATACGTCGTAGATATTTAAAATGATATATAGATTTAGATTTGTCTCGTTCGCTTTCGAAAAGTGTTTCTCAAAAAGCCTGAAAGTGTTCCGAATTGTCCTCCAATATTTTGGGGATCTGTTCTGTAAAACCAAGCTCGAAAGGTCATTCTAGAGGCTGAGCACAGCTTGATTATTTTACTCACGAGCCGTCTTGCTTGGTGTTTGCAATGTTTCTATATCCTGTCATTAACTGTCAAGGCTTGTCAAATCTCCTTGGATTATTGGCTGTTCGCTTGAATGAACTTGAAACGGTGCTCATTTACACAGAGACTGTACGGACGGACGGACGTACGGACGTAAGGACGGAGGGTCACGTGACTATTACGTCAGAACCAAAATTTCTTGGATTGATAGTTAACCAAATTTCCTTAGCAATGGAGCTCCGCTGGCGGGCTTTGCCCGCAGGCTCCGCTATAAATCAGTTTTATCAACTTACGCAGATGCAGATGAGAGCAACAAGAAGAATGAGAACCAAAGCCACGGCGACTATAACAATGATAAATGTGCCCAGAGGCGTGGCCAAGTCGATGGCTTTATCCCAGATTTCAGTTCCTTTAGTTGAACTGGTAGGGGTTGCTGTGGTTACAGGGGCTGACGTCGTTGGAGTTACTGAAACTAAGCACATATAAACAAAGGATTAAAATCGCGCTGGGATTTACAAATCGTATAATTTAGGTAAATCAAGTGTTTAACCGGACGTGAACAGCAAAGTTTACTGATATCCCAGGATAGTTGGCAGTGATAAAATAGTTGAAGCGGGCTACTGAGCAAAGAGGGGGGGGGGGGAAGTTTTCCTCCAGTTTGAGCTGATATTCTCTTGGGTACTAAAAGTTCAATTAAGCCAACGTAAATCTGTATTTTTGCGATGGAAAATATTTTTTCCGTTCCATTTACAAAAATGCCATCATATATAGATAGAAATCTCAAAGATGCACGTACAAAGGTGGAACGTTGGGATTGGGTTGTAACCATCGCTGGTCTGAGATGGTTTGTTGCATAACGCGAACGTACATCGAGTAATCTCAGGGTACTGAGATTACTCGAGTAATACTCGAGTAATCTCAGGGTACTGAAGAGGCATGAACATCCACACAATCCTTATACTGGATTGGCTTACAGGACCTTGGCCTTAGAAGCAAGGAAGCAAGTGAATTGAAACTGAAAAGACAGCTCTACCTGTTTCTGAAGTACGTGTAGGAACAACGACAATGGATGATTCTTGCACTTCCTTTACGTTAATTTTCCCTATCAGCGTATATCCCAGGCTTCCTGTGATGTTTCCTTCTCTCAGTGGGGCCTTTATGTTATCCACCGACGCATTCGACGATTTCCCTACCACAATGTCAAATTCTACCACCACGCTTCCATTTAAGAGCCCCGTTACATTAACTCGCTTAAATTCGGACAGCCTTGACTCGAAAAAATTTCCCATTTTTGTTTCGAAATCTCCAATAAAGTTAACTGTTTGGTTTGAACTGAGGTTTCTGTAAGAAGATACATAGCTTTCGTTTACGCTAATTCTTGCTTCAAACTTCTTTTCAGCCGGCAGTTTTAAAAACAAGAAAGAAACAGAGAATGTGTCTTTAAATTGATAAAAGGAATGAATCACAGTTAGCTCGCAATTTGTGCACCTAGAATCTTCATATTATAGTAACACTGTAAGGCAAACACCACATAAAGAAAGAGACAAAAAAAACCACGAAAGAGGCGATATTAACAATTTCGAAACTTACCAGTTGGTGATGGGCTTGGAGAGGAAAGAATCCCGCTTGTAGTTGGAGCTGAAAACAAATACTGAATAATAAAACCATCAAAAAATGTCTTATTTCATTTGAGTGTGCATTTTGCTTCGGCTTAAAATCTTTTGTATTGTATGTTTCTGTTCTCTTCACCAACGTTACTACTGAAGCACAGACAGGACAATTTACTCCTGGAGACTTCTATCGCGAAAAGGGTGCACAATTTAATTTTTGTACAATGGGACTCCGTTAATACGACCGTCAACGGGCGAGAAATCTTTGGCCCTGTTTACGGGGTGGTGCCAAATTACCTGTTTCTGAAGTATGTGTAGGAACAACGACAGTGGATGATTCTTGCACTTCCTTTATGTCAATTTTCCCTGTCAGCGTATATCCCAGGCTTCCTGTGCTGTTTCCTTCTCTCAGTGCGGCCTTTATGTTATCCACCGACGCATTCGACGATTTCCCTACTACAATGTCAAATTCTACCACCACGCTTCCATTTAAGAGCCCCGTTACATTAACTCGCTTAAATTCGGACAGCCTTGACTCGAAAAAATCTCCCATTTTTGCTTCGAAATATCTAATAAAGTTAACTGTTTCGTTTGAACTGAGGTTTCTGTAGGAAGATACATAGGTTCCGTTTACGCTTATTCTTGCTTCAAACTTCTTTTCAGCCGGCGTTTCTAAAAACAAGAAAGAAACAGAGAATGTGTCTTTAATTTGATAAAAGGAATGAATCACAGTTAGCTCGCAATTTGTGCACCTAGAATCTTCATATTATAGTAACACTGTAAGGCAAAAACCACATAAAGAAAGAGACAAAAAAAACCACGAAAGAGGCGATATTAACAATTTCGAAACTTACCAGTTGGTGACGGGCTTGGAGAGGAAAGAATCCCGCTTGTAGTTGGAGCTGAAAACAAATACTGAATAATAAAACCATCAAGAAATGTCTTATTTCATTTGAGTGTGCATTTTGCTTCGGCTTAAAATCCATTGTATTGTATGTTTCTGTTCTCTTCACCAACGTTACTACTGAAGCACAGACAACATGACTTTATTTTATCTCGAATTTACAGGGTAGCTAAAAGGCTAATATCTTCGAGAAAAGAAAAAGAAAGAAAGATTTACAAATAATAAAATAACATTACTAAGTACTAATCATATATCTATTAATGCTAAGTGCTATGAAAGGAGATGGTTCGTATCAGACGTTTAAAACCAGCCAAAGTGGACTCCGTTCTAATGTTCTCAGGTAGAGAGTTCCAAGTTTTACAGGCAAAATACTTCAAAGAGTGAAGACCATAAGAAGTGGAAGCAGGTCTACACAACGACAATATATCAGTTCCTCTAAGAGAGTAGACCGTTGAGCGCAACGTTAATAAGTCCTTAAGATACGCAGGGTAGAAATTGTTATGGATACATTTATGAATCGTGATTAACATATTTTGTACTCTCAGATTGTAAAGTGATGTAGCTGCTGCTCTATCTAATAGCTGATTGTATGTTGATTCCCTGTCATTAAAAACCACACGCAGTGCACGCTTATTCAATGACTCAAGTTTTTCGCTATTGCTAGAGCTACAGAAATGCCATACTACAGAGTAATACTGAAAATGTGGCAGAACAAAGGCCTTATACAATTTTAACATTTTAACTTCTATCGGGAAAAGGGTGCACAATTTAATTTTTGTACAATGGGACTCCGTTAATACGACCGTCAACGGGCGAGAAATCTTTGGCCCTGTTTACGGGGTGGTGTCAAATTATGACAGCAGATGAAAAGGATGGGTGAACAAAGAAAAAAAAAACAACAGAAAGATCGCAATCGTCATCATAATAGTCGTCGCTATAGCTAGCAAATTATTTTATACTTGTTACCACCTGTTGCGTGACAGCAAAGCTAACTACAAATATACCATCGGCAGTTTGTTAGACTTTTGTATGTTTCTCTTAGTTTTTGCCGGCAAGCAGCCATAGACCCGTGAGAAGATCTTAAGAGACAATAGGGATGGCATAGGCATTGTCTAAAGAAGCCACACATCGGTTTGAACCACAGACCTTCAAATGAAAAGACAAAAGGACTATTCCAGGAAGAGGAACGACAAATTGCAATTAAACTGGCATCGCGATTGCTAACAGGCAACAAATTTAAACAAACGCCTAACATATTAAAATGATGATTTTTGTCACCAAAAAGTCGGTAACCATAGAGATGCCAGACAGAAACACCTCGTAGAAAGAGATCATACTTTCGCCCCTAAAACAAGTGTTCCTGCGCCAGCCACACGCAGGTCGCCAAGCCGATGGTTTAATACCCGGCCTGGGCAATCGATAAAATCGATAATCGATAACATTCGATAACAATCGATAAAATTAGTTAATTGTTTCTGAAATGGATAAAAATCGATAAACGGATTTGTTGTGAGAAATCAATATTTATCGATTTTTCAATTACTTTTATCGATTTTATCGGTAACATTTGTTGTGTCGAGATATGTGAGCTTTAACGACAACTTTTATAACCAGTTTTTCAAATTGGCGGTTGCTTAGAATCATCGGGTAGATAGTCGAGATGCCACTTTCGCAGAACCGCGTTTACTGAAATAAATAAACCCGTTTGCAGCTGATCTAGCTGAATTACAGAGCAATGGTATAAATACAGTTTTACTTTGAACAAAGCTGGACACCGCAATCATTTTACCGTGAGTACACGTCTTTAAAAAAAAAACATTGCCAGAAATTAAAGACATGTACCATCGGTATCCATCAATAAAATCGATAAAATCGATAGCACTAATTACCAGAAGAGATGAGTATCGATTTTTATCGATTGATCGATACAATCGATAACGTTTACGTAACTGATATCGATAGTTATTGATTTATCGAACGGTTTTCCGATATTGATTTTTATCGATTGGCCAGACCGGGTTTTACCCAGAAAAAGAATGAATGAATGATTGACTGACTGACTGACTGACTGACTGACTGACTGACTGACTGACTGACTGACTGAATAAATGAATGAATGAACGAAGGAAGGAAGGAAGGAAGGATTTTAATGAATATCCTTTCACAGTACATTAAACAACTCTTCATGCTAAGCGGAAAGAAGGCGATAATTAATACTCATAAGCAATAATTGTAAGTACTAGTAGTAATTATAAGTAAGATGGTAAACAGTTTATCGCTAGAATTCAATAACTTACAAGTTTGAGCACTGCCGGGTGCTGCGCTTGGACTGGGCGAGACTAGAAATAATAACATATACGTGGTTAGTGAAAAAAAATCTGAAAAATTTAAAAACCACTTTACCGGTACAACTACTGGTACACGCTGGAGCCCCGCTTTGATAACATGTCAACATGAAAACCACAAAAATCGTGAAAACAAGCAAATTTTAAATAATTATCAACAGTCTTCACCAAGAAATCTTAAGATCAGTTCGAAAGCACGTAAAATCAGAACCTTTGACTCGGATATGTCGGAAAAAAGACTATTATAAAGCCATAAATTTTGAAATGCACCAGTTTTTTTCGTTGCTTCTACGTGAAAATTCCATGAAGATTCCAAAAGTTCATAAGAAGCTTTTCATTTCCGGTCAAGTGTCTCTCGCTCAGCTGGCGGCCAACAAAACATGCTCGATCGGCATTGACAGAAAACGATTATGAATGATGAAGCTTATTTTGCTCTCAATTATTTCAGAGACAATAGAACAGCAGTAATATAAAGAACTTCATTGCCACGAGCGGTTGGTTTTGAGCCATGAAAATAACTTCAACTGTTGCGATCGATCGTACAAATGTCAAGATTTATTCAATGTTAAAAATATTGGGCGAACAGATAATCAAGTTGCTATATTTGTACAAAAAATTAATATGCTTCAGAAACAAACATGCTTGCTAATAATACGAAGAAAAAGTACCCATGTTCGTTTAATATAGGTTCGTATCACCCCGGGGTAGATTTCGTAATTTTAATACACAATAAAGTTCATGAAAACAGTTCATCTACATAACCTGTCTTCTTCATGCGCAATTATTGCGTTACTTCCGGGGTAATATTAAACTGTGGTTTTCAACAAAAAGGCATTTGGCCCTTCACTGCTTGGTCATGAAAAGGAAAGAATAAGACCTAAAACATTCAAGGTTGGGATTTAACTGGTCCTTCAAAGCTTCATTTAAAAGCATGCCGAAGAGGAAAAGAAAGAAATAAGGTTCAAAAGCACAACCCTTAAACAGTAAATTAATATTTAACTTAAGCTTACTCGTACTCGTCGTACTCTGTCCTGAACAGCGTATAAAAGACACAAGGACAATCGAGGTGCACAAAAACACGTTTGAGCGAACCATTGTTGTTCACAGAATATTCGACAACTTATTGTTGGGGCTAGGGAAAGACAAATAACAATCAGTGCGGTAATATTGGCATATATCCTCATAGAGATCTTTTCTGGTGGTATCGTACCTCAATACGCATATCGAGACAATGAATAAAAGCTTAAAATATTAACTCGAGCCCATAAAAGATTGATACAGAAGCAAACAAGGGCTTTATGAAAATATCAATAATGCTAAACTCACCGTTTTCTCAGACAAAATGGCCGCCTACAACCACCGACAACTGAACAGTTTTCCGTAACAGGCGACAAGATATGCTGGCAGACCAACGAATTGGATGAAATTTAATCCAAAGGTTGTCACAAAACTGCAAAACACAACGAGCCAGTCGCAGAAATTAGCAAAATAACGCCGTAACCTATCGAACTGCAACGCTAAAATTAGCCTATTTACCCCGAATAAATTTTCTTTGGCGCAGAAGGCATTTACAATATAAACAATAATATGACGGATGGAGCGGAGGGTTATGAATATAATAGCTACTAAGACAATAGGATTGACTTACAGGACAATTACCGTTTCGAGGAGCGTGACGTAATGTGAGAAATATGAAATTGTTTTGTTGCGTTCCTTAATTGATTATTCATAGGGTTAGCTCGGCACTAAAAATAAACCTCCTATCGCCCAAACCGTGCCGATTTTCCTGTCGAATACGTGCAAATATTCTGACAGTATTTTCATTCTTAGAAAACAATATCTATTTTTTGGCATGTTCCTTGTTTTTTCTTGTGCCAACTTATAGACCATTTCAAAACAATTGGAGTATGCTTTATTGCTTAAATAATACCAGTTCGTGTTAGTATAAGAATTAAAGTGTTGGTTTTGATATACATTCTTACCTTCCTTTCTTTCCCAGTGAGATGTCTGTATAATGGCTGCGCTTACATCTGCTTTAAAATAATATTGACTGGAAAACTAAGCTACTCTCAAGTAGGCAGAAGGGAAATGGCGGGGAAGAATGCGGAAAAACTCACACTGAAGCGGAATCATTGCATGTTTCTAAAAAAAGTCATGAAAATGGATTAATCTACGTTTACCGTTTTTATTTTTTATCTCGCAAATATCACCTGACAGCACCAAAGGTATGAAGGGCATCGGGCCAACAACTAGCGATATAAGCGCATGTGAACTCTTAGTGAAAGTAGGATGCCGACTGGAACACGGCAAATCCCGGAAAAAACATGTTGCTGAGGAAACAAAATTATAATCACAACAACATCCCATGATTCATGTCCGCCTTCGCTTTTCATTTCCTGTCCCGACGGTGGGCTCCGCGCTCGGGTTTTTTTGGGTTTTTCGCCCTAACGAAAAAAAAAAAAGACAAAAGAAAAAGACAAAAAAATCAGAGCTCGACTTGCAAGCGGGTAACTAGGTCAACGTTGACATGGTTTGAGGGACCCAGCAGTTGCCTACTAACCAAGCTGGCCATTTTTTACACCTATAGCTCTCCCCCCTCCCCCCACCTCCGTACCAGGAAACACCGGGAGGAGGATTGCATTGAGGAGTCTACTGAGGAAATACCCTTTTATATAAAGTCTAACACATCATACTGTACACCAAGGATTTTAGATAATTTTGTTTTAAACATGCAATATACCAACTACCCATGTTTTCTTGTACAAATACTCTATACCCAGTCTTAAACCCCAGGAAACAGAATGCAACTGTACTATGACTGATGTGGTTTTCAGTTTTAACTCTGGAGATTTGAGCCTGCAGTATCAGTCTGATCTACAGTATGTTGGTATCCGAGCCGAGAACCTCAATCCCAGAAAATAGATCAACGGATATCACGAGGTTTGTGATCCTTTTTAATAATCTTCAATCTAATCTGAACTCTTCACTGGTATTAATTTAATATTTAGTATATTATGAATTTCCTTCCGCTTTAAGGCTAAAAATGTTTGAATTGCAGGCGTCTTAAGACATTTACTGAACAACGGAAGCTTTTGAATTTTGAAGACCTGAACAACCCGAGAAGGGTACAAAGTCCAAGAGGATAAAATTGTCGAGAATTTCTTGATGTCTAATAATATACTGGCGTAACGCCCGCATTGGGAAATTATATTGGTCGAGTATTAGGGAAATATTGGCCGTATGGGTGTGCGGTGACAATGGGCCTACCTTTCAGTTAACCGTTTTTTTGCCGACTGTAAGAGGATATGTTTTGCCTACCAGTAGCATAAAGGGTATAAAATATCATAAATGTTGGCCTGATATACTAATGAATATTCCCCCAGCTGTCTAGTACACTTTACCGGTTAGCTTTATTACGATCCTTTTCGTTTACTTTGTTTTACAAAATTCGCCTACGACAACTCAGTATTTGTTTCTCTACAAAAAGGTGCTATATGCTAAAAAATCGTTACAAATATATTCACACAAAAGTTCGCAATAAAGAAATCCAAAATTTAACTAATTCCCTGTTCATTAATCAATTGATTGCAATTGGTGTCAACCTGAATACTAGTATAATATCTAATCGTATTTATACCGATATAATAGGTTCTTTTATATGAGCTTAATTATTCCTTTAAGTGAATCACGAGAAAAAAAAATTGAAGTGCATACCTGCCTTTAAATCCATTCTTGGAGCAGATATTCACTACTGATCACAGAGAAACCACTGGTCCCAAAGGGGGGATTTTTCAGTTTGATATTCAAGATTTTCTACTTTTGTACAGTATTCTTTTTTTTTTTTAGGGGGACGGGGTAGTGCTTCTGTTTTAAGGTATCACGATACCCCAAAATTGACCACTTTTTCAAAAAATACGCTTTTGTCATTTTCAGATAGATATTTTTCAAAGCTCTCCTTTACAAAAAGTTTCAGAAAAAAAGATTGTTTCTACGCAAAGTTATGGACGAAAAAAGGCTAAGAGCCATTAGTTTCCTCTAATTACGTGTTGACAGTCATCTGTCAACATTACCGAAAATATCATGTGACATAAGAGGGCCCTGATGTTTTGACATGAGATATAGATTGATTGTGTACCAATTTCCGCGTTATCGAAGGGTATGTTGACTATGTTGAGTGGTAAACATGAGCTAAAGAAGGAAGAGATCCTGCCTGTTTGCCTCTACCAAAAAGAAAAAAAAATACGGCAAAGCGTAATCATACAAAAGAATTTTGCTCGGTGTGGGCTGAAAAACTTTGCGCAAGCGACAAAAGCTGGCATATTTATAATCAAGAAATGTGCTTGGAAGAACCTATGGAAGAACGAGAACGCCGTGTCTGCGAGCCGCTTAAAGATTACGGCAGAGTCGTTGCAAGACGCGGAAAGAGAAGATGATGGAGAATACTGTGAAGAATCGTGGCAACGATTGAAAGGAAGAACAATCATGTCAGGCGAAACGCTCTTAAAAAAGATCGATGAAGCGGTTTATTGTCGAGTTTGTCACCCGGACGTGACCTTCCTCGAAAACGTAAATTGCAAAAGTCCTGTCTCAGGTAATAAGGAAGTTTGTTGTTACCCAATTGCTTACATTTGTGACAGGACGTTCTCTCTTAGTTCTTGAGCCAAGCACGCGGCGGCTTCTTCGCGGGTTTCAACGTGCTTTACTTTCGCATTTACTTTCGTCTTTCGGGTCGCGGCAGTTGAATTCTTGTTGTTGATGTCTTCGGCATTGTACAGCCGACGTGAAATTATGAGGGTAAAATTTCCAGTGCTTAAGACCCTTGAAACGGCACGCGTACACAGAACCCGAACAAAAGTCGCTTTCCGATAAAAATGACATCATTCTTGGCGGCATGTTTGCGCTATTGTTATAAGGTAAGTTGAGCCTCCCCTCTATCAAACCGCAGGTAATTATCCTGACACCTAGGTGTTTTAATCTCATCTGGCCGGAAAAAAGTCTCCACATCTATTTTGCCTTTTTTCTCGAAACCAATTTTTCAAGAAATTGAGGGCACGTTTGAAGTTCGCGTTCAGCGAGTATTCAACCAATTTAGCTCAAATTTGGCGAGAATGCTGCCAGACAATGTGACACCAAAACCGTGTCTCCGAATTTCATCAATTGCGTCCATTCAAAAGTTATGATCCGTTAAAGAAAGAGAAGGGGTGTTTTTTAAAACTTCGAAGTTAAACTGAGTGCAGAAAACAAACCAGGCCAGATAAAAAAATTCCGAGACAATGTTTTTGAGACAAAGGTGTGAAGAATTCGGCGCGATGTTTGCCTTAGGGTGCGTTTCTTTGGGAAAATCCAAATCCGGATTCTTGTATCCAAAAACGGATTTTGCGTTTCTTTACCTAAATCCCAAAATGGATTAATCACGGATTAGTGATCTGAAGAATCCACACTCCGAGTGGATACATCAGATCAAATCTAAATCCGGATTTTTAGGATTCATGATCCGTGCGTTTCTTTGGGGGACGGATCCGAAAATAGTACATCTGTCAAGCGGTCTTCCATGCAAATTTACTGGTCTCGCCATATTTCCTCTCGATCTTGCGTGACAAAACATTCGATCGTCAAAAAGAAAATACAGGTGATTATTCCGTTCCGTATATTTGAAAAGTTTTCTCCAAAAGAACAGACAGAAGCATTGACACGTCAGGATAACTTCATTGGTGTACCATTTCTGTAATTCAGGGACCAGATTTTGCTAATTGTGAATGCAAACAGTGAGTTCACTTGAACTTCTGGCAGATACTGTCCTTCTTTATAAATTATTTGTATTCCATTCTAGTTGAATTCTAGGGCAGTACGAGAGAAATTTCGTTCTGATATATATATTGCGTGCCTCCAGCCTGTCTTGTCATAACAAAATAATCCTTTTTCGGATTTTTCGTTTCTTTGGCGTCGAAGAATCCATATGATCTGGGATCACAAATCCGTTTTCGGATTCTCCCAAAGAAACGCACCCAGATCTCTCCAGACCATTTTTGAGTGGAGCGGAACCGATTTTGTGAACGATATACTTTTGAAAAACGTTACCTATATTTTCAACAGAATTGTCTGTTTTCTTTATGTAAATACGTTTTCGTAATCTTGAGTTATTAAGCTTTCAGAAAATATCTAGTTTGTCTAGGTTTTTGTGAAACGCCTGACGCTCAGACGGTGATAACGCAATGTTGTCATTTGGGGTACCCTGATACCTTAAGATAATGATTAATATCTTTTCGGATAAGAAAAAGGCATAGCAGTTTTGGGGGATTACGTTTTGACCTTTGGCAATTTTTTGGGCATAGTATTGAACCTCAAGTGTTTTTTGGTATTATTGGGTTATTTAATTTTAGCTTTATTCCTAACTCCCCTTCATTTTGTACCCGAGTACCTCTCTTTCTCTGGGTCGCTGGCTAGATGAGTGATTTTGGTTCGTGCGCCCTTGTTTTAGATTCTTAGATTTGTTTTAGAGTCTGAGTACACTAATTTTTTTGCTCGATCAGTACTTTATGAATGTATTTATTTTACTTCGGGCCTGCCAGTTGTCATTTATTCAATAATCAAATACTTTGACTTAAAACTATAGAAAAATAAAAATAAATCATCCACCTTAGTTTGAAATATTCTGCTGCTTACTGATAAACGAGAAGGGGGCGGAGTGAAAGGGCACTACGAGGGAAGGCTCCAGCTCACCCCCCCCCCCCCCCCATAGATCCCACAGATGATGGCCATGCTTCTAAGCTAGCAAAAAATTTTGGCTTAAATATTCAGCTCTATTTTCAAGCTTTTTAAACGACTATGAACTCGCTTCAATTGCTTGTTGAGTCAATCAAAACAACAATAAGGCTAATCTTCTATCTAACTATTACAAAGATTGACCTGGAAAAGAAAAACTGATTAGGCCTATTTCTTTATGATTCAACTACAAAAAAGGGTAGTTTACAAATCTAAACAAGTTATCCTCGGGCTAAGAGCAAATTAAAAGGCATCTAGCATTCTGGTTCTTGTTTTTCCAATGCAATTGTGCAATTACTAAAGCTGCAAACAAGCTGATTCTGTAAGAACTGTTAAGAAACTCGGCAGATGCTGAAATGGGATCCATTTTCAGTCTGCGAGGGCACCGTTGGAGCCGTAAGTCTGCAAAAGAAATCAAATCAAATAAACATGATAAACTTCAGGAACTGAAGATCTGGCCCCAGTTGCTCAAAAGTTGCACTATCCACCGGATAAATCTCTATCCAGTAGATAACGTAGTTGTTTTCCCAATACTTATCCACTGGATAGTGATTTATCCGGTGGATAGCGCTATCCAACTTTTGAACAACTGGGGCCTGTTGGCTCTTCAGTCACCTGCCGTGGTTGTAACACTAAACCTTAATCATTAACTCTTGCAGAGACCTCATTCACAAAAGCAACATAGAGTAGGGTGTGGTCTTTGATTCTTCTCTTGAAGGGGTGCACTGTTTTGAGCGATAAGGCTACTAGCCTCAGTGGCCGTAAGTTGTTGTTGATTTTGTTGCTTAGGCACTGTACAGCGTTATGGTATGAGGTTTCTTTTCAGTCTTTCAAGCTGATCACAATCTATAGAATATCTGCATGCTTCACGGCATAACTATTCAGTTTTAGCAACAAACGTTATATATCTTTGTGACTTCATGCAATATGATGGCATAATCTATTAGGACGTGAAGCTTCCTTTCCCGAGAACAGACTTGTCAGTAATGTCAGCAATTGCTAGGATTATAACATGGCTCTAGATGTTACTTACAGGATTATTGTGTGATCCGATAATCCGTCTCTGCGCGGTGGAGTTCTTTCCATCCGGATTGCCTCTCACTTTAACGTCGGCCATCGATACTATCTCAGAAGTGTGCATGCCAAGTTCTTCCGTGTACACACAGTATGTATCATTCTCTCCTGAGAGGGCTCTTCTATATTTAACCTGCAATCGAGAAAAGTTAACAAATTGACGTCACTTTTTATGCGTACCTTCACTGGAAAAATGATATTTAAGGATTTTGTCCACAGACTTAAACAGCATCACACCATGACTTCGCAAACTGCTCAGTAGCTTTAATTTAATAATCTCATTAAGTACTGATGTACTCCGTCCGCGGTCTCAAAATCTCATGAGTCCATCAGATGACTTCACTCTGGCAGTGAAAGGGTTGGACGGAAAGTGCAGTAGTCAATAAGGAGTAATTAATATTAGGGACAAATTTGTAGCGATTCATACCAGGGCCTTAGCCAGAAAAAAAATTTGACTGAGGGAATGTCCATGGTTAAAATTATGACTGATGCAATGTCCATGGTTAAATTCTCTTCCTAGGTATTTAGGGTGCTTAACGAAAAAAAATGACTCAGAAAACGAAAACAATGACTGAGGCAAGTGCCTCGGTTTGCCTCATACTGGCTACGACCTTGCATACAACCTCTGATATAGTGAGCCTCTACTATCATCTAGTTTACTTACACAGACGCATATAACAATCACAAGGAAAATAAAAGCCAGACATCCCAGCACAATCATGGTAACCAAAGCCCACTAGGGCATTTTCTCTTCAGGTTTTCCGGTACCACCATATGTTGGTTCCTCCTCAACTTTGGTGCTCTTTACCGTAAATCCAAACTTTTTCTCTTTACTCGCGTCATCCAAAACTTTCTTCAACTTGTCTTTTTCCACTTCTGAGTCCTTTGCTAAGATGACGATGTAGCTGCAAACTACACTTCCTTTTCTTATGTAGAGGATGCGTATACCGACAAAACCATCGACGTTCTGGTACGTTTTTTCCAAGCTAGTCGTCAGGTTGCTCTCCAGCTCCTTGTATTCAGCGCTGCTAGGATCGATGTATTCCTCTTTAAAGGTCAGGTCAAGTGTATCTTCCATGCTGACAAATTTGGTTCCTTCTTGTGGAAACGTTGGACGAGGTGAAGAGGTTGATGTGGGCGTGGCAGCTGGAGTAGAAGAAGAAGCGTTCACGGAGGGGGGAGCCAAAGAGCTGGAATTGCTTACAGATACTTTAATGGAATCTACAAGAACACTTGTCATCACGGTGGTAATTTCTATTGTCGGAGACATGGACACTGGCTTTTCAATCTGTGAGGATTGGCTATCAATAGGGGAAGTCGCCGGGCTTTTAGTCTCTGGTGTCTGTCCTGCAGATGTAGACGGATATAAAACATAAGCATTGAGTTGGATATAGAAGAAGTGTTAGATACCGATGAGAACAAAAGTAAAAGTAACTGAGGTGGCTTATTGAAGTTACATGAAGCTCGAGTACGGGGGAGCTGCTGTACTGCTGAACTGTATACAGTCAAAGCTCTCCTTGCGACCACTCTCGTAAGCGACCAGCTCTAGTTACGACCAGCATTGTAAAACCCCGTTTGAATTGTCCCTTAAACTCTGTAATTTAAAGCTCTCGTAAGCGACCGCTCCTGTAAGCGACCGCGACCACTTATGTGCGTTACTGACAAGTATTTTCCTTTGTTTTTAAGTTCTCCTAAGCGACCATTCATCTAAATAAGACATTCTGAGAAGTTTTCAATCTGTGTAGATGCTTGACCAGTACATTTGTGAACCTCTTCGGAGATAGGCAATAATGAACTACTTATTATTATTCAGCTACAATAGTTATTTTGTTAGAAATCATTAACATTTTTCAAGTTTTATGCTAAAATTTTTGGTAAGCGACCACCCTCTATTGCTTCATTCCGTGGTCGCTTACGAGAGCCCATTCTCGTAAGCGACCAGCACTAGTTGCGACCACTTTCCCGAATTCCCGAGGTGGTCGCTTACGAAAGCCTCAACTGTAGTTAGGAAAACACATTAAACAACTGTGTTGACAATTTTCCCCTCTCCCTCACTGCAAAGAGCAAGAGGGTTTTATAGATGTTTTTATATATCCCTCAGCATGTTTGCCACAACAGTGTTGAAAGAATTTGTCGTTATTTCTGATTAACCTAAGCGGGGTAACTGTGTTAGGACGCGACATAAAGGCACAAACCTGACGGATATAAAACATAAACATTGAGTTGAAGATAAAAGAAGTGTTAGATACCGATGAGAACATTTATGTAGTAAAAGTAAACGAGGAGGCTTATTTATCGAGTTCCACTTAAGTTTCAGTGACATGAAGCTCGAGTACGGGGGAGCTGCTGTGCTGTATAGTTAGGAAAACACAGATATTGACAACTGCGTGGACAATTTCAATTTCCCTTCCCCTTCACTTCAAAGAGCAAGAGGGTTTTATATATCCCTCAGCATGTTTGCCACAACAGCGTTGAAAAGATGAAAGAATTTGTCGTTATTTCTGATTAACCTAAGTGGGGCAACTGTGTTAGGTCGCAACATAAAGGTACAAACCTGGTGTTGGCCTTAACGAAGACGATGCTGCTAAAACGGTGGCTGACAGTGTGGCTTCTGAAGCAGCAGTGGAAGGGGTAACAGAAACTTGCTGGGTTGGTAGAGGAGACGCCAATTGGACAACAATCGCAGAAGTAGCTTGAGGACTCGCAGATCCATCGACATTGTCAACCCTACTGGTAGGTAATATAGACGAAGTCGTAGAGTTATAGTTCACTGCAACGGCTGAAGAATGCGACGTTGGACCTGTTGATGGAGGTTGGGTGGTTGTAGCTGCTGGTTGGATGGAACTAGTATTTTCAATAGTAGACACTGTGGCCATGTTTGCAGTTGAAGTAACGTTAGCAGTTTTTACGACAACTGTATTAGAGAAAATCGGTGACGGCGCAGTTGGTGATTCGTAAGTGCGACTGCTGTTTGAATTGGACACGACTGGTGTAACGCTTACTGCAGGTACACTGGCGGTAATGATTCCGGAAGCTGGTGTGGCTGTGCGCTTTGTTGAGTTGAATTCCATAGCTGTAGAGCTTGATGCAGCTACACTCACAGGACTTCCGGAATATTGTGCACCTACAGTGGAATTAGAACTGATAATTGTAACGCTTCGTGCAGTAACACTGGTGACATTGCTTTTGTTACTGAGACTATGTGAAACGATGGTTGTATTGGACCCCAAAGGTTTAATAGTGCTTGATGCAGTTACATTCACAACATTGCCCGTGATACTGGATTTCTGTGCACCGACGCTTGAATAAGAATTGGGAGTTGTTGTGAGACTCGTTGTAGCCACTTTGGTGACATTAGTCGTGCTATTAGAAGCCGCTGCAACGGTGACTGTGACAATTGTTGAAGCCACACTGGTCACATGAGTCGTGTTTTTTAAAGCCACTGCAACTGTGGTTGAATTGGGACTAATGGGTGTGACGTTTGACACCATTACACTGGATGTGGCGATGATGGCTAAAAGAATAAATGGCGGGGGAGAATGCGGAAAAAAACTCACACCGAAGCGGAATCATTGCATGTTTCTAAAAATTCATGAAAATGGATTAATCTACGTTCACCTTTGTGTATGTTTTATCCCGCGAGTGTCACCTGACAGCACTAAAGGTATAAAGGGCATCGGGCCAACAACTGGCGAATCCCGGAAAAAACATGTTGCTGAGGGAACAAAATTACAATCACAACAACATCGCATGATTCATGTCACTTTTATCAGGGTCATAAGTAGACTTTCTCAAAAGTCCTTCGCTTCTCATTTCAGGTTCCGGTGGTGAGCCCGTTGTTCGCTCGCCCTCCGCGCTCGGTTTTTTGGGTTTTTCGCGCTTCCGAAATCGCGCTTCCGAAAAAAAAACACGAAACAAAACAAAACAAAACAAAAACAAACAAACAAACAAACAAACAAACAAAAAACTCTGAGCTCGACTTGTGGGCAGGTTATTCTTTTATATAAAGTCTAACACATCATACTGTACACCAAGGATTTTAGATAATTTTGTTTTAAACAAGCAATATACTCTATACCCAGTCTTAAACCCCGGGAAACAGAATGCAACTGTACTATGACTGTTGTGGTTTTCAGTTGTGTTTCTTTTAACTCTGGAGATTTGAGCCTGCAGTATCAGTCTGATCTACAGCATGTTGGTATCCGAGCCGAGAACCTCGATCCCAGAAAATAAATCAACGGATATCACGAGGTTTGTGTCAATAATCTTCAATCTAATCTGAACTCTTCATTGGTATTAATTTAATATTTAGTGTATAATGAATTTCCTTCCATTTTAAACGGCTAAAAAGGTTTGAATTGCAGGTGTCTTAAGACATTTTACTGAACAGTGGAAGTATTTGAATTTTGAAGACCTGAACAGAGGTTTTTTAAAATCCGAAAAGGGTACAAAGTCCAAGAGGATAAAATTGTCGAGAATTTCTTGATGTCTAATAATATACTGGCATGAAGCCCGCATTGGCTGTGCAGTGACCTGCGGCAGTGGCCTTTACCTGATGAGTCCTAACAAGGACGAAACAGCTGTCCATGGCTGCCACTGCTCGGGTGATATGGCTGTGCACGCGCGAAAGGTAACAGCCCGGCATACTGCGGGTTGGTGTTCGTGTGTGCTACTTGCTTCATTGTTCTCTCATCCCTTTCAGTGAACCGTTTTTTGCTGACTGTAAGAGGGTATGTTTTGCCTACCAGTCTCATATAGGATATAAACTATCACAAATGTTGGCCTTATATACCGTTGAATGTTCTCACCCAACTGTCTAATGCACTTTTTCGGTTAGCTTTATTACGATCCTTTTCGTTTACTTTGTTTTACAAAATTCAGATAAGACAAATACTTGTTTCTCTACAAAAAGGTACTATATGCTAAAAAATCGTTACAAATATATTGACACAAATGTTCGAAATAAAGAAATCCAAAATTTAACTAATCCCCAATTCATTCATTAATTGATTGAATTTGGTGTCAACCTGAATGCTAATATAATATCTATTAGTATTTATACCGATATAATAGGTTCTTTTATATGAGCTTATTCCCTGTGAATCACGAGAAAAAGAAATCGAAGTGCATTGCTCCCTTTAAATCCATTCTTGAAGCAGATGTTCATTACTGATCACAGAGAAACCACTGGTCCCAGTGGGGGTACTCGGGTTTTAAAATGAGATGCGGAGGATTTTTCAGTTTGATATTCAAGATTTTCTAGTTTCGTACGGTATTGTTTTATTTTAGGGGGACGTGGTAGTGCTTCTGTTGTAAGATAATGATCAGTTAATATCTTTTCGGATAAGAAAAGGCATGGCATTTTTGGGGGATTATGTTTTGACCTTTGGCAATTGTTTGGGCTTAGTATTGAACCTTAAGGGTTTTTTGGTATTATTGGGTTATTTTACTTTAGCTTTATTCCCAACTCCCCTTCATTTTGTACCCGAGTACCTCTCTTTTTCTGGGTCGCTGGCTAGATGGGAGATTTTCGTTCGTGCGCCCTTGTTTTATTCTAATTTGTTGTAGAGTCTGTGTACACTAATTTTTTGCTCGATCAGTACTTTATGGATGTATTTATTTTACTTCTGGCATTCCAGTTGTCATTTATTTAATAATCAAATACGTTTACTTAAAACTATAGAAAAAGAAAAATGAATCATCCATCTTTGATATATTCGGCTGCTTAATGATAAACAAGAAGGGGGGAGGGCACCACAAGGGGTAGGCTCCAGCCCCGCCCCCCCCTACATAGATCCCACTGAGTGTTGCTAAACAGATGATGGCCATGCTTCTAAGCTAGCAAAAAAATTTGGCTTAAAATATTCAGCTCTATTTTCAAACTTTTCAAACGACTATATGTGAATTCGCTTCAAATGCTTGTTGAGTCAATCAAGACAAAAATAAGGCAAATCTTCTATTTAAAAGTTCTTCTATCTAAGAAAAACTGATTAGGCTTATTTCTTTATGATTCAACTACAAAAAAGGGTAGTTTACAAATCTAAACAAGTTATCCTCGGGCTAATAGCAAAAGGCATCTAAAATTCTGTTTCCAATGCAATTGTGCAATTACTGAAGCTGTTAACAAGCTGATTCTGTAAGAACTGTTTAGAAACTCGGCAGATGCTAAAATGAGATCCATTTTCAGTCTGCGAGGGCACCGTTGGAGCCGTAAGTCTGCAAAAGAAATTAAATCAAATAAACTTCAAGAACTGAGGAACTGTTGGCTCTTCAGTCACCTGTCGTGGTTGTAACACTAAAGCTTTATCATTAATTGTTGCGGAGACCTCATTCTCAAAAAGCAACATAGAGTAGTTTGTGGTCTTTGATTCTTCTCTTAAAGTTTTCCTTTGAAGGGGTACACTATTTTGAACGATAAGGCCACTAGCCTCACTAGCTTTAGAGTGTTGCTGATTTTGTTGCTTAGGCACTGTACAACGTTATGTTTTGAGGTCTCTTTTCAGTCTTTGAAGCTGATCACAATCTATAGAATATTTGCATGCTTCACGGTATAACTATTCAGTTTTAGCAACAAACGTTATATATCTTTGTGACTTTATGCAATGTGACGGCATAATGTATTCTTCCTTTCTCAAGAACACACTTGTCGGCAATGTCAGCAATTGCTAAGATTAAAACATGGCTCGAGATGTTACTTACAGGATTATTGTGTGATCCGATAATCCGCCTCTGCGCGGTGGAGTACTTTCCATCCGGATTGCCTCTCACTTTAGAGTCAGCCATCGGTACTGTCTCATAAGTGTGCATGCCAAGTTCGCCTGTAGACACATAGTATGCATCATTCTCTCCTGAGACGGCTCTTCTATATTTAACCTGCAATCGAGAAAAGTCAACAAATTGACGTCACTTTTTGTGCGTACCTTCACTGGAAGAATAATACTTGAAGATTTCGTCCACAGACTTAAACAGCATCACACCATGACTACACAAACTGCTCAGTAGCTTTAATCTAATTATCTCATTATGTACTCCTTCCGCGGCCTCAAAATCTCATGAGTCCATCAGATGACTTCACTCTGGCAGTGAAAGGGTTGGACGGAAAGTGCAGTAGTCAATAAGGAGTAATTAATACTAGAAAAAAATTTGTAACGATTCATACAACCTCTGATATAGTGGGCTTCTACTATCATCTAGTCTACTTACACAGACGCATATAACAATCACAAGGAAAATAAAAGCCAGACATCCCAACACAATCATGGTAACCAAGGCCCACTCAGGCAATTTCTCTTCAGGTTTTCCGGTACCACCATATGTTGGTTCCTCCTCAACTTTGATGCTCTTTACCGTGAATCCAAACTTTTTCTCTTTACTCGCTTCATCCAAAACTTTCTTCAACTTGTCTTTTTCCACTTCTGCGTCCTTTGCTAAGATGACGATGTAGCTGCAAACTACACTTCCTTTTCTTATGTAGAGGATGCGTATACCGACAAAACCATCGACGTTCTGGTAAGTTTTCTCCAAGCTAATCGTCAGATTGCTCTCCAGTGCCTTGTATTCAGCGCTGCTAGGATCGTTGTATTCCTCTTTGAAGGCCAGGTCAAGTGTAACTTCCATACTGACAAATTTGGTTCCTTCTGGTGGAAACGTTGGACGAGGTGAAGAGGTTGATGTGGGCGTGGCAGCTGGAGTAGAAGAAGAAGCGTTCACGGAGGGGGGAGCCAAAGAGCTGGAATTGCTTACAGATACTTTAATGGAATCTACAAGAACACTTGTCATCACGGTGGTAATTTCTATTGTCGGAGATGTGGACACTGGCTTTTCAGTCTGTGAGGATTGGCTATCAGTAGGGGAAGTCGCCGGGCTTTTGGCTTCTGATCCTGCAGATGTAGACGGATACAAACTACAAACCATAAGCATTGAGTTGAAGATAGAAGAAGTGTTAGATACTGATGAGAACAAAAGTAAAAGTAACTGAGGTGGCTTATTTATCGAGTTCCACTTATTTTTCAGTGGCATGAAGCTCTAGTACGGGGGAACTACTGTACTTTATAGTTAGGAAACCACGGTCATTGGCAACTGTGCTGACAATTTTTGCCTTCCCTTCACTGCAAATGGCAAGACGGGTTTATAGATGTTTTTATATATCCGTCAGCATGTTTGCCACAGCAGTGTTGAAAAGATAAAGATTTTGTCGTTATTTCTGATTAACCTAAGCGGGGCAACTGTGTTAGGACGCGACATAAAGGCACAAACCTCCGGCTGGTATCGGGCTTAACGAAGACGATGCTCCTAAAACGGTGGCTGACAATGTGGCTTCTGACGCAGCAGCGGAAGGTGTTACAGAAACTTGCTGGGTTGGCTGAGGAGACGCTGATTGGACCACAGTCGCAGAAGTAGCTTGAAGACTCGCAGATCCATCGACAATGTCAACGCTACTGGTAGGTAATTTAGGCGAAGTCGTAGAGTTATAGTTCACTGCAGCGGCTGAAGAATGCGACATTGTTCCTGTTGATGGAGGTTGGGTGGTTGTAGCTGCTGGTTGGATGGCACTAGTATTTTCAATAGTGGACAGTGTGGACGTGTTTACAGTTGAAGTAACTTTAGCAGTGTTAACGACAGCTGTGTGAGAGAAAGTGGGTGACGGCGCAGTTGGTGATTCGGAAGTGCGACTGCTGTTTGAATTGGACACGACTGGTGTAACGCTTACTGCAGGTACACTGGCGTTAATGGTGCCGGAAGCTGGTGAAGGGACACTGGAGGCTGGTGTGGCTGTGCGCTTTGTTGAGTTGAATTCCATAGCTGTAGAGCTTGATGCAGCTACACTCACAAGACTACCGGAATATTGTGCACCTACAGTGGAATTAGAACTGATAATTGTAACGCTTCGTGCAGTAACACTGGTGACATTGCTTTTGTTACTACGACCATGTGAAACGATGGTTGTATTGGACCCCAAAGGTTTAATAGTGCTTGATGCAGTTACATTCACAACATTGCCCGTGATACTGGATCTCTGTGCACCGACGCTTGAATAAGAATTGGCAGCTGTTGTGATACTCGTCGTAGCCACTCTGGTGACATTAGTCGCGCTATTAGAAGCCGCTGCAACGGTGACTGTGACAATTGATGAAGCCACACTGGTGACATAAGTCGTGCTTTTCAAAGCCCCTGAAATCGTGATTGAATTGGGACTAATAGGTGTGACGGTTGACACCATTACACTGGATGTGGCGACGATGGCTAAAAGATTAAAATACGTGTTAGTAGAGATCGCTTTTATTCATTCTTCCATTCGATTCTTCACCTAAATCCCCCAATAATAACAACAACAGCAACAATAATAATAATAATAATAATAATATTTGGAGAATTTTACGAAGTCTCAATGCTCTTACAGTAAATTTAGGAAAGCTAAAAAGAATCTCGAAAAAAGAAAGTTTACAATATATGTAATAAGTCTCTAGAGAAACAAAGAAAAAAAAACTAAAAATTCTATATGTAGAAAAACTATAAACTGTAGCACTGCTATCATACTACTGCTAATAATATGCAATTACAGAATAGTGCGATATACATCGCACGAAAAAAGAAACAGTAGTGAAATCACATATATTAAAAGTGCTAAAACTAACATACTAAAATGATATAATTTGGTAGAATGTTAGTTATAAGGACTTCATTCTCCCGCTAAAAAAAATGCCAAAATAGGAAAATCTAAAAGCAAAGAACGTTTTGGAATGCCACGTTCTATATTGGGGTAAAATGTCAGATTAAAATAAATTTAAGCTATAGGAGACCTAGGTACATTTTTGATGTGACACACGCCTATTTTCTTGCGCTTGGCGCTAGTTAATAGTACTTTCCTTTGACACTGTGTGTAATTTTGTACAAGGTACACGTGTCAATCTAAATTTCGAGTCTGTGGACTAGATCACAAAGTTTTACCATTCAAATGAAAGCTACTGAGTAGTACTGTTATGTGATACTGTTTATTATGCTTTATTATTGTTTATTATTTGATGTTGTTATTATTATTATTATTATTGTCATTATTATTATTATTATTATTATCATTATTATTATTATTATTATTATAACAATGTGCTTCTGATGTTTGACTGTGACCAATCAAACGAAAGCTATTTATATGGCAGTATTTTCCTGTTGTGCTGTTTATTCTTGATGATCGATGTACGAGGTGGTTTTAATTAAACTTTTCAATCTGCAGATGATATCTACTGAATTGTACTTTATTGCGGTGTTGTTCACTGAGTTGTGCAAGGTGGTTGTATAACTCTGAAGTACTGCATTTTGACCTAACAAATCTGACTTCCCAAGGAGGTGCAAGGTTCAATATATATGCCATGCACCTTTAATTCCAACTAGGTATTATTTTTTAAAGCCCATGTTTGTTTTGTAACCACCTAAATGCTCATAAATGTTTAAGTAACACGTTGTACAGTTAATCCAAGAGTACACAGATAAAATTCTAAACTACATGCTTAAAATTTTTCGGTACTTATTTAACATTGAGTCAAGGTGCTAAGCGGGTAAGTGAAATGAAAATGTTATTAAAACGAAACTTGTGAAAAGGTAAAGGTCTCTTTTTCGTTGTTCGTCGAATAATAATTACAAATTCAATTATGTTATGGAAAAGTTTGCTTTCACGAATTTAATGCCACATAAAATTAGATGTTAAATGTCAAAGTTGTCTTCATGCAAATTTTTTTCTATTGCTGTTTTAGCTGTCATTTTGTTTTGAGCCCTGAGTAACGTATTTAAATAAGAATTATTCGAATTAACTAACTGTGCGTTGATGCTAATCCACAGATGAAAGAAAATATAAATGTTAGCAACAAACCGTTTGATATTGAAATTTTTCAGTATAGAATTTTACTGGTGTCCGAGTGACAGGCGCATAAAATAACGCACTACCTGTTTAACTGATATTACGATCAGAATATAAATTTTCCTGAATGTTTTTCTTTTCCTTAATAAAATTTCCTGCATGAATGCACGCTTATCTAGCTAAGCAATTATGGACACCCCAAAAGATGAATGTTACATCTTCTTCGCAACGTTATTACTCGCATCTGAACGTCTCAGGATTTTGCTAGAAATCAACGGATTGCAAAGAAATTAATTCAACCTTAACTCAAAAAGTCGCCACAAGCCTAAAATTTTTTTTAAGCATCCCCGCAGTTCGTCCTGAATGAATCTCTGTGCTAGAAATAATACTTATTTTCAAAATGAGTCTTATTTCTTGCCAGTTATTACCAGTCAAACGATGCCGAACTTTCTTCAAGCCCTCGGGGCTACGTTTATGCTACAATTTATTTCCACTCAATTTATTTTGCTTTCACTTGCCCGTTTCCCTTGCCCGCTAGTCTGGTAGAACAGCCTGACAACTGAAATATCAAAGTCGTTAACAGGAAAAAATAATCGGACTCACGAACAGATCGGCGAGAGGCGCTAGTTTTATAATTCGCGACTATTTCGTGTTACACCATGAATTTGAAAGTTTAGTTCGGGCAGTCATTTTTTTCCCTTGACAAACAGCGGCGAGGAACTCAGTAAAAAATTTTCGGGACCAAAGTCGAGAAAGAAATCAAATAGGAAGATAAACTAACGCTTTATCTTTTCGTACATTTTCCATGTTTTGTTATGAGGTTCATTTGCCGCGATCGATATCAAAAGTAAGACGGTGTCTGGTTGCTAGACTAATTTTACTCGAAGAAATAAATTTGTTTTTCCTTAAGCTGGGAGTTAACTGAGATTGATTTTTCATTTAAAAAATTCGGATTACACACAGGTTTGGTTTTTAAGACGTTCCGATCCAGATAAAATAGCGATCAAGTTAACAAGCAGAAATGGAAAAGGAACGGGCGGTTTAACTGTTCATTTCCTTGGCCAACACGCTGAACATCACTCAAGCATTTTCTTTGCGTACAAAAAGCGCCTGATTTACATTGTATTCTCACTAATTTAACTGAGAATGTGCAAATAATGTTACACTGACCTATAATACTATTCTTACCTTGCATACAACTCGCGAACGTAAGCGTTAAAATCAGCGCCCCGCGTCTGTTTATTTCGCAAGCCATGTAATGCAATCTGCTTCCCTCTGAGTGCACTAATTCTCACAGGATGCTCTCCCAACGATATCTCCGAAAAAATATTGAACGTGCTTTTGTTTTTCCTTGTAACTAGATTTTACGTTTTAGGGTCTCTTGCTAGCGATAAGCTTTAGATTCTCGTAATTTTACACAGGATTATTACAGCGATGGTAAGATATCGCGCGCTTAGTATTCGAACTTTCTTACTGTCCTCTAATCCCTCAAAACCATTCAAGTTCACTCGCTTACGTTTACATCAGAATAAATTTCCATATCAAGGGCGAAAATTAAAACCGACCACTCAAATGGTCTTCTTTGTTAAAACGACTGCCAGCTCGCACTGTCCGTCACTCATCGAAACATCTGATTTTGTCAATTTATTACATTTGACTTTTCGCATGAACTGAAAACGAAAAAGGGGTCAATAAAAACAATAAAACTGAGCAAAACAACGAAAACCGAATTCCCTATCTCGATTATTTAAGCGGTCTTATTTGACCGCCGCAGTGATAATTTATTTACAGGTAAATTTACATGTTGCTAACATAATCGAATAGTTCTTTCAATTTATTTTGTTTCACTTGAGATGCCAAAGCTGAACCTGTTTCAAAATTAACAAGAAATAAGACCACATGAATGACAGACATTGGCGTCATAGTTTCGATATTTCCCTCATGAAGCCGGCAAATTTTATTGCATGCAAATGAGCCTCCCTTAGTGAAGGAAGTTATAAATGAAGTGACCGTCGGCTTCCTTTCGACTCTAAATTATAAATGTCTAATAGTAAATATATCACGTCCATTCTTTTCCGTTCTTTTTTTTTTACCTTTTCCAGCAAACTCTTTACACCCTTGTTCTTTTTGGAGTATGTAAAATCACAAGTCGACATTCAATTGAATCTTCACCTCTCAAGTCGTTTATTTCCATGGAAACTCACTTGATTTGGCTGAGCTCACAAACACGCGACCGACGCAATAAATTTGCTTTCCTTGGAAAATCACCCATGATGGGGGAGTAACGCGAGATAAATTGCGACAACTATTATCTTGCTTAAGACTAATGAAAGCTTTTAAAAACGTTGTTAGTCAAATTCTGTCAGCCACATCAAAGACTACTGACTAATGAACGAAGCAGTTCCACTGTTGTCGTAATGATGGATTCAGCTGTTCCGAGTGGTGAGGGTCCACAATAGCGTTCTCAGATCCCGTCATCCCGCCTATTTTTTCCTGTTAATCCCGCCATCCCGCCCTTCTTTACGTCAAAATCCCGATCCCGCCTAATTTTTAAAATAGTTTTCTACTTTCATGATGAAAACCTCACATACCTTTACGCAATGGGTAAAACACAAGTGAACACGTTTTTATGGTCGATGGTTTATGGTTTTTATGGTCTTTTTTGTCCAGGTACAAATGGAAGAAAAAATTGTCAAAGATTGTTTGCTATGATGTTCTACCTATTCCCGGTCCTGCTTTTTTCTGGAAGACAACCTACTGAGTATGTAAATGAAGCCGGTAGTTGTTCAAGTTGTGGGGTGGTAAGGGCGACTTGGTTTTGATCTGAAGGTCGGCGTTTCCTTAGACACAAAAGTTTTCTCCACATTGTTTCTCTACAGGCCCAGCTGTATATAAACGGATTGTGTCCTTAGACAGGGCTAAGGGCCCAAAGGTCATGCAAAATCGGTCCAGTTATGGGATCTGCAAAAATAAAATGTAACAAAACATTTGTAAAAGTGGACTCACTTAACTCACAGTTTATTTCAAAGCTTTCTGCGTCTCTATATTACTTGCTTCCAGTAAATTTCTGCTCGGAAATGTTTTTTTTTTTTTTTAACGAAGGCATTCCTGCTCGCACTCTGCATAATATATAGCAACAAAATTTACGATGCCGAATAACTCGTTTTTGGCGACCGCAGTAAGGTTACATTACCGTCTGCCGGTGTTGCCATACTGGCTGGACTGAACCAAAGCTGATCATGCCTGCTCCAACAAACGCTCAATGGAAAGGGTCGGAAAAGCTAAGAACGCAGACAAGACTAAGAAATGCAAAACGACATGTGCCTGATTTCTCTTTCCGAAATTAACACAAAAGGACTCATAATAGCTTGTCATTGAGGCTACTCTTCCTTGATCAATGCATCACTTGAAAGCTGACACACTTCATCCACAAACGATCCATTTGTATCAGCCTGCGCCTGTCAAATCATGCAGTCTCGTAAAAATTCAAATACCGTATCCGCTACCTTCCCCTTGCGATTCTCGCTTCCCGACTCCTCAAAAACACAAAATCCCACTCCCGTTCTCAATTGAAATTCCCGCTTCCCGCTCCTGTTTTCAGCTCCCATCCCGAATATCGCCACAAAAATTAGCCAAATCCCGCATCCAGCCAAACCTATTGTGGACCCTCAGTGGTGTTAAGCTAACCCAGGATTAGTATCAGATTTGGATTCTGCTCCTGGCTACTGTAAGTTCTCTTGCTGTAAGTTTAACGGTATCTGAGGCGTATCTTATCAATGTAATTAAACAGTGGGGAACACTCTTCTAGCAAGAGAAACTGACAGATATCTTCGATAACTTTCAATCCCACCTTAAGCGTTTACCGCCTCTGTAAATGTATATATATTTATAGAGTAGGTCAAACTTCAAGTTTCTAAAACCACCTCCCGGATAAGGAGGCTCGCAACAGTTTTTTTGGCCTTGGAGTGTATCTTTTGAAGTCAAAATTTCGCATACAAGGTAAACTTCGATTTCCTTGATACTACACCACCTTTTCAACATATGATCAAAGTTTATTTTCTCGCTGGTTTCCTAGCAATAGCTGTCACCATAGCAACGGTAATAGACAACCCCTCATTTTAAATAATGTCGAATATCTCGAAAACTAGTCAGACACTTTATGACGAAACTTGAACTGTTTGAACTATTCAACCTACACAACTTGTATGCCAAATTAGGGAAAAATCTGTAAGAGCGTTTTCATGTAAGTCATGATTCATTTTTTACGGGCTAAGTTTGGTCATTCCTGCAATTTTCTCCAATATTTCAAGAAAGATAAAACTTAACACTTTTTCTTTTCAGTTGAAGGATCTTTTAAGATAGGCGCTCTGGACAACAATATCCCGTGTATGGGAGGTGTATTTGACAAATTACATGCGAAATTTAAAAATCGCACGCTAAGCGTGCGAAATGCAGAACTTGTGGCTTACGCCAGTTTTAGCACCTTGACCTTACCGGGAAAAACCACACGTGGCTAAATAAATTCAACAACAACAAAAAAAAACCACATTTACTTTTGTAATTTTATCTTGAACACTAAAACGCTAAACGGAGATCTTTTTTGACTCCGTCTGATAGTATTGAAGGTTGATATTCGAAATGTCATTAAGTGTAGCACGTAAATAAATTTCGATTTTTTTTTCCAGTATTATCAGCAAGGGTTTTTAAACTTTTAAAAGGAAAAAGTAATCGGCCGTTTCGACCACGCTTCACGTGCGACTTTCAAATTTCGCATGTAATTTGTCAAATACACCTCCCATACACGGGATATTTTTGCCTTGAGGGCCTATTGTGCAAGCCTCCCAATGAAAAGAGATCAGAAATTTGCATTCGCGAACAGTTCGTCGCACGGATGGTTCAATATGGTGGAGAGATTGAAAATGGCGATTTTGATAAGAGAAAGGACGCGAATAGCGGACTTTTTTGGTATGTATTTCTCGTTACGATATAAAGCCATTAGTCTCTAAAAGAATTTTGGAGAGAGGTGCCAAAATTCGAGTTTTACAGCAAATAAATAACTTTGAATCGGACACGTGACGGCCAACAGAATAAAATCAAGGATGCTTATTCTCGGTCAAAACGCTTCAAATCACCCCAAAAGGCCATTAAATAGCAAGTAATATAACACAGAAACAAGGTGAACCATTTATTATTGTGAATTATTTCGCATTTATGGCAATTAAAACGTATTTACTGCATTTTTCATACAAACTCTTATATTTTGCCGAGGTCATAATATATGCAAAATGGAACAGGTTAATACATGTGTTCCTCTCATAGTGAGCTTGGGCTACTTGTGGTACCACGCAATTGAAATGTCTATGCGGACCCTTCACAACAGACTTCGAGAGTATGTATTGAGAAGGGATACAAATACTGACGACAGGGACGTACACCAGGCTATCCAGCAAGAATAAGATGGGCCAGGTTGTATGAGGGGTTATCGAGCTATGTGGCACTGCCTTCATTTGAATTACAGGATTCAGGCACCAAGAAGCAAGGTAGAGACACAGCATATTACGTCAGGTAGATCCCGAAGGAACAGCTCTTCGAAGGGCTCATAGACTAAGGAGAAGGATGTACACTAAGCCCGGGCCAAATTTTGCGTGGCACGTGGACGGCTACGATAAACTTAATCCCTATGGTTTTCCTATCCATGGTTGCGTAGATGGTTTCAGTCGTCGAGTCATGTGGTTAAAGATTTGCCCCTCAAACAACGGCCCATCCCACGTAGCCTCGTTGTTTTACGATTACGTTATTTCGAACAAAGGTTATCCAAGAGTTCTTCGAACAGACTGTGGTACTGAAAACGGGACCATGGCAACCATGCAGTGTTACTTTCGTTGATCTGGAAACGACTATCAAGCGGGATTAAATGCACATAGGTACGGCTCGTCTCCAGCAAACAAGTACATCGAGAGATGGTGGTCATTTTATCGTCACGATAGATCAACTTGGTGGATAAATTTTTTTAAAGATTTAGTGGACAGAAGCGTTGTCAACACTGCAAGTGAATTAAGTATGCAATGTCTATGGTTCTGTTTCAAAGACTTCTTGTAGGCAGATCTAGACCACGTACGGGATCACTGGAATACCCACTACATTCGTAAATCACGGCACGATACCATCCCTGGGAGACCTGATGAGCTTTTCTACCTTCCAGAGAACAGTGGATTTGAAGATTTCAAATGTCTGATTAGCAACTGGACGATATGGCCGTGTACTGTGCTGTTGCCGATGATGAAAACATCTTTACAGAGTATTTTAATTATGTGCTAAAAAGTTTGAATCTGCACACCCCTGCAAACTGAAGGGAGGCTTTAGCCCTTTTCCAACATCTGATGTATTTTGTAGTGTTTGTATGTCAATAGCCCCACTTCCCCCACAATGGAGCACCATTTTGCCAAATATCCACCCCCCCCCCGGGAAAGCACGTCTTTAATGAAGCTCAGTACGGATGTATTTACTTCAGGAACATACCACAAAAAATATTAAAAATGGCCATTTCATGAAGGTCCAGTTCATGATTGTTCAAATGATTTGTGGTCGATTGCTAGAAATTCACCAGTTCATGACTGATTTATGTTCAGCCACAACGTAACCTGTTAGCTTCAATAACATGTTTACTTGTTTAAGGTTTTCTCTTTTGTCTCAATCAATTCCAAGTTTTGTCAGCTCTGCTTTACAAAATTCCCACCTAAGGCTCCCACCCCCAGGCACCCCTCTGATGAATTTTCCTGTCAGGGACTGGAGTCCCATGCCTGACCATCTCAGGGGATAGAGGGAGTGTTGAACAGCAATAGCAACACATTTTCTTTTGTGTACATAGGGATTCGGCCAATTAATTCGTTGCTCAAATAGATACCAGGCAGTTGCAAGGACGTAAGTGCAACGTTCTTATTATTTCTACAGAAGGACCTTCAAATGACTAACTCTAATAACCAACCAGAATCTTAAAATATCTACTAGGACCATGTTGAACTGTGCTGAAATCATTGTCATTTCATGATCCTGTCGTTGCAGTGGTGATGTTGTTGTTGTTGTTGTTGTTGTTGTTGTTCCTATTGGCCTTGTTTTCTACACCTTTTTGGGATCTGAGCAAACAAAAGCAGCATAAATTGAGGCGGCCCTATTTCAGACCAATGTTGTCATAATTGATACCTTCTGCTCAAAACCACACACTTTAGGAGGGACGTATATGTGTAAAGCATTTACCATGGGGTACATATAAAATGAAATAGAGCAGTCAAATAGTTTCAACAAAATAGTCTTTCTTCAGTGGCACTATCAGTTTCGTTTCACTTCAACATGAAGTTTCCTTTAATAGGAATAAAATATTCCAAAGGGAAAAACAGTATAGCTTCAAATTAAACTACTTTTTCATGTGCAGCATCAGAAATACATGTAGAAATGCAGTTTCAAGTTCCAAAAATTTCAAAATTCACTAATGAAACTCTCACCGCAGTAAATATTAGCTACGTGTAAATTTCAACTAAGTAACAAGGTTGTAACGAATCTTCACAATAAATGAATGATTGCAGCTCTTCAGTACTCACAAACCCGGGAAGACAACAAACCCCTTGAATTGAACAAACCAGTTCCGATGTCTACTCTAAGCAAGAACCATCTGCAACTATGCATATCCATAACCCTTTATATTGAGAAATGCAAATGTAAGATTTTTTTAAAATCATCCTAGCTTGCATGGGTTACTGGAAGGTAATTTACAAGCACATGCATTTGCCATTGGAAACGTAGACATTACATTATCCTTCCCTTCAGGCTCATGGAGGAAGCTAAGCTGTAATGCCAGGCCACATGGAGGAACCTTCCTTAAGCCAGTGACAAAAAGAAGGAATATCACTGAAAGTGATTTCAACTGAACGATTTTCAACATCTTGGTCTCTCCAATGAGATAGAACTAGACTCTCACGTTGACAGTTATTTGACCCTTCATCACTGTAGTTAATAGTAAAGAGACAATCAAATAAATCTGCAGGAAGCTGAACATTGGAATAGCAGAACACTTCTTTAAATTTTTCATAATGTTCTGTCATAGCCCCTAAGACACCTAATGTAGAAAGACCTGCTTTGAAACGTTCCAAGCAGGCATGTCCCCTACCTAGCACAAACCAATGGGCAGTGTTTTAAACAACACTTAAAACATCATCCTGTTTTCTTAATATCTGAAGGGTGCCTGCCAGTTCTAAAACGTTTTCCAGATTATCTTCTGAAATCAGGTTTTGAGCTTCTTCAACTGTTTTGGCATCTTTTTAAGGTTGTAGAGAATTTCTTAGCACTACATCGTACACATCCTCCAGGTTTACAGACGTTTGCATGACTCCTTTTGTCAGTGCATCCTATAAGGGTAACCCGAAGCACTTTGGCCCGGGTCCACCATGCACTACTGGCTTGGCAATAAGCTCACCAGCAGAGAAATAAAAATCATCTCCTAGATAGTTAGAGTTGCATGACAAATATTTGTTTTTTTTTCTGTGCCATGCCACAAAATAACTGTGAATTCATCATCCACTCCATTACAAGGGTAAAAGATTCGTTTCTGCCCCCCCTAAATCTACTGCTCCCTCAGGAGTTCCCGAATCATCAGTAAATTTAACTGAGACCTCGTTCTCAGGGGAAAATGAGGCGCACGCGTGAACGTCAGCTGTTATCTTTCAAAAAAACAGTAGAACTGTCACATTGAAGCGACAAGATTACCCCGCGGCCCACGCGGTGATCCGCTGTTTACATCCTCCATTTAAATATTTGCGTCTTATAGCTCCAAGGAAGCTACAACTTAAATTTCTTGACGAAAACGGTCTATAGATCACACTCCGTGATGCGAAACGCAAAATATAAATCACCGGAGATTTTCGGATTTAATTGCAGTGAAAGCTAGAGATTTCTTTGGCGAAACATCCCGTCGGACTTTCGTAACAAGAGGACTTATTAGTTCCTATTGTTTTTGGAGGGACAAATATGTCGTTTGGAGTGCAAAATAAGGTCAGCTAGCATTTTCGGCGAGCCATCAGCTGCTCTGAAATTCGCGGATAGGATTCTGTTTCCTAAAATCTTCTGCGACCTAAATATTCAGCTAAAAAATCCGAACAGATCAATCCGTATTAGCTTTCACAAATATGCCTTTATAACCTCTGAAGCCATCTTAGAAAGCAGGAAATGATATTTCAAGTATTTTGCTAAAATTTTCTCGTTGGGTGCCCCTGGTTATACACATAGATTTAACCATGAGCTATAGGAAACATGGATTTTGAGTTCTCATCGAACGTTGTTTCAAGCAAACAGCGATGAAATATGTCAACTATTCAATAAAACTATCACCTTACCGTTAGTTCTGCTGTCCCTTGTCTTTGATTTCTGCTTTATCTTCTGCAAATATCCCTGTTTCTCCCCGATTCTTCGGTGAGTTCGAGATGCTTACTTTTACCGCCCGCCATTTTGAAAAACCACTCATTCCCAGTTCTTTTCATTCCCAGTTCTGCGCAGCCAACTAGAAAACCTCCTAAAGCCGCCCTAAAGCCACTGGGTAGGAAACGCTTGGGCCGTTGCTAGGAGATTTGTGCCTTTGGCCAATCGTAGGGCCGAAAAGACAATCGCTATTGTTTTTCAATTCGCCTTCAGCTGGTAAGAACAAAAAGCTCTTTCCAGTCCCCCCGACAGAACCTAATTTGAATTGTAACTCTTAATCCGTTGCACGATGACCTTCCATATATGGAAGTCCGTCGTGCAATGTTCTTACGAGCTTGTAACCATAACCTGGAAAAGATGGCGTACCCATTGGGCTTTAGGGCGGCTTTAGGAGGGTTTCTAGTTGGCTGCGTAGAACTGGGAATGAGTAGTTTTTCAAAATGGCGGGCGCTAAGAGTAAGCATATCTGGATCGAACTCACCGAAGAATCGGGGAGAAACAGGGATATTTGCAGAAGATAAAGCAGAAATCAAAGACAAGGGACAGCAGAAATGACGGTAAGGTGATAGTTTTATTGAGTAGTCGACATATTTCATCGCTGTTTGCTTGAAAAAACGTTTCATGAGAACTCAGAATCCATGTCTCCTATAGCTCATGATTTAACAGAGCGTGATGCGAAACACAAAATCCTGCAACAGAATTAAAAACATAAGCCGAGCCTGGCGTTACAAACATCAGCAGGGAAACTCGTCACGCTGCAGTAAATATTTCAGATCCTTTATTGTCGAAAATATAAACATGAGAGGCGGAAAAACCCATAAATTTCCTAAATGAGCCAAATTCAACGTACCTGTTATGCAAGAGCGGAATAAAAACCACATTAAGTCGCTTAACAAACGATCAGAAGTCAAACCAACGGAGAATAACAAACGACGAAAGCCACAAGAATCCACCAGTTATGACCTCGATATGACCTCTAGAATGCGATGCCTAGGTTGTAACGGCTCAGTTCAGTCAACATTTAAAAATCCTCCACTCTAAACCCGCTACAAAAAAACAAGAAGCAAAATGGGTCAAAAGACCAAGATAAGACGCGGCTTACAAGTACAAGTAGAAGTCGTACAGCGTGCAGGCCTTCCAACCCATCAGTTTATGGCTATGTCGGTCGAATACAGACACCACTGATCCCTTCAGTCGTTTCCATGTCTCATGGATTGCTTTCTTTATATATATTCTGGTATGCTGCTGGTTCCATTTCTTCTTATTCCTTTCACGATTTTCTGAGCTTTTATGGAAGCTGCCTGGAGAAAGAAGCCTTCGACCGGCGCCACAGCGCTTCCCTCCTCTCGGTCCTCCATCCAACGGCATTGAAAACAACGCCAAAAAATCCCGATCTCACACAAATTGGAACGTAACAAAAACTATATATCATTAATCTATAAATGGGAGAAGCTTTAGGGTAATATTGAACTAAACTGAGCACGATGCAAACGGATTTTTGAAGGTTCTACATCACTTCTCGCATCTTTTGAATTCGCGACATCCTGTCAGGAAATCAAAGTTTGGAACATGCGCAGTAACCGGATATTGGTCCTTCAAAGCCCCTTCCCAAAGATGACTACAGCTGATATTAAATTTGGAAATCTTATCCTCATTAATCGCACAGGCCAATTGTGAGAGTATCTCTTGTAATGATGAGCCATTGTTCATTTCCAGCACTCCTGGATCATCTTCATGGCTAGCCTCTTCCTCTGATTCACTGCTGCACAACATATAATTGTGTTGTTTTTGACAGAGAACAACATACAGCAGGTCTGCATCGCTAAAGCAACTGGGACCACTATCAGATGTAGCTGTGCAATCTGGGTCTCCAACATTACTTAACATGTCTGATGAGTTTTGGCTGGTCAGTTTTTGGAGCTCCCTGTAAAACAAAGAAGTAAGCATTCCTGTGGTATGATTAAAACTACGACTAAAATTGGATTGGAAGGACATTCCACAACACTAACATTATATTTCATGATCATACCTGTGTTGAGGGCCAAGTTGAAGAGGAGGTTCACACTCATCTGTTCTAATTTTTTCTTTTTGTTAAAAAAGTAAATATTTTGACATTAATTTTAAACAAGAAAGCCAATTGGGCATTTTAACCGGCCATTCTGCCCCTCCCCACCCCTAGGTTTCACAAATGTTAGCGCGATCCTCTATTTATACGAACCGGCGTGACGAAAAGTGTGATTGTGTGACACAATATTTTGACTATAACGTTACTGGGTGACGTAATGTTTAAACTCTGATGACTCAGCTTATCTTTCTTATCGCTTTTATTTGTGCTGAAAAACGCAAATTCACTCAAACGTTGAATGTCGATATAAATTCGTCCACAACTGAGAATGCTCACACCGGGACGACGAAGTATTTACTGTTGTGCCTAGACCTTAAATACAAACAGTGAACATAGCAGGAGAATCAAAATATAACGCTTGATAAACACGAGCTCGAGCAGATCGTCGGAGTATGGGGCACGTCAAGGCATATCTCATGACGTGATGTTTAAATTCGGTTTGCTAACCCGGGAATCCCCTTGCAAGAGTAAACAAGCGAGCGGGGACGAAAGTCGCTCACGTCTTTCAAAGCTAAAGCGCCTGTCGAGCCGCAATCGATTTCGCGCTCACTCGCTTGTTTTTCTTTTCGTTCACTATCTCTGAACGGAAAGAGAGACTGCTCGTAGCCTTTAGCGAACACCACACGCAAACTACACAAATCCGTCGATAATATTCAGATATTTTCGTTCTTTCAATGCAAAAAGACTCGTAACAGCTGCCTTATTAATGACGATTCCTTCGTATCAACTTCTCGCCTCAAATAAACACTCATCTCTCTCCGTTCACAAGAACTATCATGTACTGATGGTGCAATCAACTAATATTGCATCATCATACTAGTACCAATTCCTTCTCTTCCTAGCCCACGCCGGCAAAACGCAACTGTCCTTTTTGTCCGCTGCGAAATACAAGTTAGCCAATCAGAAACCTTACAATCCACTTCGCAAACCACCTCCCCCCCCCCTCATAAAACGCCAAGGGAAACCGCCTCTCACGCAGCACAATATTACACCGCTCCTATACAAAACGCAACTTTCAAAGCAAATCACATTCACAGAAGCGTGATATGCTCCCGACATTCACAAATCCTTCTGACTCCCACATTTTTACACCCCTCAAAATGTCAATCCCAATAATAGCCTGCGTAGCAAGCGTTTCCGTAGGGCTTTCCGTCCGTTGGAGGCGTTTTTCGCTTTTTGGCTGCGCAAAAATTGGGGCGAGCGCAACACTGCTGGAAGCAGCTTGGAGGTGGAGGGGAGGCGAGAAAAGGAAACGCTTGCCCGCAAACCCCATGATTTTGAAAAACGCCCCTTTGACACTTTCGCAATTGGATAAATTCACAGTGTGACAGCTAGTGAATAAGGTATTTTACAAATAACAGATCATGCAGGATACAAATTTACTTCCATCAAAATCACAACAAACTCTAAACGATCGCTTCAGGATGTGTCGTAATTTCAAAGTTAAATTTGGAACTTTATCTCAGCCTGGAAAATCGGGTTTAGTTTCTTCGGAAAACCGTTTCAAAGCGTTGCAAAGAAAGGACTCTTATGGAACAATTCTCGCTGATCTTTGCAGAGCGGTTGGAGTGAAAGTTGTTCAAAACTTGGAGCTATTTCCGGACCGTATGTCTGTGTAATTCTTGTGCTCGAAAAATTCGAAATTTAGGGGCATTATTCGAAGTTATTCGGAGTGCGATAGGTAGCGAGTCTGCTGTTTCCCAAACTCCGTCAAAACAGTCTATCCACTTGTGTATTAAAACGGCTGCTCCAAACTCTATCAGGCAACAGTCCTTGTCGCAAGAATGTTCGTGTAGATTCCTCCGTGTCGGAAAAAGCTTGCCGCAAGTCTTTGAGATCTGCTGTCGGATCAGGACAAAAATGATCTTAAGAGGAACTTCAGGTAAAAATAGTGATAGGGAGAAGAATTCCCCAATATCGAGAACCAGTTCGTTGTGTTCATGCGGGTCACGCTCAAATGAACATACCTGATTTGATTGACGGATCTATCACTTGGCAAACAACACTACCATGCCGCGCCAATCAGGAAACTCCGTTCGTGGACGAACGGGTTTTTCAAAATCGTGGGGTTTGCGGGCAAGCGTTTCCTTCTCTCCTTTCCCCTCCCCCGCCACGCACTTTTTTGCGCCCGCCCCAATTTTCCCGCGGCCAAAAAAGTGCATTGAACGTGCGGAAACACTTGCTACGTAGGCTATCCCAATTAAAAAACTCCTGCGCTAAAAAAATTTTCACCATAACCACTAACTAGATCAGACAACACAGCCAATTTCGCATTCAGTCCTATTAGCTCCTTTACTCAATTGCGCATGCGTTATACAAGACAAATACAAAAAACCCCAAACTTAACAACCCTTCGCCGTTCATATCGTAAATACTGTAAATTAAAAGATAAAAACATAGGAAGGCAACATTCAGAAGACTAACATGCGCCTGCGTCTTATACAGGACACTACCGCGCTTGAGTACCCGTACCACAAGCTTTACAGCACTTTCTTCGTATGTTCAGCCAAATTGCTTCCAGGAAAAACCGTGTTCATTTTATAAACCGGCGGTCGCCATGGTGACGGCCGGTTAACAAGGCATCTTTTATTCGGAAGGAATCCGGGATTGAAAAGATATTCTACAAATATGGTTTAATGATTCTACCTGTGTTGAGATTAGGATGTTCTTCTTGAGGTTCACACTCCTCTTTTCCAATTCTCTTTCTGTTGAAAAAATAGCAAACATTAAATCAACATAAGATAATTTTATTAAAGGTAGCGTTTGTTATGAAAGCCCTAGGGATGTCAGGGATATGCATTGTAAAATATCACTGCATGGATGGAAATATAACTCCATATAATGACTTTATTTACAGTCCTCCCAGTACAGTATGTATTCTGCCTAAGCCAGTCTTGTTGAAGATTAAAAGCTCGCAAAGTTTGTTCTATTTTCTATATGACTTCAGTGATCCGTACAACACATCTTACCTTCTATCACGACTATCAGACTCCTCATCAGCCTCATTATCGATTTCCAACTGTTCCGGTTCGTCTAGGCACAAGTACAAGGTTATCCTGTTGTACTGTTTTCCTAAATCTTCTTTGTATTTTCGCAAAGTAAACGCTTCCTCTGGTTGACCTGGGAGAGTCATAGCCGATTGGCCATCGGGTTAAATTAGTTTCCAGCTTGTTGTCGTGTCAAGTGAGTTGTCATGAGCCTGTCACTTCACCAAGGTCTCCGCGAACACTTCTATGTACTCTGAATCCTTTTTTACTTTTAAGGGCAATGTTTTTCCACGAACTGGTGTATGATACCTATGTTTATTAGTGCGAACGGATCCACGATTTTGGACTTCGCTGCCTTTTTCTTTGAGCCACTTCGGAAATGAGTAGACCTCTCTTGTGGGGGGAGGGGGACAGGGGGGCGGGAGACCGGGAGAAAAGGGGGCGGGAGGTGTACGGGAAGCGGGAGAAAAAGGGGAAAATTACGCAACATTGCGCAATATTTCGCAATCGAAAAAATGCAAAGAGGCGGGAGCCAACGAATAACAGGACGGGGTACGGGAGGTTTAAACCCCCCTGATCCCCCCCCACCCTCTTCTGTTTTCTTTGCTGCATAGTTTTTGAAGGACAGACATTTTATTGCTGCATTCTTATTTGCTTCATTCGTGTTAACGATGTTGTCCCCTCTCTTTTGTCCGCAAAAAGGACAAAAAATAGCTGAAGGATCCAAACCAGCTCAACAGCTGGAACAAAACATCACAAAATGGCGGAACTGGCGGGCCTTAGCAATAGCGAGTTGTCAGCGGTTGACAAATGTTGGGTTTGGACGTTGAATAAATGTCATGAATTATATCAATTCTGCTTTGTATTTAGTGAATTTTGATTTGTCTTTAAAGAATTTATTGTTGCGTTTAGTGCATTTTGATTTGTGTTTTGCAGATATGGGCCACCGTAACAAACAACAGAACAATGGACCCTAGCCCTGAAAACAATAGAGCTGCGTGATACCAAGGTCCAATGAAATTAGAGGTTGTAAAGTGCTGCGTGGTATCCTGGGAAATTCACTTGATATCTTCCTCTTGGTGTGCCAGAAGCAGTTTTGTGTGCGAGCGAAATTAATCATCAGTAATCAAGGGGTGGATTCATTTGCAGCATACGCGTATAGCTGTCGCTTTGGCACGTGCAAATTTTCTGTTTTTTTGGCTAAAAAACTGAAGAAAATTCCCACGCGCTAAAGCGACAGCTATACGCGTATGCTGCAAATGAATCCACCCCATAATTTTAGCAAAACTTTAACGAAACGCGTGCAAAATCCCCGTGGTATAGCCCCTTGAATGTCGGCATGCGTACAGAGAAACAAAAATGAAAGCCATTGTAAGTCCAGCAGAACACAGCTGTATTTATACTCATTTATTAAGCAACTTTTATTTAAGACAATGAACTAGTGACGAGTACATAACTTAACAGTGAAATAATGTCGACAATCAGATACCCATATGTATAATTCCATAAACGAACAGGTCTTGTGCGAGAAAAAAAAAACCCTTGAACTGAACAAATGATTTACTCAACAGTTGAATCATACGGAAGGGAAATAATCTGGAAATGTGATTGTTTTCAGCATAACTGATGCCTGTAAGCACAGTGTATCCCAATGTGTAACGTCTGAAAATGGTTGTGAAGTCGTTTAAAAAGATCGAAATACTGTTAGTTATTTGGCTTATCACGGAAAACCGTGCTTCCGGGGCTGTCTTTCTCTGCTTGCACAGTAAATTAGTGTTAGCCTCACGCTATTCGTATTTGTGAACTCTATCAAACAGATATTTCCCCCTTTTTTGGCCTGAATTCAAGAGTTCGAATTTCGTTTTCTTTTATTATAATCTGATTTCAAAGTAATGGGAAGTCTGACAAATAAAGACAGACTGTTCGACCAACTAATTCTACTGATGATTACCTCAGCGCAATCGGAGTAACGGTATTTTTGAGGTTGACAAAATTGGCCTTAAAAACTGACAAGAAAAGATGGCACTGCTATATACGCATGTGTCATATAGAAAGTTCATGTAGGATAACCAAAACTATACTAGAAAAACTTGATGATAAGTAAGCCTTTACAAATTCCCAATAACGGAAGTTACACACAAATATCAAGAATATTGTACTCAATGAATTATTACACAAGACTTTCAAATTGTATTAATATTGTTACACCTATTGAATTACTTACAGATTTGCTTTGATACGTTTGTATTATTGTACATAATAAAATAAAACGGGGCAATTGCTTTGCGCTGTATTTCTGCTAATAAACAAAATACTATGTAAATAATAATTATCTCCTTTTAATCGCACTGACAGAAATAGCCGAAATATAAGTTTAGCACCAAAGACGACTAGTTTGTGATTATCGTCTACAACGTTTCCGCTTGGGCATGAAATAATAACTTTAAAATTAAATTAATTAAATTCTTATGTTCTAATGGAGATAACCCTGCAGAATGCTCAAATACACAATAGAAGTAACGACGACAGGTTAGATTTTCCGGCTTGTAACGCAATCCTCGCAGTCTGTGCCTCTACTCTAAAAGCGCGTCCAGCAAACCCAACTTACAATTGAGTAATCAAAAGCACGTCGACAACAAACAAACCGTGAAAAGCAGAAACCCACAAAATGAATCGATATCCACAACTCATATCGCTCGGACATGATATGTGACTTTTTAACAGCCTGCTACGATGTTTGACAGCAGTGAAAACCGTTGGTTGAGGTTAGAACTTGAGAGTTCGTGTGTTATTTTAAGTCAGAATAAGATACGTGTTTGATTTCCCATACAAAATTGACGAGTATAGAAGAACCAAATTTAGGCAGCTGCGAAGTCGACTTCTTCGTTAAATTTAGAATACAAATTGGGAAGGTTTACCTATATTTATAGTACATAACTTTTCTCGGTTAGGCACCAATACTGCACTTGCTTCCTCAACCTACACTATAGCTATTACTACTTTCCCTTGTCGTCTCCGAAAATAATTAAAGCATGAACGCAAAACTGGGAGTGGATGTTTGCAAAGCTTAAGTAATTTTCAAGGCTACCAAGGCTGGTTCACACAGAAAGAAAACTTATTATGTACACGTTTGCCAAAACTTATTAATTCCCGGGTAAGGAAGTTAAAACGAAGACTTGCAAAAAGTTTGCTCGCTCGTAGGTTTGGATGAAAAAGCTAACACCCCGGTTATGAGCTCCTGTCAACTGCGTTATCAACTCAACAAGGAAATTAAAAACATTTAACAAAAACAGTAGTAACAAAACGTTAAAAAAAATTAACAGCTTGGGAAACACATCCTGCTGATACAGTGGCAAGATCCGTGCACACAGTTATGAGGGTTAAGAAGCTACACATCTGCTCTTCCATTATGCGTTCTTGCCATATCAACCACCACTGAATGCTCTTTAGCTTTCATCCTCAACGCGTCAATACTAGAGGTACGCCGCTGAGGACACTGTAACGACTGCTCACGTTCTTCGCGGAAAGTTTGTGACGGCATGGAACCAGGCGATCCTCGGCAACTATCACCGGGAGAGTGACATGAACGCTGGGGAGGAGGAGCATGCGCACAAGGCGGAAGTTGCTTTGTGGGGCCATGCTGCGAAATGGTGACGTTAGGATGTGCGATCGGTGATCTTCTCATGCCGTTAGACGATGTTGTCATGGCACCAACTTTAGCGCAGTGCGGAGGGGATTCTGGAGAAGGGGTTCTTGGTGAGTGTCTGTTTGGTGGCATTGAATGATGCACATGCACAACAGGTGCATAGGTCGGGACTGGCATGTGATGAGGTAATGGTCCCGTCCCAGGACCTGACGGGTTCATGCAGCTATTGGTTGGACGAGGCCAGGGCGCCTGCGGATGTCGTTCGTAAATGGGTGCCATGGTGATAGCCCGTGTAGGAACTGGGACTGGAGCAAAACGCTCACGTTTTCTCCACTTGGCTCTTCGATTCTGAAACCACACCTACGATAGTAACACAAACATAAAATAAAAATACAGAACCTGAAGACAGAGAATTCACAAAATAGCTGCATATTATTGTTCACGGAAAGAACGACAACGGGTGGAAAGCCGTTTGCATCACCAGTCCCGAAAAATTTAATCCATGTAAAATTTGATGAAAGTTCATTAAATTGATTCTATTTGCGGAAATAAAATTCAGTGTAGGCATGGTTTTCAACATCCCACCGAGAACGGTGCACGATCATTCTGGAAAAGGTTAGTCAGTTGTGCTTGTGTCCTACTCAAAAACAAATGAGAATATCACAGCTGGTCAGTGGTACAATGTTGTCTTTCTGTAACTCAGTTTATTTTTAATCAACCCCGATAACAATATTGTGATAACAGAGAACATTTATCTTCTCATCATGCAACGTAAACATGTGCTGATTGAACAACGATATCGATACGCATATTGTGCGTGTTGTCGACAGCTATCGTGACAAATCCAATACTAACTGATGCCAAAATCCATGTGGGCAACAGATGTGATACGAAACTGACCCCTGGCAAACTCAAACCTCAAACCCTGCAGGGTCTTCTAATCGTGGTTTTATTAACCCTTTGTGTCTGCGCCTGAAATACGACTGAGTTGTAAGTGTTTCGCAGTACTTCGCAGTGGTACTAGTTTCATGAGGAACTCTTATCCAAGCTGAAGGTACTATTATGCCACTGATTCAAATGAAAGCTATTCAGCAGGTCTTTTCTATGGTCTTTTATGCTGTAAAAACTGGTAATAGCTTCTTAGTCTGTCGGTAAATAGCCTTAAGGCCGGAAACTTGAATAAAAGCTACTGAGAAGTTCTTTTCTGTGGTCTTTTATGCTATACAATCTGGTATTTACGTTTTCTAAACCAGTCTGTGAATGAATGGAATTTGAGGAAAAGGCAACTATCTACGAAAACTACCGAGCGGTACTTTCATAGATGGTGAGTTTGGGTTTTGAAGCGAACGTTGGATTCCTATGCTTCAAATGTGAATTCTGGTATTCCTGAGAGGGGAAGGATTATAGAAAAGTAAAAAAGACTTGGTGGGAAAAAGGAAGATACTCGTCCAAATGTAAGCAACCAACAAAAACCGGAAAACAATGAAAACGTTTCCGATGGCCAAATGGTGAAACTTCCGAAGAGCATTTCCTCTGTCCATCTGCTCATTGGCTGCTCAACAAAGCAGAACTAAACGTCCCAGGAGGAACAAAAATAGCGTGACAAGCTTCTTGGCCACACATCAGCGCGTGCAGATTTACGCCAAGATGAAAGGGTTCGCGCCCATCTGTAACTAGTATACCGGAAATTTGCATCTTTTCGTGAATGGTTGTATCTGTTTACGGTAAATTTCCTGCCTTATGGAGCACCGAAAGGAATAAACTGTCTAGACACGAAGGCTCCGGATGAACTATAAACAGACCCGACCCCATGAGAGCAAAATCGTATATCATAAGAAATATTCAAGGCACGCAGTTGAGTTCACTCTTCCCCCTTACAAAACCCAGGTTCGTGAAAAGTACCAAATATCATTTCTCGAAACTTTAATACCAAAAGTTGCAAGAAAGTACATGATATCAATCGATTTAAAAAGACTGTTACACTTTTGGACTTTATCTACAGACTCAGAATTACCTTGAAAACAGCATTACAGGACAGTACTGCTCAAGAGCTTTTGTTCGAATCATTATGGTCGATAATTAGTCCTTTAAGTCACACAGCACTGAACGAAAGTGCTGCACGATACCTTCGATTTGAATGGTCCCACTTAAGATTTTTATTTAAAAGACTCAAAAGTTAGGAATACCCCGTACAGGCGTAAACTTTACACAGCACCAAATGAATGTTCTACTCTATAGCTTTCTATAGCTGATAGTGGCCTTTTAGGATTTCATCCACAGTCCCAACGTCTTTGCGAACGGAGTCCCCTTCGTCTTTCCAAGAAAAACAAGAATATCGAAGAGAACTCAAACCTACATCCATTACCTGACTCAAGTTTTAAAACTACCTTACATGTAGTGCTAAGTAATTAAGTGAGAGGTTTGAACCCGCCTTCTAGCTATAAACATCTAGACTAGCAATGTACTTTGTGTACGTGTGACATTCTTCTGTAACAACGGTTTATCTGCATGCTGCCTCATGGGTAACTGATTTCGCAAACGAAAGCCCTCCATCATGAAAATTACCTACCAACTGCATACACTACTTTTCGTTTAGCATAGGCTAGGAGAATTTATTACATATTTCTGCGGGACGAGTTTGTTTGTACTCAGATGCTGAGGATAACTAGGTTGGCCGAGAAAACTCAACGGCATTGAGGGTGTAAACTAAGTTATTCGACGGGAAAGAAATTTCATCTTCAGACCATTTGACCATATTCTCTTGTACTGGATGTTAAGCGTTTTGAATTAGCCCTCAATATTTGAAACCGTGTACAGCACAATTCATACACGTAGAAGAGCATTGCGGCTATAATATGGAACCCGAAATAGATTTAAAGTCACAAATTTTCACTTCTATTTAACCCCATTTTAGAGAACCCAGCTTTTCATCAGTTCTTAGAATTGAACCCGTTGTTTTTTGAACACAAGCCAAATCGTCTTTAATAATGTCATTTCCTTTCCAAAGAGTCGATCAAGTTCATGAAACACATGTTGTGCCTTTAATTTTCGGTTTAAAAGGCGAGCTAACAACTGAACAACTATGCATCTCTTAAATGCCCTGCTTCCTCTGTTCCCACGAAGACAAAAAGAAACTGTGTAAAAAACCCATTTCCGTAGCAAACAGTACAGAACAATTGAAACATCAAGACTTTTTCCTGCTTAATATTAAGTCCTTCAGTTGCTTTGATTCATTTCTGGGTTAAGAAAGTAATCCAACATTTTTGAAAACACAAGTAAACATCTTGCAGCTTATATCTTTTAAATGCCCCGTGCCTTCTTCGTTTCCACAAACACGGCTGCCACAGTGAACCACTGTGTAATAAAACCATTTCCGTGGCAAGTTGTAGAAAACAGAACTGAGAAATCAATACATTTCTGGTTATCACGAAAGAGGAAATATCACGAGATTAATACCCAGTGGATAGCAAATAACCTGCAACATAATCTCCCCGCAGTTCCAAGGTTCTACCTGAATAGAAGGAGATTAAAATTAAAGAATGCCGCCAAAGGGTGAGTTCATTCGTTGGGGGTAAAGTTAAAAATACCGCAGTCGTTTAGAAGTGAAATGCAGGGCCGTAGCCTATGACTGCGGCAATGTCCATGGTTAAATTCTCTGACTGAGAAAATGGAAAAAATTGACTGAGGCAAGTGCCTCGGTTTGCCTCATACTGGCTACGGCCCTGAAATGAAATCGCTCAATCGTCCCTTGTTCCAAAATTATCCTTAAGGCATAAACATCCCTGATGCATATGTAGATCGTAAATTGTCATTTGGCACTTGCACCACATTTGTCAGTAGTTCATGTGCTTCTTTCCCCTCTCGCGCTGCAAGAGACACGGAATGAAAAAGACACATATCCTTTAAGTGTGTATTTCGGAACACCCACCAGGGCTAATTTTTCACCTAAAGGATCTCTTGATAGCACGTAAAATTTGAAACCAAAACAACCTTTTAGTTCTCGTTAGAAAGGCGACGAAAGAAACCGTGGGAATCTAGACAACCTTGTATGAATTCTTATTTTGGGTCGAGTAATTTTACACACGCTGATCTCCTTTAATGTAATGCCAGGCCCGAACTTCAAATGGAAGCGAAATTCATTTAAAGATGATGAAATCCCAGATGACATTAGCAAAGACGATTTCTCAGTATTACTACACTGCACCCTTAAATGAGTTGATTTAATCTTTACACAATTCGAGTTACGGTTTTTGACTTCACTTTAATCGCGTCGAATTTACGACTATCCGTGCTCCTCTATTTTAAACAAAATTAACTTCTGCTCTTGAAAAAAATCCTAAAACCTTCGTCGGGAATTCCATTCGATTTAGATCAACGTTTGCTTGTCTTAGAGTCGTCTGTAATAGCGTGACATTGGCTAACAAGAAGAAACAAACAAAAGTTTAAGGATGGATTACCGCTAAACCCTTCTCAACTGTACGCCTTAAGGTGATTAAGCGGCTAACTGTAAACATGTTATCAGTATTATCATTACACTACTGGATTGAATGACGTATGGTCTGTTCTCTTCCTTCGTCTTACCTACATAGAGAACTGACCGACAAATCTAGGTCTAAATCAAATGTAAGTAAAACGACTTTGCTTTCAGTTTTAAAGAGACTGGAAATCAGTGTCTATTTAATTTAAGACTTTAAATTAAGAAAAAAAGAAATGCGTATTTCCTTTATCACATGCTGGATCACGATAAGACTGCTACTTATCTATCAAGTGTTCAAACGCTATGGAACAAGGGTCGACGTCATAAGATAATCGTGCATTCATCGTCCTATTAATATTTTATTTAGCTGATGTTAATAACCATCACACCAGAAGGTCCCAGTCTTAAAAATGACCTTTCTTCAAACGGTTGTTATATTATTGTATGGCATATCTCTTTAGACCCAAAGTGTGTAATATGAAAGATATTGAACGGCCATTTTGCGTGAGATTTTGCACGCAGACTCATTTGAGCGGGATTATCCTTCTAAGGAATTATAATAATGTCACCAAAAGAAAATATGTGTAAGGATTATTACTTTTTAATGTTCCCTTTGGTTTTGGAAAATCGTGCCATCTTTATACCATATATGGATAATACTTCCTTTAGACGAAGATTATATAACGATATCTTACGATTACAATGATACCCGACAGCTTTATTTTCTTGCTTGCGAATCCAATAATTATAGATTTATCCGCAATGAAAAATACGTAAACTTTATTTTGGAAACTACTTAGAGATTATAGTCATAAAGAAAATGATCCGCCTTGAAAAACAAAACTTCCCTCCAAAAATGTGTTTTGGCATGAAGTGTTATCTGAGGGTCGTTGCTACACAGAATATAAGAATTACCAAAAAAAGTCTTTCGAGCATTTTCTTCGTAGATTATTACTGCATGCACCGCTAAGGTGGTCTTTGGGTTAGTCTTAGAAATACTTAAGATCTCCTGGCTCGATAAAAGGATATCCGGCAAACAAGTTTGAATTGAGAGAAATTCTCACCCATCCAGATTTGATCCACGTTACGTAATACAGTAAATAATTCATTATTAAGCATTATCAGAAAAGCATGCTTAGCCTTTCACGTTGTGCATGTGTATTAACAACGAATGGTGCTAGTTTATGTGACTTATAATTATGACAATTGAGAGATCACTTTTCCACATACAAGAAAGTAAGGCTATTTAAACTGAATATTCGGCATCTTAAGTGCTATTAATTTTATATTACTTTGATTCAAGACGCTGATTTCTACATTTCAAACAGGCAAGGAAAAGACTTATTGTGAATAAAGAAGGAGACAAACACACCAACAACCACGTTAACAGATTTCTCTTTTTTTCCCGCAAACAACAAAAAACTCAATGGCAGCTATATTGGTCTACATTTTCGGCACCTTATTCTTACATATGAATTATCGAATTTAACTTAAAACTTTCCACTCAAGACCATCTTAAACGAATAGAACAATTGCAAGAAGCAGAAGCAAAGGACGTTTGAGATGGAAACCAATTTGTCCCATGCAGGAAATAAAGGAGAAATTATGTAAGGCTACACTCTGAACTGCTGAAAACACTTTTGACACTGGTACTGCCGAAATAACTGAAAATTTAAATGAGAGCAACAATCTTCATGACAAAAGTTTAGAGGTCTGAACAAAAAAAAATTGCTTCGTATTATTTAGACCTTTATTGTTTTTTGTTTTTTTTTTCTATTCACAAGGAGGGAAACAACCGGGTATATCTATAAAGGGAGCAGCTGATAAAAGAACACATATATATCTGTATCAGACTTCACTAGTCCACCTACAATCGAAATCAGCCTCATTTGAACTCACCAATTCACTAATTTCGCCACTAAAATTTGATTATTGGTGCATTAAACTTTGCATTTAAAAAAAATGAAGCTGACTGATACCATCTGTCATATATTCTGGAAATATGTGACAGTATAAATTCAATCTAGAAAACTTTTCAATGCCAATCGAGACTTGGTTCAGACAACTTTTCAGTCAGTGTCTGCAGTAAAAACAAAAAAGTGTGCATTCAAATCAAGTTATATTGAGCGGTAATTTCCAGTCGCGCGCTGTTCACTTGACATTTTTTCCTAAATGTTAATTTGTCCAACCAGCCGAGTACTGCTTGGAGCAAAGCAAAGGCGCTGGAATTTATGTTGACAGCACCACAATTGGGGAATAATCTTTATGTCTGAATACTGAATTAAACAAAAGCGTTTCTTCTCCTTCTGCTTCTTCTTCTTCTTTTTCTTGGTTACAAGCAGCCCCTCTCTCTAGCCTTTGAGACTTATTTGCTCAGAATTAAACGGTCAACCGTTAAGCTGCAACTGTTCAACACAGTTCAAAACCGGCGAATTCAAAGCTGTTCAACACAGTTTAAAACCGGCGAGCGTCATATTAAACCCTGACTGCCGTTTTTACTGTCGCGGCCAAAACTTTTCCTCTCCGCCGCCAAAGCTTAACCTTCGCATACAAATCCGCCAGCTACGCAGGCTACGAGATCTATGGTTAAGCTGTGTAACTTTCAACATCTTGACTGCAGCTGTAACAGACTCGTAGCTCGTATTCTTTTTATCGAAAATCCACATTGCAAGTTTTTAATTAAGACTGCCAACTTGTTAACGATAAAACAAACACCCGAAACATTCTGATTTCATTAACTAAGTCTGAAAGCACCTACATGTGCGGCCAACAAATAGGGTATTTTGTTTTAATACTTAATTACTGAAGAATGCCTAACCGATTACAGTCGTGTGGAGATCCACCACAAAAATGAAATTCAAAATTACCTGAGCCGACTCACGGCACACGCGCGTATACAAAAACATGCAAAATCAGTGCAGTTCACTTTCAAACGAAACAGGTAATATCACTGGCAAAACATAGAAAGCCACAGAAGGAGTGTGAACGAAAGTGGTCATGAATTGAGAGCAAAAATGTTTACAAGCAACTTCTTGTTTTGCAAATGTACCCTGAATATACGAGAAAAAGAATACGAGGAGAAGCCTTTCTGGAACATTGATTTCAGAAGTTTGCTAGCCAGCTCGAAAACATTTTCTTGCACCCACGTTAACGATTGATAGAAAAGCAAATTAAAATAACATAATGCTAAAATTTCTTAAAAGGCCCTATTAATTTAATGAACCTGACTCAAACACACGGGTTGAGTTGGCCTGGAATTTGACCCAGATGAAGGAAGATCGACTGACATCGACAGGAGCACATCCACAGATGATTCTGGAGAAGAAACGTCAAGCAGCCAAAAATGGGATGAGTGTAGTCAGAAAGTCGTTGAGAATATAGACGAAGATGGCGAGGAGTCGAAAGACAAAGTACTTCCTGATAAATTATTTCTAAGGACTGTTGTGAACTTGATCGAACAGCGATTAATGCTATAAGCAGCCTGACCGATAAGGAACTTTACAGAAACTTTGCACCAAGTTCAAGATACATGTCAGTATAAGAGTTTGGACTGACAACATTTCATGGAACTTTTAAATATAAACATCTGCTTTGGTGTATCAACAAAAAGCGAACTTTCAAGATCTGGCAAAATAAGATTTTTGCCACACTTTTTAAAGTTAAGTTTGTTGTGTATTAATCCGTCTCTGTCATCTGACTATTGAATGAGTTATAAATATTCCTTAGAACTTTCTCGCAAGCGCATGCATGTGTGCAAAACTAACAAGCTTCAAATCTTTATCTCCAATCCTTGAATAAACGTCAAGGGTGGAATTGTGAACTTAAAGGAGGAAAGTTCATTTATTTGTTTGTTTTGTTTGTTTTCTTCTAAATATAGTTTAGCAGGAAACCATGATTACTTCTTACAAACATTCCAGTCTTAAGTGTGGCAGCAATAGGGCGACAATGAGTGTTATAGCTACTATTGACTGGAAATTCCAATTGCTGAAACGTTTTCAAGCCGTTTAAGCTCTCTTGTTAGTCCTTTGATCTTTCTATCATAGCTTGCCATTTTTGAAAGCAGTGCCCTTAATTGACATCGCATAACACTTTTACGACGCCAGATTTCTTGACACTGCTACTTAAATGGGGCAAGTTATGATAGCTAGCGCAGATTTTTTGCAAATCAATAGAAAGCGTCAGTATACGTAACAGAAAAAGTACAGAGAAGGTGTGAGATTTATCCTATAACGAAACAAGGATGTTAAAGATCCAACTTTTACCTACGCTATTCACATATTTGGTTCCACCTTTTTTAGAGTTAATAGAATGCACGCGCGACGATATAACATATGTCATTTCATGTCAATCAATAATCTTCTTATACTTTAAGCTGTGATTTTATCTTCCTAAACAATCCATAATTCCAGATTTATTTTCCCGCCTAACCTTCTCTGACCCAGGGCTCGACGCCAACTTTACGAAACGCCAACGTTTCTTATGATAACATTTTCGCATTCTTTCTCGGCTCAACGGGTTCACCCATGCAACCCCTTTTTTCGCGTCTACCAGAATTTCCTGGGGCGTTGGTTTAAAAAAAAACAGTGTCTAAAAATCTTTCTCCCGAGCCACGCTGTTTAACCTTTTCATACTTTAGATCATGCAACCATGAGTGATATATTGTTTGAATCTGTGGTTACGATCCTTTAAATGTCGCCATTCAAATAAAAGCTGTTAGACAAGACTTCCCTGTTGCAAAAAAGTTTATTTTCAAAGATTGAATTCAAGAATTCCGTCACCGTTGTACTTCACAGGAGGTATGGGTTAACCAAACTTCATTTTTCTTGATCAAAAGTTTGATGTTTTATTACAAAGAAATCTTGTTATTCACTAATAAGCTAACAAGCAATGACGTACATTCTATACGTGTGGCGTCGTCTACGATCATATGTAGTTAAATTCTATCTCTTAAGAAAACACAAACTGTTCGTTACGAAATTGGATTCTTCACAGTTAAATAAAGTTTGGTATTACAGTAACGTATGAGTTAGTTTATTACTTTTCTTTGTGCACGGGAAGGTCTGCACAAAAAAAAATGAAACTGCAAAAGACTTTGTTCTACTTCTGAAAAATACTCTTCCGCCTCTTGTGGTTGAAACCAACTCGTACCTCTGCGAAAAATGTTTAAATCACGAGAAATTCCACATACAAACTGCTAACGTAATCGCTAAGTCGATTTGGTTTTGTTGTGTTCCTCGATAACCTCCTATAAACACTGCTGAATCCAAATATCGTGCACATGGCCTGGTAAAGTCTGTTGTTATGTTCAGAAACAAGAAACAAACAGTATTGAGAATTATTCGTTGCCAACATTCCTGTCTCGATTATGAGAATTATAAGAATTCAACTATTTATATGTTTAAACGAATTATAAATATTTCTATCTTAAATGATGAACTCCGTCAAAAAACGAATACAAAATAGTTCACATGCCGCATGTCTAAGTTGTTTCGCCTTTTTTGCATTAAAAATTGTGCTCGCCCTTTATTTTTTCTTTCTCTATGTGTTCCAATTACGGTCAATTACTACGTCTCTGTAAAGACCAGATCCGAAAAAGGCAATAGGTTTTCTACGGCCACTGGAGTGCTACATATAGAGTAGCTATTGAACAGTGTCTTTACTATGCATTAAAAATCCTCTTTTTTAGTAGGCAGGAGATATATCTCTAAGATCCAAGCGTGCGATTTACATTTGCTTTCACCTTGATTTGGACTCATAAATTTACAAATGATGAAAAAAGTCACTTTTCAATTCCAGCCGATCATTGCTATACTTAAGACAAATACTCACTAATGATGCAAGGGAAAGCTTTGCACTACATCTACGTGAGAAACACAACGAAGGAGAGTCTGTTTACAAGTGCCGTTTCTGTGATCCATTCATGCAATCAAATTACGTCGCCACCCTCGATATGCATTGTGGAACCAAAACATCACATCTACGGCAATGTCAGTCCAGTTTGCGATAGAAATGTAAAGAACACACAAGACAGAGTAAATTGACATAAGTAGAAATGGCACAAAAACATCCTGAATCGCTGATCATTAACATAAGAACTGCTTTTATTTTACAGGAATTGAAATATTTCCGTGTCATTTCTATGCTAGGAATAACGATGACTTTTTCTTTTCTGAAGGAATAAGAATGATTTTTGTTTCTAACACAAATGCAAAGCAGATTCGCAATGCTCTACGCAACAAGAGCAACTAGCAACTAGTAGTGTGTGGATTATATCACACGGTACTGACAAAGCAGCCGGGTCATATCCGTTATGATAACCTGCTAACTGAACTTTGGAGATCATTTAAAGTTATCGCATAAAAAGTGAAAACGTACAGAAATGTAATAACGGAATTAAAGAGGATTTCTCTTCATTGAGCATACTTTGGGTTACTTCTAATTTGATTTCTCGTGAACTATCGACTTTATCGCAGCTTCCTGCATGTGCTGCACTAAACAAATCCGATTCCACTCCAAAGGCTCCGTAAATCAGCATCCAAGAAAATCCGAAATTTTCCGTGCAATAGCTTTCATTTAGTGATAACTGTGAAGATGCACAGACACAAAAGTTAGAGAAGCATCATAAAAAAGACGGATTAGATGTAGGAGTAAACGCATTTAGTTTGCTGGTTTTAAATCATGCATGAGTAGTCAATGAAGACAAACAGTTAACTGGTAATAAATAGCTTTTTTCATATGCGATGGAAAATCATTCAAAATAAATTAAAGATAAATAAATCTGAGCACCAAGAGGCTAAGTCGACAGGTTTTTTGGTAGCTCCAAAACGGAAGCGTTTAAGATATATTATGTATTCAGAATGGGGCCATAAGGTTGTAAAATCATCCTCAAAGCTCCACTGCTAAAGGACGGATGATAAAAGTTTCAAGCTTGAAATTGTTCCACATGATGTTGCCATGTGGCGCATATGGTACACGCTTGTCAAGAAATCGCATCCTCAGAATAGAAACAAGTGGAATGTTATCAAAGGGTACAAGAACAACACCATACAAATGTCAACCTTTATCTTCTTTTTCCAAACTAAAACAAACCAATCCTGGGTGTGTCTTCTCTAGCCTCCAGTATAGTTAAAAGCAATGGCCCCTCAAGATAGTTAACGAATCAAGCGGCTCCCGCCGGAGAGTAGAAATACATAGCTTGTTCTCTCAAACAATAGACACTTTTTCAGAAACTACAACTCCAGATCTGCCTACATCTGTTGGACGCTGATTGTGTTGTACAGGTAACCAAAATTATAGAAAGAGAAATTTCCCAAAGAAATACGAAGTATAACGTATGTTCCAAACTAAACGCGAGAGCGACGTTTATTCCAAGTTGAATTTGTGCGCTTAACTCCATCATTCTTGTAGTCTAATGGTTCTAACTTTGTCCATGGATAAAAACCGAGTACGCTGTGCTCATTCAATACAACACAAAATCCTATATTTAAACACGATAATGGTTTAAGCATAGTAATGCTTGTGGGGTTGTGTACTGTATAATACTAACTACTGCTAAAATACATACAGCTTTGACTTTTACCAATAAATTAAAATCACTGAAAAAGGCTACAAAGCAGTATTATTTAGTGGTGCTGTTTGCTTCTCAAGTATGTAAAAAATAAATCAATTTTTTTTTTAATTTGACTTTTGATTATTATTTAGTGGTGCTGTTTGTTTCTCAATATATATAAAAAAAATAAATAAATAAAACATTTTTCTCTGTGAATTTTGACTTTGATTTGCTCCTAAAAAGAAAAAAAACGAGGTGAGGAAAATCCGGTGATGCATGCTACTTGTGCGTGCAAATTTTTAAGAGGTTCCTTGAGCACACTGCGCTTGGATTAACCCCACTCGGTTCTTTAGTTTTGCCGACGGAAACTCTTTGCAACCGTTTATCAACAAGCAGATAAGTGGCTGCGGGTTCTAGCCTATCAAAATATATCCCTTTTGTTCCTCTCAGAGAAATTCTCACTTGAAATTAGAAGAGGCATCTCATACGTACACTTGAAAAAGGCGAGACAGTATCCTTCAAGGTGAGGCCAAGGAGACATGGAGGAAACAGCCCGTAACAAGCTGCAGTGCTGCTCAACTTGTCGTGTTGTGAAGAAGACGAAATAGAAATGCTAAAAAGTTAAACGTTTCTAATTAAAAAACATCTCGTTGCTCTAGTTGTAGTTGTTCCATATGTACAAGTAAAATAATGTACACCAACCGATTTTTTTTCTTTCATGAGGTAATTTAAAAGCGTTTCGCGAACCCTCTTTATTTCTATGACCTGAAACGTTGTCTAATAAAGCTGTCTAACAAGCTATCTAGAGTCTAAATAGAGTTTTAGTTGTAATTACACGAAGAAGACGAGCGTCGAAAGATTTCATTTTGGGCTACACACACCCATGTCATCTCCACAAACTTCTGAAAAGCTTCCTGTTTCATTTGACGTTTGTTATTAGCGAAGAGAGTTAAAAAGAGCAATTATTATTTATTATACCAATTACCGTTGAACAAACGGCCAAAAAACAGAGGCTTATTTAGTTTAACGAAAGAACAAAACACAATGTGATTATATGTGACCAACACGAAGACTTAGAAGGTGGGACAAAAATAGACTAAAATGGTAAAGCGACGACAAGATATTTCCGAGGATGACTTCCACCTTTATAATCCACTGGAACTCTTGACTTGTATGATGGTCGAATTTGAATTGTCCAAGAGATTGTCAAAAAGGGGCGAAAGCGAAAATGCAAGAATGTTCGAATCAAGTCGGTAAAAACTAACCGGGTCTCACAGTGGGAGCAAAATTTATTTCTTTCTATTCAATAAGCCTATATCAAATCGATACCGGGACAAAGTCTTTTTAAATTGTTACCAAAAAGAAGTGTAAGATTTACGTGAAGCTTAGCAGACAGCAGGATAAATTATTGCGTGGTTCGGCAATATCACAAAGTCAGACAACACACATCCCTACATCCGGTGTCACTTTCCGAAATACGTCAAGAAACAACGCTAAAAACACGCGTTTCTCCGATACAGCCTTCCCCGTTTACAATTCTAACCTTGACCGTTTGAAAATATTTAGTTAGAGTTAAGAGGATAAGCAAATAATGTCTCAATAGCCGCTATTAATATTTTTTCTGTCAGCTTTTCTTCAGTTCTCTCGATAAGGAAAAAGAAAGTGATACGCCAAGGATATTGCGCGCACTCCCAAATGTCTGTTGCGACCTCTAAACTATAAATGTTCACTTTATTTGTTGACGTTAGACGTGAAAATTGCCTAAACAAAAGCTTTAATTAGGAAAAGACATAAAATCATTTAGCGGTCCAGTCTAACAAGTTTACAATTTGCTTTTGAAGAACAAATAAACAGACGAAACACGGCTGGTCAGTGTAACACCGGTCAAATTTTATCGGGTTTCCTTTGAAGTTACCGCCGCATTTTTGGCAGAAAATTTATGCACGATATTCAAAAGCAGCACCTTCATGTCATTGTCCGATCGCGGCTATTAAAACCAGAAATAATCACTTTTAAAACACAGGATCGTTATATCTTGCGTTTAGCAAGAGATAATTTTTTCCTCCAACTTAAGAATTTGACAGCTCAATCATCATTCACAACTAGCGATACACATCGAAGTATTGATAGGGCAAACACTTCACGATGAAGAGTCAGATAAGCGATTAGCAAAGTAAGAATCGACGGAATCCGCGAAAATTGAGCAAAGCGAACACTTGTCACACATGTTCCGTAAAACGCGAAACGTGCTTAACAAAGGATTCCGTTAAAATTACTCAATATCTTTCTTGGCGTAGTAAAATTACATTTGCGGCAAGTCAGACCAAAGCCTGATATTCTGCAAAAGACAAGAACCAAGCCATTGCTCACGCCCTTCTCCAGATCCTATAAATCACTGCTTATAAAAATTCCACAACCAAACTAGCGATCAAAGCGAATCCCCCTTAGTTCCGCTTGGATTTTATTTCTATCTCTGGAGCATTTTCTAGATGTAAAAACTCTACGGATGATTAATTACACGGATATTTTTCCCGCACGCGACTGAGGAAGGCTACTGTGTTCATTATTGTAAAAGTCTATATAGTAACAAATTGTAGTTTCCTTTCGCGTGCTAGAATCGTGCATGTATTTTAGCAAGATTAAAGACTGAGCTTGAACTGCGTCATTTCGACCAACGGTGTGTAGTTAAAAGGGGGCTAGTTGTTTTCTAATGATTGATGAAAGAGTAGTGTTCGCTAATATCTGTAGCGCTAGTGATAGCACGATAAAGAGGGGATTTATTCTTGAGGGGGAGTAAAAGAGGAAAAATCAGTGCCTACCAAGACGCGTAATACCTTAAATAACGAGACTAAGTAACATTTCATTTGATTATTGCGGTAAATTCATTTTAGCACCTAAAGTCCAATTGGGCAAAATTTTGTTTTGATTTTTTCACAAACTTGCCTCCATTTTGTAAATTCCATTTTTCAAAATTCGGAGACAGGGCTTAAGAAATTTGGTCAAGAGTCACATCTTTAGCGCTCCACTCCCTTGTCCAAAACCTAAACAATATAAGCTTGGACGTTACGAAAGGAAAGCTAGTGTCGGTTGTTTCTTCCAAAAGGATCCTATTGTAATTTTCAGCCTTCTTGTCGAAGAACGTACACAATGGCTGTACCTACGCTTTGCTCAGTAAAGTGTTAACGTACTTGTTAGCAGTCAAGAAAACACATAAGGGCCTTGTATGTTGCGCATTGCATGGATACATATCTGTTGTTTCATAGGTGTAAAAAAACAGTATTTCATGAAATAAGCAAAGAATGCGCCGTAGACTGTTGAGTTATATGACTGTCATTTCCTTTCTCGAGACGAAAGCTACCCACTGTTCCGACATGTATTCCGCAGTCTTCCTGTGATGCACAAGTTTCTGGTGGTATTTCCATGTGGTTAGAGCCATCATCCATCAAATTAGAACACGTTTACTAAATACAAACTTTATAATGGTAGGGGCTGGGATATATCATTAGAGACCACATCTCTCGCGAGTCCTTGAGAGTCGTTTAGGTCAAAGTAGGCCGCTCCAACCACAAACGTTTGAAATTTTCGTTTTGGAATACCGCACGAGTCTCCCTATCTTGTAATAATCGGCTATAAACCGCTTCAATGTTTGTAGAAATGAGGGATAATGTCCATATCTTTGTAAGCAGCGTACCCTGAAGCTATATTACGACTCAATCAGAGCATAAAGTTCTCTCGGAAATGAAATCTACACTCGTGAGACCAAACCTCCCCTTCGCAATTGTCTCTGAGGTTTTGACAGTGAGTTTGAAAGATTGTGCCGTGGGAACGACGTCATTGACTCTACAGTAAACTGCATATCACATGCAAAGGTAGATAACAGCACCAAAGAGGAATTAGGCACTGATTCTACTATCAGCTTCTTGAAATTATACTAGTACTCTCAAGCAACCAGAACTGAACGGTAACTGCAACACTTCTGTAGAAATCAAATACGTAAAACTTTGCCTATATTATCAATGCGCCTGTAATACCGTGAGTTAAGAGAGCAATTTACAACGGAGAACACATAAGTAATCTTGAACATCACTAGATTCACTGAAACGTAGAAAGTTTTAGTCCGACCAAAGGTAACTAGTATAATCTCTTTTCGTTATCGCATGGTTGTAACAACAACAACTTAATTGAATTAGTATAACAGGTTGCGTAAAGTGGCCGTACAACTGTTGCAGGAAGCAATGCTTCAATATTTCAAGAACAATATCTGGCGAAACACCGAGTCAAATACGAAATTTACAACTTTGCACGCACGATCGTGCATCACAATGCGATATTTACCTGCACTCTTGCTTCCGTCAGATCGCAACGCAGCGCCAGTTGCTCTCGCGTGTAAACATCGGGGTAGTGCGTTTTCTGAAAAATACGCTCCATTTCTTCGAGTTGAAAAGACGTGAATGTCGTTCTGTTGCGACGCTTTTTACGCTTCGATGAAGACTCGTTCGTTCCATTCTCCATCTCCATGCACGACTGAGGACTCGGTGAAAGTTGCGATGGACTTCCAACTGGAGGTGAGAACTTCCCTAAATGAGCATAGTAATTGAAACACAAGTGTCAAACATTTAAATGGACAAATTCAATTAAAATTGAAGAACGAAGCATGCAATTCACCACCTATTACAATCTATTACGCCACCTGCTTTCAAAGCGCGACTATTTCGTGACAACTGTACTATAATTCTAATAAAAGAACGAGAAGTAAATTGGGCATTACCCGCTTGCGACTGTGTGTTCAAGGACAGATTGTGTTGTCTTGCTAAATCGCAACTCACGTAGCTCACCGGAGGAACATTGGGAGATGTGGTTCCGCGCGGAATTGCTCCATTCGATGGCACGTAAGGCGAAGACCGCGCGTTTTGACCGATGGAGGACACAAACTCAGCGAATTTTTCCATTTCTCCGTCTCACCAGAGATGACCCAGAAGTAGACTGACTGTAGCGCCGGCGTATAAAATCAATTTGATTTAACCGTCATCACGCGCGCATGGTATTTGTGTGACGTGCGTGACAACCTCAGGGAAGCTCTCGTCCAATCAGAGCCTAGCTGTGGGAATAAGCTCCTTGTTACGAACTCTCTTAGAATCCTCACTATGTCACTAATAAAGATCTTAAAGATAAGAAAGATCGCAAGATTTCTCGATCATTCAATAGATAGATAGATAGTTTATTAAAATTAAAATTGCAGCCAGAGGCTGAATTATATTAATTTTTACAAGAAAGAATAAAATCTATTAATTATAATTCACTGCTATTGGCTAACCCCGACGAATATAAGTCGCCCTTGAGTGACAATGATTGCTGCAAAAACAAAGCAAATGTGCTGGGAGGGAAATTTTTCTCGTGAAATCTCGATTTGGGTTAAGGAACGCAATAGCGGATAGGGGTTTGGCGATTTTCGAGTGCTGAAAAGCAAAGAAGATTTTCTTAAGTCTTTGTTTGAATAACACGAGTATGGCCGTTGGGAAAACACAAAGGCTCGCCGCCTTTCCGGTCGCCACCTCTTGCTGGAAGGCAAAAGCCATATGGAACAGGACTGGCTCTGAGCAGAATTGTATTTTCGTTTGATATGGGGCCCTGAACAAGGTGGCCCGTTTGCTGTTAAACGCTTTCATTAATAACTCATCCCACTTCTGCCGTAACAAGTATCGTAATATCTGGTAATTAAATTAATTATCCGTTTACAAGGTCCCCAATGTTTTGTTTCCCGCGCTTGTTAACTTGATAGTAATATTACAAATATGGACAAACGTGGGAGGGAAGGGGAGTGTGGACAATCCCAATGTTTATTATTGATAGGACCTTCTGCTCGCAATTGCGAGAAACCAGACGAATATTTTGACTGAGATTTTTTGTTTAATCACCAATCAATATTCTCAACTCCAAATTTACTAAGAAAATATTTCTACGGAATTTTTTAAAAAGTTGATATAATAAGCTTTCAGAGAAGTGCCAAAGCAGGGGTGGCGTAGTTCGTATTGGAACTGCTGCCGGGTCATGGGTAGCCCCTTGCACTCTACAATTCAACATAAACTATCATGAGGTAGAACTGAAACTTGGCGGTATAAAGTTGCTGATTAAGTGGCTAAGTTGCTGAATACGTGGCATGCAAGTATAAAATGTGTTCTAGCCAGAGCTTCAGTTTCTCTAAGAGGTATGTATGGCATACCCTCCCTCTCGATGAAGCACGTTTCCCCCCGTTCTCCAACCCCCTGCCGTCTTCAACTAAGAGCCTTGAGAGGATCAGCTCACATCTGTCGGAAACATTCTTTTGTTGTTTCCGCTGTGCGACTGAGAAGTGAATATTTTTATTGTGCTCTTGGATTGTCACCAGGAAGTGTCATGTTTCATTTCTGTTCTATTTTAATGTCACCACGTGGAGACATGTGCGTCTGTATACGTAGTACTGGGAGACTGGTAATTCCAGCCTGCGGACAGACGTCTCCTATTTTAAAGAGACGAAAAAAGTTATGTTCTGAAAACGGCGCAATTTGTTTTCTACATATCTTGGTCAGATAAGTACGTTTGGTCAAAGGGGCTTGTAAAGTTCTGCGTATTTTCGAAATACATTCCTCCTCGCTTATTCAACCCTTGAAAATTTGATTGAGTTTGAAAGTACAGTGTGATCCGGCGATAACTCAAAACATGGAGCAGACTCTCTTTGGTTTTCTCACAGTTGTTTTGTCTTTTTACAAGACCGGAACGAGTGCGCGAGCATAGCCACCTCTTCCTTTTTTCAATAGTTGTTTTTTTCTTTGCGTCCAGCACAATCTGTTACTGGAAAGTGCACTTGAATCAGTGACTGATGGGGTTCAAGCAAATTGAAAACAAATCAAAACAATGTCGCAGGTCTTCTTTTTCCTTCCTGAGACATGTATTGCACACTTAAAGTTGCGTTTTTCATATCGTTATAATGATATCTTGTGAACCCTCAATAGTTCTCTTGGACAAGTTTCTAGCTGTATATTTGATCTATTTTATATCTTAGTTTTGTTCCTTTGTTTGATATCTACTCGTCCTACTGCCACAAGGATCGGTTTGCCGTCTATATTTTATTTCTAGACCGACAGGCAAAACTCACGTCAACCTGCTTTTCAACAACTTTACTGAGCCCGTGGTCTGTTTGTCATCGGAGTTGCTAGGAAACAAGGTGAGTCTTGACGGCGTCGAACACAGTTACGTGGCACTTTCCTGATTAAACCTCCCGTAATCAAATAAATTGGAATTTTTTTCTGAGAACTTTAACAAGGATTTGTCAAAAAGGGAGTTATCCCCACTGATACCAGATTTAAAGTTTTAAACGATGATCCTATACTGATTGAACTATTCAGTTAATGTGCTAAAAATGCTTTCTTAGCTTGGTCAGAACTATTTTAAATCACAACTGAAATATCATTCATCTAAATGGAGCTGGCTCACTGCACGCAAAAAACCTTGATACCCCTTAAAAAGGTGACGTCTTAGGACGTTAAGCTCTCCTTGGTAGCTTTGACCTACCTAACCATGGATAGCAAAGGTCATTAGTCGGGCGTGAAATATTCGTGGCTTTAATTTTTGCAATTTTTTAAAACAGATTTCCACAATCTTGCAAAATACCACTCTTTGAAAAGATCACAACTTTGACAGTCTTTCGCCAAAATTTGGTTTTGGGTTCATGCATTCATGCATTGTAAGAAACGCAAAATTCAATTAATTCCGATCAAATGGGTACGGTCAAGAGTTTATAATCTCTTGCTACAGTTCAACTCAGTAATAAAAGGTGCTTCCTCGACAAACTTCCTGCATCCATTTGACCGATAAGCGATGGTTTTTATTCGTTTCCTAGCGGCCAAAAAAGTGAAAAAATGCTTTAAAAGTGCGGAAAAGCTCACGGAAACTCTTACTACGCAGGCTAATCGCCAGTGTGATGTGCTCTTCCGCGCTGTGGCTAGTTAGTATAATTATGTCCATTTTACACCCTGGCAAATATGCTGGTGTGGTTTCTACCCTTGAGATTTCAAAACTTGAGAGACGCTATTATTAAGAGCAAGTCCGAGACCCGGTTCCTCCCGGTTCCCGCTTCCAAAGCACTGCTTCGACTTCTTTCGGTAGGTTTCGAAAATAAGCACCCAGCACCAAAAGGCTATATCGAGTAATTACTCTAAACCTCGTGTTACACGAGATGAAAAGTCAGCAAAGAAATGACCAAATTAAAAGTAGTAAGAGTACACCGGACAAGAACAAGAGTTTGAACACTAGTCAAGGCTCGGCGACTCCTGTTATTATCCCCGCGGTGGGGACTTAGTCAAAACGAAGATTTGCTGTCTAAAGGTCAAACCGTGCTAAAAGAGTGATTATCCAGAGGATAACAATTTGACCTTGAATCATTTTAGACGGTTTTTTTTTCCAAGACACATAAACACTGAGGGACAAGATCAAGAAAGTCCAAAACTGGCTATTAGTTTTAGGTTTCTATTGGGTCGCAAAATATGTTTCATAGCCACCTAACAGATCAAGTTAAAGCAGTCTCTAATAGCTCCCATTTTAGTTCCCTTTATTCAGTGTTAGTTTAATATTGGTGTGATATTTCTGTGGCATAAATTAATTGTGTGTGTCGGGTTTGATATCGCTGGATTTAGGTACGGTTTGAATGTACGCAGAGCCGAACAAGCTCCGACGATAAATTGAAAAGAACAATTTTTGTTTATGCACAAGTTGAACTTCCGTCTCACAAAATAACTGCGGTTAAACATCACAAAAATAAGATCCCGCAAAACCAAAAATGGACACGCCTCAAGCCAGAGATTCCACAAAACTTGTTTAAAAAATTCCTTAATTTGTACACGAACTGGTAGCGTGGCCGAGTGGTCTAAGGCGCTGGTTTAAGGCACCAGTCTCTTCGGGGGCGTGGGTTCGAATCCCACCGCTGCCACATCATAATTTTTTTTCTTTCTTCCACTGCCCCTTATGTCGATTGGGCGATTTTAACAAGCAAGCATAAAAAGATTTTATTTACAAAAGTATTATTTTTGAACTGCTCGTCCCGGAATAACTACCCTGGCCCAGTGTCAGAGGCATTTAGCCAGGAACAGAACTGAGCATGAGTAATTTTAAGCGGCTGACAGGTCATTAAAATGGCCACACTGTTCTAAGAAATTGTTGGTTCAGTCGTTTTACACAACTGACGCTGGCCCTGGCAAATTTATTTCTTTTTCTTTTTTTGTTTTTTTTGTTCTCCTATTCTTTCTGGTTTAGCCATTGATAAAGCGGAATAGATAATTTTTCACAATGACAGGGACGTAGCAACCACGGGGGCAGGCGAGTACCATCTAGTAAGGAGAGCAAAAGAAAACAAAAAGAAAACTAACTGACTCTCTTCAGGGGGCTTACAAAGACAACTTTGATAAGTGCTTTGACCGACTAACCTTTTGACAACTGATTTTGCTAATAAAACGACAAACGTGACAACGGCACTGCAGTGTCAACATCCTTTCTGCTCTCCAAACATTTCTAAAAGAACAACGCTTAGGAGAATCTATTTTAATTTCTCGACCAAATTTCGCCCCAGTAATCGCTTTTTAATTCCGCCGACTTTTTAGCTTGATTATGTATGAGGAGAAGTGAAATATTGTTTACCCCCGGGCTTAAACAGGATTACAACAGGTTTTGAGCTTAAAAGCTTATTAGCAAGTCAATTATTTTAATTACGTAAACGTTTATTGTTCTAATAATTTATAAGATCGTGTGTTCTCACAAAATGTCTTTTTAATCACCGATAAGCTGTTATGGAAATCAATTAACTAACTGATCGTGCAAATCACTGTCAAACCACGGACTGACCTATAGTTGCCATTTATCCCTTAAAAGTGATTTTATGGTTATCAACTGATTACTTTGGTTTGTTTTTCTAAATAATTTCGATGTCATCTCCTGCATCAATTATTCTTGAGCGGAGTACTTCAAACAAAGGGAAAACAAAACTAATAACTCCGAATTTGAATGACAAGGTCATAACTTGATTGCTGTCACACCCGCCTGATCTGTGCTCACTGTTAACTCTTTCGGGTCAGACGTTCAAGCTAAACATGCTTGAATGGGATTGAAATTATTTTACAGACCTCCTGCGCTTAAGGGAATGTAGTTGCTCCTTTGGAGTCTGTTCTCAAAACCTTTCCGCGCATCTCTGCGAAAGCTGCCATAGTTTCGTAATGTTGACCAGGAGGGATTCGTACAAACAGACAGATGCCAAAATTGCGTTGCTAGGATCAAGAAATGTTGGAAAGTCAGGTGCGTTGATTTGTTGTATTTGTCACTGTACGTTGTAAGGGCAAAATATCCAACAAAAGAATGCGCTGAGCCCGGCGCTGAGATAGAATACGCCCGGAGTTAAAGATAAATAAACAACCCAGCTATTAAGATGTGTTTGGTATAATTCAACATATAAGCTTGCAACTTCATTGCATGCAAGGAGCTCTTTCAACTGAATAACAGTTTGCGTCTGTGTTCTTTTTTTTTTCCAAGACCAGAGGCGCCATATATAAAATTCCGACAGTGACCTTGCCGTTCATCATCTATAATAAAAGTAGTTAAAGGAAAGAAGACAATACCGAAATAGGCTGGGGTCATCTTGAGCCGAGTGAAAAAGGTCGGCTTTGATTCCTTAAACGTAGGATTTTGACATATCAGCATCGCAAGAAGATTCTGATCTTTGTAGATTTCCTCCTGGCGATAGAAAAGGATAATAAGTTATGTCATTCTTTACCTCCATTCTGTAATGTCAAAAAGTTTAAAAAATCGATTGTCATTCCAAAGACAAGCCACGAACATTCTTGTACCAACAGGCACCGTAAATGACCGTATGTACTTATTCAAGTCCTTGGTTTTTCTGACACGACTGGTTAACGTTATTTTCAAATTAAAACTCTTTCATTAGTCAAGAGTAAACGTTTTCAGTAGCCGTACGCTAACTGTACGGGCCGAAAGTCTTTCTTTCTGTGACTGGGCCATATCTCTAGTTTCCGATCAGTGACGGATGCGGCCAACAAGACTTTGAACGGAAGGCTCTATGTAAGATTCAATGCAACTGATATTTTCTATCCTGACATAATTTCGGATAACTTTATCGCTTTCGTGTATATTTCTCTAAAAAGTATGCTCCTGTCATATTGGCATCTATTCAGCAGGAGCAAAACTTTTATAGATTAATTAGACATATCAATGACACGATCGATCATAATAAATTTGTTTTGTTAGACTTCCTGACTTCAAGTCACAACACAATGCAAATATTACAAAAATAATTAAGCATCTCGCCACGATATCACGGTATATAAGAATTAATTTCAATATCAAATGTAATTTAGCTAGAAAAAGGTCCTCGCGAGTGCAATCTTAACCATGCTCTAATTCAATGGCAAACTTAATCCCAAATCTACAAACACATTTGTTTTCACATTTCACATTTGTTTCCTAAACCATTTGCTTTTTTTTTGGTGGTAATAGACATAAAAGTTAACTGGTCTTTATGGTCAGATTTCTCGAGGGTTTCATCCTCTCGTACTCGCTTGAATATTCTCCTGTTAATAAGAGGTAAACGTGGTCATTTTCATGTGAAAAGTTGACTCGAAGTGTAAAAAGAACAACCAGTCGAAAGTACTGAGAACAAAAGTTGTTTTCAAGAGCGGCAACTGCAAAGGAATGTCTAAGAATCAATTATTTATTGTTTTTCTTTCTAGCTGTCAAAACAAAACATTTCAATAGAAATCAAAGGCTGCCAATTCGTTGTATTCCTCGACTTCTGAGTACTGAAAATCTCGTACTATGCTCTAGTGAGAAAATTAAAAATTGATTATCTGTTCTTGCTAGCATCGGCTCTCAGTAGTGGCACTCGAGATAACGTAAAAGACACCAGCAAAGTTGGTGGTTTCGTTAAGCTATTAAATACAAGCATCAATTAGAGATTTTATCTTGAAAACAAAATAATCCGTTTAGTCTCTCTAAACGGTATTAATCTACCATTGTCACTATGAGTGTCCTTTTGTGTTTAAGTGTATTGGGAGTTATCTATCAGATCGACGGCGACAGAATAATTTCCTTTTACTTAACGACAATATTGAATCGTGATTTTTAGAATTAGGTCGCAAAAATGCTCATAAATCAAGTTTTAATCAGCAGTATTCACTAAACATACCTTGGCAAAAACACGAGAGGTGCAATATTGGTTAACAGGTTGAGTCCTAAAAGTTTTTTACTATTTTTTTTTTTCATCTTTTCCTTTTTAATTGAAGGAATTGCATCGATTTGAGTGATATAGGTGTAATGTTTTTATTTTATCTGTTGGATAAATATACTGAAGTAAAATTAGTCAATATTTTCTCGGTTAGGAATTAAAAGAATCTATCTGACATTTATTTCTTGGTGAAACACTAAAAGAATTCCAAAATGTGACGTCAGGACTCCCCGGGAGGTCACTTCTCAATCAAAACTTTATTATTTTTCTTAAAATACAGTTTAACTTTAATATACCTTTCGTTAATCGTTCTTTTGTATCAGCTAATGGAAATGATAGCCTTCCTGAAAGGGCCACAAATGCATGGAACCGTAAAATTTCGAAAAGAATGACCTCCCGAAAGAGAGCGACCCTTCGATGGTCTTGAGTAATAAAATTTGACAGTTGTTGGAAAATTCTGAAAGTTAGCGACAACCCTTCGAAAATAACACTGCTCACAAGTAACTTGGCTATCTGCACGAAAAAAAAAACGGTTGTAAGTCTGGCTTGGAACCAATTAGTATAAGGGATGACAACTTACTGAGCTTTCGAGAGATACCAAATACATCCGAAACAACTGCCTGTTCTGCCGTTAGGGACGGACCATTAGAAAAGTGATGGGAAGGGGGGTGGGGGATTTTTAGCCTGCCAGAATTTTTTTTTGGCCCATTTCCTGTGCAAGAATTTTTGTTTTGGCTACAGCCCGATGCATGATTTTTTTTTTTGACAAAATATTTTCCTTATGCACAATTTGCATTGAAAAAACAATGCAACTTTGTTTTACTAAATACATAGCTTGTACTGTTACGTTACTTTACATTTTTAAGTTTATTTTATTACAAAACACCTTTTAATAATAATGTTCGCTTTAAAATTTAATTTACTGAAGGAGGTTTCAAAAGTAAATAGCGATTTATAGTGAACAATTGTGTAATATTATTGATATATATGTATGGATTTTTTATAAAAGACGTATTCATATGAAATGACTTGATACAAACAGTGGTGTCCAGAAAGATTAATTTATAAAATATACACTACATACACTGTTATTTCCTTAATTTAAAAACAATTCTTTGCAAAAACGTAGCTGATAAATTTGCCTTTAAAACTTTTGCCTTTAAAACTAGTGATTGTAATAGTATTATTATCATGTACTGTTTAATAAACGAGCAGGAGTGTTTTATCGGGTTTAAAACCACGAGGCGTAGCCGAGTGGTTTTAGACCCGATAAAACACGATCTGCGAGTTTATTGAACGGCTTCAAAAAACGATCTCATAGAACATGAACTAATGGTGCCATTTTCCCGTGCTATAACTTTATTCCATTGTCTCATCAAGAGAATGTCAAAATCGATCTCACAGAATATAAAGACATTCTTTCATGTTTTGTAGTTCCTATAGTCTTTGAAAAGAATAAAAAGTTTTGTTTAATGAGCTTCGGACCATTTTCCCGTGCTGCTAGTTCATGCTGCTAGATCTGAAAAGAATTATAAGATTAGATGATTTGTATAGTGGAAACTTCATTCAATAGTGAGCTCGATGAGAACATTATGGCTTCGAAGCACAAGCGGACGTTTCGCAAACCCAAAAATGCTGAAGAAGAGAAACAACTGCTGGAAAATGCCGTACCAAAGTCAACACGTTCCGTCAATAAGTGGGCTATGAAGATTTTTTCAGAATGGCAGTCAACAAGAGTAAATAAGAAAGCTTCTGAAGAGCCGAGCAGTTGTACTAATGACACATCACAAATTCAAGACTTGGAAACCGACGTGCTTGATATGACGGCAGAGTTGGATTGATGGTAATTTACCTCATTACTATTCTTTATATAAAATGTTACCCTCATTAGTATTCTTTATATAAAGAATACTAATGAGGGTAACATTTTATATAAAGAATAGTAATGAGGTATATTACAATCAGCCCCGCTTTCCCCTGGGACTGAAATCAAATGCCGCCACCAGGCTTTTTAGATTGTTGATGTATTACCGGTTTTAAACAAGCATCCACGTGACTCATTTGCGTGATGTAATTGGTGGAAATGATCATTAATTATTCATGAGTTTTTGAAATCAAAATGATAGATTGCTCTCCAAGTTTTTATATATCTTTATATACATACAATGTATTTATTTTAAATTTGATATCATTGAATACATCCCGATATTTATTTCAAGTTTTATATCATTGAGTACATATTTATTTAAAAATTGTTGACAGTTGCTTTTCGCGTTTAACCCTTTCACTGAGTGGCAGAAGAGAATAATTAACAAAAAATTCCAAATTTCGTTTTATAAAAGCCTATTCAAAATATAAACAGTTTTATGCAAAAAGACTAAATATTGCATCCGATTGTAATTGTATTATTATCATATTAAAAACGTTGCTGTTCAAGTTTTGACATTGTTGCAAACATTTAATTTAAAAATTGTTGTCAATGTTTAACACCAAGAAAATAAAAGAAAGTGAATTTGGGTGTGATTGTTTGTTGCTTTTTATTTTTACCTGGCAAGTGATTAATTACCTTTTTATTCCACGAGAGCGTTGTAACAAGCTTCAGCTCCTGAGCTTGTCGTGTGTTAATAATTTACAGTTTAATAGACTACGCTTATTCGAACTCAATTATTTTGAATTTCCCGTTATTTTAAACTTAAACCAATTTCCCTTCGGCTTGGATTTGCCCTTCACTCATTTACAATCGGTTATTTTGAATTCCCGCTATTTCAAACTTTTTTGTTTCCCCTGACGGTTTAAAATAACGGGGTTCAACTGTAGGACTATGACTATAAAAACAACAAAAAACTTGTTCCAGGCGAAGGTATCCCCCTCCCGACAAAAGAAATATTAATTATGAAAACAATATTTTATAGCATCCTGGAAGAGCCCCAGAAAATTTCCAATTCTTTAAACACTGGAGACACTACTTGAGCACTTTGGCAGAACGAATTATGGTTTCATATCAAAATGAGGCCCATCTTGTGCATGAATTTTTTTTTCGGACATTTTCCCTTGCATGATTTTTTTTTCGGACATTTTCCCTTGCATGAATTTTTTTTTGTTTTTTCCCCACCCCCCCCCCTTCACTTTTCTAATGGTCCGTCCCTTATTAATGTGAAGAGTAAGGGCAAAATAGCTAAAGACATATTTCTTTGAGACAGCGTAGTTTATTTGTCATCCACATTCATTGTACGCATGTTTTCATATTTGTCACGATTTCTCTCAGATGAATAGGCTCATAGCTCACCTAAGGTGCATGTTTTCGGCCACCGAAATAAATCCCCCCCCCCCCCACAACGAAAGTAGCGGTAGTAAAAGAAACTACTACATATACATCCCGAAGTAAATGAGGGTCTTCACCTTTGAAAGTTTACGGTGGATGGAAAGCGCAAGATCATGGCCTAACGGAGTTTAAGGCGACTTGCGACTCATTGTGAACAACGGACTTACGCATGCTTGCGCATGCTTGCGTCGACTTTGCGCGAAGTTTTTTTTTTTTTACTGTTTGGCCACCAACAAAATAAAGTCGACGCAAGATGGTCTGAGTTTGTCTCAGTATTGCGACTCCGTTTGGTTTACAATCGCAAGTCATCTCCAAACGGTAATATATGTCTTGGAAACAGATGCCCTGCTTGTCGTTTGTTCGGCGAAATATTAAAGCTTATTTCAGTAAAAAGACAACAAAGCGACGTATGTCTTTCACAGTCCCCTGGTCGCACAGGTTTTTCTTTCTTTTATTCAAACGGAATTGAGCTACGAAGCAACAAAAACTGAGACGAGACAAGAGATCTCTGGGACCCGAGATCACAGTCACTTTGCGTTAATAGTACCATACACTTCTTTGTTCTCCTGTTCAGTAAAATATTTGACTCAAAATGAAATACTCCCGCCAGTCCAATCCCAGACATCCTGGAAAAATCACGCATCACGCGAAAAGGAGTCTCTGGTTAGTATGTATTTGAAGTTTTTCAAGTTCTTCCGCCTCCCTTTAGCCCTGGCCCACCGTCACTCTAAATCTGAGTTTTTGATCCAGACCTGTTGGCAAATATTTAAAACAGCACCTGATCAGCTTCCTTCGGAACTTTGGTTTCTGCTCTAAGTTACCTAAAATACCTCTTCAAATCCCCTCAGATCACTGAAAATTTAAGTTTTCTATTTCCGTTTGAAGTCACTCGAGCTAACATGATTTCCGGCTTTAGCGCATTAATTGCTTCTTTTTCCTCGGGTTTTTTTAGTGTCTCTAAACCAACTTAAACTCGATTTCTTGGTTTTCTGCTGGGACTTGAGATGGAGTGGTAGAAAAGTTCTCGCACCATTTAACGTCAAATGGTCGGAGTGTGAATCTGGGTCAGTACCAGAGACTTTTGTTCCTGGGCCCTCGTAACTTGATCAAAAATAAAACACATACAGCGGTAATAAACATTATAAACTTACGCATTTTTATATAAACTTGACGTTTCGCATGCTAGTCAGCATGCATTTTCAAAAGTGACCGTTACAATTTTGACAAACCATTTATATAATAGTGATAAGGGGTCTAGAACCAAGATTAAGAAAACAACTAATCTTAACAGTGAATCTATAAAAAGCTACAGCTAATTAATAAAGCATCAGTTTCTCACTGCTGACGTTGACATTAAAAACTGATTAAAACTGATTACCACTGCAAAATCAAAGAAACATTGTTAATCCAAGAACTGAAGCCAGCTGTTAATGTCAACGTCAGCAGTGAGAAACTGATGCTTTATTAATTAGCTGTAGCTTTTTATAGATTCAGTTAAGATTGTTTTCTTAATCTCGGTTCCAGGCCCCTTATCACTATTGTATAACTGAAAGGTTTGTCAAAATTGTAACGGTCACTTTTGAAAATGTATGTTGACTGGCATACGAAACGTCAAGTTTGTATAAAAATGCTTAAGTTTATAATGTTTATTACTGCTGTTTGTGTTTTATTTTTGATCAGTACCAGAGACTTTCTTATCGCGAGCTTCTGTAGCGCTGCCACGGGCCAAGAGGAGGATCGAGGAACGCATGGACGCGGGAGCCGGAGAAACGCGTCTGTCACTCAGGGTAACAGAATTACAGAGAAAAAATATGAAATAAAAACGATACATGGGTAGGGTATTGCAAATATTTAAAAATAATAGTTAATAAAAAAAAAACGGGAAAACGACAAAACCGAAGCAAGAATTTTAAAAGAAAAAACAATGGATGGTACAATGTATATCAAAATAACAAACATCTGATCCAAAATTTAATCTTTATAGCTATGGCAGTTATACTTAAACTTCTCATACTAAAATGTCAGTAAATTCTTTTCTCACATATTCCTGGAGAAAAACTTTGATGGATATCGTCAAAAAATTCCATCCCAGTTTTAATTGGCTTAAGCAACAAACGGTTACATTAAGGCCATTCAGGACGGTGTTGCAAGAAATATCTGCCTTCTTTTTTCCTTTCTGTAGCCGTTCTTATGGGAAAGATAACTTAATACCCCTTTATCTTGACTTCTGACCGTTATCTTATATTGAATTGTGCATTATAAACTTGATGAATTCCGCCGGAATGTTTTAAGTTTTAACAGTCTTGGCACTTGCCCCTTTAAGTAAAATTAATGACACTAGCTTAACAGAGAGACTTGTAACTTGAGTAGCTGTTATTACGGCGAAATAGGCAAAATACCAAATCTGTGATTTAAAGTGATTTAAACCAAAAATCTACATTGATATCATTGCCCTGTTCGTATCCTGGCACCTTGAGCGTGTTGTATTAATGCACCGATCAATTCGAAACTTCAACATCCCCCCCCCGGGGCATACCCCGGGCATTTGACTGTGCATCGTGCCCGGGGAGGGGGGAATTTAAACGTTGCGTTGAAAGGGTGGGGAATTTGAACCGGATTTATCTCTTGTTCTGACGTAATACGCCCGTGAGTTTTTTCGGTTTTTACAGGGTTTGACGGATTTACAAGATAGAATTTCGCTTTGGTTAGTGAATAACTCTTTCAAATGCGTCTTTAAAAGAAGTTTGAAGGTATCATTACGGCATATCTCTCTCTGAAAAACGTGTAAAGTGTTTGATTGAAGACGTAATTGGCTTGGTGAAGAGGTATTTCAGTACTAATTGGTGGGGCATTTGAACGGCCTTTTTGCCCCAAGGGGAGGGAATTTGAACAAGCCAATCTTCAAAAGTTCAAATGCCGGGGGGTTGCCCGGGGGGGGATGTTGAACTTTCGAATTGATCGGCGCATAAGCTGAGAATAAACATGCAACTTTTAACACGCGCTCGGAAGTGCGGCAGTGTCATACCTTCAAAGATCGACATTACATGAAGACGAATATTATTTCATTCAAAATTGCACAACTTTTGAAGTGACTTTTTGAGTTTGAATCGTTAATTTAGAGGGAAGTCTGATTCTCTTTTTGTCTCTGACAGCAATTGCAGTGAGATTTCTTACGAAGCGTTTCATTGGGGAATACGACTCATCTCAAGGTAATGGAGTTCATTTCTATAATCATGCAGGAATTAAACTTCATTTCACAAACAGCGAACAAAAACAAGCAGTTAGCATGTATTTAATCAGATAAAGAGGGGGCGCGGTGCCGTAGTTGTTAGCGCGTTGGACTTCATTTGAAGGTCAGGGGTTCGACGCCCAGTCCTTACCATGGTGTTGCTTCCTTAGACAAGAACCTTTACACCACATTGTCTCTCTCCACCCAGGTGTATAAATGGGTACCGGCGACATACTGCTGGGGGTAACCCTGCGATGGAGTAGTATCCCATTCAGGGGGGGGGGGGGGAGTAGCAATACTCTCAGTTGTTTCATGCTACAGAAACCGGGATAAGCTCCGGCCGTGTGAGCCTCCTTGGCTCTTGTGCAACTTTACCTTTACCTTAATCAAATGAAAGGTCAAGGATAGGTTTCTTGGACTCCCTATTCCGCTCTATGCCCTACAAACTCGCAAATAGGGTAGCAGGGTATGTGCCATTCGTGACTTTCCCTTATTGCACTTATGGGATCTTCAACATTGAGTTCCCGTCCACATCAGTGTGTATCAAACGCATTACGTCCCCCTTCCACTTGGCGATTCCATTGAAATGAAAGGTAACGAGTAGTACTTTCCTGTCAGGAGCATATGACAGGGCTTATTCTAGAAATTGGCCTATGAGGGCCCTTTGGGCCCCCTTCTGTAATTTTAGGGGGCCCTTTTTCAAGAAAGAGGGACCAAGAAAGGAGCGACTGGGAAGGCCTGGACTCGAGTAACTGCAGAATCCCGGATGTTTGTCTCGTAAAATAATGGCTCTCTTCGCTGGCAAACAGTGACTTTCCCTGTTTTTTTTTTAATTATTACTATCGTCATTATCGTTATATATGCATGGAAGAAAAAAGAATAACTCAGAAGCAACTCAAGGAAGTGCATGCCCAGAATACGAACACAGAAACAAACGAAGAAGAGAAAGGCAATTGAGAAAGTAAGAGGCTATAAATTTCGAAGTAAATAGAGCGGCGGTGATATCAAACTTATCGTCAGTGATGTTTTCGAATACCTTATTTTAGAGAATTAGCACTTATCCTTAGCACAATTTTTTTGCCCCCCATTTGACCCGCCAACGTAAATTTTATGTAGTATTTTTTTTCGAATTGTGGAAATCCCGCAAAGCCGCGCTCTGAGACAAGACAAGAGACAAGACAAGAGATCTCTGCGTGGGACCCGAGTTCACAGAGGAACTTTCTGTCACTTTGGTAATAGTACCATACACTTCTTTATCTTGCTCTCCTGTTCAGTAAAATATATGACTCAAAATGAAATACACCCGCCAGTTGTAGACTATCTTAATGTTGGACTCAACCAATCCCAGACATCCTGGTAAAATCACACCACGCAAAAAGGAGTCTTTGGTTAGCATGTACTTGAAGTTTTGCAAGTTCTTCCGCCTCTCTTTAGCCCTGGCCCACCGTCAATCTAAATCCGAGTTTTTGTTCCAGAGACCTGTTGGCAAATATTTAAAACAACACCAAATCACATCCACATCACTGTATCAAACGCCTCCTTTTGCTGGAGAACGTAGCTCGAGGCCTTACGGCCCCCTTCCACTTGGCGATTTCACGTTTGAATCACTCGCACTCTTGCTAATTCACATTACTGAAAACGCTGAATAAAATGGAAATTTTTGCTTTGAATAATTTATTCAGCAACAAGGGTAGAGTACCTTAACAGGCCTCCAGCTTTACTGCAATGTTACAACTGGGATTTCTCATACAGTTGCAAGACAGTTTTGAGAACAGGACAGCTACTCAATAGAAAGGAAATGGCAGCAGTTATATCGAACCTATAACACACATGGCACCAAATCATATCAAGAGTCGACAAGAGTTCAGTGCAAGTATTCATACTTGTTAAGAGCACACAAGATCGCTGAGAATCTCACTCTCACGTGACTGTGAACACATGTGCTCTCTCGTTTGGAAACGCTTCCCCGTAACACTCCTTATCCTTTCTTTCAATACAGATACAAGTATTATAGCTATGACATTTTTGGCAAACATAAATCTGGTCTTCTAATCAGTTCACAATTTTCCCTATATTTTTCGTCTAACAGATTCTACGTACCAGTCCACCGCTACAATAGATGATGATCAAGTCAATTTGGAGATACTAGACCCAGGTCCTGAGGTTAGCAATACAAAAGAAAACAATACAAACAAAAATCACAAAACAAAACATAAATGAGTGTATTTTATAGCTTAGTCTTCTTCTTTCTGTAATTTTTGTCCGCCTGTGTAAATGTTTCTTTGCCCGACTGAGTTATTGTTACTCCGAACTCCTTTCCCTCAAATCTTATTTTGTGCGAACTGTGATAACTACAAGGCTACTAGTGACTCAGAAGAGCTAAGCACGAGAGGTTTTCTAACCTGCAAGTAACAAGCTTAATAGTCTCGCTGAAACTGATACCGCACGATGTAGAGCCCTTGAGACATTATGGTTACTATTCCACACTAAGTTGTCTTTCACGGCTATAAAGCTGAACTGCAATTTAACGGCTGGGATTTTTGCTTTTCCTTTCAGTCTACTGAAGAACCTACAGTAGAAAGTCGGGCGATTTGGGCCGACGCATTGATGCTCGTCTATTCGATAACTGATCGGAAAAGTTTCGAGGAACTTGGAGACCTCTACAACCTCATCGTCCCATTCAAGCAGAAACCCACCGCCGTCATCGTCGGTAACAAATCGGACCTCGAACACGAACGGCAAGTATCCGAAACCGAAGGAGCTTTGCTGGCGGAAACATTGAAATGCATGTTCTTTGAGTGTTCGGCATCCGAGGGATACCAGAAGATTGCTGAAGCTTTTCATGAGCTGTACAGAGAAGTGATGAAGAGGAAAAAGGAGAGAAGAATTTCTCTTTCACCGCGCCCGCTACGTGCACTCGGCAAAGTTTTCCGGAGAAATAGCAGCAAAAATTTGTTATTGACACCTGGAACTCTCAGCACGTAAAGAGAAACTGTTCGAGCTATTACACTGGGCAGTGTGCGTATAGTTTCTCTTCCGAAGTTTTTGGTTCCAGAATTTTTAGGTCCTATTGTTCAGCACTAAGCAACACACAACGCGTCAAAGCAATGTTAAAATAACACGAAACCACTACCAATAAGAAAACAAGTTATGTCAAATTCACGTGTCAGCAGATAAAAGGTCTTGAAAAGTGCTTCCATGTGACAGTGTTTCTTTCAGAATACTTTGGAAAGTCACACTTGGAATCTTTTTTTCTATTTTTAAGCTTAAACACCTCCAAGCGTGAAAGGGTGTCTGATGTGGATTTCTCAAGTAGGCTTAAAATGGCCGCTAGCGAAACAAACTGAGGGGAAACCGGCCTTTCTTGTTTATCTATCACCGGCTCGGAGGCTGATTATAGGGTTAGAAAGTCAAGAACACCGGATTCTGTCCTGTGGTTTTCCATAATGTCCTTTGTCATGTCTGCGACTGGATCTTGCCAAGAAGGTGTTCTATTTGATTGGCCATGACAGGTTGACCTTTCCGCGTTCGTCGGTTCAAGCGGCCAAACGTTTCTCGGCGCTTCTTCATTTTCTCTCGAACCTCTTCTCTATGTTTTTGTATCATTTCTTCTCTTTCCTAGATTATGAAAAACAAATTCAAAAGAAAACTTCAAAATACGGCAGTCGACCTATCTATTAATGCTTTCGGAAAACAAGTTCGTTACTTTTACCATCTGAAAATGTTTCGGAAGTGTTGTAATTAGGGTTAGCCTCTTCCAGGCGTTAAGTTTGTGGCGAGCAGCGAAAAAGCGCGCGCAAAAGAAAAATCGGGTGCAAGAGAAAAAAGAACGAGGGGTCCCTCAAAGACGACTCTAGCGCCCCTTTTCGCTGCTCCGCACCATCTAAACGCCTGGAACAGGCTAAATTAGAGTTTTCGACAAAAGCACCAAAGCCGTAGACACCCAGCATTAAACATCATGGTGAGGGTTAACGTCTTACCATCAACGAAAAATTCCTTGTAAGTCAACATGTCGTGAACATATTGTGCCAGCACACACTTTATCTGGTAATACAGGTTTTACTATAACGTTAAAGCTCAGAGACCACCTTTATGCAATATTTTTAGGATCGGCATTCCTTTGAGGGTGCAAGCTTTTGTCCTGGTGTTGTGGCGATCCGTGTTTTTTAAGACTATATACTTAAAGAAGGTTTCTAGTTTCAAAACGTTGTCAAACAAACCTTAATTTGCTCCTCTTTTTCTAGTTTTCTTTTCTTGAATGCACTTTCGGCTGCTGTAAATCTGTTGACTGGTTTTTGCTTCCTTAAAAGAAGTGAAAAAGGAAAAATGAAATAAAGCAAGGAAGCGACCCCCAAATTACTCAGATTGTACTTTTTTTTTTTCAAATTTTTAATTATGTCTGTTTACCTATAACAGGGAGCGAGATCCTACTTACAAGTAAGTTCCTGTAGATTCTATTACATGTAACGTCCTGAAGGACCCCACACCCTACTATATAGGATCCTACAGGATGTTACATGCAATAGAATCTACAGGAACTTACATGTAAGTAGGATCTTATCAGGATCCTGGGTTAGGATCCTACAAAATCCTATCAGGATCCTATTAAGACCCCGTGCAGAATTTCTATCAGGGCACGTTTATAGGGGTCCCAGGGGCTGGGGCACATGTGATCCTAATGTAACTTCTAAAGGCATTTTTTCACCCAATAACATACCGGTACTTTTTTACTTCCAGTACACATAGATTGTAATATTTTCAGAAAACTTCACACCTTTTATTACTTTTTATTTTTGCAAATCAACACTGATGCATTCAAATTTAACCCATACATGCTAGGATCCTGCTGTAGAATCTGGCTGAGGCTGCAAATGCAAATACTGTAATAATAACACAGACATTTAGAAATTTGGACTTACCATTGATGGCTTCGTTTTCTGTTTTCATCTATGCAACTGTCTGAGCCTGTCTGGCTGTTTAGTTTGTCCTGTTTTATATAAGTGATTAAAAGCTCTTTTAAGTAAACTTCAACTCTCATAGCCAAACTTCACTTCAAGCACAATGTAGTTCTTAGTTTTGACACTGAGCGAAACCCAGTGGCGTGACAATGCAAGTAAAAGGAACTGAGAAGTACTTTTTGTTTGTAAATATTATATTCCAGTATCAATTTTGGTAGTTTTTCTCCATTTTTGAACTAGTTCTAGTCCAGTAGACTCTTGCTATCGAACAGTTTTGGTTTTCCCTGCTTGTCCTAGCTAGCGGGAGCCTGTAGTTTATTTCTAGATACTCGAGTCTTGTCAAACTTACTACTTCAATTAATCTCATGATTAGCTTGCCAGCTTGGCTTTCCTCGAGATGTACCAGCAGTATGTCTTGCACTCAAGGCATTTTTGGGAGTAAAGGGGTTAACACAGAACTGAAGTAGAATGATTCCCAATGCCTAGAGCTGTATCTCAGTGTTATCCAGGCTTCAGGATCTCAAGCTAGGAACACTTATGACAAGTGCTTCATTGACAGACATGAATGCTCAATTAATCACAAACTACTGTGGTAATGAACACTACTTTAAGATAATTTGGTGTAACTTAATCTTTAAAAATTGCCATTAAGGAGATGCGATATGTTTATATTTAGGATGTGGTATAACTGGAATGATGTCTTGTTGCCAAACTGGTGGGCTTATAACTTGAAGGAAGGAGCGGGGGGGGGGGGGATAAGTGGATAGACAACCAGGATTTCACAGTAGATTTACAAACAAAATGCTTCATACTGTGCTGGTAAGCTTTTGTCACAAGTACCAAAAAAATCCTACAGTGTATAAATTATTGCATGAGTTGCTTAGGGGAAGAAAAACAAAAAATATGATCTTGAAATGGGCAATTTAGAAAACGTTTTGGTCACTGGGGAAAGAAAATTTAAAATACCCATAATAATAATAATAATTTATTAATTTAGATTGCGCTATTTAACATAAATATGATCAAGAGCGCATTACAGAGTATCTAACTAATAAAAATATGAATACCTATCTAAGTTACATAATATGTACAATTTATAAATATATACAATCAAATATAGGAATAATAATAGATACAAATAGATATAAAATACAGAAATATATAAATGGTAATAATAGAAAATAAATATATAAAATTGAGTATGTCTAAAAACTGTTAATTGCTAGTCTAAACAAATGTGTCTTCAGTTGGCTTTTGAAACTTGAAATGCTTGACATGCTGCGGAGGCTTGCAGGAAGATTATTCCATAGAGTAGGCGCAGCCACGCTGAATGATCTATCCCCAAAAGACTTCTTCATCCTACCTTTGGGATGCATTAAACATACACCTTCATTGGAACGTAATGAATAGCGCGTATACCTCAGCAGTGTAGAATGTAAGGTAGCTTGTAGGGATAAAGGGATCATTTTGAAGTTGGGCTTATAACTTGAAGGAAGGAGAGGAGGGGGGGATAAGTGGATAGGCTTTACAACCAGGATTTAACAGTAGGTTTACAAACGGAATGCTTCATACTTTGCTGGTAAGCTTTTGTCATAAGGACCAAAAACATCCTACAGTGTACTGATAAATTATTGCACGAGTTGCTTAGGGGAAGAAAGACAAATATAATCTTGAAACGGGCAATTTAAAAAACGTTTTGGCACTGAGGTAGCTTGTAGGGATAAAGGGATCGTTTTGAAGTTTTACTTCGATCGTGTTACAAACCTGTTCGTGAGATGTTTCGTTGGAGAAGCGTCCTGGGTGATTTAGAGTTGGCTTAGCTTTGTTCCCTGAAGACTCATGCAGCCTGTGCTCTTCCCGAGTTTTTTTGAGGAGCTTTTTGTACTCTCTAACTGCAATTTTCTTCCGTTTCTCGACAAAAGCGTGGCCTACAAGACGAAGCTTAAAAGTTAATTAAAAGCTCACAAAACATCATCATGCCAGCTAGGATGGAAAAACGAAACATTCTATGGCCCAATTTACACCTTTTATAATATTTTACATTAATCAAAGCGCTCACCTTTTTCTTTATTCCCTATTTTTAGTAAAATATCTGGTTTTCTCCAGCGGCACTTTGATCTTCCCTTAGATTTTGTCGTTTGTTTCTTCTGCTGTTTGTTTCCTCTCTCTTCGTCCGCCATTTTGATTTGTTGAAGTTTCCGCTTTCTATTGCATTGCGGGCGCGTCTTTCCAAAGCCATTCCCAGGGTCTCTCGGTCTTTCAACTACCGGGCATTTGCGATCAATTTATCATAGAGTTCTAGCTTCCAGGCTCTCAGATAGTAGGGACGGCACGAGAATTGGAAAGGGAACGTGAAAATAAGACGTGCGGAAACTGGAGAAAAAGAGGGCGGTGTCTATTCACAGCCTCCACGCGTTTTTTGCGCTCGTTTCCTCAAATCGCGCTTTCCCCACTATCTCGGAGCCTGGAACAGGATATAGAGTTCATGTAGGATAGACAACGATTTCTATCAACTCAAGAAGCCAACAGATGGCTTAAGATTTTCTGAGACGTTATGGTGCTCTCGAGCTCGGCGTATAACTGAAAAATGAGTTACAGTTTCCTGTAGAGGCACGCAATTTTGTGCTTAAAACGAATTCTGAAAACCTTTTTGGTTTATAATCACTGTTTCTTGTCATGCCCATCAAGAGAGAGAGCAGGGTTCCTAAGCTTACGAACAGTCTCTCTTTCCGCTCAGCGTTAGTCGAACAAATAGAACACGCGAGCAAAGCTAAAAATCGCCAGCCGTGTATCCTGCCGCGTGGAGACGTGAGGCACGCGTGATGAGCTGCCAGTGTACAGTGCCCTAAAAGCTCACAACACTAGTGGGCTCAGCACGCGCACCGGACAGCTTTTACGAGGCAGCCAAGTTTCGCACTCACTTGATAAAACTTAGTTTAATGATACAGATTTTAATTTATATATGTTTTTTTTTTCTCTGTTTGCAAATAGCAAATGACAGCAAATAGCAAGTGAGGGAGTAGGTGGGATAATTACGACGGTTAATCTGGACGGTTCTCAAAATCAACTCGAAGTCAAGCTCCTTCTTTCTCTAGAAAAGTCCTGCTGAAAACGATGGCTGTGTGGTGATTCGTGATAACGGTACAGCTGACGGTACTTTAGGTAGTCGAGGAGATTTTCAAATAATTATTAGATACCGTATTTTCTCGATTAAACGCCGGAACCCAAATAAACACCGGGTTCAAATAAACGCCGGGTCCACAGGGCCGAGTTTAAATCAAGATTATGTTTCGACTGCATACTAGTTCTCTTTCTACCATTATATTCGAATTTATACACTGATATTCGAACCAATCTACCTTTTACTAAAGTACTTCTGACCGAAAAATGATAAAACAAACGACGCATCAGGTATCGTGTCAATCTCTTTTAAATCAAGGTAACTTTTCTGCGGGCTTGTGCATCGACTGAGCAAGGATCCTCTCGAGGGTCTCTCCAACGTTTCTTCAGCAGTTGCTTGAATCGTTCTATAATTTTGCCTTTCTCAGAACTGAAAGAGCAGGAACCTCGCCACCATCTTGTTCTAAATTGCTTACACAGTACGTTTGCTGTCGAGCAGTTACTCATACACTTCCTCCGTGTTTCACGGAGAAACGTAACGGTTAAGAAGAGTTCGATCACTGTTTTTGTCAGTAGTGTTTTTTTTTTGTTGTTGTTGTTTTTTTTTGGTAAATAACTTACTAGATTCACTTAGGTGAGACAAAATTGATGACATTGTTTCACACTTTTTTACCATTTTTGTTGAAATTTGGTTCTTGGTTCATGATCAATAAACCTCCAGTACGGATATTAAAACATGGATGGCTGAAAAATGCATTAAATAAATAAACGCTGGGGCCCGAATAAACACCGGGTCTACGAGACCGAGTTTTAAATAAACGCCCCCGGCGTTTAATTGAGAAAATACGGTATGTCATTACAGAACTGTTACATCACCGCCATTGTCGGAATAAATTGCATTCTGACGGTCGCTTTTGTCATGGTCACTGAGGTCTATTACGAACACAGCAACAACAACAACAACAACAACATAACCTTAAACAAGACTGGATTTAAAGCAAAACAGTGCATAAGGGATCGTGTTTTAATGGTGTATACTTTAATGATGTACCTGTAAACAGTTTGCACTATACTAGGAGTTTAAACTAAATTAAAGTGTGTTAACTAAGTACAGAAGCCAGAATGGCTCCTGCTAACTAACGATATAATTAAACACATAATATGAGTAAAATAAATAATGATAGAATATAAGATCAATTCTAATAGAGGTTATTAAATTGTGTTCATTTCCTAAGCAAAAAGCCATTTAAAGAAAATAAATTTTTGATGTTTACCAATGACGAAGTCTCCATTTGGTACTGCGCATACGTCAGTTCTGCGCATCTAGAGTCTGGTCTGAGATATTTGGGTTTGTTAAGGAATTTGCCTACTAATACAAAGTATTTTTGCACGGTTTGGTTTAAGTTTAAGTTCTAGGTTAAGTTTAAGTTTTATGCCTGAAAAAAGCAGATCATAGCAAGGGCTATCAGAATCCAAAGAGAAAATGGGGGTAACAACGGACTTTTCAGAGATAATTGGATAGAAAATGCCATGCATTCTTTGTATTTTAAAGCTTTTTTAGAATTGTGGTTGCTTAATTATCTCTGAAAAATGCGTGGTTACCCACATTTTTCTTTTTAGTTTCCAATAGGCCTTGCCAAGATCTACTTCTTCCCCAAAGTTATAACCTTTACAAACTGAAATACCTATGTATTAGGAGGCACCGTCCTTAATCGACGTCATTTTGAGTCGTTAAAGAGACAACGAGTAGAATGAGTAAAATAAATATTAATAGAATGCAAGAAAAATTGTAACAGAGATAATTAAATTGAGTCTATTTCCTAAGCAAAAAAACCATTTAAAGAAAATAAATATTTAATGTTTACCATTGGTATCATAAAAGACTTTTAATCAACGTCATTATGACTCGTTAAACAACGTTACAGCTATTTAATGAAATTTAATTAAATAGCTAAGAGCAATAAAAAAAATTGGACAGAAAACCACAGTGGTAAAAGCTCGAGATATTAAACTACACAAAATGTATAAATTCAGGTACATAATACAGCTTTCATGCCGTTAAGAGTCATCACGTTTCCCGCTTGTCGCTCTGTGATTCATTTAGATGACGCAGTTCACAAATCTTATGCATATCCGGGTTCGAGTTATACAAGTGCAAGCTCACCCAACTAAGTACCTATAATTAAACGAGATTCCCATTCCTGTTCGAAAACTTTCATACAGGTATCATGTATAAGTAGTTTTTAACCATTTCCTTTCAGAATAAAACGATAACTAGTTTTCCTCGCACCCGAATCAGTGGGTTGCCAGTATTGCAGTCATCACCCCCTAAAAGCGAACAAAGTCAGAACAAAAGAACTAAGTTCCATCATGTAAAGATTCAGGGCTTTCACTGCAATGGTCACAGATGTAGGATTTTATTCACAGACCGCACTTTAGTAACACGACGTTACCAGAGGGACAACCTCGTTCCCAGGGTCTCTCTTCATCTGGGAACGAGGCTGAGTTGAGGAGATTTTCCAAAGGTCACACGTACGTCATTAACTGTTATATCATGCTGAATTTAACTTATTATACATCAAATCCTAATTATTTTTTTTCAATTTCTGTTAGAGGCCCGGCCTATTACAAGCTTTAGATAATTAAAAAGCTGTAAAAACATATTTGCAAAACAAGAAAATCGTTTAAGGAAACAAACGATATAAAAATTACATTTTGTGTCATAAAAATCAATAATTTAACGTCATTATCCTGACACATTAATCTGAACTTAGAACGAAATTTAATTAAATAGATGCAGGATATGAACAGATAAAGGAGAATTAAGGTCAGTAAAGAGGGAAGCTCGAGATAATTACACCGTTAGTTTTAAAAATTGGTATCATATTCATTGTAATCAACGTTAGAGATCAGGCTTATAATAATTAAAAAGCTATTTGCAAAACAAGAAAATCGTTTAAAGAAAATTAACGATTCATAAGTACTCTTTACATTGTAAAAAAGTTATTTCTAGCACTTAACTCAATGATATTTGCCATCCCCTGTGGTGTGACTTTGTACTATATAAGAAAATTCATTTCTGGTCATACGCCAAACGCTTACTGCCTTTGCTTTACACTGATTTGTGAAACATTGTGTCAGTACCATGGCCTTTTTCATAAAAGAGCTCGTGTTCCTGATGATCGTGGCTACGGCGCTCACCTTGCCATGGCGTCCGTATGGTGAGTAAAATTATCAAAGTATTTTCCATTTTACCAGAACAGGTGTCGAAAACTGATGTTTATTTTCTCAAGACTTCGGGCAAGATTTCTTTCTTAGGCTCCTAAGTGTATCTTTGTTGTAAAGTTTTTAAATGGGTGTGGGTGGGTGTGTTTCATGTTTGATTTGATATCTTTGGTCTTGTATCATCAATCGGATTTTATGTCACACCTTAAACCGATCAAGTATACCTTTAAAGCATTTTATTGTCTTCGTTTTCAGCCTTGTGGTGTCTTCTTCTATCACAAAAATCTTGTTAACTATTTGGGCGTTGTAAAAAAAAATACGTGGTCGTCAAAGTTAAAGAAAGCTTCGCAAAATTACCAGTTTTAATTGAACTGCTTTAGTACAAAACGTAGTTTTAAACATTGCTCCTAAATCCGTTAGTTTTTTGTTTTTCATATCTGAGAAAAACATAGAAATGGGCGTGAATTGCCCTGTAGATTATAGTTCGTTTACGAAATGGTGCAATAACAGTAAAACATTAATTAATATATTTGAAAGTATTGGTAAGACTCCTTCATATACCGTCAGTTTGATTAAACTTTCCTTCTGTGGTCATAATGGTTCCTTCCCAGGCGCTGCAGTAAAATGGAAAATTTCAAATTACTTTCACTTTAACCACTGTGTTGTCTGTGAATAAAACATACTACATATTTTAATCTCCAGATGCCTTACCCAGCCGTATACAGGAAAACTTTCCACTGGCAATGGATGACGGTAAGTGGCGGCAAAAATAAGGCGGATATGAATCACTTGACGTGCATGTAAAACAAAGCTTTCTGCCACCTTGACGCTTTTTCAACTGATTTTTTTCTATAATGAAAACGATTGTCTGACAGGAATGACTGTGCCACGATTCTGATGAACTAAAATTACTAATTGAAAAAAGAAAAGCAAGGATAAATCATTTATTCGTGATTCTATTCCGTTTTAATTTTAGAATATATTCAGAATGAAACATTTGGAAAAAAGTGCGCGCCGACAAAAACAATGAGTTGTGGTGATACTTTTGTAATTCCAACAAAAAATTGTTTCCCTAGAAATTAAGTGCAAGAGTGCATGTCACTCTCAATTTCGCGCTAATTTTTCGGATTTTTTTTTATTTCCAGGTACAGTCTCCATCGCCGTGGATGAGCCCCCGCCCAACACCAAGGAAGAAATTTACCCAGGAACAAGCACCAAACGAGGTGGCTGAGCAAAGGTTTTGTTGTTGTACAATACATATTGATACGTTTTCAAAAATCAATGGGGTATGATAAAGGAGTGTCCAGAGTTTCGAATGACGATCCATTGTACGATCATTCTTTCGTTTGCTTTTGAGACTTCAACATAGAATTCACATTATCGAAAAGCCAAGGTAAGACAAGGATTAATGCGGTTTTTTATTTGTTTTAAAAGTTTGTTTTTATCGCTGTGTTGTTGTGCTCGGCCTAATCACGCAACTCATGTTTTTGAAAGAGTTTTGAACAAAAAACCCGACGAGTTTGCGTTATTTCACCTGTTTTGTTGACGTCTGACACTTCAGAAAATTACATAAAGATACAATTTCGAAATTGTTTAGTTGAAGCACCGAATTAGGGTTTGGAAAGTCAATATTTTGATATTCTTTCTGTAAAACAAAGATTTGAATTATCGTACAACACTTGACGACTTGTCAGAATTTAATTTTCAAACAGTGTAAGAAATTCTCAGTTTTCCTTTTGCTTTTCCCGAAAAATGATTGAATCGTCATACAAACTAATTGTGATTTTAAGACGGCAACACTGCATTATATTGAAGACATTGGAAGAAACTATATTCTCCGTATTGGGCTCGGTCGCGTTGCGACTCCCCTCAACTAACCGTCAATATAATGCAGTCATGCCGTCTCAAAATCGCAATCAGTTTAGAATACTGTTGGCAAGAATCGCCCAGGCAATTGTCTGATATAGCTCATTTAAAAACTCTAAATTTTGAGAAAAATTTTCAGAATTTTTGTTCTATGTTTTCAGGTACAGACTCTGTTGCGGTGGATGAACCCCCGCCCGACGCTGAGGAAGAAATTTATCCCGAAACAAGCACCAAGCGAGGTGAGAGCAAAAGTGTTGTTGTTGTTGTTGTTGTGGTCATGGTGGCTCTCTTCCCCAAGCCCTCAGACCGCCAGGAGGCCAACGCGACTCATATGTTAATCATAATGTTGTTTTGTTTTGTTTTGTTTTGTTTTGACTTTCACCTTGTTTCTGTCGCAAAAGAAACTGTGCATGTTGTGGATGCCAAACCCAACCATGTTCAAGAAGATTTTAACCTGCCTTTGAATGACGGTAAGTGGTGGCAAAAATGCTGTAACCTGTGTATCCATCCGATTTAAGTATCCGATGTGTATCAGGTGCTTAAGCAACCTCGTTCCCAGGGCCCTTTCATCTCCCCACCCCTGAGCCGAGTTGAAAGACCCTGGGAATGAGGTTGGCGTTTCAGTGATACAGTACTGGGGGTGTTGTCGGGGACGTGCAATGAATTGGCGCCAGAGAAAAGAATTTTACCAGGCCTGCCAGGGTGTTGCAGCTTAACAGATTTTTTTTGATTAGATGGCCTGGAAAACAAAGTAATAAACATACGACTTCATAAGACTTCATAAAGTTATGACTACAATTAAGCACACGGAAAACCGTTACTGATTGTTCTATCCTCATTCTTTAAAGTGAATTTAGAATGAAACATTTGGGTTAGGGGGCTAAGCACAAGGACACTTAGCCGGGGTGCTACGCCTAAGAAGATGAATAGCTGACGTTACTTTTGGGATTCTGCATCTCACCAAAGCCTCAGAAAATACGACCATTTTTCCTGGGTATTTTGACATATTTTCAGATACAGCCTCTACCGAAGTCGAAGAACCTCCACCCGACCATAAGGAAGAGGTTTATCCAGGAACAAATTCTAGGAGAGGTAATATGGTATGAAATGTCATTCATCTTGTCGTCCTGACCCTCCGCACATGGCGATTGGGCAAGGAGACGGCTGATTTCAGACTTTTGTATGTGTTGACGGTCGTAAAGGAAGGTTCAGACCACGTTTTTAAAATCGAAAATGAGATTGCCTCGAAACGTCAGGTTCACTTCATCATCATTTATGGGGCATTGAAATCCAAATTTTTATTCACTGGTATTAATTGGTGGTAGCTGGCTTATGGACTCCTGGTTGTAAAAAAAAGAACGGCTGACGGCTGTTTAGCAGATGAAGTTTCATGATGAGAACGGTGGGTACGCAATACGTGCCGAAGCAATGACGTATTCGATTTGTGAAATGCAACGTCGTTATCAGAGCCCTTACTCTCCATCCCTAGAGAGGGGACTGGAGAGAGGAAGGACCCAAATGACCTTATTCCCCTAGCTACTTCCCATTATTTCTTTAATATTATCCAAGCAAGCATTAGGTAAACGTCTGTGCACAGGAATCCCACACGCTGGCAGTGGGAGTCAAGAGGGTCTCTTCATATTTTACGTCAACAAAATACAACAATTGATGGCTGTGAAATCGCACGAACAAACATTAATTAATTTTTGGTTGATTTGCCATGCAGACAGTGACCCGGATGGTAACAAATTTTTTTTATTCCCGCCTGAATAACACTGAAAGCAGAAAATGTGAAATAGTGTAACACAGTGTACCTTAGCCATGCAAAAATGAGCTCACTTGACTAAGCTTTGTTATCAGTAGATGAGTTAGGAATAGACCGTGTAGACTTACTTACTTACTTTTTTTTTTGTTTCTTTGTTTCTTTGTTTCTTTCTGTCTGTCTGTCTGTCTGTCTGTCTGTCTTTCTTTCTGCATTTACAGCTTTTCGCGTGAAAAGAGGAGCGGTTCTCAGCAACAAATACCGCTGGCCTATAAGTAAAGGCTCGGACGGTAAAAACATCGTCAAGATCCCTTACGTAATCGGTGGTAAGTAGACAGCTAGAAATATGCCAAAGATGGTCAGAAATATACTACTAAACTTAGTCAATATGGCTAAGTTCGCCAAATATTTCCCAGTAGCTAGTGCATCTGACTGGTGAACGTAGAGGAATGAGTTCCACTTCCGTCTGGGACTCTGATTTTTTCTTTGTCCCACGCTCCCTGGCATACAGAATATTCTTTCTTTCTTAAGACCGAATTATCTTCGAGAATGGCCTTATATTTTCACTTCATTAAGCGGGCAATATACGTGGATGCCTTTTTCCCCCAACGTTCTAGCCTTTTTTCTTAATTATCTCTTATCAAAAAAAAAATTATCTCTTATTATGAGATTTCATTCAATCCAAAAATGCTATCATAGGATCATGGTGCGAGTTCCCATAAATCTGAGAGAATTTTTTCGCGATTTTTAAAGTAAACGTAAAGAAAGTAAACGTAAAGTTAGTAATTAATAGACGGACACCAAAACAGTCCACAAACAACCCCAAGCGCTCTTGCGTGGGGGTAGACTGTCTGGCAAGCACGTGCCTCGAATACGAAGATAAACTTATCATTTAGGTTGCAATGAACTTTTAAGGTAGTCGTACTTTAATTTTCCTGAGGTGACGTTCAAAAAAGGTCTCCAAACTGCAGTTTAAATTTTAGCAATAATTTTAGCAATAACGGCTTAAAATAAGAGAATGTGATTTAGTTTTGAACGTGTTAATCCCAGCTGATTAAACGAGCCAGACAGCTAACCTGAGTGCTGGTGCGTTGATCCGGTTTCTGTGACATGAAGAGACTTGGAGTATTACTACTCCCTCCTTGATGGAGGGCTAGTCCATCGCAGGGTTACAGCCCAGACTTATGTTGAGTTTCCCTATCGCCCATTTGTAGAAACAATGTGAAGTAAAGTTTCTTTAAATAAAAACCAGGACACGTTGACTATTAAACCCTGGAATCACCGACTTTCCGATCTTCGAATTGAAAGTACGATCGAGAGCCACTCGTTAACCCTTTAAGTCCTGGTATGAAAATATGTATTCTTCATACTATTCTCCATACATTTTTGTATGAAATTAGTAAGGAGAGTTTGTCTAAGTATCAAGACATCTCATCCTTGGTGATTGTTTCCTTTATTCTCGTCACTTGAATGTTTGAACCAGCAGTGATGATGTAAAGAAGAAACTTCATTTTCGTCACTGATAATGCTGAAAGGGTTAACCATTACACCAGCACACCTCCACACGGTTATTTAAGCTCTCCATCAGGGCGGGAAAAGGTTGGGCGAGGAAACGAACAGTCCGCTCTTCAAGCGATGTGTGCTGTGCGGAGAAGGACTGGCACGAGCGCTCTCTCCGTGCTTCCGGTGACGCTTCCGGTGCGTTTGGTAGCCGGCAAAATTTACATTTCAACAAACCGGAAATCTCATTTTCTTTCTTTATTTTTCAGCCAGCCGTGCACTATGATTAAAACGGTTTTTTCACAGTCCTGGCTCACAGCTAAAAATGTTTATGTCTGCGTGCATGTTAGTCAATCTTCTTCACAGTAAGTTGGCTAAAAATGAGTTCAATTTGAGGGTGCCGAATGCTTGCTCTTGCTGCAAAAAATGTCATGGTTGTCTTTCATCGTCTCTTTTTACAAAAGCTCCAAATTACTCTACCCTAAATCTTGCATATTTTAAAGGTCGATAAATTTTACATAACATAATAAAAAATTAGCTAGAGATATTTGGAGATAGTGGCGTTTTGTAACTTTAAACTTTGCCTCCTTGCAACGCGCCATGACGATGATTCGTCGCAACGTAGTCAACTGTATGTACAGTATGTAAACGAATCAAAAGTGAAATCAAGTTTAAAGATTTCTCCTCCCTTTATCTCACAGAAACATAGCAAAGAAAACCGTTTAAACTGAGGAGCAATTCTATTTGTAGTTCCTAAAGAAACATACAAGCATAGGAGAGGTTTAGGGGAAGAAGAAGAAGAAGCGCCGTGTTGATGTTGATGTTGATTTAATTAATTAACCAGGGTGTCCTGATTAACCTTGCACGAGCTGCACGCATTATAAATACGCGTCATCCAAACGTCATTTTCCATCTTTTTACTTTACTCTGCTTGTTTTGAGACAGTCTTTCGGCCGTTTGTTAGCATCGATCAAGGCGGATAAGACAAAGAAAAGATAAACCAAAGTCGGCGTCTTTCGGGAACTTCGTAGATTACCAGGATTGTGGAGGAAACCCAAGGAAGCAACCTACGTAGATCTAACACCGAATTTGATCCCAGTCCACTGCATCACACCTTTTTGCTCGGACGCGCTCGTTTCATCGCCCAACTTCGCCCAACCTTTTCCCACCCTGCTCTCCATTGATCATCTACACCGCGTACACGTGAAAAAATGTGCAAGCAATTATAATTATTGGAACATTCTGCAACAGGTGCTGATCAGTCTGATCTTATCTTCTTTTTTAGATGTTTCGGATGACGTGAAAAAGTGGTTGATACCAGTTTTGGATGAGCTAGAGCAAGACACTTGTGTTCACTTTCAGCCGAGGAGCGGAGAGCAATATTACGTGGAATTTGTGAAAGGAGATGGCGGGTAAGTTGTATACGTAAACCTGTGAAATAAATAAATAAATGTGTGTGAAGTTCCGCAATAAAGCCTGTTCTCTTGAAAACAGACACCATTTATGCGCATGCATCTTCGTAAACGATCTTTAATCAGAAAAAATGGTTGAAAAGTGGAGAACCCCTAGAAGATAAAAAATGTCTTGAAGATAAAAAATGTTTAACTTGTAGCAAAGTTTCACGCTTAGAAACTTCGTTGTTCACAAGATACAGTGTGAATCGTCGTGCCCGAAATCATCCCGAAAATTTTGAGGCTTCCGAGAAACGCACGCCAGGAGAAAACTCCGGACATAAATTGTACCAGTGTGATTTGTGCTCTTACTCAGGTATGAGATTACGCAAAATTAAAGAATACAGAACCTCACGGAGACGAAACCGGAATGAATCTTTACTTGTACCGCCGGGAATCGAAGCAATACCAAAGATCTGTGATTAAAATGAATTTGATTCTTTACCCGCTTTTTAGGTGCAGATCTGATATTGGGTACCGTGAGAACCAAATACAAGAGATTTCGCTCGGGTCTGGTTGCGAATACCGAGGAACAGTAGCTCACGAAATCATGCACCTTCTTGGATTTTATCATGAGCATACAAGGCAAGACCGAGAACAATATATTACAGTCTACTCTGAAAACATTCAACCAGGTATGTGTTTCAATGTCTAACCCATCGGGCAATTTGTTTTTTCTAACGCCCACTTTAAGATGGCACGCGGCGATTTTACGTTTTACCAGAAAAAAATGAAAACCATTTAAACGATTCAAAAGTTGTTTGGATTCAAACCAATTAAGTGAGGAACCCCTTACATTACACTGATGTGATGTTAGCTTCTTGATCCAGCCATTTTTTTACGTGACTGCATGAAAATGAGATAATCACCGCGTAAGTTGACCGTTTTTTGGTCTTAAGGTATCATGGTACCCCAAAATTGACCATGTTTTCGAAAAATACACTTCTGTCATTTTCAGATAGATATTATTCAAACCTCTCTTTTACAAAAAGTTTCAGAAAAAAAGATTGTTTCTACGCAAAGTTATGGACGAAAGAAGATTTGTGGCATTAATTTTGTCTATTCATGTGTTGACAGTTATCTGTCAACAACGCTGAAAATAGCATGTGACATAACAGGGCCCCGATGTTTTGACACGCGATCGATTGCGTAGCAGTTCCCGCTTATTTCGAGTGTGTCTACAAAGTGGCTTCGATCATATCTGTGAAAGAGAGAGAGAGAAAAAAGATCGAGCATTGAGGAATTACTTGCGCTTCCTGACTCCTCACTTGTCAGTGTGATAAGCTTCGACTGCCAGCTCGCTTTTCGTAACGCGAACGGCGAAAAACAATCCATCCATTCAAATTCCATAACATTTCTACAAAGCCAGATGTATCAAAGAATCAACTTGGCGCAAAAGACGGCATGTCCAGGAAAGTACGGAATTTGTCTCCAGTAATAAAGAAGTTTATTTTTTCCCAATTGCTCGCATTTCTGACAGGATGTTCTCTCTTAGATCTTGAGCCGAACACGTGGCGGCTCTTCGCAGATTTCAATGTGCTTTCCTTTCGCCTTTCCTTTCGTCTTTCAGGTCCCGGCTTGGGTAGTCTTACCCAGTTCAAACGATGATGCCTTCGGCATTTTACAGCCGACGTGATATTTTGACTTTAAACTTTCCGTTTATTGCGTTTGAAGACCCTTTGAACGGCACTCGTACTCAACGAAAGTCGCTTTCCAACATAAAAACATGCAGAATTTGACACCATTCTTGTCGGCATGTTTGTGCTATTGTTGTAAGGCGGTAAGTTGAGCCTCCCCTCTGTCAACTGCAGGTAATTATCCTGACACCTAGGTGTTTTAATCTCTTTTAGTTTCCAAATCATATTTTGGCTTTTTTCTCGAAACTAATTTTTCAAGAAATTGGGCGCACATTTTAAGTTCGCGTTCAGCGAGTTTTCAACCATTTTAGCTCAAATTTGGCGACAATGTTGCCACATAATTTGACACCAAAACCGTGTCTCCGAATTTTATTTTTTGCTTTCATTCAAAAGTTATGAGCCGTAAAAGAAAGAGGAGAGGTGTTTCTTCGAACTTCAAAGTTTAACTGAGTGCAGAAAATAAACCAGGCCAGATACAAAAATTCCGAGACACGGTTTTTGAGACAAAAGTGTGAAGAATTCGGCGCGATGTTCGTCTTTCTCTCCAGATCATTCTCGACTGGAGCGGAACCGATTTTGTGAACGATGTACTTTTTAAAGACGTAGTCTCTATTTTCGACACAGTTGTCTTTTTTCTTTATCTAAATACGTTTTCGTAATCTTCAATTATTGAGCTTTCAGAGAATATATAGTTTGTTAGGGTCCTTGTGAAATGCCTGACGCTCAAACGGTGAAAACGCAATGCTGGCATTTGGGGTACCCTGATACCTTAACCAGTTGTTCTTAATTCACAAAATCTTTACCCAACCACAAACTCTAATCTAAAGCCTAAAAATCTAGAGCCTAAACAGTAAAAAAAAGTGGGAGGCTCGGGGCCGTGCACGAATCTTCCCGTTGAGCTCGGCGGGTGACGTCACATTTAATTTTCCGACGAGGACGAGCGGAAATGAGGCTGTTAAAGAGGTATTTAATCCCAGCCTAGCTCCAAGGTGTTCTCGGCTCGGTCAGACTTGTTCCGTGAGCCGTGACGTCACTGAGAGAGACTCGCCGAGAACGCCTAGCAAATATTGCCAACACTGAAATACTTAACTCTGAAGTATTGGAGAGATCGTGTATTACAATCGATCATGACATAATACCTTTCACGTCGCTACACAAAGGATGCGTAGCAAGCTCCACAGCGCACTCGGTCTCCCACTCTGAGTCTACAAAAATTATAAGTTCAACGAAGTGTGTACAGGAAAGAAATTCGAACGGAAAGCAACAACGAGCGAAATAACATAACTAAAAAGTTATGCCACAAAGTTAGAGCTTACCGTCGTTTGTAGACACTTCATGATTGGTATCTATCCAATCGGTGAACAGCTTTTGCAAAAAATTAGGCTTTGCTAAAATCAGGGGTATTTGGGCAATATTTGCGAGGTGTTCTCTCGCCCACTCCTTCCCAGACTTCGCGCGGACGACGGGGCAAGAGAGAACGCCTAGGGACTAGGCCGATTGAATCCTATTTAGTCTAAACACTTAAGTAAATGGCCCCCATATTGAAGTGGACGCCGACGGTGCCTCCTAATACAGAGGTATTTTTGCACAGTTTATGACTATGCGGGAAAAGCAGATCTAATAGCAAGGGCTATTAGAATCCTAGAAGAAAATTGTGGTTTTGATTGGTCTATGAGACACTACCTTGTCTGAATTGTTGATTGCTGCTTGCTATCTTTTTTTTGTTAAATTGAGTAAATTCATAACAGTCATTGACCTCTGTCAGTGCGACCACAAAAACAATGTTAAAAACATGGTAAATTGATAAATTACTGATGAGGAAAAATCAAGACAAACGGTTATTTATAGCAACAAATCATGATTCCCGATTCACGAAGAAATTAACGAGGAAGTTACTTTGACTTTTACATGTGTACCCCAAAAGAATAATAATAATAGCAACTAACGGATTGCTAGCTTTTATTTGTTTTCACGCGGCAGGTCTTGAGTCACAGTTTGAGAAAGTTCAACAAGACAACTTCGGAGTTCCCTACGACTTGCACTCCATCATGCAGTATGAAGAAGGCGACTTTGCGGTGTCCGGTAAAAAGTCAATGGAGTCCAAAGCTAATCCTGGTGAAAGACTTGGAGCGATTTCACACTATGACAGTTTGGATGTGTTGAAGATTAACAGGATGTACGGCTGTGATAAGCCTTTACGTAAGTTATCATTCCTATGTACTGGCGGGGGTGGGGGAGGGGGTGGGGGAGGAGATGGAGGATGGGGAGGGGTAGGAATAAAAGTCACTATTCAAAACATGGAAAACTTTCCTAAAAAGATAAGATTTTAACAAATTTTTAATTTTTTTAAAATCGAATTCGGCTCTGATAAACGAAGGAAGCTTGTTCCATAAGGCAGGACCAGCTGTCGTTAACAAACTGTCGCTTAAAGTTCTCTTCGTCCTCGTCTTTGGTGGCGGCAGGAAATGTTCTGAAATTGATCTTAACTGATATCTTGAGCGTTCCTTTAAGTTAGTGAAAAATTAACAAGGGCTATTACCAATTAGCAAATTGTTTAAATCTTGATCATAATCTAGGTGTCTAAGATCCAAATTTTCGCACTTGCTGGTTAACTGAGTAACTTAATGTATTTGTAGAAAAGGTGAAAATCACCAAAACGCCGCCATTGTGGTTGTTGACGTCACAGGTCACCAGCATTGCTACTTAAATTCTTATACTATTATTATATAAGCTTAATTAAAATACTAAACACAATGAAAACCGGGGGGAAGGGGTCTAACCATCAGCGTCCCCCCGTACTGCAGTCGGGTATCATGTCTTCGATTAATTAAAAACAAAACGTAAGGATGATCAAACAGCTATGGAAAGTGAATAGTTCGGTTTGGTAGAACTAGCCTTCACGAGGAGAGTCGGACTAGCTATAACCTGCGATCAGGCCGAATTTTAGCATCGCTCTCATATTCTCTTACGTTGGTCGCTCGCTATTTTTCGTTTCGCTCGTCCCGCCTGAATGTTTCATCGAACGAAACGAAAATAGAGCCTGATCGCAGGTTAGACTAACTACTTCTATTCTGCCATTAATTTCGAACAAAATTACCCAGAAGTGAGGTTTGATCGACATGGGTGCAACCATAGCAACAATGCAGTGATTTTGAGAAGAGAAATCTTTCTGGTAGGCCATTTAAATACATTTGAAGCTACAAAGTTTTACTGAACTCACGTTTTGGCCTTTCTTTCTGCCAATTCACCGGGCCCAGTGTTACTCGAATCGACTGAGATGAAATTTACCAGATATCATATCTTTGAAAAATGACCACTTTCAGGTAAAGTATCGTCTATCCCCTCCAGTTCCACCAGTCGGGTTTAAAAAATCTGAATGCTGCAGGGTAAGCCTATTAAAATCTGTGTAATTTTGTTTTGCAGTTGTAGATCACACCGTTACTGTGAAAACCGGGAACGGTTGGTTTGATGGAACTGATGCCGTAGTTTTCATGCGGTTGGTCGGGACGAATGGACAAAAAACGCCATGGGAACAAGTCACCTCTGGTGGAAGGATTTATGCTGATGAAAACGAGGCGGGCGCGTAAGTTTCACATTTGAAAAACAATTGGACTTCCCGAAAGCCACCAACCAAAATGTCAGGCGCGGGAGGTGTTGCTTACGAGAGGACAGACTAATTTAGTTTTGAGTCATCAGTAATCGTAGTTAGTCTTATCCATGCCCAAATCCATAACCATTCCAAAGTGCAGTGTAATATCTTCATAGTAGCCAGAAAAATGTTACAAACTTTCCAACATTACAAAGCCAAAGAATTTTACAGGATGATTGCCGAACAGAGAAAAAGCTTGCTTTATGAATTACCTAAAAAAAACAAAAGAAAAGAAAAACAAGCTACAGCTGTAACCTCTAGTATTTAGGCGCCGGCGGTAGCGGCAAATAGACCCTGTAAGACATGGCATTATACAACTCAATAAAGGGGTTAGTTTCTAAGGAAGCTATGTTGCTGCGTAGGTCGTCGGAGCGAATCGCTCTCACGAAGGGTTAACGCTCGAAACGTCAGCTTTTAAATTTCCTTAAGGTGCCCAAACTACCTAATCAACGGCAGTTGATAAATCCAAATTTTCGATGGCACTATACATTTGCGTCCATAGTGTGATTGAATCATGTATCAAGTAGTCACTCACAGGAGGTCAAAAACAGTAGAAAATTTCAAACCATCAGCCCAAAAACTGGCCGTGGTAGCTTACGAGAGTTTCCAATTTTAGTAATTTCATTAAAAAGAATTGGTATTTTGGAAAAGTGGTCGCCTACGGGTGGTGGTCGGTTATGAGAGGTGGTCGCTTACGAGAGGCGGGTCGCAGTGAGAAGTTCGACTATACCTGATCTGATTTAAAATTCTTTTCAGCTCAGTCCAGTTACTGCAAAAAGCAGCAACTGGAACTTGAAAAGAGCTTTGCTACCACCAGCCTCTCGGTAGTTCATGCTATAGCTGATAGCAATTTCTTTAATTTTGTTTTCTAGTGTCGAGACACACCACGTTTCATTCCGAGACGTGGGAGAAATCGCGTATGCTGAAATAACCCTGACAGATGGAGAAATACCGTCACTTAAAAGAAAGAGGGGACAAATAAACAAACGAATGTTTGATGGATGGGGTTTAAATTCTGTAAGTAAATACAGGAGAAAAGAAAATTAAGGTCCTGAAACGGTAAAAAAAGTTCGGCTTTCGGCTATTCTATCTTTTCCTGCATGCTTATTATTTCTAATGTGTTTAACGTTGTTCGTAACTTCGGTTTTGGGCGATTTCTATTAAAACACAAACAAACAAACAAACAAACAAGCAAACAAGCAAACAAGCGTTGATTTCATTGAAGAAAACTGGGTTTCATTACCAAAGGTGTTCCTTTACTTTGTCTCTGGAGATCCGCTCGGTTCCTCGAAGCTGGCAGAAACTGCACGCTTCTCGTACAGAATATGTCCGCGGGCAAGTTAATATCTAAGCATTGTTTTCACGCAAATGGAACTAAGGCTACTGCTTATACATTGCCCCGCCTAATACCCCAGGTGCCTGTGATACCGCAAAAGACAGCCAATCAAGGACGCCCCATGTGCAATCGTTTTTTGTTTTTTTAATGCCCGTTAATAACCAGTGAGGCCAGAGAATAACAATAATACTATCAAAATCACTAGAGTGGTAAAAACGCCGTTGGGAATTTGAACTGGCGGTGGCTAAATTCTTATCACGTGGTTTAAAAGAAAATGTGTTGCGATCGCAATGAGAAGCACCACGTGAGGTAAAGCTCTGCATCATCTGCTTCCATTCCTTCGGAGTCGCTTCCATCGTTTCAGTAACGAAAAACGACTAAAACATGGATCCGGATTTCCAACTGAAAGTGCATTTCAATGCTGGTGGAGTTCAGACGGCACAAAAACGTTTTCTTGACCGAAGTTTTCTTACAAAAGCAAAGTTAATGACTGACTTTCCAAAAGAGGTTTCCGATCGGCGGGTCTCACAACACGAATCACATGACAATTTTTTTAGACCGTGCGACCAGATTTTTTTAAAGCCACGTGATAAGAATTTAGCCGCCGCCAAATCAAATTCCCAACGGCCGTTTTACCACTCTAGTGATTTTGATAGTAAACTTTATTAATGTGTCAAGAAACTTAAGCATGGGTGCTAATTGGCGACACAAAGTAATTAAAGTAACTAAAGTAATTAAATACAAAACATAAGTGCGTATCCAATAATATAATAAAAGAAAATTGTTAATGATAATATTCTAATAATATTCTATTGAAATTGCTAATAATATTCTGTTAATGGCGATGTTTGCTGCGATTTTATAACGATTTGATTGCGATTTTAATTTTGAAATGTTGCCCCGATAACAAAGCGCTTGCACATCAAATACGAAATCATATGCGTTGCAAACTCGCTCCCAGGGCCCGAAGAGAAAAGGGCCCTGCTAACGAGGTTGCATGCATCGAACATTAGAGCCTGTTGTTTCCGCAGACGATTTCAATTCGTCTACCCTACCATAAAAGTGTTTACTTAGTAAGCATTACAGTCGAAATACTCAGCGCGTTCCGCTTATTATTTGAGAGTGACTTTCATTATATCGGGAACGGATTGTATTACTAGAATCAAAATTTTACTTTCAGATTGAATATTGTAATGTTCCAACGGTAGCTTTGTTGATTGGTTTATTACATCAGGCGAATGTCCACGTGCAAGTAGCAGACTGTTGGCGGCTTGGCTTATCTGACTAGATTTGTGTTCGCTCGACAAAATATTAATCACAAGTACTTTTACACGTGAAGAAGCAGTCTGCTGTTATAAAACTATGAAGAATAACGTCACAAGAACAAGTGTCCTGGAAATGCACAAGAAAATGTTTTTGAAAATTGAGAAAAATTCCCTGTAATGTCAAACCGACTGAAACCAACAGCCGCCAACGGTTTCGTATTTCAGGTGTGAACTTTTGGCTTATGTGAGTAACAACCCAATCAACCTTCGTTACTTCGAATGAGTCTACTGTTGGAAGATTTCAATCTTCAATTTAAAAATGGAATTTTGATTCAAATAATGCAATCCGTTCCTGATTAATGAAAATCGTTCCTAAATAATGAGCGGAACGCGCTGAGTATTTGACTGTAAAATCAATTCATCAGTTTGACTGACTTTTCCATCTTACAGGTGGATGTTGATGGTATAACGTTAGGAGGTGCAGATGTGGATGTAGGTGAGAAGGTTGTAATCAGCCCCGTACGCTAACAAGAAACAACGACACTTCACTCGTGTGCCTGCATAATGGACCGGATGACGAGACCGAATATGTAACTTTTGTGTAGCAGTAGAAGTAGTATAGAATGAAAATGAATTCAGTGCAAAAAGGAGCAGTGTGATCAACAAAAAATCATATGTAAGCCCTTGAGACTAGAAATAAAAAGAGCATTAAAAAAAAAAGAAATTCGTCTGACTTAATATACTTATTTCTGTGCAGTTCTATGCCATCTTCTCTTGCAATGAAAATCTCTGTAAAAAGATTTTTATTTAACAAGGGCGGTTAAATTCTGAATCGTATATCGTAGTTTTCATGTGAATGAAATTCTTGAGTTACTCCATTCAAATGGTAGCTATTGCGTACTTGTTATACTTTCCTGCGGGTACCGTTTAATATGCTGCACAAGGTAGTTCAAACTTTTGGGTCTGTGAATTTAACTACAGAGTGATAACAAACATAAATGCTGTTAAAGGTAGTTTGGATTTTGATTATGTTTAGGGAAAAATACCACCAGGAAAACGCTAAAAATGACATTTCCGAGCGTCTAGATTTCGAAATTTTCTGGGAAATATGCTCCCAGACCCCCTAAAAGCTCGCAGCGCCAAATTTCGCAATTGCCTCAGTTATCAGAAAAGTCTGGCTACGGCCCTGGTGTGATTATCCAAGTAATGGATACTGAACGGTACTTTCCTGTTTGATATGCTGACCAAAGTGGTTCTAACTTTCGAAGTTAGCTCACTGATGAGAGCGCTCGACCGTTGTACGGGAAGTCGTGGGTTTGATTCCAGTCTGGACTCAATTTTTTTCTTTGTCCCTCACTCGTGGCAAACTAAATATTCAATTTTTCTTTTTTCTTCAATGACCTAAGAATTTACCATCTTTCTTTATTTGTGATCACACAGGACGCTTTCGACATTGCTGATCCTAGAAATACGCAAGAGGTGTGTCACAATCATGTTCGGCCTAGAAAATATGAGCTTAGCTGGTGAGACAGGAAGTTAAAGGGATAACAGACCTTTGTCGATGGTGCAGAATTTCGTTTCTTCTGTCAAAACACTATAATATTTGAAACCCTTCGTACGCGACCGCCTCTTCTGAGCGACCATCGTCCCTAGCCGAGTAAAGTGGCCGCTTACAACATGATCCCACTGTATGTGTCCTAGCAACAACAGGTCCCACTGTATGTGTCCTAGCAACAACAGGTCCCACTGTATGTGTCCTAGTAACAACAGGTCCCACTGTATGTGTTCTAGCAACAACAGGTCCCACTGTATGTGTCCTAGCAACAACAGGTCCCACTGTATGTGTCCTAGCAACAACAGGTCCCACTGTATGTGTCCTAGTAACAACAGGTCCCACTGTGTCCTAGCAACAACAGGTCCCACTGTATGTGTCCTAGTAACAACAGGTCCCACTGTATGTGTCCTAGCAACAACAGGTCCCACTGTATGTGTCCTTGCAACAACAGGTCCCACTGTATGTGTCCTAGCAACAACAGGTCCCACTGTATGTGTCCTAGTAACAACAGGTCCCACTGTATGTGTCCTAGCAACAACAGGTCCCACTGTATGTGTCCTAGCAACAACAGGTCCCACTGTGTGTCCTAGTAACAACAGGTCCCACTGTATGTGTCCTAGCAACAACAGGTCCCACTGTATGTGTCCTAGCAACAACAGGTCCCACTGTATGTGTCCTAGCAACAACAGCTAACACTGTATGTGTCCTAGCAACCAGTATGCAGGACGCGTGTCACCCTGAACCTAGTAAATAGGACCTAGCTCACCACAACTCTCCCAGTAGCTCAGAGCATCCGAGCGGTGTACTCAAGGTCATGGGTTAGATCCCCGTCGGAGAATTAAAAAAAAAAACTTTTAAAAAAGTCCATATTTTTGCGTGAACCAGCTCGGTGGACGCGGAATTGTGATTGTCAAATGCGTTGGGAGGGTGCGCACAAGATTTTAATTTTTCAACTGTTACTTCAAGCCTACTGATTTGATGTGATTTGATATGATTTTCCATACTGATGTGCCGATTTGAAAAAGGAATTTTTGTTTTAAATTTTTACGGCTTTCCGTGTTACTCTGGTGTACGGAAAGGCCGCAGATTGTCATGTATTGGCTAGAATGATCAGGGAGATTTAAATGTCGGGCGACTGCTGGTTTGGATGTGTCCTTGCCATTTGTTTCAACCAGTCTCCAGACACTTTATAATCTCCCTGATCATTCTAGTCAACACGTGACGATCTGCGGCCTTTCCGACCCTAGGGTAACACGGAAAGCCGTAAAAATCTAGAAAATTCATTTTTCAAATCGGCACATTATTAATAATCCCCACGGTGTTAACGAATGCTTTTTATTCAACTAAGATATTCTCGTCTTTCACGTCGCCGTGTTCCTACCAATAGCGTAGCTCCATCGCTCTCCATATAAACCAAGTGCAACCCACAATTCCTTGATTCACTCTGACGAAGGGCTAATGCTCGAAACATCGCTTTCAATCTCTTTATGATGGCCAATTCACCTTATCAACTCAGTTGATAATCCAAAGTTTTGTGTTCTCTTCCCAACCGACGCAGCACCACAGTTTCTTTGGAAACTAACCCCTTGTTCGTCGTCTGGGGAAGATTTGGTGTGGACACACTGCTTCAAGGTAAGGCCAAACGAAAACCCAGCAATCCTCTTTGGGGAAGGAGAACAAGTCTGCGCCAGTACCGAGTAGCCCCACCCTCCCTCCACCGAGGGTACTCCACATAGCGGGCTTGGGCTATGCGGGGAGGCTCCACCCGAAAGAAGTGCCATTTTTGCGCTTGCAGAAAATGAAAGGGTAGGGAAATTCTAGGGTCGCCGAAACAAACCTTAAACTAAAACAGATAGCAACCAAGAACAAGTACTAAAATTATTTGCAATATTTTGACAGAAATCACAGCACAAAAATGTACGAAAGCTTTGAGCCTTCTTGCGAATAAAATTCCGCGATGATCGTCGCGACGAGCTACTCCTGTTTGCTTATTTTGAGGTATTAAAGAGGTGCAATTTTTGTTCTAAGTATACGAAAGGGGTGTCATTTTGATAAAGGTTAGGGTATTGAGGGGTAAGGGTTTGATCCTCGGGGTGGAACCTCCCCGTACAGAAACTTGATGAGTACACCCCGCCCCCCTTCCCCCCGGAGTTGGCCATGAGTTCACGTGAAATTGTTTTATCATACAGACAACAGAAGTGTTTTAATTTACCAATAGAAACAATATTCTGTGTTTATAGAAGCATTTATTTTCGACATCTATTTATACAACATCTACTAGCAGGATATGTAGACCTAATCACTCATGTAACACTTCCCTTGCTAACACGTACGCTGTGAAAGCTCCCGAACATCATCCATGTTATTATGCTCTAAAAAGATAATACTGCTTCATGAGATAAAATATATGTACAGCGATACCAATTCACGGATACATAAGAGTGGTTACCGACTTTTAAAAACTACTCACAAACCACAAGACACTACAGTGTAGTTTATATGTGTATAGGTTATAAATTTAACTAGAATGTGCTAATTTTTAAAGAAGTTAGTATAAAGATTTTGACATATGGGTTTTAAAAAAACTGACAGCACAGTCAATTTGTATTGGATTGGAAAATACACGTGTTATAAAGACGCACGCTAAAACACATTTTTCCTAAAAATTTTGCACAAGCACCACAAAAAACTGCCGGTTGGGCAAGTTTTCGATTTGTTTCTGACATTTTTTTCAACAACATTTTGATGGCTTCTGTTTGAAGTAACCAAACAAAATCAAGAACTATGACAGGAAAAGTCAGGTGTGAACACAAAACTTGACAACTCCGACCCTCGCAGTTCTTTCATTTTAATTTGCCATTTAATAACACAAAAGCCATGAAAAAATTGTTAAAAGCTAATGAAAAATTTGTAAAAGTGCTACACAGCATTGTAAAAGTAGGAGGAATCTTAAGAATAGATAATTCTGTGAAATAAATCTGCGAGCAGTCTAGCAGTGAAAGTAATAATAATAATAATAATAATAATAATAATAATAATAATAATAATAATAATAATAATGGACCATTCAGGAAGCCAATGGGAATGCTCTTTTCATCATGATCATAAACATTAAATATCCCATCATGTCCTAAAACCGCCACGTTGGATTAGAAAGACAGAGGAGACCGAGTGAGTAAAAATGTGACCACATTAGTGGAAGTCGCTCTTCTGGCATTCCAAGGTGCTTGTTAAACACACGTCAGTAATCCAAGGTTAACCTGTCAAAAAACGAAACTACATGTATCCTTGACTACAGGATAATAGAGAATTGTGTTTGGATGAAATACATGATATGCCTTTGCTTTGATTGGTTATGTCACTATTATTACTATTCAAACTTGTATTTTGACTGATTACAATAGAGCTAGACAACTACAAAAGCCAAGTAAACAAAATGAACTGGAAAACTGACATAACAAATAGAGTGCATAAATCTTCTTATACAGCTTTACAGATAATATGCATGGATACCTACAAATAAGGTATTTATTATTCTAGTTCACTTTCCCTTTGCCTTAGCTCTAACGCTTAGCTGTAAACCAGTCAAACCAAGACACAACAACGTAATACAGGATTCTAAACTGCATGATGTCTTGTTTTGCACCTTTTCCCACCCTTATAATGAGAAAACGACATAGTGGTGGAAATAGAATAATAATAAGGGATATATCATATATATTTTTGGTTATTGTGCCATTACCAAGTCACACTTGGCTGTTGAAAATTTATATAATTATTATTTTTATAAGAAACTCTCAAAGGGCTGGCGCTTCAAGGCTTGGTATCAGCACCCTGAAATGTTGTTTCCTTAGACTAGAAACTTTACTCTACAGGCTCTCTACCAGGGGCCCGGTTGTTCAAAAGCCCGTTAACGCAAACCTGGGGTACTGGATTAAAATGTAACCAAGATCACTGTTTCTCTTACTTCAAAACAGTTTTCACAGCAAATTCCAAGTGACCGTTTTAAAGCAACCAAAGTCAAAATGTAAGGCAAAAAAGAATGATTTACAGGAATCTGTCTCGTTTGGCTATAAAACGGAATTAAAAATTAACGCTAATTCTGGGTTAGCTTAACCCTACTTTGAACAACTGGGTGTCAGTAAATTGTAAGGGCATCTTAACAAAATACTTGGGGGAGGGGGGGTCGTGGTAGCCATGTGAAGGACTACTATCTGATTGAGGGAAGGGGGGGGGGGCAGAGAAATGGAATATCCACTACACCAACAATGCGCCTCGACACTATCCCATAACCAACTGTTATTTCTATCTCTGAGATCTAAATTCCCTAAATTCATAGGAATTGTCAATATTATCATGGGCTGAGTTCAGTAGAGTACCAAGCTTAATGATGGCGGGTAACAATGGATACTGTCTATTTTCAAATGTCACTCCAAGTCAAGTCAGAAAAAATCATCACTTTCTTTTTTTCACAAATGAAGGGATGTGTGGACTCAAAAACAGTGTTCATCAAGTTACATGTACTCATTTGCAAAACTGTCTTACAATGCATAAATTTACAAATATGTATGTAACTGTGTTGTTACATAACTGTGTTGAGTGAATAGGTTTCTGGTTTGTATTTTATGAACGATTTGACTACCAGAATCCTACAAACCTTGAAGAATTAGATCAGTCCTGCTGGTCTAACAACCTGTGAGGGTGGATCAGTTTTGATGCTTGAAACTGGCACCGGGATAATCTCTGGTTGTTCTTCTATAATGCAGCGGATTTTCCTCTCATCCTTTGGCCACTGGTACTTCATATATGATTCCAAGAAGCAAGGTACATCTCTCTTGGAAGACCCTGCCAGGATGATGGTCATGAACTTGCCTTTCCGGTTGCTTCCGTGATTTGCAAGGTCACTTAATATTAGATCAGATTCGAGACGTAGGATGCAGTTACCATCATCTGAAAAATTAAACAATTTGATGCTGGTTAATAACATCATGACTAGTAAACGCAGAGCATATGTGCCCATTTAAAGAAAATTAATTTCAAATTTTGAGCTCTCCTGTTGTCACATAGGAAAAAACCAGTTCTAGGAAACTTTTATTTTGGTGAAGCACAAGCTCTGCACAAAAAATTTCATGTCACCATTACAAAAGTTCACCATTAAGATTTCACAGCACTGCAGATCTTAGTTACAAACTTTAGCAAAGACTTTCAAATTTTAAACCAGATCAAACAAAAGATGCTGCAAAACTTCATCAAGATTTTGTTTCCCGTGAATTTTCTTTGTGAAGTTCCCAAATTTTCAGTAAAATGCATTTATAGCAGCATGGCACACTACACTGTAATTCTTACATTCACCCTGACCTTACTTGCACTGTAAAGTTCCCAAATTTTCAGTAAAATGCATTCATAGCAGCATGGTGCACTACACTGTAATTCTTACACATCCACCCTGACCTTACTTGCACTGTAAAGTACCCAAATTTTTAGTAAAATGCATTCATAGCAGCACGGTGCACTCCACTGTAATACATTCACCCTGACCTTACTTGCACTGTAATTAATTTATTCCAGAAGTAATCAACACTATGTTTTGGTTTCACATGTTCAGAGCTGATCTACATTTTAATTTTTTAAACTACATATGGCACCCAGTGGGAAGAATTTGCATTTGAACATAAAACTAAAACCAACCAACCTTCAAGTTGTTCACTGATATCTTCAAGAGAGGAGTCAAAAATTCTTTTCAACTCTGGTGAAACACAAATAAACACAAAATCGCTGTGTTGCACTCTTCGCAATGCATAGCGAAACTTGTTTTCTGCTATTTTCCACATCTCCAGCTTGTCCAAGTGGCACTTGTAGCCCAACTTTTCACTGAAGTGATCGTACAGCTTTAACACCTCTGTTTGATAGGATTCTTCCTCTAAATCAGAGCAATGAATGATGGAGATGGACTTTCCCGAACTAACAGATGGGCCTGTGTAGAAAGAAAACCCTGATCATCATTCACTGAGAAAACTAATTTTTAATATCATCTCCTTGATGGTAAGTTCTTATATAATGGCCTGGATTGGACTTTTAACATTTCTTAGGCTTAAGATAGCTTGCCTGTGTAGCAAGCATTTCCAAAGACTTTTCCGCCCGTTTGAGGCATTTTTCGCTTTTTGGCGACGCGAAAATTGACGTGAGCGTAACACTGATGGAAGGAGCAAGGAGGGAGAGGGGAGGCGAGAAAAAGTTTGCTTGCCCGCAAACCCCACGATTTTGAAAAACAACCCTTTGACACTTTCGCAGTTGGATAAATTCACAGTGTGACATCTTATAAATAATTGATTTTACGAATAACAAATCACCAGATGATACAAATTTACTTCCATCAAAATCAAAACAAACTCCAAGCAATAACTTCAGGATTTGTTGTAATTTCACAGTTAAAATTGGAACTTCATCTCAACTGGGAAAATTGGGTTTAGTTTCTTCAGAAAGCCTTTTCCTGTTCCATAAGAAGGGATTCTTATGGAACAATTCTCGCTAATCTTTGCAGAGCGGTTAGAGTGGAAGCTGTTCAAAACTTGGAGCTATTCTCTGACCGTGTGCCTGTGCAATTCTTACGCTCGAAAAATTCAGAATTTAGGAGCATTATTTGAAGTTATTCGAAAGCAATAGGTAGCTAGTCTGCTGTTTCCCAAACTCCGCCAAGGCAGTCTATGAACTTGTGTAATTAAACGGCTGCACCAAACTCCGTCAGGCAACAGTCCTTGTTGCAAGAATGTTCGTGTAAATTCCTCCGTGTTGGAAAAAGCTTCCCACAAGTCTTTGAGATCTGCTGTCGGATCAGGACAAAAATGATCTTCTTGAGTCAAACCTGAACAGCGACGATTTACCAGCTGGAGAGGAACTTCAGGTAAAAATAGTGATAGTGAATTGGTGTGGGAAAGTTATTACAAGAATTCCCCAAGACAAGGAAAGTAACCAGTTAGTTGTGTTCATGCGAGTGACACTCAAATGAACATACCTCATTTGATTGATGGATTTATCACTTGGCAGTCAACACTACCATGCCGCGCCAATCAGGAAACTCTTCATGGACGAACAGGTTTTTCAAAATTGTATGGTTTGTGGGCAAACATTTCCTTTCCTTCCTTTCCCTCCCCCTTCTCACACTTTTTTGCGCTCGCCCCAATATTTGCACGTTGAAAAAGCGAACAATGCTTCAAACCCACGGAAAGCCCTACAGAAATGCCTGCTACGCAGGCTATAAGATTGCTAGATGTTCAACATTTCAGCAAGATTCAAATCTTGTGGGCATCATTTTCGTGCTTTGAAATTGGCCCCCTGTGAGACAGTGACTTCTCAGTAATGTAAATTTACTTTGTAAGTGATCACCAAGCTTGTGTAAGGTCAAGCAAGTTAAACGAAAGAGACTACAAAGATGCAATGAGAAAAAGATCCTTGTAAGGGGTTTAAGCAACTTAAGCAATTACAAAGAAATCCTGAAAAAAATCAAGAATTAAATGAAACTGAAAACCAAGCTCTTTAATAATAGTCTTCAGAACTGATGTACTCTAAACAACTAGTTCCTTCAATTCACATAAATTTACTTTATTCATTTTGTTTATCTAACTTACGCTTGTTTCTACAGTACCTTACAACAAAGACACAAATTTACAATAAATTCCCCCTGGTTTGACTATCGAAGTTGGCAGAGCTCAAAATTACAATAGCAAGAAGAAATATGAATTATAAAATAATCAGATCTCTGCCTTTATTGGCAGCCCTGATGTCCTTGTTTAGTAGTTATTACAATAATTAATGTTTAGTAAATCATAGTTACCTTCTGATGACATGTACCCCGACTCATAGCCAGGTGATGTTGGAGAGGACACGGATTCTCCTGAGCTCAAACTGTCTGTAAGGGACAATCGCCGGGCCTCCTCTACCTTGAGCGGGGACAAATTTTCACAAGGTTTTTGAGAAGGTTCACTGTAAGATCCTGTGACAGTAAATGTTTTAGTCGTTGACATGTCATGGCTTGAATCTGTAGTAACTGTGGATGTAGCAGGGGTCATCTCGTCCATAGATTGTATGGGTGACTTTTTGTGTTGCTTAGGTTTTTTGAAAAGTCTGGCAATCCTTTTCCTAAAAGATTTCCTTTTGGTCTCTGCACCAACCTTGGATTTCATATCGTTAGGTTGAGAAAATGAACGAGTAAACAGACTTCTTTCACCACCCATAGATTGCGGAAGGTTTGGCTGTTTATCTACATGTCCTGTTCCAGACCAACTCTGAACCCTGAGAAATTCTGGTTTTTGCAACATTGCCACTGAATGTTTACCATTGTCACTGTTGAGATTGTCACAACTAACGCATTTCCCTTCTGACTCTCTGCTACAGTTACTGTCAACAGAACTTAAATCTTCAACTTTAACACTGAAATCTGCACTGTCTGTAGCTACACTGCATGTTTCAGAAGGTGGACAAATTGAAGTTGATGAGTAATCTGTCATCATGGATGAGTCTTCTTCAGTACTATAATCTGTTGATGTCCCCATTGTACAACTTCCAGTCATAGAACTATCAGTACCATGTTGATATTTTTCTTTATGATTTCCCTGGAAGTCAACATTCGAGTCATTGTCATCTTCTTTAGGTTTGTTGATATTTACTGATGCTGCTTCTTCATATTCTAAAATAAATTAAGAAAAATCAAATACATAAAATAAAAATAAATTAAATTGAGATAAAATAAATTAGAATGAGTCTAAATATTAAGGAATGTTCTAAAAACCCTGAAATGGGTGTGATGTAATTTACATAAGATTTACAATAAGCAAACCGCAGATTATGGGCAAATCTGTGACCCCTTTGTGAGGCGAGGAAATTTTATTTTCCAGCAGATTTTTTATGCTTCCTCAGCCCATGACTAGTTAAGGGGGGAGACTCTTAACTACCATATTGTTGCTATGGGAAGTTCCTAATCCACATATCTTGGAAACCCTAACTTCCACAGATAAGCTGCTTCGTCATGTTTGTTCCATGGGAAAGGTGTTCAAGATTTTCGAGTCACAACCATATTTGGCAGGTCATGTGACCTGAACAGAAAAAAGCCTTAAACTCAAATGGCATACAGTTTTGATTATTAAAAACAGTGCCAATAATTAACAATCATCAAGATGCAAAACTTGATGTATCGATTTCTTGAAATTTGCGTTATTATAGAAGCTATGACATCATGAGTACATGTATTAATACCTTTTGTACTGTAGTTTTCTTGTTCTTTGTAATAACAGTTATTGCTTGCGTCAGATGATAAAGAGGGCTGAATTATGTCCGATTTCTGAAATAATTCGGAACTCTACCTTCTTTCCTCTGAGTTTTAGGGATTTTTGTTTTTAACGTGCGGTTGGGAACTGGCACTAGCTACGCACGTGTAATGTCGATTTTTAAAAGTCAGATGTTCATCCTCATACATTTACCAATCTAGCAGCGCAAAACGTTGCAAAACAGCGAATGACAAAATACCATCCACAAAAATCTCTTAGTAATAATGCCAGATTTAATGGGCATCCCACCCCCCCCAAAACAGAGCGTTCCCAATAGGTTTTTTGGGATCCTGGATTTGGCTTATTTGAAGACCGGGATTCGGGATTTGAGAGGAAAGGGGGAGCGAGATTCGGGATTGTATTTATGAACGGGATACGAGATTTAGCAGTTTTATGATGCGAGATTCGGGAATAGTTGAAGGGCCCGGTGGAAAAAGGGCGTAAGTGACGATTTGAGGTTAAAATCGAAATTGCTCCTATTTAGCTGAACATTGGCACACAGGCTGGTTTTCATGTGAGGAACACTGTTGCGCACTTATTTCTTGACCTGAGATCTAAAATTTGAAGAATTAGCGTATTACTTTTGCTTAAAACTGACACAAAGAAAACAACAGGACCGCGGATTCTAGGTTGAATTCCTTTGTTTTAGTTCAGGTAGAGAACAAAAGAAATCTTTCACGCATCACTTGAGCGAGTTCAGTTCAACAAAACTTTTCACGCAAAAGTAATACGCTAATTCTTCAAATTTTAGATCTCAGGTCAAGAAATAAGTGCGCAACAGCGTTCCTCACATGAAAACCAGCCTGTGTGCCAATGTTCAGCTAAATAGGAGCAATTTCGATTTTAACCCCAAATCGTCACTTACGCCCTTTTTCCACCGGGCCCTTCAGTTGTTGAACTGGTATCCGGTAACGAAGAGCGAAAAATCCTTTCATTTTCGCAACACAAGTTGCCCACATTTTCCTTGACCCTGTCAAGTACTAATCCCACCATTTTCCACTGGTTCACCAAAAATGAGGGCATCTGGAACCTCTGCAAGGCACTTTCTAAAATGTATGTTCCGGATCGGATGGATTACGAAATTGAGGGAACATTTTGGTTGGGATGGACCTGGAAAACAATTTCAAATGTTATTTTGCAAAATACTGGGAAACAAACAACATCAAAGTTCACTTCAATGGTAGGTAACCAGTTAAACTGATTTAAACATGACTGGGCCCTGGATGAAATACACAAACTACAAGGAAATGTAGGGGCGAAAAGGAAAAAAAATGAGCACACAAAACAATGTTCAGTAATTACAATCCAGACACATTAAATTTTGTGGAGTGAAAAGGTACTTCACGCAAAGACGTGCTGCGGCTTTAATCCACAAATACCGGAAGAGATCCAAACTTTTGAACTAGCTGCACGGTAGGTCACAGACGTGTTTCTCGAATTACTCATTATTTCCGTAACCAACACAAAGATTCAGAGGAAAGGAAAAAATTCAACGTTCATCTCATTATTAAATTAAAAACCTAAAAATCTTACTTGGATGCATTCAAATGAAAATATAAATTGCATTAGAAATCATCTCAAATACAAACAAAAACTTGAAAATTTTACCACCCGCGTAAGCGAATTTCTGAATTAATTCAATTTTTCCTCGCTGTTTTGATTGGAAAACCCTACCATTAGGCTACAAACACAGTTAAAGAGAATGGAAAAAATGCGTGATATTGGTTAAAAATGTGTTCCCAGTACGGGAATAAACATACTCCGATCGACCGCCTTTCGAGATACCGAATAAACCTGTAAATTATGCATAAACTACAACCTCCATTTTTACCATATCGCTTGGAGGTGAAAAATAAGCGCGATGAATAGATCTCTGAAGAAAAACGTTTTTCACGCCTATAACTATATAAAATTAATAGCCTGGCCATATACATGAACCACTTTACTATTATATTTAGGCGAAATGCAACATATGTGGGAGGCAATTTCGGTATTCAAAAAAGCTAGTTGAATATAACTTACACAAGATTACAAGGCTTAAATATGCCTGCAAATGTAGCATCATTTGTTTTCTTTCATCTTGCAATACTTGCCTTAATTTCACCAACTTAGCTTCTATAAAACACTGCAGATCTCACTTAACAGTTCACCTACATTTACAAAGGCACTTAATCGAGATGCCGGTATGGGGACAAATCTACATCGAAAACACTCGAAGGTTACGGTCTGAGTTCTTTGCTTGCCAAATCTGCATGATAAAGTACATGTTTGTTTCCACACGACAGAATTTTCAACCAAACGACGAAATGGCTTTTCCTGCTTGAATCACGTCTCGATAATTTGACAAAAAGAGCGATTTTCCTTGACCTAAACATTTCAAAGTAAGAAACAAAATTTCACGGATTCCAAAATCTTTGATCACGTACCTTTGACACACTCGTATACTACTTCCAAACAGTCGTACAGCTCCAGCTTGGTAAACACATCCACAAGTCTTTCTAGGCGGCCATTCTTTTGGTAAAGCCAGTCTTCAAGTAACTTTAATGCAGGCCAATCATAATGTGCGAAGAGACCAAAGATCTTTTCCGTGCTATAGCCAAGTAAATCAGCCACATCTTTCCAGTTTTTCAAAGAGCCGATCAAGTTCAAACGCAGAGACAACGGATCCTTGACTTTGTTATAACGAAGGACTTGTTTCGCCGGCAAAGAAAGGATTTCCTCTGCTATATAGCTTCTTTGAAAGCTTTCCTTGTCGTCTGTGCAATCCATGATTTGTGCATTACCTTTGACGCTTAATAACTTTGATGCGAACCATTACAACAGCCGAATGTTTTGTCGTACGTGGAGGTGATAAAAAAATTTGGTCATGAAAATCATTACGTCTTTCCCATAATTCAATGAAGCCATTTCGTCACGTGACTACTTATTGCTTCCTCATTCTAGGGTCAAAGATCGTTATTACAGCAGGGAATGCAGAACTGGTTCAGTTACGCAGATTCGTTACACTACTTTCGTTTGCAAAAGAAAAAAGCCTATTTAACTTCTTATTTTTCTTATTTTACTTTTAGCTGGAAATTAGTCAAAGAGAAAGTTGAGGGGCAGAAATGCTTTCACCAAAAAGACCTCAATAGTTGCACAAATTGCTAGAAAACCGTCCGAAGAACAGAATATATCACAAGCAGTAAGGATTAATTGATCCCATTTACTTATTTTCAGTGAGAATAAGAATTCTCAGATTCTCTGTCATAATTTCCTATTCAAATTCTTGGGTTTCCTTTGGACGCAAGCCCGGCACGCGCAAACGCGCGAAAATTAACAAACACCAAAATTTTCCTGCTACTTTGCTGGCTCTTAGATTGCTTGCGTCGTTCCGTGTACTGGACAGACTTGTAAAAACCCACTAGGTTCCTATGCCATCACTTAAATGCTTTCCACTGGAAATATGAATGATTCATATTTGCAAATGTGTAAATAGGTCTGAGCGCGAAAAGCCATCTCTTTTCTCAGGCTAGGTCCTCGTTCAGTTTCAGTTACCTATACTGAGCTGGCTCTTAAACTCACTTGAAATATGTTTTTGTATTTTTTAATGTTATTATTCGAAGATATTCTGAAGTAATATAAAAGCAGGGTGCAAGCAAATCATGTAAAACAGAACCGGTGTGAACAAGGCCACCTCTAACTGAAAAAAAGATTCTTATCATGAGGGGTTACACAATTTTTGGTGACCCCGAAGTAATTCACATTGATATCGCTAACTGAAGTAATTCACGCGTACGCTAACTGAAGTAATTCATATTGATATCGCTTTCCATGGTTTCAACACTGCCAATTCGAGAATGGCTATTTGTGGTTCCTAGATTAAACTTGTGATCCAAAGTTAATTTTGTTTGCTCACGTATGAAGGGTTTTTATGAGTGTCTTCCGGCTATGTGCTCAAAGTTGACACTTGACCACTCGCGAAATGCTGAGCTATATCATTTATGTCCAAGATGCTGAAACGTTGTTAAATAGGAGGATGGTACGAGACAACGTTAACTGAAGTGCTATTTATGATTGTTGGCAGGTGAATTCAAGGCCGGAAGTCAAATAATTCGAAAGCATATACTAATATTTCAAGATTTTTTTAGTCTGAAATTATTGCTCAGCGTTTTCACATTCGAACGCTGTAAAACATCGGGAAAGTCCCTGGTGATTGGATTGATAGAGACGAAAGCCTGATAATTGGAATAAATCGAAATCAACGTTCTCATGAAACACCGGAAGATTAACTACTGAAGGGGATCGATTTAGCAATAACTGAACTAATGCAAAAAGTTTACCCATTCCGCGGGTAACTGTTTTTCGGTGTTTGATTTGGCAAAACTGAAGTATTATTCTTCTCACGGCTCTGAAATTTTAAAAATCTATCCATATTCCTTGAGCGCTTTTCTCATAGGTCAGGAAACGTATTGCTCCGTCGTTAAGTTCGTTGTCTCAGATCATTGAAGCCAAATAGTGACCATCGTTTGCGTTCCAATTTTTTGGTTATTTCCTACTTCCTCGTTTTTACTTCATCCGCGGAAAGTTCTTTTATATGACATGAGCAGCTACGTTGTTTGGTTAAAGAATGACGTAAACCCGGACGTTAATCTATCCTGGCTTCAAAGTTTAATCAAATTTCTCTCAGTGGGAATAAAGAAATATATTTTTTAAAAAATCTTTCTTGTATTTCGTGTCGGATAAGTTTCACCTTGGCTGGAGCCATAACAGCCCCACCGGAAGTTGTAAGCGCGCGCAAAGTATGCTGGGCTTCCTGATGCGTGACCATACATTTCCCCTACGGGGTATAGAGAGAAATTGGTAGCCCCCGAGCAGGAACAAAATGGAACCCGATGAAAACGAAGTAGCAGTAGCGGAAGGCCAGAAACTAGCATTAAATGGCAAAGCAAAAGAAGCCGAAAATTATTTCCGGAATCTTTCCAAGAAGGGAATTCCAGAAGCGTCCGTTGCGTTGGCTCAAATTGTAGCTTTTCAAGGGAAATGGGACGAAGTGCTCGACAATGGCAAAATTTTCCTGCAGAATCCACAGATCTCGTACAACTACTGGCCTTTTCAAGAGGCAATGAGAAAGCTCATTGTAAGAGCGGTGAAAATAACAGGAAGGAAAAGTCAGTTTGAAGTGATGTTAGAGTGGTCAGCGGCCGTAGGAAAGGCTGCTTTAGGCTGTGAAGTTTGGGCGGTGGAGTCTTGGCAAAAAGGATTGGACGAGATGGCGGTAGCCGTAGGATTGAAAGAGGAGAAGAAATCTGAGACAGACAAGGATGAAAAAGAAACTGAACTGAGCAAAGAGGAGAAGATTAAAAAGTACGAGAAAGATATGAAAAGGACTCTGGATGATCCAGTGCTAGGAAAGGATTTAAAACATGTTGCAAAGATGAGGTCAGTCTTGTAATTACATTATATTTAGGATATCCACAGGCTACCCACACTTACCCTCGTTTCCCAGCAAAATTGTGGCCTGTGTGGCATCTGCTACCCTGGGTGCAGACGTTTTTTTTGCATGCTGTTGTGGCAACAAGTCATGGAAGAAAATATAAGGCACTAAGGGCCTGTTTACAAGGAAGGAGGTGACCCTAGTATCACCCTGGAAGGGTAACATTTTACACAGAAGTATTAACATGATAGACAGGGCAATATCCTCCCACCAGGGTCACACTGTCTGCTTGCTACATAAGTAAGGGCCCAATTACCTGGCAAGTTTCAGCCCAGGCTGCAATTCTGGCCAGCCCACTGGGCTGAAGATTGGGTGGTAAGATTTGCAGAAAAGCATTTTACATTGAAAATGCAATTAGTGCACATCCCCAAGTTTTTGTTTCAACCTGGGCTGAAAATTTGATTGTGATTATGTGGGGTTTTTTCAGCCGGTTTGGCCTGGCTGGAAAATTTTCAGCCCGGGCTAAATAAAACTTTCTTCATGTAATTGCAAACTTCTTGTCAGAGAAATCTGTTCAGAAAGCCAGGCTGGAGTTTTAGCCTGGCCAGCTGGGCTGAAATTCGCCATGTAATGACCCACTAAGGTCACTCTTCTACTATCTTTTGTGCATGTAAATTGTTGCGGTCGGGTCGCCTCACTAGCCAGGCTATATTTTCAAGTGTGGTTTTGACTTAAATGTGAACTAACTACCAATAAAATTATAAATTTCAATCCCAAACAGTCCCATTTAACTAAATTAGTTTTAATCAGTCATCAGATAACATTTTTTTCATATAAACTTTTGTTTTGAGGCAGTTTCCCTTGCAAGGTTGTTTGTGGCCAAAGAACTTCAAAACATGTATTTTTTTTTAATTTATGTGGTGAAAGGCTGTCAAAAACCTTAGGAAAATTTGTCTGGTAAATTTCTATGAATTTGGAATTTACCATTGTCCTACTAGTAGGAAGTGTTTGTTATGAAGTAAAAACTGGAAATTTGGAGCATTTACTTAAATAAGGTTTGTCTTCCTATGGCATGACAATTTCGATGACTCTGAAATAGCCTGGGCTGATTAGAAGTACTAGAAATAAAGGCAAGCTATATTTTAGCCTGCCTAGGAAGGTGACTCTGGTACTAGGGTATTATGCTTGGGATAGAGGCAGTGCATTAATAAATAAATGCAAAATCTCAAGAAAGTCCTTAAACAAAGTCTCAAATTTCTCACTAAGTGTGTGCTACAGTGTAAAAACCTCATACAAGTGCACACAGTTATTACCTATTTGAATAACAGTGTATTTTGGGACACTTTTTCTCACAGATTTCTCACAGCTAAGCTGTATGATTACGAAGAGGAAATGGTCCGTGTGTATCTGGAAAATGATGATGCTTGGGGTGAGCGAGCGATAGACTTTGATGATGTTATGCTTGTGGCTAAACTGCTTGTAAAAGATGGCAAGGATTCACTAGCATGGGAAGTGATTTCCAAGAAACTAAAAACCTGGCAGCCTTATGAGTTTCATGAGGTTGAACCAATTGCCTTGTTGAATGATGATGTTTTGTTTGGTGTATTGACACCTCAAAGGTGTGAAGTTGTGCTTTCAACTAAATATGAAAACCAACTTAAGGACTTGCCATAGATGGGCTTAATAATTACTGGAATATAGAAGACTTTGCTTTCTTGAACATTCCAAGGAAACAGAAAATTGTTCCAGAAAGTTGGAATGTTTGAGGTGGACAGTACTTTGTAAATTCCTGTACAAAGGTATCCAAGATAAACAGGTTTCTGTACAACAGTATCCAAGATAAACAGCTTTCTCCTTGAGATATGAAGAAGTTCAAGCAATCTTGCACCTAGTTACTGCAGGCTTCTTGGTCAGCAGATGGTCACCATGCAAGACACTGGGATAATCCTAGAAATACCTTTTTTTAATTGACTGTCCCTGGGCCATTTGTACTGTTTGTCAATGCAAACAGTCAATCAAAAAAATTATATTAAGGATGGTGCCTACTAAAACAGATGTATTTTTGCAAAGGTTATGACCATGGGGAGAAGTAGATCTTAGCAAGGGTTATTGGAATCCGAAAAGAAAAATGTGGGTAACCACGCATTTTTCAGAGTGCGAAAAATGCGTGGTTACCCCCAATTTTCTTTTTGGATTCTGATAGCCCTTGCTAAGATCTGCTTTTTCCTTATAGTCATAAACTGCGCAAAAATATTGTTGTATTGGTGGGCCAATGCATTAAAAACCCCGAATATCCTGAGATGTGCAGAATGTATGCGCCATAACAAAAGGAGGCACCATCCTTAACCATCCACAGACTGAGAAGCCTATGGACTCTGGGTACAAAATGGGTGGGTTCAAGTTGATTATTTGTGGTTTTGACATCTAACATGTTAGTAATGATTAGAATCCAAATGAACGGCTATAGAATTAAATGCAAAGTATGCCATAGCTCATTTTTTGTGGTGAGGATGTAGTATCTGTAGTTTTTGAATGACAGGGTTAGTAGCAATAACATAATTATGTCATATTTAAATAAAGTAATATATGTTTTCCTTTTAAGAAGCAAAGGACAACTGAAAAGGAATTAAGGTAAAATAAAAACTTTATAAAAATGGGTTCATGGAGTTCGTTTTTGAGTTATAAGCACTTAAGACTGAAATTAAAGGTGTCTTTAACAGGTTATTCTGTTACTATGGTAACCAGTTACCTCACGAAAATAACCATAACTTGTTCACCATTGACTGGGCATTTGTTTGATACCATAATTGTAGCATTAACTGATAAAGGTTGTTAGTATCGATCCATCAAAGTATAAGTGTTGGACATTACTGGAAACTATTGCGAGCCACCTTAATTTCGCGGATTGCCGATTTTTTTGTGTTTCACGGGAACAAATTTTCGCGATTTGGATTTTAAGACTTAACCACTGGGAACACATTTTCGCGTATTTCGGGCAATTTTCTCTCGTACAAAACTTGTATACAGCAACAATGGATGTAATATTGTCTTGTTATTTTTACTTATCACCGTGCTCATGTTGTGAATCGTCGATTAGAGCTCAATTAACACAATTAAGCTACCGAAAGGTGTGATTTCGTAGACTTTGGTTTGCTCTTTCGCAGGAAATGGTCTCGTCTACTGTTGTTATCAAATTTATCCAGAGACCGCAGAGACACTCGTTATGTCGTAGTTGTAAAGAGGAAGCCAGTCATAATATTGCTCAAATAAACTGAAATTTAGAAACCTAAATACATGGAGTAAATTTTCGCGGTGTAAGTTTTCCACTCTACACCTTAGTAGAGTGGAGCTATGCATGGAAACTGGCATTCAACTTTGACAAGTGTTCACTCTGCACGGTGACAAAGAAGCGTAATCCAACAATTTACGATTACAAGATGAACAATAAGATCATTAAACGAGTCCTAAGCCAGAAAGATCTCGGCATCGTCATCACCAGCGACGCAAACTTCAAGGAACACATCTATTCTCAAGTTAGCAAAGCCAACAAAATGCTGGGCTTCATACGGCGCACACTAAACAGCAGAAGTGATCAGTTTCTACCAACTTTTAGATCACTCTACTTGGCTTTTGTCCGCTCTCATCTAGATTATGCATCAGAGATTTGGAGCCCTAAAACCGTAACATTGATAAAGATGATAGAAGGGGTACAAAGGCGAGCCACTAGACAGATACTACCAGGACTGAACTATAATGAAAGACTCCAGAAACTTAATCTACTTCCTCTTGTTTATCGAAGAGAAGTTAAAGACTTGACTACATTTTATAAATTAAAATGTGGATATTATAACGTACCAGTTGATAACTATTTCGAATTTTGTGCTGACAAAAGACTTAGATCGTACTCAAGCAATAAACTTAAGCTTAATGTATATAGAACAGATCTTTTCAAAGCTACTTTCTTTAATCGTATACCATATCTATGGAACAATTTACCAGATAATATTAGAATAAGCAACCTTGGAATCTCTAGTTTTAAAAAACAATGTGCGGATTACTACAAAAATATAGGTTTTGATCCTGACAATCCCAGAGCTACATGGGTGTCATGATGTTCTAACTCTAAATTTTGCTATATACTTTTCAATAATTAATTATTAGTCATTATTTTGTTCAATTTTATTACTGTCCTGTAATTTTAAGGTGGACTAGCTCGAATGGTTCGTTAGTTCCTCTCTAGTCTTCCTCTTTTGCACATATTTAATTTTTTTTTTTCTGTCATCGTAACTTACTATATAGGTACTTTTTATTTATGTAAATCTATATATTTTGTTTATATTACTTTGTGCAAAGAAAATGGGATAAAATTAATTAAAATTAATAAAATCCAATAATTCGTGGTTTAAGACTGAATACATGAAATATAATAGATTCAAACAGTTTTTGCCTGCATGTGTTTACCTAGCCTGCGAACGCAGACGTATTTCCGGAATCAGTTAGCAGAAATGTTTGCTTTTGGGTTGTTTTGTTTGCACTTTTTGATAAAAAGAAATCTTTTATGAATCTGTCCTTTTGATTAGGTCTAGCAGCTGAAAATACAACACTTTCAATAGAGAAAAAGCCTCAAGTTAAATATTTGTACGCGCATAAAAGGACGAAGGTTTCTGTTATACTCGATGTATTCTTAGCTGTAGCCGCTGTTTCTACTGTTTGAATATCACTGACCGGTTTACAATAGACCGGAAATTTTAGGGTTTTTTTTAGCTGCTATTCCTTTTCTTTATTTCCTGAATAGAATCTAGTTTCTCAATAGGAGAAGATTTCTTAGAGTCATGTAGAACTAGCTTTGGCGAAATGTTAACATCTTTGCAATTTGAATTGTTCCTCTTTGTTGTATTTGCTAAGCTGGGTTTATTCAGCCTTTCCTTGTGAATGATTTAGCAACCGATGGTATACACTGAGTGTTCACTTTGTAATTGTAAGTTGATTGAGGGGAGTGAATAGGGGTTTCATGCTATTGTTTTGGCCCAATCCATCGATCCGACGTTATTTTCGTTCAAATCAGGATCCGCAAACTTTCCGTGGTTTAAATATACTGCATATGGGTATATATATTTGTTGTCTTTTTCTTCTACAGTATTTAGATTTTACCCGAAGTTTACTGTCTTTGCTAGTGTTTGAGAAAGTAGCGTTTCACCTTTTTTGTTTCATCAGAACGCGTAAAATTTAGCTGAGCCTGAGGATGTTCTTATTTTAGCTTACACATTTTCTTAACTTTTGGAGCAAATCTCAGCCTCAACGTTTTTATAAAAATGGTTCTTAGAAAAAAAGTGTGTATAGCATTACAAAATGAATTAATAAATTCGGGGGTGGAAGAGGCATAATGGATAATGAATAACGAGTTATTGATAAAACAGTAAAAGAATAAGGAATATTTAGAGCTTGAACATTCGGAATAATGAATGAGTCAATCCCTTTAAAAGAATAATGAATATCGCAAGTGTTGTATGCACTCGACTTTGTCGAATCTTCATCAGTGTTTGCGACTATGGGTGAACGCCAGCTAAAACAGTAGTCTGTAGTCAATGTCAATCATAGTAACTCTGGATGATTTGTATTCAATTAGGGCGGCTAGTTGCAAGAAGTCTCTCCCGGCGACTTTCTCGTGATTGGGGCGTCTTTCATCAGTATTCGGCTGTTTTTAGGGGCGGACCACTTGATTTCACCTGAGGGGAGGAGAGTTGAGTAATATCCTTCCTGTGACAGATTTTTACGATGAAAAAATTCATGTGCAACACTTCTGTCGAATAAAATTCATGCCACATAGAGTGGGCCGAAAACAAATTCCCACGGCAAGACGTTCCTATGGCGGACACAAGTAACGTTATTTGTTACAGATTGCTGAAAGATTTCTTCTTAAAAAAGATGTTAGCATTATATCACTAGTGCAAAAAGTGAGTTGAATTTACAGCGATTAAAACACTTTTATACGCTCCTCAGAATGCTAGAAATCGCATTTCCGAGCACTAAACTTTCAAAATTTCCCGGGGAAACATGCCCCCGGAGCCCCCTAGATACTCCCGCTTTCGCCGGCCGTTGTTTGAACTCCCTCTCCCTAAACCCTAGATCTGAATTAGGGTTGGTGGGTCCCACCTCTTTCACAGGCCCCACGTTAAAGAAAATCGTAAACGGGCCCTGATTCAGTGATATTTTAGAGTTAGAAAACCTTGAAAAGAGCTAACGTGTGTTCAACACATTTTTTCTTTCTTCTTTATAACATTGCGCTTTTCTGTTAAATGAGCGCGAGTCATTCTCAATATCCACAGATGATATGGAATTTAACAATTTACAGCCATTTCAAACTTTGTAAACAGTCTCGATATTTATCTCGTATCTCGTGCACAGGCATTGCAACTGAAGTTGCCCAACAAAATCTGAAGAGCAGCTGAACGCAATAATGAATAAGGAATACCCGTAAAAATCTCACACAAATAATGAATAAGTCACAAAAAAGCAAAAGGAATAATGAATAAGTCAAGAGAAAGGCAAAAGGAATATTCATTGAGTCACAATTATTCCGCCCCACCCCCGGATAAATACTTTCACAAGTTGTTCTGAGTAGTAATGTGGGCCCAGATAGAGAAAATGCTGGCTTCTGATTGGTTGTTGGGTTGCCCCTGGTAACGGAAGTCACATGACCGGAAGTGACCGGAAATGCGGAGATCATGTGATTTGGGATGGGAAACCGCTGACCAGTGGTAAAAAGGGATCGTGGGCTCAGGGAACCGGAAGTCACGTGTTTTGGGATGGGAAACCGCTGACCAGTTTCAAAAAGGGATCGTGGGCTCAGGAGGGGTAAAAACCGCTGAGGAACGCGGGCTCAAAGTCCAAAGTCCAATTCAGGCATCGGGGGTGGTCCTTGGACTCCAAAAAAAAAATAAAAATAAATAAATAAATAAAAAAAAACGACGCCATGTTAGAAAACAAAAAATAATTTATTCCAAAGGGAGTGTTACAGACGACTGCGTGGGGGCATGGATCCAAGATGAAGGCGAGCACAAATCCTCTTGGGGGAGGCCCTCGTTTCTTTCGTTCTGAGTGTCACAGATATCCATAGGGATGCGTTTTGAAGCTGAGGGGGTCGATGACTCTCTTGTCATAGACTAATTTGTACAATTTGGACTCGTGAAAGGTGTAGAGTTGATAGGTTTTAGGATCCCGGACAATTTGATACGTTTTGTTCACTGTCGTTTGGCGTGGTTTCAGGAGTGGCTTCTGGATTTCGTCCAGGACATTCTGCCTCATGACGTTGTAATTCAACTGGGTTTTTCCTTCACTGTTGAGACGAAAACCTCTCACTTTGCATTCGACTTTGCCTTTCTTTGTGGTGTAGCCATAATTCTTGGGACCTCCCGACACGAATTCGACGATGTGATCATCCTTTTCCAATTCACTGGTAAACTGGCCGAGGTAGTTGCCCAAGGTCGGGTTGGTTTGACCCTTGTCCTCCAAAAAAATAACAGAGTCCGTGTCGTAGTAAAGTACTCGTTCTCCCAACTGTTCCAGGGCTTGATACAGTTTGAGACGGGCCCAACAGGTTGTGAAACAGGCGATGAAGATGTTCAGGTTGGGTGAGACGGGGATGTCTTCCTTTTGGTGCTGGTAATGGACCTCTACCATTTGGTCATTGATAATGGACACGTGACGTACATCCAAGCTATCGGTGTCCAAAAACCGATGAAAGGCTTGGGGGTCATCAAATTCTTGGACTTGGGTCTTGTTCAGCCGTTGTCCAAATTTGCCCCACATGGAATTCAGCATCATCTTCGCTAAGGTTCGCAACCCTGGATTCTTTTCGATTTTGTCATAGTCCAGGTGAATGCCCTCATGCTTGAAGTAATCATTGATGTAGGTCTGTTTTTGTTCTTCTGTTTCTACTCCGGTGGGCCACCCACTGGCTTCTTGCTTGATTTTCAACCAAGTGTTGACGTAGTCTTTGAAGAGACCTTTACAAGTTTCTTCAAAATGCCAGACTTCATAGATGTACTGGACTTCGTACCCGAGCTCGACGGCTTTGTCTAATTCTGGACTGCACCATGTGCCGGTCAGGGCGCGTTGCTCGTCGGTGTGGTTGCATTCCGCGCATCTGTCTAGAAGGGGTTTGTCCATTTCTTCTTCCACACAACGGGCACAGAGTGGAAAGAGCAGTTTGCTGTCATAGCGGTAAGGCAGGACGGGATGGTAGAGGCCACGGGGAGGCAGGACTTGGCACTGAATCAGTCCGAAGTACTGATGGATGTCTGTGTGACCCGGTTGTGTAATGAAGGTAGGATGTCCTTTAGGGTAGAGAGAGGTTTTGTTGATCCAAGGGTACAAGGAGGTGACATCGATGTAATGGATCTTTTGGTTGGGGGTCACCTGATGGTACAGTTTCACGGCATTGGTACGTCCTCCACAGAAAGCGTCGCGTGGATTGAGGGGTTCTGTGCTTTGAAGGTTAGCTACAAACGTACGGATGTCAAGTGAGGTGTCTTTGAGACTTGCCCAATCGCATCCCCACATTTCCACCACGGTGTACCCTTGGGCGCGAAGCGTTTGGGTCCTCTGTTGGGTTCTCTCGTAGACATCTTGCATGGTTCGATCAAAGTGGCGCACATGTGTTTCGTAACGGTTGGGGTAACAGCGGGGGCATCCATGCCAGAAACAGCCGTGAAATTCGTAGATAGTGTTGGTGGTGACATCGAAACCGTCCACATGGAGCGTGGTGCCAGGGATGCAATACTCGCCGGCATTTTTCGCATGTTCAATATGGGGGGCTTGGTGTTGTTGGCACCAGGTTAACCATTCGATGGCCTCGTTCGATTGATTGACGTTATTCTTCTTCCAACTAAGGGTGGGTTCACTGGCAATACTGTTAGGGATCATCCGGTTCATACGTAAATCCATGTTGCAGGCAGAAGCAATGGTGATGTGGTCAAAGGGGTTGAACCCCGCTTGAGCTTCAAACAGCCGTTTGAAAGTCAGACATCCTTGTTTCAAGAGACGCACATCTGATTCACAATACTCCATCAATTCTTTCTGGAAGTCAAAGACCACCTCCTTCTCGCGTTGTTCTTGATGCCACTTTTCCAAGGCTTGCTTGCCTTCGGGAGACATGGTTTCAGGCATGTAGTAATCGAGGGCCGGGACGATGCCCACGTAGTTTTGATGGCCTCGGATATTGAACTTGTGGGGGAAGTAGCCTTTTTTCAGTTCCGTTAATCCAAAGGTTTTGGGAAAGGCGGACAAAGGCATCTGGAAAAAGCTGAGTGAATCGATGAAACGAATCCGATCGTGTTTGACTTCCAAGAGTTTACACACTCTCCGTTCCGGAGCTGTTGAACGATCCGGTTGTCACTATGGTATTGATGCACCACAAAGTAACCATCGTACCCTTGGAAATTATGAGCTAAGACATTGACTTGTCGGGTGTCGTTCAACGTGAGGGTATCCAACCATTCGAGAAAATCTCGGGTACAATATTCGCCTGGGAAACGAATAGGTTGATCGTCGTCTTCGGTTTCGGCCACGAGGAGATTGGCAATGTGTTGTTCGTCGGGTTGCATAGCTTCAATATCAAAAAACACGTGCAAGGGGGGCAGGTCGTCGTCCTCCTCCTCCTCCTCTGGGGCGGTTTCAGGCTCCGCGGCTGCTCCTCGTTTGGCGCGAGGACCTCCTTGGCGTTTCCTCTTTCTCTTCTTGTCTTGAGGCTTGGTGGGTCTTTGAATAAAACAAAGATGAGTTTCACCGTGCACGTACTCATGGCAAGACGGGCAGTCCACATAGTAGCATTGGTGCCTTGCAATCTGTTGTAATCCAACGTCCTGTTTAAGACAGTTAGGGCAGCGACGGCGACGAAAGCACACGGAGGACTCTAGGTTGGTCACGGGTTTGCCAGTGTGGTCCTTGACGAGATGTGCTTGGAAGCAAGTGTCTCCGAAAAAGTCCCGATGACAACTGGTGCAACGTTGGGTCGCTTTGAGGGCTCGAGGGTAAGCATGAAGAAAATCAGGGCACTCTTTTTGGCAACAGGCTCGGCAATGGTCTTTTCGTTTGGTGCATCGATGTCGTCCCTCGGTATTGTAGGGTTTCCAACAGTGGGCACAGACGTAACTGGACCCGAAAAACCCTGGTAAACGAGTAATGACATCGTAATGGCCTTGGTGGTGCAAGAGGATCAATTGTTTGTCTTGGGTGTCTCCATAGGTGGTGATGTGGAACGACCGGTGAGCATCCACCAGGATGATCTGGTAGCCGGTCAGGGACGGGACCTTACTGAAGGCCGTCAACGCCTCGTAGCTGCAAGGACCGAAGGGCACCTTGGCTTCGTGATGGAGGTCCAGAGCCAGGGTTCTCTGGATTTGACTTCCTTTGCGAATGCTGTGCCATTTTGGGTGCCGGTCTACTCTGGCTTTGGCAGTGACGAGGGCTCTAGCACAACAGAGTTCATCCCTGTTTTGAATTCTGATGATCGATTTGGAATTCTTCGTTAACATTTCCATGGTAGGATGGCCGGGTTTGCCACGACGGGGTTTACCGGTTCCCTGAGGGGCATGATGGACTTGAGTAATGGATAATTGAAAGGAGTCATCCATTTCAAATTGTTCATTGCTGTTGAGGGCTTGCGCTAAACGGTGGAACAGGGCCTCCACACGCTCCCTGTCTTCACGCCATTCACCAGCACGTAATCCCCAGCCCTGGAAGTTATTATGCAACCGGTTTGAACCGATGGTGAAGTAGAGGCGATCTTGATCGGGGAGGTCAGGCGTGGTGGCTAACACTTCATTCACGGCTCGACGTAAACCATCTTGTAGGGCTTCCGTGATGTTTTGATCTGGAATCAAGTTCCCCCTTTGGTGTAAACGGGTGTTGAAATGACGTTCACGAACACCCATACGCGTGCTCCGACGGTTGACATAATTGTCTAACTTAAACTCGAAGGCGCCCTCTGCACTGGCATCCAAACCTCCACCACTTTGTTGAAGGAGTTGGGTTTGAAAGGCACGTTGCCGTTCGAAACGATCCAAGGCCTCTTGACAGATGTCATCCTCGTCAGGGCCAGTCATCTGTTCGTTGGCTACCAAAGGTTCATCAGAGGAATTCGCTGCCGTCTCTTCTTGCTCTGAATCGGACATCTCCAGGCCAAGCAATTGTAACATCTCATGGCGGTCGAGGCCACTTGACCCCGCCGCCTCCTGCTCTTGACGAGAGGACATGATCAGATGAACCAGCTGGAGGTTGGTGCTCGTTTTTTATAGAGAAATAAAGGTCACGTGAGAGAAGAGGGTGGGCCAATCACCAAGCAAGGCACAGGGTGGCCCTGGGAGTGGTGGCGAGGATGAGGAGACCCAGTGGTGCCCCTGGGAGGGGTGGGAAGGGGTGGGGGGACCCCCCTCCCCCCTCTCTAGATGGACCACCATGCATCGCGGGGAATGATCCCAGAGACTATAAAACAGATCGCACCTCGAGGTGAGTCATCTCAACATGGACTCTGCTCATGAGAAACGTTTGGAAAAATTCGAAGACTTTGAAGCTGATCTCGAGGTGGAGGAAATCTTGAAGAAAGTGAAGGTGGAGTTGGTGTTGGACCAAGGCGTTACTGAGTTTGGTGAGCTGTTGGAGGAGGAAAGAAAGCGATTCAGACAGGCAGCCCAGGCAGCCCAGGCAGCACGAGCCACCTACGTGCGAGAGCATTGGACCCCGGGTCATTATCCCCAACTGACCTGCGAGTGGTTCGTGGAGGGGTTGGATTTTTGTTGTCCCTATTGGAGGTACCAGTTCAAGCGCCCACTGACACCTCCGCCAGCACCGCCACCATCGCCCGATGCTTGCAGAAAGAGAATCCCGTCCCCGCAGTCACCGTCGCAGCCACCGTCGCAGACCCCCAGTCAACTACCAACAAAGCGACGATGATGATGTTGCCCCCCACGACACCGACGACGACGACTATGACCCCCACGACGACGCGGACGTTGACTACGAACTGGCAGACCTCAGGGTTAAACAAGCACGGCGACAGGCCTCCCAAGTCAGGTACCGGGCCAGACATCCCGACCGCATAGCCGCCTCGAACCAACGGTATCGGACGAAACGATCACGCAACATCGCCAAATGTGCACGGTACCGGGCCGAACACCCCGAGAAAGTAACCGCCTCGAAAAAAAAGTACCGAGAAACACATCGAGACTTCATAGCGGTGGCCGACCAGTGTTACCGGGAAAAACATCGAGCCCGCGTGGCGGAGAACAAAAAGCGCTACTGGGCAAGGCATCGAGAGCGCTTGGCGGAGTACAATAAGTGCTACCGGGAAAAAAATCGAGCCCGTCTGGTGGAGTACCGAAAGTGCTACCGGGAAAAAAATCGAACCCAGGTGGCGGAGTACAATAAGTGCTACCGGGAAAAAAATCGACCCCAGTTGGCGGAGAAGCAAAAGCGCTACCGGGAAAACAATCGGGAACAGCGTCTGGCGTATGAGCAACAGTATCGGGAGACCCATCGAGAGCTGTTGAGGGAGAAACAGAGGCGCCGTCGAACCCACCTGGTGGAGAAAAAGAGAACTCTAGAGAAATTGAATGCCTTAGGACCTTTGACACTAACCATCCCCCTTACGGATTATTTGAAATCCATTCCTGTGACGGCGTATGTCAAAGCATTTTGTGACTCACTCGAATCTGAGGATACGAACGTATCGCCCAGGGAGTCCTCTGTTCAACTCCTTGAGGAGGACTCTCATACTCTGATTGATTTGGATTCGGGGGCCATGCAAGTCGCGGAACCCCCTGACTGGGAGTTGGACGACCTTTCCTTTTTGCAGAACATATCGCCTGACGAGTGGGCCGAGGTGCTGAAGGATGTCGAGGATTCTTCTTCCTTTGATCTGGAGACATTGGTGCCCCCTCAAGGTATCATTGATTTGTTGGAGGACATGTCACCCGACGAGGGCGTCGATTTGATGTATGATTTGGTGTCTTAACCCTCGTCTCAGTATTTTGGCAGAACATTGAATCGTCTCAGTATTTTGGCAGAACATTGTGGTAGAACTTTTTTGAAGACACAACTCATGAACCAATGAGACAGTGACATTTTCATTTGTTTTTATTTTTTACTCAACATGTAACTGGGGTGTCATTAAATTTACAATTTTAAACGTTTCTTGGTTTGCATGATTTTTTTGACCACCCGTTCCGTCTTGGTTTTCTTGCCGGGTAATCGATCAATGGCTTGGATCATCTTCGTATCGGCTTTCCATTTATCTTGCAAATTCTTGGCACGGCTGTAATCAATGTCGTGTTGTTTAGCAATCTGGTCCAAGCGATTGATGCCGGGATCCCCACGTTTCAGACGTTTGGCCAAATGCGTGCCAGGGCCCATGTACTGATAACCAGGCCAATGAAATTCCTTCCCCGTTTTAGCAATCCATTTTTGGACATCCAAGGCCCCTCCTCGTTGGGGGCGTTTCCGTTTGATACCCCTTCTCCTCTTGGTGGGCATCTTTAGTCACTGTCGTAATCCAATCGACGTCGTAACTTTTTGCCTTGGTACCAATCTTCCCAACCGGGTAAGGGTTTCAATCGTTCCACTTCTCGGGCGGGTCTTTTGCCTTTGCCTTTGCCTTTGCCTTTGCCTTTGCCTTTGCCTTTGCCTTTGCCTTTGCCTTTGCCTTTGCCTTTGCCTTTGCCCCAAGGACTCTCGGCTAACTTTTTTTCCAAGGTCTTGCGCTGTTCTCGAATGGCTTCTAAACGCGACCAGATATCCCCTCGACTGGTGGAAGGGGCCTCTTTCTTGAGAATGGGAATTTTACTAGTGGTGGCTGCTCCTTTGCCTTTCTTGGTTGCAGGGGTAATGGGAGGTTTGGGGGTGGACGGGCTGCCTTTTATCATGCGCTTCAACCATTGTTCCACAGGTCCCGTCACCAAATCCCCGGCCTCTTCCTCGCCTTCTTCACCTGGGGGGCCACCCGGTGCCCCAACCCCCACGCCTCCGGGAAATTGACGGATGCGTTTGGTTAACTTGGTTAATTCTTGACTCAACGGTTTGGTTTGAGCATTGACCAGGGCTGGTGGCAATTGGGGGTTGGCTAACAAGACATGTTTTTTGGCGGCTAACGTAGCGGCTTTGTTCAACAAGGCATTTTCAGTGAGTTCTCCTTTGTAATATTGAATGAGTTGTTCCAAGTCCTGGTGGGGAATTATGTAGACCTCGTCCATGGTGGTTGACTACAATCGGGGCAAAGTTCCCCGTCTTCCAAGGCACGACAGCTCTCACAAAGACGGGACTTTAAGATATGTTGGTACTCTCGATACAACAGGTGATATTTATGCTTCCAATAATGACCCTCGTCTTTCCACTTGTCTGTGGCCCGATTGGCCTCTTGTAACAGAGCCATCCATGTGGCAAGCGTTAACGAACACATTGACATAACACGTGATGTAGTCCTTGAAACAACCCGCGTCCTTTTTGTTGGACTAACCACTGACGACGCTTTTTCACGGAATGTCGACGACGTCCCAAGTCACGTAGTACCTTTTTATAGGGTTGAAGTTTGGCCAGCATGGGTGGTGTGACGGGAATCTTGTTTTTTAAGAAGTTCAAGACCAATTCACTCACAGCATTGATTTGATCGGCATTGGCATGTTGTAACAAATCTTGACGTTTGGAGCCATTGGCTTCTTGAAACATGGACCGTAAAAACGGTAATTGACGTCGAAGACGTTGCATCCTTTATCGGTGACGACGACGATACCGTTGGTTGGCTTTTTGGATCGTGCGTTTTATACGTTTATCCGTTTCCAATGCCACGGCTTTCCCCAATCCCACCATGGCTGGGACCAGTAGATTTAAAAAACCTCCTCGTTGACGACGTCGTCGTCGTGGTCTTCTCCTCAAGGATACCATGGACGGTTCATCAACACACGTTGAAGGGCTTTGTTTTGTTTGATCACGTCCCGCGACTCTTTATAGCCTTGACGGGTATTGCGTTTGAAATCTTGCCACCAACCACCGCCTCGTTGTCGGTAATGTTGTACATTGTCGGTAATGCCTTTCAAGGCTTGACCGCCTAATTTGCCTAAAGCGAGTCCAAACCCAGGCGCTGGACCTGATAGAAACATACTCATGCCATGCGCTATTTTATCCACCAAACGGGGTTTGCGACGCATTAAAGCCCCTCCTCTTTGACGTCGTTTCCTTTTTCTGCGTCGTCTTCGTTGGACGGCCATGGTTCTAAGAGTGTGGGACTGGGAGGGAGCGGCTTTTTATCTGTCCAATAGTCTTTGGGTCTCAAGGGACGAGGACATCCGTCCACATAGCATAGGGCTTCCACGGGTTGGTACACAAAATGACGATGGTAATCTTGGAGACATCGTTTGGGTAACGGAGGGGTGAAATCCACAATGGTATCATCCAAGGTTTGCATCTTGATTAAAAACCTTTCCAAGTCCTCCAAGGGAACACCACGCACATGGGTTTTCAATTCGGTCAAGGCTTTAGCATACGTGGTAAACGCAAACCGACTCATGGTCACTTTAAATCGGTATTGTTTAAAATCATTCCATCCTTTGACCACCGTACCCACCGCCGCCAAACATGCTACCAACGTACTGTTTTCCAAAAGGGGTCCAGCAATCATGCCTGCAGCCATCAGGAGTAACGCCATGCCATTGAACAAGGCATTGATACACTTGAAATGATTCAACATTTTTCGATAACACCACCATTGTTGATGGTAAAAAGCATACAAGGAATCCATACGTTGTAATAATTCCGGTGGGAATTGAAGGCCATGATGTTTCGATCCATTCAATAACGACACGACGGTTTTCATCACGGCGAAACCCGGGACGAAGACGTTTGTACACTGGGTGCTCCTCCCTGTTTATAACTGGTTACAATGCTATTGGTCATGGTGACATTGGCAATGTCACGTCCTTGTGCCAATTGTTCTTGATCTTGTAACATCATCCGTAAACGTCGTTGTAAATCCGCTTGGTTTAAGGTGCGAGGCTGTCTGCCAGGACTCCAAGATCCTCGAGAGGTGGAGGCAGGTGAAGTGGGGGTTCGTCGTCCACGTCGTCCACCACGACGGCCACCGCCACCACCACCACCATCACCACCACCACAGTACGATCACGGGTACCGTGGGAAAACGACGACGTCGAGGTTTATGTAACGTATAGGCCAAATCCCTTTCCAAGACCCGTTGAGCTTTTTTCAAAGGGAGACGATGGGCTTTAGCAAACCGTTGCACGCCTCCTAAACTCCCCGGGGCTCGAGGATCGTGGTAACGATTCAACCATTGTTGGGACACATCCTTTTTCTTTCGAGGGGCCATACTTTCTGGCATTCATCCCATAAGGTCGGTATGGTGGGGACCGTGTCGGGATGCGCCTTTTGAATGATTCGATACCATCGCCATGCGTAAGGATGGGCTTTTAACCATAAGACAAACACCACCCATCGATACAGGTTGCGGTTTACGTGGGTTTCTTCACAGATCTGGAGAGGATGCGTGTCCTCGGGACAAGGGGGAATGGGGATTTTGGTACCGGGTTGGTGATCATATAAGACTTGGCAAAGGGTTTGATGACATTGCCATTGCACCAGGGACAAGACAGAATCCCACGCATAACACACAGACTCCATGGTGACACACTAAATAAAAAAAAATTTTATTCCTACTCCTTTTTAATACATTAAAAGAGACCTAGACGTCCACAGGTGATGGTCTCTAGACCTTTCTGCCAGTTCTCAACACTGTCACTGTACTTAGGGGGCGGTGGAGCTGGGGTTACCATCATTTCTTGACGGTTCTTGAGATCTTGAATTTCTCGCAACAATTGTTTCTCATAGTCTGTCAGGGGGCGATCCTCTTTGCTTCGGTCTGGAGGTGGCGGGCCTGGGATGTCCACTCCACGCTTGGGATATCCTTGAGCATCACGGGTAGACAAAGGCGGTTCAGCTTGTTGGTCGGCTTTTTTGGGGGGATGGTCATGAAACCAAGTCCAGTACTTGGGACCCAAGGCTTGATCGGCCCATCGGAAGAAGCCACACTTTTTCTTGGAACAATTCAGAAACAAGCGATCGGGGTTCTGGGTAGAATGACTCTGTTGAAGCGTAGCGGGTTCACGGCAAAAGCATTGCAAACAACACCACATGTCCAACACTTCTGAATGAGGTTGACTATACACGGCTTTCATATACTCCAAGGCTTGATCTTGACCACAAAACAGCAAACATGGTTGCATGGGACATTTCACATACTTCCATCCTTTTTGAGATTCTCGTGCCTCCAAACGCGCATCATGGCAAGGGCATACCATATAGTCCACCGAACTGGGAGGATCTTCGGCATACGTCACCATGTATTCAGGCGGGGATGTCTGGGGGGACACCATGTTATTCAATTCTTTCATCATATCTTCCACAGCAGCTCGGGTGTCTTCCACGACCTCGCACACCACAGGATCACAGTCCACGGGCGTCATAGTTTGAATGGTCTTCTTTTTCTTCTTCCCCTCTGGAGGATGGGTTGATTTTCTCTTCCGATCAACAGACATCGTGCTCAAGGTTGTTTTTTCACCCACCCCATGCCTTTTTATACCCATGCCCCTTACCTGTCATTGGTCAGCTTATCCTATCCATATAAGGTCCCCTCATCTTCCCATTGGTCAGCTTTTCCCTATCCAACTAAGGACCTCTTGTCTTCCCATTGGTCCGTTGTCCCTATTTAAGGAGCTCCCTTGGTCCCTGAGTCGTCATTCTCAAAGCAATGCCCCCCAACATCGACATGATCGGAGAACAAGATCTCGAGGCCTTGGAACTGCAAATGGGCCATGGCCATGTGGTGTACACCGGGGGAGCCAGAGGTACTGACGAACTCGTCGAACAACTGGGTAAACAGTTTGGGATGCAAGTAGAAGTCCTGGTCCCCCCGAACCATCCTCGAGCTACCTTCATCACCCCTTCTACCGTGGAAGTCTTGATGCTGGCCAACCCACATCTTCACCAGGCGGCTGAGAAACTAGGAAAACAAATGCCCAGTCATTTTTACACCCTGCAATTGCTGCAACGCAATTATCAAATTGCCAAAAAAGCCAATACGATCTATGCCTTTGGCATTTTGGAACAGGATCATAAACGTGTGAAAGGAGGCACCGGTTGGACCGTGCAATTGGCCATGGATCAAGGCAAACCCATCTATATCTTTGACATACCCAGTCAATCATGGTACCGCTCGGACCATTACTACCAAGTCAACGAGAATGCCGCCACCCTGGTCACTAGCAGTCAATTTGTCCCTTGGGGACCCAAAAAGCCCACCCTTCATCAAAGCAGTGCTATCGTAGGATCCCGTGATGTGGACGACAAAACCCGAGCCGAAATTCAAGCCTTATTCAATCGCACGTTCTGTCTACCCGAGAACATTGATCAATTACGCCTGGAGCTTGAAGACTTTCATTTGTAATTGTACATAGCTTTCTTTTTTAGTTTTTATTTTTCCAACTGTACATAGCCTTTCAATTTTTTAGTTTTTATTTTTCCAATTGTACATAGCTTTTCAATTTTTATTTTTCCAATTGTACATAGCTTTTCAATTGTAAATAGGTGCGCCCCACCCGCGTGGCAAGAGATGGACAACCATTTGTAAAAAACATCAACTCTTTTTTAATTAAAAAATAAAAAACTTCACTTACAAATTGCATCTGGTTCTTGACAAAAATTAACAAATGTCTCTGTCTCTATAATACTCCTCAGTTTGGCGATATTGTTGGTAATTTCTCTCGCCCACCTCCTCTTCAGTCAACTCCCTCTGTGCCTCCTGCTGCTCCTGCTGCTCCTGCTGCCTCTGCTTCTTGACTTCATTGAAGAAGTAACGTATCATGTCCCACTCAGGGGCTGCTCGTAGGCGGGGAAGGTACTCGACCAAAAATACATCCAATTCTTCAAAATGCTCCATCGTCATGGGCCAATAGGTGTCGTCCATGGTGAACACCAAACGCTTGTGCATAAATGGGATGATCCGCTTGCACAGCGTCTTCTTCATCATCTTGTAAGTCACTGGGTGGAGTTGGCGACCATTCTCCCTCTCCACGAAACACATCAAAAACAAACGAAGAAAAGCCGCCACGCGATATTTGTTGAGGGGGCGCCACGCTTCTTCTCGTCTGACGTACATTGCCATGGTGTGCCGCTCGATTGGCGTCCGCTCCGGCCCCACTCGTGTCCTTAAACTCTCTTCTCCTCCTACATTAACTTCACTGCACAGGCAGCCCAACGGCCTTCTCGTTTCCGACATTTTTCTCCTCAACAACAAACATAAGTCACCAAGGACCGGCTCAAAGCTAAGAGTGACGTCCTGGGGGCTCGCTCGACCTATATACCCCGATCCGCGCAATGCCTGATGGTCCATCTAAGGAGGGGGGGAGGGGGGTCCCCCCACCCCTTCCCCTCCCAAACCACCATGGGGTCTTTTTCTCATTGGTTCCTTAGCCTCCCACGTGACCCTTTGTTTCTCTATAAAAACACCCCTCCACTTCTTCTTTCCCATTCTACTTTTTTCCGGCCCACCATTTGGAAAAAAAGGATCGTGGACTCAACTGGTCATCAGTTCTTCCTATCCGTTGATGTTTACTTGACATTCTTGCTTGCTTGCTTGTTTGGATCTCCTCCTCCTCCAATTCGCCGTCGTCTCTTCGTTCTCAGAGGCCAAGCAATTGTAGCACTTCATGGTGAGCAATGCCACTCGGTCCCGCCGCCTCCTCCTCTTGGTGAGAGGCCATGAAGTCACCTTGACGTTCATCAAAAGGAACCCTCATGTTAAAAAGGAACTCATTCAAAGGAACTCTCATATTAAGAAAAAAAAAGGAACACTCATCAAATGGAACACTCGTCCTGGAATAGGAACGCTCATATTAAAAAGGAATACTCATACACGAACTGGTATTGTTTCTTTTCCGGATACGTGTAGAGTTCATATCATCATGGAAAAGGAACACTCATATTAAAAAAGGAATTCATAACAAAGAAATGGAACACTCATCATGGAATAGGAACACTCATATCAAAAAGGAACTAATAGGAATACTCATCATGGAATAGGAACACTCATATTTAAAAAGGAACTAATAGGAATACTCATCGGATTGGATCTACCACTCTCTTGTCATAAACCAGTTTATAAAACTTGCATCAAAAATGGGAACACTCATATCAAAAGGAACTAATAGGAATACTCATCATGGAATAGGAACACTCATATTTCAAAAGGAACTAATAGGAACACTCATATCAAAAAGGAATACTTCTTGGATCCATGCCCCCACGCGGTCGCCTGTAACACTCCCTTTGGAATAAATCATTTTTTGTTTTCCAACATGGCGTCTTTTTTTTTGAGTCCAGGGACCACCCCCGATGCGCCAATTGGACTTTGGACTTTGAGCCCGCCTTCCTCCGCGGTTTTGCCCCATCCTGAGCCCACGATCCCATTTTCCGACTGGTCAGCGGTTTCCCATCCCAAAACACGTGACTTCCGCCTTTCCAGTCACTTCCGGTTCCGGTGACGTCATTTCCGGTTCCGGTGACGTCCTTTCCGGTCATGTGACTTCCGCTTGAGCCTACGATCGTTCTGGTCTGTGGTTTCCCTTTACTAGGGGCAACCCAACAACCAATCACAAATTAGAACAGGGGGTGTGTATGCAAATTACCGTGGGAAAATTCTCTATCTGGGCCCACATTACTACTGTTCTGCACTCGCAACTACTTCGGGACTTAGGTATTCAGAAGTTTTCGCGACAGCGTCGTAAATTCTAGCATAAAAAAAGGCGGAGATTGGTGTGTTTCTCCGCACAATTGAGGTTTGAAACATCAAATAATCTGCGAGCATATAATAAAACCAAATCGACAGTGTAATGATTCTCGATAATCTGGAATGCAAGCATCTGGTATGGCGTGTAAAGATGTTGTAATTTCCAATTTTCTAACTTGCAGCACGTTTTAAAGTAGGCAGCCAACTTTTCTTTAAGAATTACTTTGCTCACCGTCAAGTATTTTCCATGGTATCATAGACTTTGAGTCTATGATCCATCGCGCAGAATGGCTATTGTTCTCCGGTCATTTACATACTTAGCACTTACTTACTTATTCGAAGGCGCTCGGAAAGAGCCTCATCTATTGGTTGCCATGAACGCGCGGCTGTGCTCAGTATCTTGAAGTGAGGTGGGCTAAACAAACAATAACTGACTTGCGCTATTGTCTTACCTTTTGTTTCGCAAAATCACACATTTGGGCAAATTTCTTTCTCGTTGATTATGGAGATCATGTTTAGCAATGAGAGTGAAATACTCCAACAGTGCCAAACCTAATGAGGTTTTCCGATTTAGCGGAAATTTTACGTAAATGGAACACATTTTTCCGCCTATTGAAAATGGCATTGAAATCACTTAGTTTGCCCATTGTTGCATAACAGGGAGCCTGCACAAATTGCATAAGTTACGTTAATCAGTATTATTTCTGTTCTCGGTTTCGCGGTAGAGGTATCTTAATACCTCTGAAGATACTGAAGAAGTCGGAGCTTTGCAGGGATGCAGCTCTCTAGCCTGTATTCTGTCGTTATTTCGAAAGTTATTTTTAGAAATAATAATTTTAATCGTGATAGGTATGCAGTATGGTCTGATAACTAGACCTCAGTTATTTGACACACTGTTTTCACGGGGCAAGATATCCAAGGTAGACGTAAAAAAAACTATATGAAGGTACAATGTACTCCGTCTCACGCAACAGGAGGCAACGTTCGGCCAACCGTGCATCGCAGTCATTGAGAGGACACATAGAAAACTCTACTAGATTTCGAAAAATATCCATTTCTAATGTATTTCGACACCAGAGACCATTTTTACCATTGGGTTCCAACAGAGTTTTTCAAAGTTGAAAGAATATATTAAAATGTCCTGAATTAGAAATTATTGTAAATGCTAATTACGAAGAAAAATAAACAAAATTCATTACAAATGCGAGGCGACCTGTTTCTGATAACTTGCTAACGTGGTCCATGTGCATTTCGTTTGAGGTTAAACGTGAGGCCTGTCCTGCGTGGGTAAAGAAGTGTATCAAGTGCGGCAAGGAGAACCATTTTGCGAAGAAATGCCCCGTTTCTTACAGCTCCAATAAAGTTTCGATGCTCGAGAAAGAGGATGAGTTGGCTGGTTTTCAAGTTTTCAAAGTTGCTTCTTACCAGAGTGTGGATTCGAATCTTGTGACGCTGAAAGTACCAAGTGGAAAGTTGATACGATTCGAGATTGATACCGGAGCACCTTGTAACGTTTTCCCTGTGCATATTTACAAGAAGGTGACTGGTGATTTTCGGCTAAAGCAGGTGACCCCAACCAAGTCGTGCATTTTATTCTATGATGGTGGAAACATCTCATTGTTAGGAACTGTGAAACTCCAAGTTTGGAGAGGTTCATTCACTTGTCTCTTGTTGTGTCGTCTTGTGGAAAGCAAGCCCTGTCGTGCTATGTTGGGAAAAACAGCTTGTGAAGGAATGGGTTTGGTTGAAATTAAGGATTCTGACGCTATCCGTAAGCCTGACAGTAGTATAGTATGCATGTTTTAGACCCCTTTTGCGGGGAAACTCATTAATTTGCGCTGTAATACATTAACGTCGATGACGTCATAGGTTATTGTCTTTATCTCATAAAAAAGGCAGTGGATTCTCATTAGCGTGCGGAAGAATAAATTAAGTAGGTGACTTCATAGGCTATTGTCATGCTCTCCTGAAGAATATGAGGTGGATTCTTATTAGCGTACAACCGGTTTGATTGGTTTCCAACACGCATGTCATTTGTGATTCAAAATCACTGAACGTGATGGTAATTTGAAGGCCTCCATTTCCTGCTGTTTTCATTGTTACTGCAATTTATCGGACATCAGCGCATAATCCCGGTGACAAACATCTCAGAGCTGGTCGAATATGTGTTACTCCCGCATAACAGTGACGTAGCCAAACCTTGTGCGCTCAACATTTTCCTAGATGGACTGGCAGAGCTGAGAGTCGATAAGCACTTAGTAAAGAATAAGAAACTTCTAAGCGATTTGTTAGAAAAAGAAAAAGAGTTTCGACACAGTGAAGGCTCCGAAAACAACGAAGAACAATCTGCAGACAGCGAAGAAGACGAGGAAACAGCCTTTGAGAAAAGTCAGTCTCAAGAGACTGAAAGCAATGATCGAACTGGAAGCAGAAAGTGACAACGAGAATATCGACTCTAAAAGCCATACAATCATACAGCGAAAGAATCCAAATCCGTGTCAACAGTGTGAAGGCTCAAACATTTATCACACTGCGGTTATGAAATGTCCCAAGTGCTTTTGGCATGATAACCGTGAAACTTGCCCTGTCTGCAGTCACAATATCCCTATGGACTGGAAACATATGACAGAAGAAATCAAGAGATTTTTGGATTATGGAGCTGTCACACACTACAACCGGAGGAAATCAAAAGAGACTTTTTACCCTCCTGAAGAAGAGGAAGATTAGTCTGTATAAGGACTTTGCTTTGCATTAGTTGAGCGATTGAAATAAAAACTTCTGCCAAAAAATCTTTGTGTAGCTGGTTTGTTGGCACCATCATTAACATGCACAATTTATGAATCAGTGAGCCGAAAATATTTTTTATTGTTAAATAACAATGCTTTCTGCAGTAACAATGAAAGCGGCAAGAATTATACACCTGCACAAGTACGTCACGGCGCAGTAATTTTGAATCACAAATGAGATGCGTGTTGGAAACCAGTCAAACCGGTTATACGCTAATAAGAATCCACCTCATTTTATTCATGAGAGCAAGACAATAGCCTATGACGTCACCCACTTAATTTATTCTTCTGCACGCTAATGAGAATCCACCACATTTTATTCATAAGATAAAGACAATAGCCTATGACGTCATCGACGTTAATGTATTCCACCGCAAATTAATGAGATTCCGCCGCAGAAAAGGGGTCTAAAACACGCATACTATACTACTCCTGACACGAGTGGGGGTCAAGTGTTTTCTGTCCAGGATGCGATATCTAGTTCCAATCCTCTCTCCAAGGAGCAGATCAAAGAGATGTTTTCCAATGTGTTCAACGAAGCCCTCGGTTTACTAGAGGGCGAGTACCATATCCAACTTAATGATTCAGTCAAGCCAGTTCAACACACTCCTCGGCGAGGTCAAGTCGCACTTCGCGGTGAAATCAAAGAAAGCCTAGAAGAATTACATAGCTCGGGGGTCATTGAACCAGTCTCAAGGCCAACGTCCTGGATCTCATCTATCTTATTATTATTATTATTATTATTATTATTATTATTATTATTATTATTATTATTAAGGCGATTCTCAGGGTTAATTATCCTATGCCTACTATCGAGGACATTGCGGCTCGCCTTCATGGCCCCAAAGTGTTTTCCATCCTGGGTGCAAAAGAATTGTTTTTGGCACGTTAAATTAGACGAGGAATCATCGTACCTAACAACTTTTCACACGCTTTTTGGGCGATACGGCTGATGTAAGATGCCGTTTGGAATTAGCTCGGCCCCTGAAGTCTTTCCGCGATGTATGCATGAGCTGATTGAACGTCTTGACGGTCCTGAGGTCGTTGCAGATGATTTTATAGTTGCCGGTTTCGGAGACACCTTCGAGGAAACTGTTCGGGACCCAACAAAAACGTTATCACGATGTTCTGAACGTGGTGTCAAGCATTCGGTGGAAAGGCTTCATCTGTGCTTGGAAGAAGTCCCTCTGATTGGCCACTACACCACAAAGTCTGGTCTGAAAATCCATCCACAGAAGGTGCGAGCTGTACGTGAAATGCCACGCCCAATCGATGTAAAGAGTTTGCTGCGTTTTAATGAAACTGTCCAGTACTTGGCTAAATTCTTGCCGTCTCTCTGACATGTCCCATCCACTTCGTCAGCTGACTCGCAAAAACGCCGAGTAGATCTGGTCTTTAGCTCAAGAGAAAGCATGAACTGATATTAAGACTGCCATCACACAAGCTCCCGTTCTCCGCTTTTACAGCCTTCAAGATGAGGTTACTCTTCATTGCGATGCTTCTGAGACAGTGTTAGGCGCCACTTTGCTTCAGCTTGAGCAGCCAGTGAGTTTTGTATCCAGAGCCCTTTCCAAAACAGAGACCAGGCATGCACAAATAGAGAAGGAGCTCTTGGCCATCGTGTTTGCATGCGAGAAATTCGACAAGTACATCTTCGGGCGTGGTGTGGTTCATGTGGAAACTGATCACAAGCCTCTGGACTGAAATCTTTAAAAAGAGCCTTTGTGATGCACCGGCAAGACTTCAGCGCATGCTCTTACCTCTCCAGCACCACAACCTCAACGTACGATACAAGAGAAGCCTCCTCATGCTCATCGCGGATACGTTAAGCCGCGCGTATCTTAAGGAAACTTTGACTTCGGAGGAAGTGAAATCGCTAGAAGTTGTAGACTACACGGAGAACCTGCCCCTTTCTCCTTCTCGGTTGGCACAAATTGAACAAGAATCAGCCCGGAAACACTGTCTGTACTAATCCTCGAAAAGCCACTCTCCAAGGTTGGTGTAATAATGTTCACAAATGCGATGTTGCCTTGCGCCCGTTCTTCCAGTTTCGCGATGAGCTGAATTGTTCAAGGAAATCTGGTGTTTCGCGGGTCTCGCCTGTATGTCCCCAGTGCACTTAGAAAGGAGTTTATGTCCCTTGCTCACATTAGCTTAGGGGGGTGTCTTCGCCGGCTTCGTGAGTGTATGTTCTGGCCCAGAATGAGCTGCCAAATGAAGAATTTAGTCAGCAAGTGTGCTATTTGTCTTACGCATCGCGACGCACAAGTACAAGAACCGTTTCTTCAGCATGAAGGCCTATTTCGTCCTCGGGCAAAGGTATTTGCGGACATCTGTTTTCACTCAAGCCGAATTCTGCTGGTTGTCAGTGACTATGTTAGTAGTTATAACTTCATAGAGGTTGATTCCCTCTCATCTGAAACCTCTAAGTCAGTGATTAGAAGCCTCATGGCAATTTTTAGCCGATTTGGAGTGCCAGATACCCTGGTCACAGATAATGGGCCTTGTATTGCTTCGTCTGAGTTAGCCAAATTCGCAGACCAATGGAACTTTCAGCATGTTACCTCTAGCCCACGTTATCCTCAGAGTAATGGTAAGGCTGAGAATGCAGTACGCACTGTTGAGCGTCTCTTCACGAAATGTCGCGCAGCTGGTATCAGTGAATTTCAAGCTCTCCTGGACTGGCGTAATACTCCGAGTGAGGGCATGGATACGAGTCCTGCCCAGAGTCTTTTGGGTCGCCGAGGTAGGACTTTATTGCCGACAACCGAAACACTCCTAACGCCTGGGTTTAGCCTCGTCAACGATGCTAACACGCTGCGAGCGCGGAAAGAGCTTCAGCGCAAGTACTGCAACCGTGGCAAGCGTACCCTTTCGCCGTCGAAATCGCATAAGGCATAAGGCGTACTAGCGAACCTCAAACCGCGCGGGATTTTTTTGAATGTGAACCGATTGCACAACCCGATGCTGTTATTGCGGCCCCGTTCGTCAGCCCTCCGACCTCACCCACTGAAGTTGAGACCACAATGCCGTGTCCTGTTGCTGAATTGTCAACGCCATGCCCTGTAACTGAAACCACAGTGCCATCTTCTGAAGCTGAGGATGTTGTGCCGAGTTGGAGATCCACAAGACAAAGAAGACTTCCGGAACGTTAGAAGGATTTTGTTATGTCATGACTGATTCATATAAGGTCTTTGAGGACTTTCTTTACTTTTGAAGACTTGGTCTTGTGACCCTGAAGGACTCTGGCCCCGTGAAATGTCAGTCACTTAATGAAAATATTATTATTATTATTATTATTATTATTTAGGAATGATTTTCATTAATCGGCAACGGATTGCATTATTGGAATCAAAATTCCATTTTTAAATTGAAGATTGAAATCTTCCAACGGTAGACTCACTCGAAGTAACGAATGTTGATTGGGTTGTTACTTTCGTAAGCCAAAAGTTCACACGCGAAATACGAAACAGTTGGCAGCTGTTGGCTTCGGTCGGTTTGACATTACAAGGAATTTTTCTCAATTTTCAAGAACTCTTCTTGTGTATTTATAGCACACTTGTTTTGAAGAAATTATTATTTACAGTTTTATAACAGCAGACTGCTTCTTCACGCGTAAAAGTACTTGCGATTAATATTTTGTTTAGCGAACACAAATCAGGTCAGCCGTCAAGCCGTCAACAGTCTGCTCCTTCCACATGAACATTTGCCTGATGTCAATAACAACCAATCAGCATTCCTTATTTGAAACAAGGCTACCGTTGGAACATTACCATATTCAATTTGATTCCAGTAATGCAGTCCGTTTCCGATTAATGAAAGTCATTCCCAAATAATAAGCGGAACGCACTGAGTATTTCGACTGTAATAATATTATGTCTTCCTTAAGAAAAGATGGATATTCAGAATGTCGCGAGCATGGGACAAAGAAAAAATCTGAATCCCCGACGGCACCTTCCGTGTACCAGTCGGACGCTATAACCACTGAGCTACTGGGAGACTCGAGGTGAGCAAAGGTAATATTAACTAGGTTTCCGGTGACATGAGCTCTGCCAACTACTAGGATCAGAAATGTTGAAAGTACTCAAGGTTGATAAATGTACATACAACCACGGTTAATGATGAACTTTATTATAAAAATAATAAATTTTGGTCATGAATAAATTTTATTACGCTTTAATATTATTTATACACTATATTTCGGTTAGAGTAAAACTCAGTTAATTTTTCTCTCATTTATTTTCACTCTCTTCCATTTTGGCATCATCATGTACTTTAATTTTTACATTTCAGTTTTCTCGTTGTTAAAAGCTCAAAAAAGAGATATCTGTCTTTCTGCATTGAAGAACAGACCACCTTATAACTTTCTAAATTTTTTACTTTGAATTGGGCCGCAGAGATGATGGGTCACGGTGGCTTAAGCCGGCGAAATACAAAATTTTGAAAAATTACTTCTTGGTCTACCTTCACTAAACATTCAATGTTTTCTGAATATTTTAGAGGCAATTGTCTTCGTGATGGCGGTGAAATGAATTCCCGTTTAATCATTGAAGGATGAACACACATGTTGCTCTCAACTTAAGCCAGTAGAGTTATGGTTGTAGTTAGGATCCTGGATTATTCTTCAATTGATGGTTTAATCACTTGGGTCTCATCTTTAATGGTTCTGTAATGAGAAATGCGATAAAAATTGTGTTAACTTAAGGGGAAAATCAAACAGCAGTTTTCAGTAATGATATGTGCCGACAGCAGCATTGAAAAGTGCAACACTAATCTACAGAGTAACTTTTTGACTGCCGTATAACTGGGCAAGCACCAAAACAGGGCGTGAAATTCGCTTAAATAACCCAAGCTGGTGACCAATCGGAACTTAGAAGAGTTTAACTGGGTGGCCAATCACAATAGAGGAAAACAACACAGTGAAGCAATCAGAATACGGAGAAAAAAGGTGAAAATAGTACCATGTAAGAGCGGGAAAACACTTTCAAACAAGTCACCATTGCATGGTTTTGGTCAGTTTTACCTAAAATGGATTGAGAAAGAGGCACAATGTTTTTTTTAACCAATCACAAAAAGTAGTAAAAGAAACCCACAGTAAAAGTAAATTGCTTTTGACACTACGAGCTAGGAAAATCCTCCGTTAGCACTGCACTGTCCGGCCTGCTGTCCGGCCTGCTGTCCGGCCTGTCAGGATCACTACAAACTTTACTTCAAATGTGCTCGTATCAAGGGCCTCTGGTACCACCTTACCTTTTATCATCTTAGTGAATTTGCAGCTGTCACTGGAGCACTGCCATCTCGAGTAGCTGCATGTACTACACGAAAAAAAGTGTGATGGGTCTATTAGTATTGTTCTAATACACGCGGTTTGACCCTCCCCAACAAGATAAGCCATGGCTTTCTCATCGAGCAGAATGCCTGGACATCATTAATTATTCATGACCACTGAAGCGGCAAATTTAAATGCGAGCCCAGAATAAGAGAAAAAAGGGGTCAAATTGGCTCGCTTTTCTGATTTCCAGAGGTCTTAACAGAAACATCTACGCTCAGCTTTTTGAAGAGGATTGCTGTATCTGTCTTTTTGTCTTTAAACGAATGAGTTTTGTTAAGTTTAAATACTATCCCTTTGCACTTGAAAATTCCAAAAAACGGGACAATATGGTCGTATTGTTGTCTCTGTCAAAAACGCTGACAGCCGAGCTCAGTTAATTTTTGAAGAATTAGAGGTTAGATTTACAATTTAAACACGTTGTTGTACATTAGACTAGAAAAAGACCTTATCGGCAAATATTTTAGTTAGTACCTGGAAAATTCGACACAGACTTACCACAGAGTGCACCTGTCTGGAAGAACAAGAAGCTCTCCATGAAAGTACTTTACTCCTTCGAAGTGGCAAACTAAATACGAAAAAAAAAAACGAAAAAAGATTTTCAGTTGTGTTGCCAGTACGGTATCCTAAATGTCAATAGTTAAATAAATAAACTCATATGATTCGTTTTGTCACGAGTATGGTGCATGTAATAAGTTTTTCACCTTACGAGCACAGGACTATAAACTGCACAGACTTATAAAAAAATGCGCTTAGCTTTTCGTCTAGCTGGTGACGTAGAAGATAACGCGTTTGACTTTCGATCATCGTGTCGTGTGAAAGTTTTCTCAGACAGGAAACTCATATTCCACTTTGTCTTTTCTTCCCAAGTGTATCAGTGGGCAGCGAATTGTTGGGAAATCCATACAAATGCTTGAGGGCAGCACTTCCATGGACTAGCATCCCATCCAAGTGAGAGGAGTAATACTCATGGTCACTTTGTGCTGCGTATCCTGTGATGGACTCGCATCCCATCCAGGAGGGAGTAGTGATACTCCTAGTCACTTTATGCTGCGTATCCTGTGATGGACTAGCATCCCATCCAAGTGAGAGGAGTAATACTCCTAGTCACTTTATGCTGGGTATCCTGTGATGGACTAGCATCCCATCCAAGGGAGAGTAGTAATACTCCTAGTCACTTTATGCTGGGTATCCTGTGATGGACTAACATCCCATCCAAGGGGGAGTAGTAATACTCCCAGTCACTTCATGCTGGGTATCCTGTGATGGACTCGCATCCCATCCAAGGGAGAGTAGTAATACTCCTAGTCACTTTATGCTGGGTGTCCTGTGATGGACTAGCATCCCATCCAAGGGAGAGTAGTAATACTCCCAGTCACTTCATGCTGGGTGTCCTGTGATGGACTAGCATCCCATCCAGGGGGGAGTAGTAATACTCCTAGTCACTTTATGCTGGGTATCCTGTGATGGACTAGCATCCCATCCAAGGGAGAGTAGTAATACTCCTAGTCACTTTATGCTGGGTATCTGGTGATGGACTAGCATCCCATCCAGGGGGAAGTAGTAATACTCCCAGTCACTTTATGCTGGGTATCCTGTGATGGACTAACATCCCATCCAAGGGGGAGTAGTAATACTCCCAGTCACTTCATGCTGGGTATCCTGTGATGGACTCGCATCCCATCCAAGGGAGAGTAGTAATACTCCTAGTCACTTTATGCTGGGTGTCCTGTGATGGACTAGCATCCCATCCAAGGGAGAGTAGTAATACTCCCAGTCACTTCATGCTGGGTGTCCTGTGATGGACTAGCATCCCATCCAGGGGGGAGTAGTAATACTCCTAGTCACTTTATGCTGGGTATCCTGTGATGGACTAGCATCCCATCCAAGGGAGAGTAGTAATACTCCTAGTCACTTTATGCTGGGTATCCTGTGATGGACTAGCATCCCATCCAGGGGGGAGTAGTAATACTCCCAGTCACTTCATGCTGGGTATCCTGTGATGGACTCGCATCCCATCCAAGGGAGAGGAGTAATACTCCTAGTCACTTTATGCTGGGTATCCTGTGATGGACTAGCATCCCATCCAGGGGGAAGTAGTAATACTCCCAGTCACTTTATGCTGGGTATCCTGTGATGGACTAGCATCCCATCCAGGGGGGAGTAGTAATACTCCCAGTCACTTCATGCTGGGTATCCTGTGATGGACTCGCATCCCATCCAAGGGAGAGTAGTAATACTCCTAGTCACTTTATGCTGGGTATCCTGTGATGGACTAGCATCCCATCCAGGGGGAAGTAGTAATACTTCCAGTCACTTTATGCTGGGTATCCTGTGATGGACTAGCATCCCATCCAGGGGAGAGTAGGTACTCCTAGTCACTTTATGCTGGGTATCTTGTGATGGACTAGCATCCCATCCAGGAGGGAGTAGTAATACTCCCAGTCACTTCATGCTGGGTATCCTGTGATGGACTCGCATCCCATCCAAGGGAGAGTAGTAATACTCCTAGTCACTTTATGCTGGGTATCTGGTGATGGACTAGCATCCCATCCAGGGGGAAGTAGTAATACTCATAGTCACTTTATGCTGGGTATCCTGTGATGGACTAGCATCCCATCCAGGGGGGAGTAGTAATACTCCTAGTCACTTTATGCTGGGTATCGTGTGATGGACTAGCATCCCATCCAAGGGAGAGTAGTAATACTCATAGTCACATTATACTGGGTATCCTGTGATGGACTAACATCCCATCCAGGGGGGGTAGTAATACTCCTAGTCACTTTATGCTGGGTATCCTGTGATGGACTCGCATCCCATCCAAGGGAGAGTAGTAATACTCCTAGTCACTTTATGCTGGGTGTCGTGTGATGGACTAGTATCCCATCCAAGGGAGAATAGTAATATTCCTAGTTGCTTCATGCTACAGAAACTGAAGTTAAGCGCCGCCGGGTACTGGGCCGCTCGCATGTTGACCTAGCATTACTATACAATCACAGTACAACCAACCTCTAGCGTAGTCCCTAGGGCATACAGGACAGCAACGCCCCTTCATTTTAAATGGATCATCGCACTGCGGTCTGGGACAGCTAATCGCTGAGCAGTTACCAGTTTGGAAATCTCCGCACAGACAGTGAGCACATTCACTGAGGCTCCAGATTTCACCCTTCTTATACACCAAATCTGAAAGCGGATGTATGCATTTTGGCCGCTCTGTTGAGATAAGAATATCGTTAGGTATTGTTTATTATTAGGGGGTTTTATCAGCAACCGGAAGAATTGTGTTCTCTTAGCCTGTTCCAGGTTCCGAGGTAGTAGGAAAAGCGAACTTCTTATTTTCGCGGTCTCTTTCTAATCTTCGCCGTCCCTACTATCTGAGAGCCTGGAACAGGCTAGTGTTCTCATTATTAACGCAACTTTGGTCCCCACCACGGACACGAAAACGCTTATTTTGACGTCTGAGGCTTCACTTCATTATGGAACTCGCAAAAAGAGAAACATAACACCTCCTTTAACGCCTCTGACGCTTGGTACATCATCGTGCAAGTTGTTTAAACTTGCTAACTATAACTGGTCCAGGCTTCTGGCTCATTAGGTGGGTGAAATGAGGTCAACAATGGACCGAAGGTGGCTCCCATTGGCGATTCAAATGAGGGCTACTGACCAGTAATATATATATATATATATCCTGTGGTGAAGCTTGGTGTTCTGTACAAGTTGGTTCTACCATTTGAGTTTGCTGTTTCAGATCCGCTCAAATGAAAGCTACTGAGCAGTACTACTTCCCTGCGGTGCTGTTAATTACACCGTACAGTGTAGTTCTACCTTAATCTGTGAATTATATGCAGCGAAATCTTAAAGCGCGGCTACATATTTACAGAAAACTACTGAGCTGTACTTTCCTGAAAAGCTGTTTGTTTCTCAATGTTTGTGAAAATTGAGCCCAGGAAGTTTATATTTTGAACTGGGTAGCCGTGTGCAGGAGTAAAAGGGTTATAAGACTGAAGCAAAACCCCTTATCATGTGCGGCAGGTACGTGACCAAAATATCGATATACTTCCCATGCACTCAAGACGACAAATCTTCTTTTCTATTTGAGCCTAAAGATTGTCTTTTCCCAGCTATAATTAAGGTTATTCCGTTAAGAAAGGGAAAGTTGAATAGATTTAGACTATCCGAACATGATTCTTAGGAACATGAAATTATGGTGGTATATTTTTAGTCACCAAGCAATCTTTCATCGTGGTTAGTACTCTCAACTTACCTTTAAGAGGCACCATTGGTTGTTTGTCGTCATGTTGACACACCCAGCCTTTCGATTCTTCACATTTGCTGCAATCGGTAGTTAAAGGGGTTATGTAATGGAGGTTTTACTCTTTTTTTCAACATCTTTCTCAGTTTCTGGGTAACTTCGAATTCCTCATACATAAACTTCTTCTAGCTACACCTCCAAGCAAAAAGGGACAACATCAAATGAATTCTCAAAGGAAGAGAGAGCCAACTAACCATCAGTTTTTTATTGATTCTATCTAAGACCTAAGGAAAAAACTTGATGTTTTGTATTTTTATCTAAGCGGCACACTCCACTCACCAGAGAGACCGATGATCCTCGAGCGCGATAATTTCATTTTGGAAGAACTGCTTTCCGTTGTATCTGCACTCTAAAGAGAAATAAAAGCCAAAACGTTATTCACATAACAAGTCAACTGCAATTTGTCATACAGCATGAAACCAGCGAAAGGAGTCGAATCGATGACGTTCCAGACCTGTCTCCTCTATAAACCGACTGAACTCAAGGAGACTGGTGGCAAGCTTTGGTTAGCCCTATATAGATTGTGCTCACCAACTTTTTGGCAACTTTGAGAGTTTTGAGCAACTTTTTGTGCTGCAAGAAAATTAGAGCGACTTTTGCCTCCCAGAGCAACTTTTGGGCAGCAAATGAGCCATCTGAGGTATAAACACGTAAATGAACTAAAATTTTGCAGTTGTTTTGGTTGATACTAAAAATGCAGTAGACGTTCGTAGACGTGTAAACTCAGTATAAGAGGTCACAAAGAGGTCAGCAGTTATTAATTTCCAGCACCAAATTTCCAGCAGTATAGTGATAGTGACTGTCATGATATTTATGGATGCTTCAAACTTATGTTATAAGACACATCAAACAATTTCTGCATGTTGTTTTAAGATGTTATTCAGAATAAAATAGTTCACTTTGACAAGCAACTTTTTAAATTCTGGGAGCAACTTTTTCGAATTTTGGCAACTTTCGACCATTTCTGGGAGCAACTTTGACTCAATTTACTGGCACAATCTATAAAAGCCTAGCTTTGGTTCAAATGTGACATAGGTCATTTGTACTACTAGGATAATTAATGTCAAAAGCATCATGTATAGAGCGAGAGAAAAACATCGTAAACTTTAACGAGAAAAACAACACCAACTCGCGTTGGGTTGCCACAAAAGTGCTGTAAAACTTGGGTCCATTTGCGTGTGAATATGAGTTTGTCATACGGAACGCAAGATAGCGCAAGTCGAAGCTAGTGCACGCAACGGAGTCGCAAATTTCTTGCAAGTTGAAAATTTGTAAGTCAACTTACGATAACTCGCGACTCCTATTGGCTAGATCGAGTCGCAAGTTACTGCAAGATTCAGTTACTCGCTCAGTTTTGCTTGCGATAACTTGACTCTCCCTTTCGGCACGCTTCTATCCCTTATTTTCGCTCGGTATCGAGGACAGAATCAATGGTTTCTTTAGACCAGAATCTTTACGACGTTTTTCTCTTTTACATACAAGAAGATCTAGACTTGTATAGACTTGAGATCAATGGACCAATGCTGTCATCGCTAACCTTCTTTCGAGTCTGTATCCAAACAAAATCTGCAACATCGTCCCTCTACACGAGCAGTGCGCTTGCAGCCAGGAACATTGCACTGTATTCCCCAGCAATTCAGCTGTCCATTCCTTTTGCAGACGCACGCAGTACACGCAAAGTCTCCTCGTACCCAGATTTCATCTGTTCGGTAGGACTTCCGTGTGACCAAATCATAACATCGGTTTTTATCCTCTGGAACGAAGTGGGGAAAGAACAAGATTATTTAGTAGAACGAATTACAACGTAAGTTGGGTTTTCCACTATGCTATGCTGGGGTTGTTTTGTCCTGAAAGCGTAAAACACGAAAGACTAAATGTGCGCTCTAAATTCGCTGCTTAATTCTAAGCTTGGTTCGGAAGACGTTGTAAACGTGGTAGGACGATTGACAGTTGTGGTGGTATTTTAAGGAAATTTAGATGCAGCTTAAGGAATTTTCACACTCCAACTGCATGTTGTTCAATCGGATTTGGGTATTGAAAATCCACACAATGTGATGCGGCTTTCATCTCCAAATATCATGTATTTTTACAAACCTTTTTCACATCTGCTCACTTTAATATTGTCTGGTTCCATGCCCTCACAATACCACGCATCATCACTTTTCTTGCAGGCAAGTCCTCTGTCACACATCGCATCTTCCTTCTCGAGTGGTTCTCTCCTGCACGGCTCTCCAATTGCCTTCAGGCACACCTCGCAGCAGCCACACTTGTCCCTCACTACAGCAGTTTTACAGTTTTCTACAGGAGGGCACGCGTAATTAGGATTAGGGCAGTCTCCCGCGCTTTTGCACCAGCAAGCGGGGCAGCTTGGGATTGGGTTTGGAGTCTGCGCAGTGATGTATGATAGGTGCACCACAAGAAATGACACTGAAAAGATGAAGTTTTTCATCGCTGCAACGACCTGAAATAGAATTATCAGTAATATCGTCTTTAAAAAATAACACAAATGCATATGACTTGTATCATCCATCTGGTCTACGGGTGGCATCCATGCTACTTCAAATAGTATGGGATTAATACTACATTAGTGTCAGTAAAAAAGTATTCAGTACGTGTCCTCCAAGAAGCGGTTTTTGCTTGGTGAGTTAAGGGTGGAAACCAGAGCCTGTGGGATGAAAGTTCGTAGAATTTATCTTGCCTCTTTACTTTTATTACCATCACACTCCGTTCACCTCCTTTCACGCGCATCCGATCAACGGTACAATAAATCATTTGAAGGGTGTCAGCTAAATTTCTGAACTTCCGGGTGGATTTCTGACGATCAACCCATGAACAACTCCAAACTTGTCTCGCTCAATAAAAGAAAATAAATAATGTCTGGTAAAGAGTTAAACTGCAGAGGGGTCCGGGGATTTGGGGAAATTTCCTCAGTAGCCCGCGGCGGCCGCTTGTGGGCTCTGTCCAGAAGGCACATCTGTCTGAATACTATAACTTGCCTGATTTTGACCACAATGTCTTTAATAAATCTAAGATCAAACACTATATAAGCCTTATGCAACACAAATATATCCTACACTGGCAACATTCTATTCAACACTCAAAGAAACTAGAATTTTATAACACTTTTAAAAACGAATACACACCTTCTTGTTATCTAGAACTTACAAGCAAGTTAAATGAAAGGAAAGAATTAGTGAAATTCAGAATAGGTAATCACAAACTAGTGATTGAAACTGGTAGACATAGTCAAATCCTGAGAGTTAATAGACTTTGCCCTACTTGTGGATCTAATCAAATTGAGGATGAAATTCACTTACTTTTTCATTGTCCTAAATACTCAATCTTTAGAGACAGGTTTTACAGGAAACTAGAGTATCACCTACCATATATAAAACAATTGTCTACATTGGAAGCTACAAAAGAATTAATGAATTCTGATAATTATTTTGTAAACATTCAATTGCTGAGATTCATTCTATCATGCTTAAATTTACGCAATAATTTATTATCAATTCAGACTGATGTAACTTAATTCTTATCTCCTTATATAATTATTACTTTATAAGTTCTTTTTGTTGAGTTGTATGCTTTTGCAATACTGTAATAACCTATAGTCATGCAAATAAAGCTATTGTTGTTGTTGTTATTTCATTTGAAAAATTGGATGCATCTTTGACCAGAAAAGGAATATGATCCCGGGGTAAGAAACGTTTCGATATCAATATACACCATCACGGACTCTATGACACCATACAGTTGACTTCCGGTAACTCGAACCTTCTAGGAAATGAAAAAAAAAAAGGTTCGAGTTATCGTGAGTTCGAGTTATTGAGGGTAAAATTATGAAGAAAATAGGGCCATTTAAAAGGGAGAAAATAAGACGCTTCTTATTTTCTCCAGGCCCTAATGACCTGAAAGGAAAAAAACAACACTTCGAGTTAGCGGGAGGTTCGAGTTACCGAAGGTTCGAGTCACCGGGAGTCAACTGTAGGTTCTCGTATATTCGCACCGATAAACACGAAATATCCAACTTCTTGTTGGTTCCATAAACATAATCAAAGTCGAAAGCTAACCGGCAATCCTCGTTTGTGTGAACTAAAAGAGTCGATAGAATTTCCAAGGCTAATAATAATAACAATAATAATATAGCAACAACAACAACAACAACAACAGCAATAATAATGATGATGAGGATGATGATGATGATGATGATGATGATGATGATGATGATGATGATGATGATGATGATGATGATGATAACTGTATGATATGGTCTTTATGTGCTCTCGTGACAATCAACCAGAAAACGCATATTTTTCCTGTTCATAAGTCAAAGGACACATGTATGTTTGACACCGTGAAATGTCCTTGACATAAAGAGAAAGCAATCATCCTACAACCTACGAAAGACCGCCAGCATAGTTCAAAAATCACGTTTATAATAAGTTATAGTTCTAAGAATAGGGACCTTCAGATCGGACTACGAGTACGAGATTAGTACGAGTTCGACTTTTCAAATAAAGTGCGCATACTCTATATTGTTATGCGTCACACCCATGTCATTTCTAGAGCCTCGTTCTCCTACCGATCAGTAACATGAAGGAGTGAGGGCTCTGGAAATGTGACTTGTTTGAAATTCAAATGTCGTACTCGTACTCAAACTCGTACTTGTAGGTTAGTCTGAAGGTTGCTTCTTTGTTAGTCACTATGAGAATAAATGCTGTTGACAAAATTTTCAACATATACGTTAGTAGCTCATAAATATCGTAATTAATTGATTCTAGCAACAGTTGCTGAAAGAGAACTTGTTTCAATTCACTAGTTGGCTGAAACACTTCCAAAGATCGGTTCCCAGCAAACGAAGTTGCCACTGAATTGCATAGGTACTCCCAGTACATTTCTCACTGTTACACTGTGGATATATCTGGATTTGAATTTTCTCCGTCCATCGTCACTATTATCGTTTGCGCATCAGACGTATCAACTGAACTAATCTTATACCGCAATCTAATACGCAAATGTTTTTATAAAAGGATGTATCAAACTGAATGGAAGTTTTATCTGCCAGACTTAGCATGCAATAAGAACTCACGTTCTTTAGCTCTAAATTCTTGCGGTTTGAATCAAAAAAGTCGTAAACATGTAGCAAAGATACTAACTGAACGAAGGTGAAGTTTTCAATAAAGTATGCCTTGATTTCAAAGTTTAAGCCTAACTTTCATGAGTCATGCAAAGTTACCGTCTTCTGAAGCAGTGTCAAACGACACATTTGATAAATAATTATTCGTCAAACTATGATTTAGAACTACAGCTCAATAGCTTTCTCAAGATTTTCGTCTGCAAACTGAAAAGTTAGAACCACCTTGTACAGCGTAACAAACAGTACCAGAGGAAAGTATTGCTCAATAGCTTTCATTTGAATCGTCACAGTTAAGAGTTTTATCCACAAACTTAAAAGTTAGACCTCCATCACAATTACACAGAACCGCTAGAAAGGTCAATATTTAACTTTATCCACAGAACACCGGCAGTTAACAAGAGTTTGGAAAATATTCGTCAACAATGGGGATTGAATCAACTGAGACGCTCAGATTGTTTTTTTGTTTGTTTGTTTGTTTACTGCTAAAGGGGAAATTTGTCCAGTAACATCATTTACGGCTTGAAATGAAAGCTGACGATTGAACCACCATCAGTAATGACTCGAGCTGGATTCTAGAATCTCAAGGAGGGGCCATACGACTCAAAAGAGTTGAACTAAACTGCTTACTATATCTTGCTTACTCACAGACCGGTTCCACATGTTGAAGTTGTACTCCCGGCTGTACCGCCGAATTTACGGCTTGCACGCCAACTAGATAAAACGATAATTGAGCTGCTGAAAAGATACCACCACTTCTTCTGTTCCTAATGCGATTAGAGGTGCCTAAAACGACGCTTTAACAAGTTCTTACCTGATATACGCAGTCACTTGGCAGTTAAGGACCACACAATTTTAGCTGCATATGTATTTCCCCTCCAAGAGAAGATAAATATATCGATACGGTCTTTTTACATATTAAGCTGCTCTGTAATGTAATATTGACTTGTCAAAAGGTTATGGTCTTTTTTTCGTAAAGATTTTATCTACTGTCTATTCATAGCACGATAAGTCTGGCAGAAGAATTCGCCATTCATGCAGTAATCTTTCTCTACTAGCAACTTCTTCATTAAACTTAGCAGCCTTTTAAATTCCACATAGAGAGACTGTTGAGACTATTCGAGACTATTGCTAATCTAATGAAAACAGTATCACGTATTTTTGCTACAGTCGCCTAAAATTTTGCGTGACCTTGCTAGGACGGAGGCAAGGACCGTAGAGACGTATATCTGATGTTCATCATCGCCAGTGCAAGTTCGTAAGCCCAGCCCAGGTTGCCCAAATTTTCTTTCTTTTTTTTATCTCTTTCTGCTTTAAGAGCCAAATAACGGAATCTGGTATGCCAGGCCGTTAACAATCAAAACTATTAAAACAATCCCAATTAAAGCAACTGAATAGCAAATGCAATAGTCGGTCTAGAACATAAAACGGCTCTGTTCCAGGCCTTCGTTTTGTTAGCCGTTGTTTTTCGATAGTTTTGGTTTTTAGTCAGTTTTCGTCGCATGCAAGAATTTTAAGATTGTTCTTGGCAAAAAACCAAATACCACATGACTGTCTCGTCCCATCTGTGTTATAAAATCTTAACCCTCTCGAACTCAAAGAAGCCGGAAATCTACCATTACCGGTTACATAACGGTTTGTGCTTTTATCTCTAACCCCGGGGGGGGGGGACTCCCATATGAAAATGACGGGGATAAACCCCTATAGGACACCAATCTGGGCGTGGTTCAGGCGTTATTTGACCCCTTAACGAGAGACAGACAACCAAATAAGAGCTTCAGTGATTTTAAATGCGCTGAAGATTGACGTCGTTTGGATTTTTCATTTAGATATTTCTTTACGCACACCCTAAGCGATGCCTGAATAGGTAAAAATATTGGCTTTCCTTCCTAAAAACCCTAAGCGAGACCAAAATCTGCAATTTACAACCCTAAGCGAGACGACGAGCATCCCCGTCACTTTCATATGGGAGTTACCCCCCCCCGGGTCTCTAGCACAGTCATTACCTGAATTGACTTATCAATCGGATGCATGCAGTCCAAGCTTAAAAGAAATGAGTTAAGGGTTAGTTTCTAAAGAAACTGTGGTGCTGCGTCGGTAGGGAAGTGAATCACAAAAATTTGCATTTATCAACTGAGTTGATAAGGTAAATTGGCCATCACAAAGAAATTGAAAAGCTGACGTTTCCAGCGTTAGCCTTTCGTCAGCAGATCAACTCAGTATGAGTTGAACGTCGTTTGCACGAGGTCCGCCTTTCTCCCCAAAGAGGTTGCTGTTCATATTGTTTTGTGTGTTATTTAGTTTCTGTTTTTATTAGATACGTTAGCTACCACAACATCTCTCGACATTGACATTTACGATGAAAGTCCTATTGGTTAAACGGTGCTTTTAAATTCATCTCGCCGTCTACCTGGTGTACATAGTATAACCGTACTCTTTATGCTCTTCTGTTTTAATTTTCTTTCAAATATAGTAAACACATTTAACTGCAAGCGAGTCCGTATATTTATGCGAACGAACGCGCTTTCGTATGGCTGAAAAGGCCCGAGGCAGGTGTGGAGCTAGGGTTCGCATTGACCAGAGCTGTTTTTCTCGCCGCCTCGTGCCTCGCCCGCGAATTTTCGAATTTAAAAAAGCGACAGATGTACTGTTTTCAAAAACTAGCACAAACTTTGCTCAAAATGGGATTTTATTATGTATGCTTTTTTTGTCTCAGTACCCTTTTCCATTAAAACCGTCACAAAGTGAAAGACAAGAATGTTATAATTCAATAATTGAAAGGACAACCGGTTCTACACCCCATATGCTCTATCTTTTTCGGTGTTTGTTTTCCAATAATTCTTTTCGGTTAACACGCTGACACAAGGTTATCTTTTAGCTGTTTTAGGTTCCGACATCAATAGAGGGAAGAGTAGTGGAGGGCCGGGTATGGAGTGGTCTGACTAGTTAGGGTACCACGCATCAGAGTGGGAGGTCGAATCCCAGCGGGACAAGCTAATCGGTCAGACCGGTCGGTACGGGCTATGGTCAACAATAAGGTTGATATTTTCATTAGGCGATGGCGCCTTGTCACTTTATAGGGCGTTACTGGACCAACATCAATGTTCGAAGGGGACTTACAGTATAGTTATTGGCCTTGAATTCTGGACTGTTGCGGTCGCGTTTCTTAGTTGATCAGTAGAATCACATTTCAGTGAACACGTAAATAGTATCTTATAAACGCCGAGTTACCTTTTACTCAGTTAGCGGTGGGATCAACGGACGATACGATTCGCAAGACTCAGCCGGCTAGCCAGGGATCCCAGATAGTTCTGGCCAATGAAATCATTCATCAGTAATTTTCAATTTGAGACAGATGTTTCTGGGGCATTTCTGCAAAGTCAAGGTCGGAAATACTGATGTAGATCAACGTAACATTTGACTGATTTCGTCGCCGATAAAATTCTTCCCCACACCTCGGGTCGCAGAGGACACCTAATTGATCAGTTCTCAGATAAAACTGCATAAACTCCCTCTAAAGCTAAAATATTTCGCCCACATTTGCTTTTTGCTTTCGGAATAAAATATCTTGTAAAACATACTTTCTGGTTTAAGCTAGCGAAGTTAACTGAGCAACGTATCAGATAACGGTGGACGTATCGCGTGCGAGCAGACCGGACAAAAAACAGAAAGGAGATTGGTGTTAAAGCATGCGAACTGGAACTGAGTCGTACCCGTACAGAATTCTAAAGGTCTAAAGATTATTTCGGCTGCGACATGGCCTAGCGAAAAGGTTATAAATTATTCGAAGTTGGTTTTTCAAGAAACAGCTTGCAAGTGAAATGCGTGTCGTAGCAACCAAGGTATTCTAGATTATTAGAACTTATAGTTAACCGACTTTTAACTCACCTTTTAAATCAGTTCAATTCACAGTTTCGTACCAGCTAAGCCCAGACGTTTCAGTTCCTTTCCAGTTACACTTACTATGATGAAACTTCCCAACAGATTTGTTCACGAATAAGTTAGCTCAGTTGACAAGCATTGAGCAAACGTAACATAAGTAGCTTATTGTTTTAATCTTCACAGAAAAGTCTAAAAGTTATTGATAATATGAAAGATTACAAGAGTGAGGTCACCGGCATTTTCTCCCTGATCTGTCTGTCTGTAATAACATTTCTGTTAGCAAAAAATGAGGTTTTACACGGTTTTTCTGTGTGGCAGTGAAACTTTTACCTAGGGTAATTACCCTTAGCATTGCACGAGTAATGATCTCTAACAAAATGTATCGCTGGCATATCAGTACTGGCATTCCCACTAGCTTCTTTAACATTTTTCAGACACTTACCAAGATAACCTTGGCTGTTAATAGCAACACTTTCAACTTTTAAGCCTAAGGTCACGAGAACTGGCCTTATTTCAAGTATTTAACGACGCCTTCCTATACTGCTGTTTATAATTAACTTGAAAGCTAGACAAAATACTGCCTTCAAAACACACACCTGACCTGACAGAGAATAACATCACTATGCCTATTGTCTGATTTGGGCGAAGTTGAGAGTCGTTCGTTTGTTGGCCCAGTAATTTGGATAGTAACCTCTTTGCCCCAGTTGTTCAAAGACTGGATAGCTTTTATCCGCTGGAGAAATCACTATCCAGTGGATAAAATGTATTGGTTGGAGTACATTTCATCCTATCCCTCCTTTTGAACAACTGGGGTCTGTTGCATAACTATCAGGGACAGAATCTCATCACTGTCAGGAAACATTTTTTAACCAATCAGGAGCAAAATATATATCCACGTGACTTCGCGCCGTTTTCCGAATTCCCGCGCTTGGCCACCGGCCGCATATTTTTGCTGTGTCCTGATTGGTTCACTTTGTGTTTGAGTTCAGTGTGATTGGCCAGTAGTTAAATGTAACTGGCCAATAATGTGATTTCATCCGACAAAATTAACAACCTTCTGCCTTGTCTTTCATTCATGCATACTTCGTCAAACTCGATCAATATTCTTTATTTAATTGCGGCAGTTTGTTATAGTAAACAAGCCATGCATGTCACGGTGTTTTCCTGTGTTACGTTTGGACAAAGCTGTGCTAAAATTATGATCACGTGGCTATAAAAATACACTCAATAAAACAAGAGGAAGATATCGTGTAAAGTTTTGAAAAGAGAACAAACCCCAATCAAATTTTAGCTGAGAAAAAAAAATGGAAAAATTAAAGTTCAGCCAGCTTCTTCAAGCTCGTAACCTTTTCCATCCTTTGTACCGTACCTCCCAAGATACTTATTAATAGTCTCAACGCAACCGCCAGTACTTACAAATACCGCATCGTTAATTTTAGGTTTCCGTTGACGCAAATTTGTCTTTATCTTTTCAAACGGCGTATTAAAAATAGCAGACAAAGAAAGAAGGAAAACGACAATGCGTGAGCGTGGAAAATATGTTTTAATATTTTCTTAAAACGGCGACGGTGGCTCGGCGGCTCGGCGGCTCGGCGGCTCGGCGGCTCGGCGGCTCGGCGGCTCGGCGGCTTGCCAGTCGCGTTGAGTGTTTATAGAACGAGTAAGGTATATTATTTAGTGGCTCGTCAGCATACGAAAAGGAAGCTGATTCGCGGAAAGCAATCTATCCATCGAAGAAGTTTTGAAATATACGTATTGGTGGACACAAGGTTTAGACCAGTGCCAAATTCGGTGACGACTCAAGTTGAATCCAAATACCGCAGTTGACTGGGACAGTTTCTGTAGAGAAACCTGCGAGGTGACAATACTGGACAAAAGCGAGAAAATTGGGGGTGATGGAAAAATCGTGCAAATAGACGAAAGAAAAGTGGGCAAAAGGAGGTATAATAGAGGGTATCGTGTGGAGGGTCAGTGGGTGTTCGGTGGCATCGAGGAGGAGTCTCGTAAATGTTTCATGGTACCGGTTGAAGACCTATCTGAGGCGACTCTAATACCCATCATAAAACAGTGGATAGAGCCAGGAACATTGATTGTTTCCGACTGCTGGAAGTCCTATTCAAAATTGTCCGAGCATGGTTACCAGCATGAGACAGTAAATCATTCGAAAGAATTTAAAAACGATAAAGGTTTTCACACGAACAAGCAGGAGGGACACTGGAGACATTTGAAAACCAGCCTTCCAATTTTCGGAACACGTAAAGAACATTTCTCTTCCTATTTGGCCGAATTTATGTGGCGGTATAAGTATAAACATAATGATATGTTCAAAGTGTTCTTAAGAGACGTTAAAGAACTATACAAGGTGTAAACATTGTTAAGTAATAGACCGCTCCATTTTAGACAAGTTATCGTTTCATGTAGTTCGCCTTACGAACTTGCAGAAGTATTTTATAAAAACGCTTCTAGTTGTCTTGTGAAAGGAAAGAGTCAACGTGATGAATATGAATTTCTATTACTATTTTTGGTAAGGCTTTGGTGAAGTGTAAAATAAAAGTTATTTTAATATTCATTTCCTGCGTCACTTTCACTTTCGTGTATCACTGACGCGGAGAAGAAGTTTAAAACGCTTTTAATTGTCTTGTGGCAGGAAAAAGTAAAAATGATCAATATGAATTTCGATTACTTAGTTTTTGTATACCTTATAACATCGAACGCTATGTGAAATAAAGTTTATTTTTAATATTCGTTTCCCGATACACTTTCGTGTATCGCACGCCTTTCGCGTTGTTTTTTGTTTGGGGCGAACAGACTCGCGAGGCATCGCTAACCTCGGTCTCAGGCCTTCTATTTTTTTGATTGGAGCCGCTGTGCAACTCGGCCAGAACTTGTTGTATCTAAGGAGCCGTCGAGCTACTGAAGTTCTTGACAGGTAGAACGGCTGACGAGCCGCCGAGCCGCCGAGCCACCTGAATAATACACCTTCCAGGTAAGAATCGACTGACGAGCCGCCGAGCCACCTCATTTAGAATAGCTAGAAAAATACTACAAGGTTCAAATCGACTGACGAGCCGCCGAGCCGCCGAGTCACCTGAATAATACACCTTCCAGGTTGGAATCGACTGACGAGCCGGCGAGCCAGCTGAATGACGTATCTTAGAATCGACTGACGAGCCACCGAGCCACCTCAATTAGAATAGCTAGAAAAGTGGCCCTGTATTACGCAGTTTAGCCGCGTTGCGGATTTGCATGTAGGTTGAACAAGAACCCGACATCGATCAAATTTTAAGGCTACTGACTTTTATGTGAAGAAATGTATGTTAGAGGACGCATGGCGCTTTCACGACTCCGATTATAATTTATTCGAGCTACACTGGTATCATGTATCTTGAAACATTTCCCAGCCGCGAGTCCTTGCGTTTCCTTTTGATATTTTACTTACTTTTTTCCAAGTATAGAAGGTTTCCAACCTAAATACTGTAAGTGACCGCTTGGGTAATACCAGGCTTTCTTCAAAACATTATATTGAATTTGTGTTTTGCGTGTAACACAATGGTGACAGGAAACGTAAGGTTTTGAAAATCGCGCTCGTCTTCACGACGACCCGTCCACGAAGCTATGGAATCGAGACAAAAAGAGACGAGAGTAGCAATAAGAAATTACGATTTTGTATACATGTATACCTTAAGGCGAATTATTAGCATCGCGCTCTAGCTTTATTCTGATTTTCTCACATAATATGCTGTACCTGGAAACTTGATCGCTATCGTTGCGCTTTAGCCTATTCTCTTTTCCTTGGGTATGATATACCTGAAAGCGTTACTTTTAACATCGCTCTTTAGCTTATTCTGTCTTCCTTGGGTAGCATATACCTGGAAGCGGAATTTCTAACATCTCTTTAGCTGCTTATTCTGTCTTCCTTGGGTAGCGTATACCTGGAAGCGGAATTTCAATGTGCAGCCAGCTAATTTGCATAACATTTTTTCGTACGCCAAAGCTTGTCATGGAACGGGGAGGTGTTTTCAAGGTTAGCGGGGTAGTGTCACATTGTGATCGCCTATTAAAAGTGAGGACGCGCAATCACAAAGACTGCAAGAAAGGACTCCCATATAAGGCAATAACTAATTGTTTGGGCCGAAAACGTAGTCGTAATATTAAACCAGGGAAGGCGGCCGCGGAGGTCTTAAGGCGGAGATCCGAAGTGTTGACTTTTAGGCAGTCCTGGCAACATTCCAAACATCATAGGACTTAGAGAACATATCAAGGAGGAAAGAGAAGCAATAACAAAGCTGTTGTAAAGTTCAATTTTTCTTTAATGTCTCTGCCAATAAATAAAGTGCTATACTAATATAGTTGCACCGTGATATTCGATAAATATAGATACATGGTTACATCGATCGTTCCACTTCGACGAAGATAAGTTTTTTTTTTTTTTAATCAATTACGTGTTTTGTCCTCGATAACATTCAGGCTATAAATCACTGGGTTGCTCGTCTTGTCGTTCCTGTGCCTGTGAAAAAAAAAAGAAAAAAAGATAGTTAGTCTTTTAAGACTTAAAAATTTTGCAACAACAATACTATTAAGTTATTCAATAATTAAACCCATACACTCCCGTAGTCTATGAATGAAGTCCTCCCACGTGATCATTCAAATGAAGGCTTGTCACATTTCCTTTCTGTATTTCCGTTTGTTTTTCGGTGTTTAGTAAAGTGAAGTTTTCTATTTTTCTTGAATTTTTATTGCCGCGACACTTGTGGGTGTGAATGGGTTAAGAATTCTGCTCTCCAATTATAGACAAGAGCCTCTTTTGTGCTCTCGAAACGCTCAAAACAGCCCTTAAAGCCTCAGTTGTTCTGTCTTGCACCACCAGGCAGTTCCTGCGACATAGCCCAAGGCACCGACTTTCCAACGTCGCCACCGCCGGAAACCCTCCGAATTGAGTTAGGTTTCAACTCCACAGACACAGAAGGCTTTGTTAATTTCTTCGAATGCCTCCGCCGCGGATTGTATGTGAACTGAAATCTTTTATGGGAACCGTATTGTGGCGGTACATGCACCTGCGGTACAAACTTGTGATGATTTCATGTGACTTGTTCGATCTATCAATCCGGTATTACATTCGAATTGACTAGATAAATATCCTTCCGCTTGAACTGAGATGCATCGAAGAAAGTGTAAAACGGCATCATTTGAAACTACGTGCAACAACCTTGGATCTTGCCGTGTTTTTCCAGGGCGGATGGGGACTTAATAGGAACATGTAAGTTATCTTAGAATAGAATGACGTTCCTTCTCGTTCCTGGTTTCATGCTGTTTTGCTGATTTCGAGTTGCTTTGCACGCAGATCATTTCTTCAAAACAAAAATGTCTTTATATCCTGGTTCTGCTCAACGCCAATGCTTTCATTGTCGTATATTGTTCATGTAAGCAGTTTCACGTCATTTTAGTATGATAGTGGCCCTTGAAATGTCTTCAAAACCTCTTAAAACCTTTAACAATGTATATTGATGCTCCCCATTTTTGGCGCTCCCTGTCTAAAAAAATCTTTTTTGTAAAGCTCTTTGTTTTTGAACACAAATGACGCCGAGCATGTTTGCAGAGTTTGTTTGATTTCTCGGTTCCTTAGTTGGTTTCCTTTACATGAAGCACGACATTGTGCCGAGCTCCCAGTGTATCACTTCTTTTTATCTCTGCATTCCATTTCCCCGCAGTTGGGGCCGTTTCACTAGCCGATTATAACTCTGGTATTTTGTACTGTGGCTAAATACCCTTACTCATATATGCTATGCTCCAAGCCGAACATTTTTTTTGAAAATAGGAATACAGTAGGTGAATTTTAGAAGGGAGAGCAACCCAGTCTAGTTTGTTGTGATTTTTTTTTGTCAGAGACACAATTTCAAGGACAGTACTTGTATAGAAGAGAATCAAATAGTAACTTTGAACAAACCTACTCTGATATCTTTAGGCTTCGATTGATGTCCCTATATGTTTTTCAGTTTGGCCTTTCGAAGTGGCCGTAAAATATCTAAAGATGAACAACTGCATGATATCACGCCACTATGAGCTGCGAGAAAAACACGGCTAAATGCTTTTACCGCTTAGAGGATCAGTTTTTGCTGTACTGTGGAAAATATGCAGTATGAGTAAAAATATCTTGCAACTTACGTTGATTTTCAGACTTTTGTTTTTTCTTGTAGCCTGGACAACCGGGCAGCTTTGGCCCACTCTGTTCGCACCACCACCAGCGTTTGAATCTTCGGACTGCACGTTTAGCTCGTTGATTATGTCGCTGTAAAATCACATCTGATAAACTGCAAGGGAAACAGAAAACAGAGCTAAAAGAGGAGGCTATATATGATGACGAGTTTCTTGCCCCCTTGAAAACGTTATTCTGAAGCTTATCCGACCCAGCCATTTCTCATTCTGAGCTATTCGTTTACCTTAAAATTCACTGTCACCTTTTTGGAGTTTTCCTGCATCAGTAAAGTAAAATTTTTGAGCTGCATTACCTTTGATTTAAGAACGCTTTGTACGTAAGAAATGGATAGTTCAGAGTAAACTATCTAACGAAAATAAGAATCAAAGCTTCCGGCTTACAGAACATCTATCTATTGGCGGCTGCAGTTTATGAATTTGGAAGTTAACAAAACTTTCCAACATTTTTAAAAAAGAAATAACTTTCCTCTCCTTACTTCAACTTTGTCTTGGAAATATCAGCTTTTAACTCAGCCAGCCATTCGTCGTCTGTCTCTGCAAGCGTAGTTCTCCATAAAGTGGCTAACACAGCAACGAATGTAGCAAAAATTACGACTCCCTTCATCTTGAAAAGCTGCTATCGACTTCAGATCTCGACTCTTTTCCAGCTGGAGTGACTTTCGAACTGCACGGTTTAGTTCGCCTCTTTTATAATTGCGAGGAGGTATTTTTGAAATCTCTCGGAAATGATGACGTTGCGGGAAACGTAACCGCAAAGGGAACACTGGCTGAGAGACCAAAGGAAACCAATATTAGTCACGCGATGGTCCGCGTGACATTACAAATTGAAATGTACGAATAGAAAATGCATTCTATAAGTGTTTTTTTCGATCTTGCTACTGCGGCAGAACATTTCATTAAGGGTACAAAAATTTATATTATCATCAAAGTCAAAAATAGTGCTAAAATTGCTCTTACTTAGGGCATTTTAATAAGTAAAATCAGAATTCATCCAAGTGAGACAAAATTTTGTGTTAAAAAATTTCGGAAGTTCAATGCTGAAACAGGATATAGGTGGGTTGGAAAACACAACATTCTCAAGTCGTCTGAGGTTAATTTGCGTCAAGGAAAGAACTTTCTGCCTCGCTGCAACTTTGCAAAAGTTTGTTGTTGCAAAATAAAGGACTTTTTGTGTCTTTTTCCTTTTAAATGTTTTGGCTAAGACAGTTTTCCGCGAGGTCGCTTCAGGGAAGTGTTGTTCACTGAGTAGTAAAAATGGGGGAACTGTGTGTTTAAGGATAAGATATTCTAGCCCAGTGTAAACTGTTAAACAAACATCGTAGTTGTTAAGTTGTTGTTTTGATAAACAAATTTCCCCCAAATGGTGAAATATTACATATTTTCCGCTTCGTTAAATCAAATTAGTTGTTGCCCATGAAGAAAGGTGTTGTTCAGTCAGTTGTTATTTTCGTAAATTTCTGCAGCCTTTAGCTGAATGTATAACATTTTTTGCTAAGTGCTTGTATTGTCGTCATCCCTTTAATTCGACCCAGCAGGAATTAATTCCTCAGTACTATTTTTCACTAACCTATATTCAGATACTTTCAATATCACGCGATTGCCTTCAGTTAGCCGAGGGGGCCTTAAAGAGTAAATTAAGAGAAGTTCACTGATTTCTGAACCATTTACTTTAAGGAATAAAGCACATTAATTTCGCGAAGAACAAACATGCGTTGTCAGAAAGATGATGCCCTGTTCTTGCAATTTCTGTGTGTCATTTCATAAGCTAACAAGTTATATTTAGGCCATTTTACTGTCGCCACCGACATTCAATATCACACCTATATTTGTTACCTGTGAAGCACGAAAGAGGTGGTTTGTAGTCGAGTGGGTTCCATAAATTTAAAAGAACTCGCCTGAGGGTAATTTGTCTTCCTTCTTTTTGTATATTATATATCCTACAAAAGAACTAGTCGGATAACAGTAAATATCACTATCTGACGTCAGTGCTAACGTAAGTTATCTAACGTCTATAAGTGCTTTCCCAAGGGTTTGGAACTAATTTATGTAATACATACTGGAGTGCACTTCTTCCTATCAAACTTTGCTTGGTGCACGTATCTGGGAAAAAATATTAATAAAGGAAACCAAAAATTGTCAGTTGACAGCAACTTGATAGGGATTTCGTGCAAGGTTAATAGCTCTCGACGAAAGCAACTGTAGATCAATACTTCATCTATGGTGGTCCGTAAGGGACACTCTTAACCAAACTTTTCCCGCAAGCATAGGGGGCTGAAAACTACTTTTAGCGCAAGCTATATTAGTGAACGTTAACATATGCAGTACATTCATGGAAATGTTGCAAATATTGTGATATACCCTATTTGGGATTGCAGGAAGGTCTCTAACTACGTCATGTTTGGTGTTTATCGGTTACGTACAGGGAGCAGGTCAAACCGGACGTGCTAGGTGTCATCCGAGCCTACCGGCAGCTAGTCGAGGCTTGTGTTAACATACAGCTCCGTCATCTCTTTCATCCTGTGCAAAATGCCTTGAAATCTTTGATCCTTAATCATGAAAATTGCCTATAGTAATACACTATTCTGGCATTGGAAAGATCTAAGAATTAATTACATGATAATGCAAAAATTAACGGAATAATAAAATGAAAATGGCGATAGGGAGGTAAGTACAAAAACACTCATGTCATATTTGAAGTAACATGGAAGAGAGAACTGCCCCAGATGCGACAGAGCATTAGAAGTTCCTAAGTAAAAATCTGAGTAGGACTCCAGGCGGCAAGTCATTCTGATTTAGAAGGGAGTAAGGGACTTCTTATCTTCGAGAAATGAGTATTTATTATTATTTTTTTCTGTTGATATTGATATTTTGTAACTTTTTGATGGTTTTTTTTCTTCTTTTAAGGTGGTCTGCTTTGTATGGGGTCAATGACTCTTTTGCTGACCGTCCTTTATATATAAGGCACCAGGCTATACTGTATTTTATTTATAAATATTGGAATGTTTCTTACAAGGCGTTCAATTACTCTGGGTGGGGTTTGCGAGGCCTCACTGTCAAAAATCCTCAAAGTTTGAGCTTAATAGGTCAGTAGAATTTTTAAAAGTCTTTCTTATATTTTTTTATCCCTATTAGTCAGTTTTCCTTCTCCCATACCATGTGTTGGCAAGTCTAAAAGGTCAGGCGCGTGGGCAATACGAGCCTCCCTTTCGCGCCTTGCCACTCGAGCATCCTGCTGAGGATTTTTTGTATGGTTTCTTTGCCCAAGGTGCTCTTTCATTTTGTTTTCTTCTGGGATTTAGTTGAAAAAGTAAAGCGACTTTTTAAAACGGGAGGAAGGTTCGGCCGCGCGTAGGTTATAAAACGTCGCGAAGGGTCTGGAAACGATGTGCCTTCAGACGGTTAGCTGGACAGCGGTTGAAATGCAATATGGCGGACGAATCTGCGGACGAAAAAAGCGGACGAATTTAGAATACTTCACCCTTTTGTTAATTTTAGAACACAGTGTTGATTATATGTCATGGAATTGTCAAAGGAACTGGACGAAATTGACGGAGAACTAAAACAAATCGAGACGCAAATTGACAACTTGCTTGAAAGACAACAAGTTCTGCAATCGCGCAAAGAGGTTATACAGTCCCAAATATGCAATCGCGTAGATAACTGCTTGCCGTCTTCTTCATCAGAGAGAAACAAAAATGGCCAAGACTGGTCAAAAAAGAATTTTCCCTGGTCTGAAAAAGTTGAAAACGCCAGGGAAGAAGTCTTCAAGATAAAAGCATTTCGTCCATTGCAGCTAGAATGCATCAATGCTACAATGGCGGGAAATGATTGCATTTTGATCATGCCAACTGGAGGTGGCAAAAGCTTGTGCTTTCAGTTGCCAGCCGTTATTTCCGATGGGATAACACTTGTTGTTTCACCATTGATTTCACTGATGGAGGACCAGCTTATGGCTCTGAAGGAACTGAAAATCAACAGCACTTTCTTGAACTCGAATTGCTCAAAAGAAGAAGTGAATGCGGTCCACAGTGCGATGGTTGACAAGAAATCCAAGTTAAAGCTGTTGTATGTCACGCCTGAGAAAATTGCTAAAAGCAAACGATTTATGGCTAAACTAGAGAAAACATTTGAAGGTACATGTGATTTCAAGCCATGCTAGCCCCATGAAACAAAATGTGCTTTTTTCCCCAGCGGGAAGCAATCTCATACCCAGAGTCCTCAGGCTTCTTGGTCAGCAGGTGGTCGCCGGGAGAGATTCTGGGGTAATGGAAAAAATATGATTTTTTTTTTTATTGGCTGGTCACAGATGTTCTCAGTAACAAAACTAAGAAAGGTAACCGCAGGATTTCTTGCGGTAAAAATTCCAATGCCACCAGAGTCTCTCGCAGCAACTGCCTGCTGACCAAAAAGCCTGAGGATTCTGGGTATGAGTTTGAGCGGGAAGGGGAAAAACTCCAATATAAAAAGGATAGGGATACTGGATGGTAACTCCAGAAAGGTACCAAAGTTTCATTTTCTGTCTATGGCAAATATGCTTACTGCTATCCCAAAAGGCTGGTTAGAATTTGTTGTTGCTGTGGTTGTTTACACATATGGGACGAGAATAAGCCTAACCATAAGCACAATGATGTTAAAACGTGATTAAAGTGTACATGTCATGTGAGCACAAGGTTAGACAGGCTGGCACGGCTCAACTTTGAACCTTGCTCACCCATGCTGACAAGGTTCTAATAAATGGCAGAAGCTGTGTGCCGTTCTTGTGCTTAGGCTTACCCTAACATTATCTGGGTTTATACAGGTGACTCAGTAGTACAAGAACAAAAAAAAGGAAAGATTATTTGCTGTTATGCTTCCACCATTTTACATGTACATGTCTTGTGCTTTTGCCTGCACGCATGCTTAACTGTTTGTGCATCATATGTATCAAACTTTGCCAATAAGGCAATAATCAAATTTGCCTCAATAGCAAATAATATTATCCATTTTTTCTTTGGTTTGATAGGCGGCCAGCTATCTGGAATTGTGATTGATGAAGTTCATTGTACAAGTCAGTGGGGCCATGACTTCCGACCTGACTACAAAATCCTTGGTATTCTAAAGCGGCAGTTCCCAGGCATTCCTATCCTGGGGCTTACGGCTACAGCAACGACAAGAGTTATTGATGATGTGAAGAAGATCCTTGGGCTTCAGGAGAACTGTTTGCTTTTCAAGGCTTCTTTCAATAGACCCAACTTGTTCTATGAGGTTGGAACTAAACAGTTGAACAGTTCTGTGTGCAAAAAGTGCCTTTAAAACAGAATTGCTTTTGTTTGAGGAAAAATAGACTAAGCACCATAGTACTTTAAGATTAAGCCATCATATTAGTCTGTTAGTGAAAGAAGGGTAAATATTTTAAGGGTAAATAGTTTAAGGCTGCAAAATACATGGTTTTTGCACAAACTGCTTTAATTACACTTCACACTCTCCTTCTACAATAATTGTAGATAAAATAAGCTCATCCCTTCCATCCTAGTTCAGTTTATTTTTGTCAGAATAACTTATTTTTAGTTTTTCTTAAGGTGCGACGCAAGCCATCAAACCACAATGATTGCATGGATGAAATTAAATTCCTGTTGACTCAGAAATTTCCTGGACAATCAGGTATTGTTTATTTCTTCTTCAGATGTTACTGGGTCGTTACTCTACTTCAGCTTGAATTATTTTTGTTTCATATCCTCAACGACAGCCTCAGATTTGTGAGGGAGGGAAAGGAGAATTGTCCATTAGGCTATGGTTTTTGATCCTGTTTGGTCCAATGCATATGTGAGAGTGCACGGTATAGAAATAGGATATACTAGGGTATACTTTGCATACTAGACTGACGTCGGGTATGGGGGTTATGTAATTTTGACTTGAAACTGGGGAAAGACTCAGATGTTAGTTCTAAAGTAGTGTTTGAAAAAAATCATGCATTTGTTAGGTTGGACTGGACTCTCTCACCCAAAGTAGGGAGGGGTACCCTCTCTCCCTTTAAGGCCCATCTCCCCCCCCCCAGCCCCCTATCTCCCCTTAGGGCAGTTAATTGGGGTTGAGGAAAGCCCAAAAACACACATCAGGTAAAACATAGAGGTGAGAAGAATTCCTTACTTATGGCTCTTTCTTTTGCTGAGGCTTTTCTTGCTTTTCCATCCAGGCATTGTGTATTGTTTCTCCCAGAAGGACTCAATGACTATTGCTTCTAGTTTAAAGTCTCGTGGAATTAAGGCAGCCTGTTACCATGGTAACCTTGATGGACAGTCTCGCAGTCAAGTGCACAGGGCTTGGACAAGTAACTCAATACAGGTAATCAGCACTTACCAACAGTGACAAGCATCTCATTTCTCCTTGCAATATCCCTACCTGATCAAACATACAGGTCACAAGAATAAAGGAAATGATCCCCAAACATGAAATGTCTTGATGTTTGTGCAAATTCTCTTAACTAGTACCATAAGAAAAGTATAGAGAACACTAAGGAGAATATGCATATTAATATTGGGGCTTAGAGGGTTAAGATGTGCTCCAAGGAGCAGTCTCCAGACTTAACACTTAAGCTACTAAAGTGCCAGGCATAATTGTGAAAGTTCAAAAAGGTCAACTACTCACTGTCTAGGGACAAACTATTGAGCAATATGCGAAAAACCTTAGCTAAAAATTTTCAAGTTCTTCACAGGTGTCTTGGAAAATCGCCAAAACTTATTACGGTTTGTTCTTTCTTGAGAAAATCACTCCATATCTTCTCTTGTGGTGTTCTGGGAACATTCGTGTACGAGAAAGGCAAAAGGTAAAGTTTTGAGCCCAAAACATAGAAATCCCCAGGACGTAGCCCTTTTATTTTGCGAAACGAAATTCGTGATTTTTCCTCTTTCCGTTTTGATTTTAGACGCTTTGAGGTCTAACAGGAAAATGGAATATTGCTTTCCTTTACACCAGTTACCATTTTTGTTGTTCTTCGTAGGTAGTGGTAGCCACTGTCGCCTTCGGAATGGGAATCGACAAACCTGACGTTCGCTTTGTAATACACCATTCCCTGAGCAAATCCATGGAGAATTTTTATCAAGAAAGTGGCCGCGCTGGGCGAGATGACAGGAAGTCACATTGTATCTTGTTCTACCGACCATTTGATGTCTTTCAGCAAAGCACTATGGTTTTTACGGAACAAACAGGCAAGTTCTTAATCGCAGGAAATTTTTACGACACGTGTTATTCGTTAGTAAAGTTGTTGTTTTTTGCGATTTTAAAACATGTATCATATCAATACTTCTGTCACCACCCAGTTTTTACAGCGCATGTTATGCAAAGCAGTTGTCGAGTTGCAAATTCCTTTTTTAGTCACGGTCATTATGGGGGGCGGCTGAACTTTCTTCGTGTCTTAGGTTTTTTGAAAACCTCAACTGAAATGTTCTTGTTTTTTAGACTTTGAAAACAAGGTGTGTTTCGCTGAATTACCCCGCAGCCATTGGATATTGTTGCCGATATCACTTAGGTCGAATAATACCTCATTCAGGTCCCGGTAAACTGAAAGTTATGAAAGCGTTTTCCAAATTAATTTGGTTTAAACACAGATCGATACAAGATGTTGAGGCAGCAAACTACGATAACAATGTTTAAAGACGGTAGCATTAGGCTAACTCTTGGTTAAGTAGGGTGGCCCCTTCGTGTCCTTGGTCATTTGGCCTTTTTAGAAACAAGTTGGAAAAATATTGAAGTTCTCACTTAATTTTAGTATTGGCTACGTTTTTAGCATGTTCTTCAATCGGTTTGGCCTTCTTGTATGAAAATAGACCACAACGTCTCAACATTTCCACGTGAGAACAAAAGGCGCTTGGGTCAGGGACTTGAACTGGCCCGCAAATGATCCCAGACGGGAAATAAATGATTGCCTCAGGTCTCTGGACCTTAAAAGTCCCTCGAAATGATCCCGTAGAATAGGGGGATTGTTGTAAATTCAGATCAGTTAGTTTCCAAACTGATTTATCTTGTAAAATAAGCAATTTACCTGATTTTCTTATTTATACTGATATTTATACGAGTGAGGTAAGAGATGTGACCCGCGCGTGACCTGAGCCCTGATTCCTAATCCTGGTGGGCAAAATTTCGTAAGTTATTTTTATTGGCTTGGTCCCGTAACACCGTAACAAAGAAGGAGCAGCCGTTTGGGGTGTTATTATGTGGTCTAAAATCGCTTGAATCGTATTGAAAAGGCAAAGTGTTAAACAGTTCGCCAAGTTTTCTCGGCGGGAGAAATCCATGAATGGCGGGAATCAACCACAATGTGACTGGCGACCCCAAGCGTGTGAAGTAAAATCTATTTGTTCAAATTTCCAAACGGAGTTAACGTAAGTTTTGGATAAATTTGTTTGTAAGTTGTTTCGGAATTTTTTGGTAACGTCAGTTATTGTCCAGTTTTCTGCACATTTGTTTTAAAGTTCTTTATTTCTAAAGCACTACTGGGACTTCAAACACTTACGTTAAGCTTCAGTACGCACAATGTATCTTGTTTTTCTTTCATAGAAGATAAATGGGGTAATGTTATCTTGAAGTTATCTGGAACTTACGTAACTGAAATAAAACGTTCGGCAAAATGGAATCTGTTTCTCTGAGTAAACGGCCGTTGGTGAAAGCCAATAAAACCTTCAATTGCCAATTAATTTAATTGTAGCGAATTCAGACAGGTCGATGAATTCGCAGTTACATCTACACTGATCTATGTAGATCGGTATTTATCCGCTAGCAATGAGACCAGAACACACAACAGTCAGCATTTAAGTTCAGGGGGTATGAATCTACCGAAGGCGTCTTCCAATTTTCCTATTTACATCTACTGACAATTCACAATTCACTTGACTCTGATGATGACTTCCGCTCAGGTTGTCGTGTCACCTCAAACAGTCCTTCTCAGGGCTACACTACCCGGACGATCGTAATTTACCGACTTATGATGTATGTGACTCCTGGGTTCAAACCACTTACAGTGTAAAAAGGAAAACTATTAGGCAATCAAACCCGCTGCTTGCGGAAACTCCTGAGTTGAACCAATTGAAAGTTTTCAGTCTCGACTTGGTTATTTTCTTAGTGCCCACTGAATAGCACACTTTTTTATTCATTTATTATTTTTTTTTTCATTTCGTCGAATTTCATTTCACGGTCTCTCAGTTGGTGTGATATACTCACGGATCTTGCCAAGTTTTAGATATTTAAATGCGTAAATTCAGCAATATTAGCAGCGCTAGATGTAATGGAAGACGTGCTGGCTGTCGGGCCTTGTCGGCCAGTGTGTTCCGACTAAGACAGCTTGTCGTGGCTTGTGCACGAGTTGCAACCACTGTAATAAGAAGTGTGATTGGAATTACATACGCAAGTATCATTTAAAAACTGGCGTGCTGAGAATCATCCGGTTCCACAGAGTGAATTTCGCTCCCTTAAAAGTCTGCAGTTCCACGACAGAAAGTCCGCTAGCGTTCTGCGGGCCTTATGTTATTTATACTCACTGTACTTGTTTGCTTTATTTCATTTATTTTTGTTTTTTCATCACAGAATGTCGCACGTGCAATACAACTAACATGCGAACAGCAAAATGGATCCATTTCCTTGTACACCGTCTTAATTGTCAAATATTACGTCTTTCAACAGGTTTAGAGAATCTTTATGGGATGTTAGCTTACTGCCAAGATATGAAAACTTGTCGCCGTGCTCTGATTGGACGACATTTTGGAGAGCGCTGGGACCCAACTGAGTGCCACGAAATGTGTGACAACTGCAAAAGGACTGGAGACCAATCAGATGGTAACGTACCTTCAGTGTCATTATAGTTTTTCAAAAGTGACACTTTGATAACCGTATTAGTAAACTTGCCTTGACTACTTGTCAACTTGTCAGCTTTTACAATGGCTACGTTACAATTGAATTATACAACACTGGCCAATCACAAGAAAGATATCATTTAAAACTGGAGGCAGAACCATGTAACCTGTGCCATGTGCATGGCTTTAGTTCATCGTCTCTTGTTACAATGCACTTTTGCGTTTTTTGATCAATTATAGACTTAAAAGGGCGCAAAGACATAATTATCAAAGGCAATTATTTTCCACAAGAGTGGTCTGCTTTTCTGCTGTGATTTTCTGAGTTGTTTCTCTGATTACAGGTCCAATTCCTTTTAAAACCCGAGATATAACTAAGTATTGTCAAGATATCCTCAGCATCCTGGCACAAGCCGCTACTCTTTCGGAGCGAGTCACTGCTAATAAACTCGTGGACGCCTGGTGCGGCAAGGGACAGACCAGACTGCGCGTGCGTGAAGTCAAGGCCCCGGATCTGTCGCGCGAGGACTGTGAGCGAGTGATAGTGGATCTGTTGTTGGAGGGTGTTTTACGAGAGGATTTCCACTTCACACCTTATTCTACTATCAGTTATCTCTTACCTGGTCCTAAAGCAGAGCTAGTGCATGCTGGCAAGAGGTTGCTGATGGATTTTAGAGAGGATTCTGGTCTCATTAAGGTAAGTGGTAAAACTGAAGGAGCCACGAAAAGGCTATCCATTCTGTCAGTTGCATTCGGATACCTAAGCGAAAATTGTATCCGCCTAGAAACGTGACGGCCCACGAGGCTATTTAATATTTTGTTGCACCTCAGTTTCTGCGCGAATCTCCCTGAGAGAATGGAGGACCTGCTCCTAGTCTAAGCTTTGATGCAGCAAACACCACCACCCCTGGGAGAGAAACACACCTGCATACCTCCCCTCTGTATTAAGAATCTCTTGTAAGTATTGAGGTCGCCCGTGCGATAAGACTAGCATCTGATGCTATCGTATGGAGGGGTAACAACAATAGTTTACTAGATAGTACATGGATCTGTTCGCTGAAATGTCCCTTTGTTGTAATCCGCATCCGTTAAACTCAGAACGTCTGTCCTCCAGGGACGTATTCCCTGAGATCTCGTTGCCCTAGGCAACATTGATGACACGCTGGGTTTTTAAACATTGGCTCAGCAAGCATTTGTCCGGAATGTTTCTTACATATGGGAACGTTTACAGGCATTACGTCACACTCATGTGGAAATTAAACTCTTAGGGGTGGAGCGCTCTTGGGTGCACATGCCCGGCAAAATTACGGTGCCCCCCCCCCCCACACCCCCGGGATTAGGCTTTTTAGTAATTCTTTCTTAGACTGATGTAACTTGTTGTTATCTTTTGACATTCCTAGACCAAACGTAAGACAAGCAAACGTTCACTGAGTTCTTCAGACCTCACAACGACGAAGGACGCAAGCAAGAGTTCTGTGGCGGAAACTGGTGGAAAGAGTGCCGGAGAAACAATCGAAAATCATTCGGAAATTCCCGAAAACGATGAAGTCGACGATTTTGTAGGCAGTACTAAACGTGCGAAGCCTTCGAAGCGAGTTTACGTTTACAATTCGGATGACGACGATGATAATTCGGAAGTCCTCGAAAACAACGAAGTCGACGATTTTCTTAACACTGCGAAACGAGCAAAGCCTTCAAAGAGAGTTTACGTTTATGAATCGGATGACGACGACGAGGTAATGATTCTGGACTGATTCAAGAGGCTGGATTTAAGCTAACGTAAAGATGCCACTCCACCTAATTTCAACAAGACGAACAAGAACAGACTAACAACGGGAATAAGCGTTTTTTTATTTGTTAGTCCCGTAATTTTTTGTTCAAATGCTAGTTAACCATTAAGAAAAAAATGATGGAATGTTAGTCTTAATTCTAAATACGTATAGCGACCGATTGCGCGTGAAACTGAGATTATATGCCGTGAGACATAACGAGAGAAATACGAAACAGTTATATCTTTGCGCAACGAGATTAACAGTTCAAGCAGAGATAAATAGAGACAGAGAATTAAAGTGAACGTAATTTCTTCAGTTTAATGTTCCCCAGAATCGTTTGCAAGCCAGCGGAATGGAAGGTTTCAATCTATCTCTTCTCAAAGTAGATATCTCTCATGGCGCGGTCCCTCCAGGTACACGTTGAAGGGGGGCTCACTTTGAAAAAGCGCCCGTGGTGGGACCTGTAGTCGTTATCGTCTGCTGATCCAAATATACCGCACAGGGGACACTTAAGCATCACATCTTTGCTTAGAAGGCTGTTGGTTTCTGTGCTTTCCAGCCTACAAAATACAAATAGGAATAGCGGGCTCACTTTTTATCAGAATCTATGTATTGGTTTTCTTAAGCTAGAATTAGTACTGGAAATTGTACAAAACGTTTTCGGAGCCAAGCTCCTTCATCAGCGTACGATGTAAAATTATAGCTAAAATATGCGCATATAAGGCATTCTTGTTTAAAAACGAAGGTCCCCTCTGCCACCTTGATATTATAGGCCCTATTTATAAAAAATTTAATAATCGGACCGATTTTCACCCTCTCGCTATATCAATACAAAAGAAGTCGTCCGACAAATTGTTAAGTGTAAATTGGCTTGTACGAATGAGCCAACTAATCGGGAAGATTAATCGTTACGTGCAAATTAGCCTTAATACGGCGATTATTTTGTACCAGGAAGAATTAGTACCTCGCTAAGGGTAAAGATAATCAATGCGAACCACGCCCACAAAACGAGATACAGTCATTAATGTGGAAGCCGAAGGGACAGGGATGAGAGTCCAATACAGAGGTACAATTCGTGCAAATTTAAATGTCACTTGGATAAAGCAAACTGCCCGTGCATGATAGAGAAGTGTCCGTATTTTAGAGACGTCCGAAAGAAGAGGCTTGAATGTGCGAGTAATTTTGGGAGTTCCTTTAAAAATTTCGAAGGTCACCCTCTGTCACTTTTCTATTAAAATCCGCTCCCCTGGCTGGAAAGGTCAGTCTGAGACATACGTTTCGAGAACACCTGGGTACTATTCAACTGTCCCTCCCGACCCTTCTCACTTACGTGTTTGTAGTCCGCGGGACAACAAATCGTTCCACCCTTTGAACTGTGCCCGTTCTGTCCATGTAATGTTCTCGATGACTCTGTGAAAGCTTCAGAATTAAAACAGGAACATTTATTAATGCAAGAGTAATGTTGTCAAGGTTTGTTTCTGTTCGTAAGAGTGGCCAGGTCACGTGCTCAATAATTACTCGGGTAACCCGGGTGACTTCGCCGACATGCAATCTTGCCCCGCAATACTGCAGGGCAAGAAACTTTCTTCTTTTATAATAGTAATTAATGAATTCGGATAACTTTGAAATTTTACTTGAGTGCTACTGCATACCCTTATAAAATCCAAGGGTTGTATAAACATTTGACTGCCAGAGTTCAATCTAATAATGGTTATAACTTGAGTCTGTGGGTGAAATCCTCAAGTGTGACCACTCAACCGAAAGCTGTTTATAATTTTAATTTGTTTCTCAATATTTTTCAAAATATAAGTTAGTGTTTTTTTCTTGTACTAAATTTGAATGCTTTTGGGAGAAGTGTTGCAGCGAGTCACGAACAAATGTGACTCCACTTTTTAATTATTCGCATACTTTCGTGTAAGCGACTATCCAATCAAAGTTCCAGGATAGCTTCCAGAAACCAACTGAAAGCCATAAATCAACCTGAGTTGGTTTTCTGAGAGCTACCTTCAACTTGTAACTGGATAACTGCCATCACAGAAACTACCCGTGTTGCTAATTTAAACTGTAGCCATACTTCAGCGCGTCTTCGCTGTAAACTGTCTCTATTCATCTAATCAAAGATCCGCTAAAAAAAGAAGGTAACCGCTATAAAAAGAACCTTGTCAAATTCTTGTACTTCTCTCCCTCTTTCGTGTTCGTTGAACAGAGAGTATTTTTTAACATTCCGCCATCGCTCCCTTGTTCTCGCTCTTGCTGAGAGCACAAGATCTGGCTTGTTGGAGTAAACAGTTGGGAATCTATGCTGTCCATCTCTGCTAATTCCCGGATCATTCATAACACTGGTATTAAGTTTAGCTGTTCGTCTGCCCTGGAAGCATTTTGCGGTGGCGTTACCAAAAGTGTTCCCATAATGCAAGAAGTTAGCTTGAGGGCAGTAACCGGCATATCTAAAACCAAAGATATTTCGCTGTATCAATTTATACTTCAAAGTAAACTCTATTCGGTTGTCATGAGTACGAAAGATCAAGCAATACTGGCATTCTGAGCCCATGACAAGAATCGAATCCATGACCTGCGCGCAAGTCAGAAGCTCTAATTACGGGAGCTACAAGTACGAGGACAATGGCGAGCAAGCACCTAATGGCGGTTGTTCACCATCGTGTCTTGGAAAAATCGTTACAAACCTTGTATGGTTTGCTCCCCTTTCAAAAATTCACTTGATATTTTACAGATTACTCTTGGTGTTCTAGGAGCATTCGTTGTTAGTCATAATATAGTTAGCAGAATTTTGGCAGATCACCAGCAAAATCCTTTTTTTTAATCTTTTTTTTTTTTGAAGTAGAAACATTAATATTTCGCTCAGTTTACAGCCCCTTGGAATCCAGTTGTTTTTCGATTACTAAGCTGTAACAAACTGCGATTGCAGAATGGAACCTTCTTAAACATCAAGATTTTTAAATTGCCAAAAATTTTTTCCGTGCTGAATTAAACCGTCAAAATCGCCAACCACCTCACAAAATTACACTTTGGTGTAACAAGTAAGTCAAACAAGTCAATTGAAATTCCCTACAAATATTCAAGAAGCCCCTAAAAACTAAGCCAACGCTGAGTTTGTTAAAGAACGTATAAATCATTTCTTACCCCGGCATGTGATTGGGATTCTGATATGTCGTCAGATTTGTGGTGATATAAGGGGAAAGCATAGTTCTCTAGAAGGATACAAGGCACACTTCAAAAAAATTATATTCAGCAAGTCAGCTGCGAGGTCTTCCTTTTATGACGTCACGATTGCTCTAAATGCACGCGCACGTGCACGCTGTATGTGTCGGGTGGGAGATCCTGTACTGTCCCTACTCCTCGCGGGATGACACAATCAAAATTTGGAATCATTTTGCCCGGATGTCACTTAAAGCACTATTCCCACCGCAAATTTGCTGTTCCCACAGGGCTTTCGCCGGTTAGAATTAATCTGCTCCGGGTCAATGCGAGCTTGCACTTATTCAGATGAGATATTTGATATTTTCATGTACAATTTTCTAAATACAGCAAACATCTGATTTTCTTCTTCCAATATCCGTGCACGCTTATGTCGTCGAAATATTCACTGAAATCGGGGAACGCTTGACCGGGCCGGGCACTGGTACCAAATGTGCTCGTTCCAGTCCTCACTCAGAGCAAAGGCGGTTGTTTTCGAAAGCTGTTTTTCGCGATATTATTGTCGAAGAGCAGTTACGTGACTGTAAATTGTTGAATCTTTTGCCTCCGAATTTTCCAGAAAGGACATCTTCTCTTTTCCTGTTATGATGAGTTGTTATTAGTAACGACTGGATATCGAACAAGCAGTTTAGAGTGTAAAACGTGGTTTGTATAAAGTAGACGGTAATGGCGGCGCCTGAAGATGACTCGCGTGTTTTTCAGTTGTCTTCCTACGATCATTATGGTTTTGCTGTGTACAAACCAGGTTCAGAGCTCGCAGAAGAAGATTGCAGAAACCACAATTACAAGTAAGCAAAATATAAGTTTGCAAATGCAGCGTAACATTATAAAATATGTAGGCATGTCCTCATACCTGAGACAACAATGTACAGTGTTGCGTTGCAAGTTGAGATTGTTTGCTGCGCGTATTACCACCTTCTCGGACAACAAATTTTCGTGTTGCAAAAAGTAGACGTCGCTTTTACTTTGTTGCGCGGAGGTGGCTATATTGCAACAAACACTCTCAACTTGCGACGCAACATTGTTGCCCGACACGTTGCACGAAAATGTTGCCCGTGTTACCAACAGTTGCAGCTTATGTGTATTGATCCTTTTTTTAAGAGGTGCATCGTATTTTATGTTTAATAGGATTAACTCTGACGGTGAATGCTCCAAAACAAGAGAATACTGGACAAAGACACTTGAAAACTGGGAGGAACGACAGGTCTTCTCCCCAAAACAGGTAAAAAGAATACACCAGCTACAAATATGATAATATTATATAAGCTTAAACTACAGCTTTATGTTTAGCCTTAAAAAGCTAGATGTTGTTTCACAGTGTTGACTACATTTCGGGGATCAGAAATTGACGAAAGCAATGCACACAATGCCATACCTGCATCACATAGCACTGTGTAGTTCTGGGCATTTGCTCCTGATTGTGCTTCTTTCCCTAGATTTACTACTTTATTTTTACTTAACCTATCATACACCAAACAACAGACTGAGGCTGCCCAGGTCTTGTGGGTTCACTCACAACATCATTTACACTAGACCCAGACCAATGCACACTAAGATCGGTAAAACTCGCATGGATACGGAGTTCCTTAATTACTAATTTACATCAGGGTACATGCACCATATAGATGAATCCAGCTGGAAAAATTGTCACAGACTGGTCTTTAGAATCATTCTGGAACTTAGGTGAACTGGCAAACCAGTCAAGTTACTGGGTGTCAGGCACACACTCAGATTGCTCTGAGATTTACTGTCTTTTGATCAGTGATTGGGTTGGGGTTTATGCTACTAAGCCATCTCAGGTAAATACCACATGCCCGCAGGTAATAATTAAGGATAGTACCTTCTTTTGTTACTGTGCATACCTTCTGCGCATCTCGGGATATTCGGGTTTCTTAAGGAATTTGCCCACTAATACAAAAATATTTTTGCGCAGTTTAAGACTATGTGGAAAAAGCAGATCTTAACGAGGGCTATCAGAATCCAAAAGGAAAATTGGGGGTAACAACACATTTTTCAGAGATAATTGAGCTTAAACTTGGAAAGAAATTACAATACATTCTTTGTATTTTTACGCTTTTTTAGAATTATGGTTGCTTAATTATCTCTGTAAAATGCGTGGTTACCCCCATTTTTCTTTTTGGATTCCAATTACCCTTGCTAAGATCTACTTTTTCCCCATAGTCATAACCTTTGCAAAAGTACATCTGTATTAGGAGGCACCATCCTTAAACATAGGTATTAATTAAGTTTGCATTGTTTTTATGACTTATGCAGTTGAGACAGTACATCAAGCAAGGTATCCCCGATGACATGAGAGGACAAGTTTGGAACAAAATGATCGGGAGTCAGGCCATCAGAGTCATGTCTTCATTTGATTACAAGGTCTTTTAAAAATTCTTGTGCTAGGATATGTCAAGTAATGTGCTGTGGAATTTTTTAAAAGACTTCATAAAAACATTATTGTTGTGAATCAATGTAATTTTCTTTGCTTTGCTATATTTGAGCATCCAAATGTATAATATGATGTTGTTGATTTGTACAGGCCACTTTAACAGAGATTCGCCAGCTTCTTGTTGACTTAGGAGTCAGTGAATATGGAGGAGTAAACTGCATTTCAAGACTGGGACAGATTGTTGGTGAGAAAAAAAAACAAAAAATGCATAAATTACTTGGGATTGGATAGGGTGACAGGAGTATTAGGACTTCACACTGCCTGAGTGAAAGTCTTAACCCTTTTACCTGTGACTTTCTCCATAGCTATTGACACTGAAAATGTATGTGCATTTTTTCAATTCTCTTCAATCAATCAATCAATCCTTTATTAACGTGGTCAGCACGCTTAGCTAAAAAGCTAGTTTACAGGTGCGCCACGAAATAAAAATACAAAATAGAAAATAAAAACTTCTTGGAAGTGTATAAATTAAGTTAAGCTATAATTAAGAATGACTACGTATTATAATATTTATCTAACTAAGAATAAAATATAGAAATATAAAAATATTATTAAAAACAGTAAAATAGTAAAAATTGTATTTGAAAAAAAAAAAAAAATAAATAAAAATAATAAAAATTGTCACACATTCTCGGTCAAAGTCCCGTAAGGTTCATTGTTCAATGTTCAATGTTCTATCGTTGCCTATCGATTTCTGTCTGTTTAGCCAGGTTTGCATTCTCCTTTTAACTCTTGATACCTGTCATATCATAAATCCCATTTATTTCCATTTCCCCTCTGTCTCCCCCCTGAAATTCTGGCTTGGATTTTAGGCTCACTGGTGGAAAGCAACAAGGAAAATACAATTGACAGCCCTGATACTGTTATCATGACAAGACAGTGGAAAAAGAAGCTTCATAAAAAAATCACTGTCTTCAGACAAATCATGTTGGACATTGGTGAGTTGATACATGTATGATGAAAAGAATAAACTGTTTGGAATCAGATACATGTAGTCTGAAATGTCAGCCATCTCCTCCCCACAACCCAAGGGGGTATGGGAGAGACTCTAGACACCATGCCTCCAACAACTTCAGGGGCATTAATGCTGCCTTTTTTGCTCTTTCTCTTCCCTCTTCTTGTGCTAACCAGGGATTCTACCTCATTACATTAGACAGGTCCTTTCCAAGCCATAAGATGTTTATAGAGGGGACCAGTGAAGGAAAGGAAGGCCGAGCTGCACTTTTTAGAGTTCTGGCAGTTTATGCCATGTATAATCCTGAAGTGTCATATTGTCAAGGTATGGTATAAATCACTTGAAATTTTCTGCACTGCAACCCTTATGAGTAAAAAATTATCACCTATTAGCCTTGTTCATACTGACCTGTTGAAAAAAGGACTAGCTGGCAGTGAGGCTTACTTGGAGGGACCAAAATAGGTTTTGTCAATCCCGCATACCGCCACAATATTCTTCGCTTCATCTGCCATCCTGCCCCACTCAGACTCTTTATCCCATCCTGCCTGGAACCAAACTGAGGATCCACTCGTTTTGTACCCAAATCTGTCACTGAAATACCCCTTTCAACATGCATTACCCTGGGAAAGACCGGTAAACACTGGACCCATGTAAGGGGAATTTGGGGTAATTAAAACAAGACTTATGTTTTTAGTACCCCTTTCACAACTGATGTAAGCTCCTCCAGAATCAAAGCTCATTTTCGAGATTTTTCAAGACTGTCCAGGTCACCAATGATGCGTGATTGTTTTTCATCCCGCATCCCACCATCAATTTCAAGACTTTCCTGCATCCTCCTGTCAAAATGAGCATATCCTGCTTCTACCAATTGAAAGTATCTTAATCCCATATCCTGCCATTAAAATTCTCATAACCCACATTACAACTCTATTTTATCTCCCATCCCGCATCCCGCCAAACCTATTTTGGATCCTCTACTTGGTTGGGCCTTTGCATGACAAGATAGTGGAGACATGATTAAAAAGCTGGAACCCTAATATCAAGACAGTATAGGGACTGGGGTGGCTCACTCTTCTCCTTGCCAGCTCATAACAATAGCAACTCTTGCCAAGTCACGCAATAATGCATCTCGCTCATTGGTCACTAGGGTGCTGGACTGTTACAATCTTGAGTCTTGGTTTTGTAGCCACACCTCTGACCAGTAGCTTCATTTGTAGTCCAGAGTACTTACAATTTCTAGGTCATGCTACAAGTGTGTATTTAGCCAACTGATCAGCCTCCTATACTAGCTGGGATGAAAAATAAAATTAAAATTAGAATTAGAGCTTTTGTACATTTTCTGGTGTTAGTTTTGTATGCTGTATATTGTTTGATTTCGGGCCAGAATATAAAATTCTTGCTTTTGTGCATGCAAATTATAATCTTTTTTGCCTTGCATATACATGTAGGTCATAATGCTGGTGTGGTTGCTGTCAATGACTCGTGTTTTTTTTTTCTTTCTTCAGGCATGTCCTACATTGCTGGCATGTTCCTCATGAATATGGAAGAAGAGGTACATTATCTGCTACTGACAGAGTAAATAAATAATGAACTTATATTACATGAACTGAAGGGTTAAGGACGCTGCCTCCTTTTGTAACTGTGCATCTCAGGATTTTCAGGTTTCTTAAGGAATTTGCCCACTAATACAACAATATTTTTGTGCAGTTTAAGACTATGGCAGGCGTTTCACTAGAACCGTGCAGACGCTCGATTTGCCTATTATTTCAAATTAGTTTCATTGTTACGGCAATTTTAAGACGTTTTACTGTAACATTGTACTTCTATCATAAGAATAATGCTTATATTTCATTGCTAGTTATAACTTTGTTGAAGTAATAGGTGTCTCTAGTACATGGATAGATTTTTTTTAATATTGCTGTCTAAAGATAGCAAAGTACCTATATACTACAGCCCCGTAGCGTGAAATCAGACACGGTGACCCCCTCTTTTTATTTTATTTTTTTAATGTACTAGGTGTAATTAGTAACTGTGCAAAGTTTCAACAAGTTCTCATTACAACTTCTTTTTCGATGGAATCACCTTAAATGTAGTTACTACTGTACGTGTGTTGCCAGTTTGTGCCTTTAGAGGCGTCTGTTGTGTCTTGTGCGAATCACTAACTAAAGGCAGCAATTTTAAAATAAATTGCAGACTCACATTATCTCACATTACATTCAAGGGGAGCTACACCAATGAATATAAAAACCAAAAGCCTACTTCTCGATACTGATACCATTGTCCAGATCCTTTCATATCATTGACTGTGTGAATATCATCTTATCAGTGATCATCTCAAGAAAGGTTTGAAAGGATTACGGTAGCTTTCCTAACTCAGTCAGTTGTCCGGAAAAGGGTTTTCAGGCGAATTCCCGGACACAAAATTCCAGGAAAAATACATAAAAAGAATTATGGTTCAGATCGCCATGGATAAGACTAAAGCAGACTGAAAATATCAGACCCGAAATCTTTTATTAGTTATGGCTGCTGGGAATAATTTGATATTCAAAGTTTATTTCTATTTTATTGATCTCTCCTAAAAACAGGACTCGTTTTGGTGTTTGGTTTCGATGTTCGAAAGACCAAAGTACTTAGCTGGTTATTTTGACCATTCTCTTGGCAAGTAAGTTCATTTATATACTGTTCCTCAGCGACTTTGTCCCCTTCCCACAATTCCTTAGGTTCCCGCTACCAAGGAAACGCTTTTCCCCAACTGTTCCCTTTTTTGCACGCGCACGCGAAATTCGTTGTGGAAGCGAAATTGTAAAAGAAAACACATTGTCTGTCTTTTGGTAATTTTCTCCGTAGTAAGGCGAGGTTCCACTGAAAATGTCTCTTGAACCCTGTCAAAAGTAATTTGCGAATACAGTCACCGATGCCGCCGCTGTTGTCGCTCCCGTCCTTAGCGGCCGATGAGCAGCTGCTTGGCTTGGATTGGTGGAGGCCATAAATTTTGTCTACATTGTTTGGAGTTAGTTTGAGGAGCCAATTTTTTCCTATTGTGTAAACCAAATTCAGCTCATTGATTCAGATATCGTTTTGCAGAATTCAGAGACACGCGGCAGTTTTTGAGAGGCTGATGAGACAAAGACGATCCAAGCTTTACAAACACTTGGTAAGGCACTAACCGTGTTTAGCTACAGTGACAACGACAGCAATCAGTACCACATATTCTGCTGATGTATTAAACATCTCTGTCATTAGTTAAGTCCTATGCTAAGAGAGACGGAATAATGTAAGTTTTGAACAGCTAAATTGCCCACAAACGTGTGCTTAGTGACCAATTGGGCGCACATAAGACACAAGTTGCCAAAACAAAAAAACATTTCTGTATCATTGCATCCTTGGAATACACTACCAAAGAAAATTACACCGAGACGAAGCTGCGTCAACTTGCACTGGGAAGTCAAACGGTGAAAAAATTGCACCAACTTGCGTGTGAATTTGCTCTTCTTCAAAGTGAATAAGAAGTATCGCAAATGGCCGGACGGATTCATAAGACGACGAAAGTTGGGCACATCCGGTGACTTGCGACTCCGTTTCTTCCTTTTTTCTCTCACAGGAAGCACTAGGCGTGTCTCCGCTGATGTACCTCACCCCATGGTTCATGGCTCTGTTCACATCCCTCCCATGTTGGGATGCTGTACTCACCATATGGGACCTCCTCCTACTTGACGGTAAGCTATGCCGCAAGCACACCAATAGTTTAGCCTCTTTATACAAATCTGCTCTTTGCAAGCGCTTATTAGGTCATTCCGGGCCCAAAAACAGGGTTTACCCTGGCGCGCAATTGCAAGCGCATCACTAACGCACGTTTTGGATCAACAACGAGTCCTCTGGGATGCACGTGTTTTAGTCCTTTAGTCAACTCCAAATCAGACTAGAGCTGCAAGGAAACCTGTAAGAAAAATGTGGACATTATCTTGTAATTATCCTGTTCGAAAACCCTTTGTTTTTAGTCTTAAATCTGGTTTTGTTTTTCACCTCGAAGGCTCACAAGGTTGCTAGTGGATTGATAGTGAAAAATGTGTTTAACTTAGTGTTCAGTACGGAAGAGACTCTACCTGTAAGCTTAAGAATTGTGAAGAACCAGGGTTATTATTCCTGTACCCCCTTTTTTTTCACAGGCATGTCAGTGATCTTCCAAACTGCCCTCGCTCTACTGGAGGTTCTATCAGGTTTGGCTGGATTAGACTAAGACTTAACTCTTTAATAGTTGCTCTGTTTTCTCAGGTGATCGATAAATAAAGTACGCGCAATTTTGTCAAACGAAGGTTCGTTTGCGTCGCTGGGAGCATTTTGTTTGTGCGGCTGCGAAAAACGAGGAGTGGAAACATGCCTAACGAGTGGCGAGGCTACGAGAGGAAAGTGCCGTGCTACTCGACTTCGATACTGTGCGAAGAAGCGAGGTTGTTCAGTTGTCCCAGTCGTACGAGCTTCGTTACACCGTAGTAGTGGACATTCACTGTGGTTCACTTGTCATTGTCTATTTAAACAAATATTAGCCCGAGAACGTAGTACGAGAACTTATATGAAGTTTGAACATCAAATTTCCGAGGGAACCTATCACACATAAGGCCTGAGACAGAAGGACTCTGTTGGTTTTATTGTACAACGCTAAATTTTGAGCGTAAAACTGCCAAAAACGGGCCTTATGCGCTGATCAGGCGCCCGCTGAGGAGACACACTATCGCGTCACCTGATCGATTTTGACCAATGAAAGGACACCAAAATTTAGCGTTGTACTATAATTGCTAATAGTAGACGTTCGTCATGGCGTATTGCAAATACGTGGATCTGATTGGTTCAATTGTCATTGTCTATTTGCTATCAGTAGACGTTCGTCATGGCGTTTTGCGAATACGTGGACCTGATTGGTTCAGTTGTTATTGTCTGATGCGAATACGCGAATCTGATTGGCTTAAGCGTCATTCACTATTCGCTTATTAACGATGATCGCGCGCTATGATCGTGGAAATTTTTTCAATAATAGTGAACAATAAAAAGAGTGATCTTCATGTCATTGTTTGAAATTGCAGCTATTTGGTTGTCTACCAAAACATTAACAGTCAACTCAGCTAAGCTTCGTTGAAATATGCGCTGAAGTAATTCCTTCAAAAGTCTTTTGACCTGATTCTTGCTTTCTCTTTTTCCAGTTGAGATTCTCCCACTAAAGGAAATTGCGCTAGTTCTACCCATACTACTACGTCCTCCAGCAAATCTGTAAGTGCATTATCGAAATGCTTTGTTTCATTTAGTCAAGCCACACTCTTAGTTAATGTTCATTTGTTTGTGTGCTCAGGATAACACGTGAAACCCTAGTACCCGCGATCTGGAAGGTGAAACCGATCCTAAAATGGGAAATTGACTCGATTCAAGCCGTGCTTGATGAAGAGAAAGAAAAGCAAGGTGAGAGTGACCAAATAACTGGGGAATGAGGAAACGATTTACTTCAAATGTGGTGTACTTTGTACTCCTTTGCTCTTTGGTTGTTTAATTGATGCTTATGCTACCAACAAAGGGAGCGAGCGACTGGGAATACTTCGATAACCTTGGGAGGTATTAGTAGAAATCGACTTATAACCATTGCTTGTTTTATTTTCCACAGCTAAGAGAAATAAAAGGCGTTCGAATGATTCCGAGGCCGGAAACAGAAAGAAAAGGCAGCGAATAATGAGCAACCAGCCATCTCAAGGTAAAGAGAACAATCTTTTACGTGTATTTTCAGCCTTTTATCGGTAGAAACGGCCTGGTAGTCATGATTACGTAGACACCTACAGACTCTACAAGTAACACTCAGTAAGGAAGCGATTGTCACAGATACACCTGTATCTTTGTACGATTAATCTAATGGATAATAGTTGCCGCCATGGAATTTCTCCTGCGTTCGACACGTTTCCTATTCTACTCATAATTAATACCTGCGACTGAAAAAACACGTTACATGTTACTACTCATCCATCGCTCATGTGTTTTAACCTGCGATAGTCACATTTGACTTTTAGGGCGTGATTTTGCCAATCTAATTTCTTCTTCCATCGTTGTTCCCGAAAACGCCGACTACATATTTCCTCTTTAGGCAGACGGAAGGCTTCCATGTTTTTTTCTCTTTCACTAATTTTGTAAGAACCTTTTGGACGCTGAGTAGTTTATTTTATTACTTTCTTCACAGACTCCACCGAACCTTCTCTATTCCAACGTGTCATCGGGCTGTTTTCTTCCAAAGATGAGCCCGTGGCTCAATTTACAACCAGTGACATCGAGATGACCACATTCTCAGTTGTCAGCGGTCAGAGTCCGAAAGTGCTGCCTGCGATGTGCTGTTCAGCGGCAAGAAGCCTTGTGAACACACCACAAAGAAGAGGTGCGATAAACATCCCATTATTATATGGTTTGACTGTAGCAACTAGGTTCACCCCCATTGTCTCTCTATGTTAAGGAAAACGAAATCAAACACTCATTTGAAGAAAACAATTTTAACACAATTCGTTGTAAGCAAGAGAACATAAAAATGGGTTGGATCATAGTATTTTTCGAGCCCGCAGGGCGAGTCAAGATACAGCACAACTGGTAAAAATATACGGCGATACTTCACACCGAAACATCTAATAAGAATTTTTTATCCAACTTAACGTTTTTCAACCCTTTTAAGTGTAGCTGACAGCGGGGGGGGGGGAGTCCGGGAGAAAAGGGGGCAGGAAGTGTACGGGAGGCGCGAGAAAAGGGAGCGGGAAGCGGGATTCCCAAGGTGGCGGGAAGCGGGAGAAAAAGGGAAAAATTACACAACATTGCGCAATATTTCGCAATCGAAAAAATGCAAAGAGGTTGGAGCCAACAAATACAAGGTAGGGTACGGGAAGCAAGAGGTTTAAACCCCCCTGTCCCCCCCCCAACTTTTAAGTAACTTGAGCGCGCGCACGGTACTGTACACTAGGCATCGTACAATATCGTGGGATATTTTTATTCGTTTCGCGGGCTTTCTGTACAATAACTAACACAGTTGGATAATAAGACGTCATAGCGGAAAGGAGCTACCACGATGAAGTGGCTACATCATCCCTGAGACAAACGATAATGCACATTGTCATTAACACTATTAACCGTCATGGACTTTATCATCAATATTTGATCACCGTCATCTCTGCCTAACACAATAAACTAATCTTGTTAGTATCAGGAAGTCCCAACAGACCGTTGAGCCAATCCAGGCGCCAATCAAATAGCTTGTCAAGGAGAAGGTCCGGTAATTGTAAAGATGTGTTAAGAAGGCGTCACGTGGTACACCAAGGAACCCTGGGTAGTCCTCTTAGGAGGAGCCGGCGGTTGGCAGGTCGTCAAACACCTTTGGGGATAGGGGTAAGTACTGAATCAATGTTCAAGCAATGTGATATTTATGTTAATATTCTGCACGCAGTGACGTGTAGGAGAATATCATAGAAATTCAACAGACTTTAAACTTGATATTTGTCCTTATCTGATTGCAAACGCTCAACCAACTAAGCTTTGTATTTGAAGCTGCCTGGAACTTTGTTGATAGGGAGAATAAGGTAATACACACTGGAATAATCGTAACTCATAAAGCTGTACGTTCGTAGTAACTTTTTTGTAATCATTATATTTGCAGGCGAAAAACCGCCAATCTCCAAACAGTCTGGTGCGAAGGTAACTGCTGAGCCAACCTGTTTATTTACTCTGGTTTTGTTAGCTTTTGTTAATAACTGCCTAACCATCATCTGTATTTCTCTTTAGTTCTGCCAGGAATCAACATGCCTTCAAATTGTTTAACACTCCAACACCCTTAAGACGTTCCCAGGTGAGCTGTGTAATACCTAAGAGCTAAAAAAAGGGGATCAAATATTCAAAATTTCTTATCTGACTTTCATGAATTTGCCAGATCCGTCCTCGTCGTCACCAGTCCCCGTCAACCCGTACACAAGACTCATCGCCAATGTCAGTCATGTCACCTGACCTTGCAATTTCCCCGGATGTGGAAATGACGCCATTTGCACTGACAGAGAAGAAGCCAGACTTTTCAGAAAAATGATTGGTTGATGATTATGTCACTTGACATGATGACGTCACTTGTGGCATTGAAAAAATAGACTACAAAGAAAAAGCATGCTTTTGGACGATACAAATAACATGCGACAACATAAAACCTAGGAGCGAGTTACTTTTCGAAGACGCGACGTTTTGAATAATGTCGTCTGGCCAGCGAGTGGTGAAAATCAAACCTTAGTTACTTTTGTGCAGGCGACGAACGGAGCAGGGGAAAAATGGCGTGTTGTGAGGGTAAAGCATAGAATGGACAACCTGTGCAGCAGGGGATGGAATGACCGGACCTACTGCGACGCTCCATTTTTCTTTCTTTTTTTTCCGCCCACTACCTTTCCTGCCCTCTATACAATCCGAGTGCCTCGAACAGCAACAGGCAGGGGATCCAATGAGCTGTGCGTCTGCCGTGAAATATCCATTCAAACTTTCCGCGATTTCTTCTTAAACGTGTGGTCGTCTTTGCGTACCCGTGGTTTAACAAAACCAGCAAAAGAGCTAAATCAGCGGCGTTAAGTACCTTGCACACATCTAAAAGAGAGGTACAAATGAAACTCTGCCTCGCATCTTACAGATGCCAGTGGCTAATTTTAGTTATTGATCTTTGAAAACTTATTAACAGCTTTTTGTTTTCTATCCAAAATTCTCAGCCAATCCAAAAGAGCCAGTAAACGTATGCGACTGTTATCATCGCTTGTTACTGTAAATATCTGAGAGTAAGTAACGTATTTTTTAATTCAAAAGTGCAGAGAAAGAAATCGGGTTACTTTTGAATTGCAGACAATGTTTGCGACAACAACGTATGAAAGATGTAATATAAACATAAATGCCAAGATGAGCACCACCTTGTCAACAACTGATAATGATTAATTCATGTAACGGTTCCTGGAGAATTTGTGCAATTAAACAAGCTTTTTATATGATGCCTAAATATGATTTGTACAGTACAAAACAACTACCCCGCAAAGTAAGCTGTGTACAGTCTTTGCTGGTAATAAAAAAACCCTTTTTTAAGTTCTCCATTCGAAAAAACCTTTTCAGGTTTAGACTGGTTTTCGTAACTAAGCAACCATTCCCACAGCCATTGCATCCGTCAAAATCTCGAAAGTCAGCTTCCAAGCCTCTTGGCACTTATCGTTGAAGACGTCCTTGAGTTCTTGTGAGATTGTAAACAGTAGTGCTTGTTTTACGACCTAACAATTAACAAAATGGAAAATCAGTAGCAATAAACAGCCATGTCTTACGTGTACCTCTCTCGGGCGAGGGCGGAGTACACGTTAGAGCCTGGGAATGAGTGGCGCGTCGATTGGCGGATTCGAGAAGGCACGTTCTCGCTCGCTGTACGTCATTTGGTGATGACACGACCTGGTTGATGAGCTAATTCAGTAAAATGTTCGGTAAGTTTCTCGGTTCTCTTTTGTCGGCACTTAACGAAATACAACAAAAACAATCAGTCTTCGAGCCTGCGATACTTACAGTCAACTGTTCTTTTTTTATCCCCATGTTGGCATGAATTGTTCCCAGTCTCTCCAGAGCAGGCAGGAGTTGTGTCAGGTTGTCTAGGTTTTGTACAGCTTGGTCTAACGTGTTCATGACCCGACCAATATGTGCCTTAAATTCATCACTCTCTATATCTGCGTTGGGGAAGTAACTGACAGCCTCGGGGGAAATTTGAAATAGCCTGGAATAGAAAATAGAGGACTCTCAATAACTATTTTAACATGAAGAGCCCGCGTTTTTTAAATAGTGACATCCGCTAAATGTAGAAAATACCAGACTGACTCACTGACCTCATTACCCCACAAACCGGCAAAGGAGAATTTGTGATTTTTAAAAAGTCTATCTTCAAACTATTCTGTAACAAGAAGCTCCTAAAGATTAGTCATCTGAAGGCCCATTTTAAGTAATAGTTAGGAACTGACGGTAATTTTTGTAGCGCTACATTGGTTATTTTCACGATGACCAGGACGATCCTTAAGGTTGAAAGAACAGCGGCTAAATAAATTAAAAGTTACAGGATATATAAAACAGGCTGCTAGCTTATTAACAAGGTGTATAATGTATAGCATGGAACGATAAAAACAAGATTAAAAATTGAAAACTAATTAAGAACTTAAAAACAGATAATATAATCATTAATGGGGGTAATTCTTGTCAGAAATTGAAAGTCTTCTCTGTTTATGCCGTACCGGTTACATGGTTTTGGCCTTTTCTATATAAAATGATTAACGAGCTCTACGTATGGATTCTCTTTTAGAATTAATGAGGTTTGTGTCCCTTCTGATTTAAGTACTGCGGTACTAAGTCGGTGGTCTTGTTTTGTATCACGGCTCTAACACTTCTTTTATTTCTATTTCACAATAGCCGGTGTGTACCTGCAGTGGACGATGTTGTGTTTCTCTGCCGAGTCATCTTTAACTTTCGATTATCCAAATATTAACCGCACTTACTCGAGTCTCTGTATTTTTAATTACACAGGTGCTATTTGTACTTCCACGTTTCACTGTGAGTTTATAATTATCCGTAAGCTTCTCTGAGTCTTTAAATTACTTCAACAAAAGATTCGATAAAAACTGCATTAAAACTAGTTAACAAATTTCTCTGTCACCGAGCCCGATAACCATTTATTGTTTCTTCCTTAGAGCTAAAGTGAACCGGCGGGAGATGAATCGCCAGAGAGAAAATCGCTAGATCATGTTATTTCGTATGATAGTTTATTATATAAACTGGAGTGTTTTATAGAGATTTCTACCACTGAGAAAAATCGTATTTGGTACACGTAAAATTACGATAATTTTACATGTGAAAATACGGCCAATCAGCTTTCGCGACGTCACGTGCCTTCTTTCGCGCCACTTGCCGTGATTTCGTAGTTCTCGATCGCTGTTCGCTTGGCTTGTTCAAAAAAGAACTAACTACTAACAGGTTACGATGGCCTCGAGCAGTACACCAGAAAAAAACAACCAAAAATTCGGCAAGTGAAAGATTTGTGTCCCTCACCGACGAAGATGTTGAAAGATTTGTCGAAGCTGAAGCCAACAAAACCACTCAAAGAAAGATGCACAGCGACGTAGCATTGATGAAGTCGTTTTTGCCAAATGAAAACGAAACAAGTTCCCTGCTAGCAGAGGCCCCTTTTCCTTTGTTTTCGCTGAGCTGACGGACGGGACGAAAAGCGTCGGACTTAAATACATAGACAATAATACATGGTTGCTTGGAGATATGGAATTTCTCTTCTCGTGTTCAATTCGATATCTCACTCGTTCGCTACGCTCACTCGTGAGATATCGCGTTGAACACTCGAAGAGAAATTCCATATCTCCGGGCGCCCATGTATTATTGTCTATGTATTTAAGTCCGACGATGAGGCGAGGTAAACAGCAAGAACTGATTCTCTTGTTGACATTGGGGCTTAATTGGGTTTCCAGGGTTGTTTTAACGGTGCTTTTTTAGATGAAATCCTAACTGAGGGGTGACCATTCCCAAACAAATCAAAACTATTGAGCGTGAGAACTTTTGTGTGACGCAATGCCGTTGGCTGTTCAGTGTTTTCCGTAGTTTTTGAAGCGTTAGTTGTGTCTTGGTAAAAATCCACAACTCAGATATCATGCACTGAAAACGTCACAACAGCGGTTTCTTGCGCACTTACCGCTTGAACAATTTTTGTCCGGCTTGTACCTCTGGTTTTGCCGCCAGTTTCCACGTCTCTTTGACCAATTCCTTGTGCTCGTCTGTGAGAGTTTTTGCCGTGTTTGGGCGCCTGCTTTCCTTCTCCGCTTCTGGCATGTTTTACAGTACTAAAATATAACGCGTTATAAGAGAGGAACCTGGGACTGAGACATAGAATTGAAATGTCACCTTATTGGTGTATGTGATTACAAACTGTCCCACAGAACGGCCAGGAACACAACGAAGTATTTTAACTCGCTAGTGAAGCGACGTGTCTTCCGTAATTCAAAAACAAGGTTAAAAAAGTGGTAAATCCTTTTCTTTTTATCATAATTAGCCCTCTTTTATCGCTGTAGTAATTGTAAAATTTACTTATACTTTTGTATACGGGAAGGCTCCTTCATACAGACTTTTCCTTCTTGTAATTTTTTTCTACTTTTGTATTTTGTGCTCATCAGTGGTAAAGAAAATGTTGATGGCGATAGTTGCGATAACAAGGTTTGTTTGTGATATAAATATTATCAAATCAGCATCAACAACAACACCATTATGAAAGAGTGAAAGAGTTAGAGTTAGGCGCATATTCAAAACTCCCGAAGATTACAGAGGGTTTGGTCGCGAAATAATAACTTGAGCAGCCTTCCTGTAACAACATTCGTACTTGGTGATTCAGTTGCCGATGGTCTATTTCGGCGTCGGCGACTAAAAGTTTTGTTTCACCTAATAGAGCTACTTCGTCCTCAGCAAATTTTATGCTCCTACTGAGTCAAAACCTGAGCCACAAAAGCTCATTCTAACTTTTCAGCATGTCGATAAAATTCTAAGAGTGGAATTCAAATGAAAGCTATATTGAGTAAAACTTTCCTATGTTGCTGTTTATTACGCTGTATAAGGAGATTCTAACTTTTAAGTTTGTACTTTCCAAATGGACCACATCACCATTTGCCAATATTTAACAAAATGATTATGGAATTTTCCCCCTGTTTCGAGCTAAGCCGGGCGTTTCTGTGACTCAATCGAAAGGTTTTACTTGCCTACCTCGGACATCGCCGTCAAGCAACACACTTTGCGCAGATTCAAAGGAACACCTTGAGAATACTGAAGTATCTGTGTAGTACTGGACATCTTAAGGTAACTAAGCTATATATGAACCTTAACGTACCTTTGAAGGGTGGCGTGCCGTTCGCGTTTGATCGAGAGGGGAGGTTTTTTTCCGTTCACATTTTCGCATCACCGTGCTTGTAGGTTATCTTGCGATGACAGGTTTAATGGGTAAATATGAGAGTAATTAATGTGGTCTAATGCATGCACCATTGTGTACAGAAACGTTTCTTAAGTGCACTTAAACAGCCGAACTGTAAAAGGAAATTTTAAGGCTATTAAGGTGCAAAATCACCGGGTGTTTATAATAAAAGTAAAATATATTGAAGAACAGCTTAACCATATTGTACATTTATCCGAAGAAATATCTTAATGTGTGGAAGGTGTTTTGCAAAATTTCAAAGACATCACTGAGAAAGTTCAAACATATTTATCTCAAGTGGAACAATATTGGTGTTGCATTCATATTTCTATCCACACGCCATCGTTGGTTATCTTCACCAGCTGTCTAGTCATACATAGTTCTCAGTCCAGTTACTTAGCGGCGAAATCGCGCGAGAGATTATTCTGAGAGAAACCTACGAGAAACGAAATCACAGAGGTTCGATTTGTTCCGCTGGCGGTGATTTGACGTTGCAAGTGGGAAAAGTCCTTTGCAACAACGAGACCAATATATGTATGGGAATGATTGGGAAGGACTTACAAAAAGCCTTCCAACAGCTTAAAATTATATAGGTCCAACATAGATCAACATAGGTTTGGCGGGATACTACAAAAATATCATTGTTGGAAGTAGCAGATGCCCTCTCAGGTTGCCGCAATGCGGCGAAGTATTGAAATCTACGAGTGAAATTCCTAATTCCTAAATGCCTAATTCCTGTGCAGCCTTTTTCCGAGTCCTTCATAGACTACGAGCAGTCTCTCTTTCCGCTCAGTTCAGTTTGTTGGACGTATCCTCACCAATGTCATTGCCATTTTCAACATTCTTCTTCAATATTTCCTATTTCTACTAATTGTGTCAATCTCTTTCAATTTTTCGTGTTTTCATTTGCCAAGAGAAGTATAAAATTTTCGATAATTTATGATAATGCTTAGCTCAAAGACTGCCGACATAAATAAGGATCCGCCGATTGGTAAAGCCTACAGTAGTCTTGATTACTAACTTCAATTTTCACATTTAATTAATTTCAAGTTTATTACCGTATAAACTGAGGTTAATGAACCTTGAGATCTACTATGCCCAATAAGTACACAGAGGTGCTACAGTACTCATTACAAAGTACCTTTATTCTATGTCAAACAATGTTCAACCATTTCAATGAGCCTCTGTATTGTTAAGTAACTGTAGACATCCAGTCCAAAGTGCAAGAATAACAGCAACAATTGCTCCCTGTCTGTATTACAATGCACCGTTATTCCCAGGCAAAGTCCACAGTAATTTATCTTGGAATTACTAGGTTCTACAAAGGTTCCATTCACGTTATCACATGTTCATCATGCACATGTGCTCCCTTAAAAACGATATCCACTGCCTTTCTCAGCCTATCCCTTCTGGGCTTTGGTTCTGTCACAACTGTTTTTCCCTCTCACCCCCCCCCCCCCTTTTCTGTATGGAACCTTTGTCTTGCTCGGTTGTAAATAACAAGGATATACATTATTTCCAGAGGGTGACACCTAACAGTGTACAATGACATAGGTATGGCCCTCTACAGCTACTATGAAAGGAGCTTTAAATTTAACAACTCTATATGTATTGTTTACTTAAAAAAACAGCGACAACTTTTAATAGGCTGCTGACACTTATAATTGCTACATATAATACTTCCAAAGGTAAACATGAAAAGTAATTCACATATACATAGGTTCACAGTGAAAAAGACTTTGGACTCTTATTTACTCCAACTTTTCATTTCTTTAGTATGCATAAGTGCTTTATATTGTTCAAGTGACACCTATTTCTACATATATAGATTTTATACCTAACATTACCTTAACATATTCTTGAGTGGCCCTGTAATATAGTTTTCCTGTCCTGCCTTGTAATAAACAATGGCGGCAGGGAAGTGCAACCCTTGGCTGCACTTCACCCCACAGTAAGGCTTAGCCCTTGGAGACAGGTCCGGAAAAATATCCATTCCAGGGTGTGGACTCCCGGTCCCACCTAATCTGTACTCCACCCAGGAGGGCCCCCTCCTGGTTCCCCTTAGTTCCCAGTGACTAGGGGATATGGGCCTCACCCTACTGGAGACTGATTAGGACCTCTGTCCAGGGTGGCTACCCCCGGTACCACCCGATCTTGTCTCCCCCCAGGAGAGCTCCTCTCCTGGTCCCCCTACCCCTCGAGTAGTGCTCTTCCCTGCCACCCAAATTTTGCCCATTACTCTCTTGTTGTGTCTTTTATTTATACTGTTGCTGCCAAACCAACTCTCTATCGAAAAAGGGTTCATTAACCAATCATTTGCACTTTAACTTGAACAGCTTTGCGTTTTCCTCGGCTACGTTGCACGTAGCTAGACCATTGGAAGTCACTGCAAGCACTTTCGTAGGCTTTTCTGACAACTCGCGGGTACCCAAACTAACTATAGTCCTGGGTGGAAAGTTTTGTTGTGTCTTAATCCTGTGACATAACTCGAGGGTAGAGCCGGACGAGGCTTGGCCCCTCAACCCTTCAGGTCGAATGTCCGATTCCCCAGCCTCTTGTCTTTTGTGCCTCCATATCGCTTTCTATTGGGTTCCCGCCATTTGTGTTCCGAGGCAAAGTGTAGGCGAGAGGGACAGGGTGCGAAGTGACTTGAGAGCTAGACAAGGCAAAGAGGTGCCTGTAGAGGGGATTGTTTCTGAGTGTCATTTTATCAACACTGGTTCACCCTCGGTTAAAACTAGCAAAACCCATCGACAACAGATATTCATAAAAAAAAATGCAATATTTAATCACGAATGAATTACAAAATGTTTGAATTAAACTGATGTTATGTATATCCCTAGTATCTTACTGGTACAAAATTGATTTCTAAATTGTTATTTATTCTCTCTTTCTCATTTATAAATAGGATAACAAAAATAATTCTGGTAAAAATACATTGTGCTCGTATGGGTTTGATAAAAAAAACGCCCTAGAAACAAACAAACCACCAAATACGTGTCAATCGCGTTGATATACAACTGAAATAAAACCAAATCAACGGGAAAATAGCCGATATGCAGAAAATTAGCACTAAACTATAAACCAACATTTCTCGATACCCGCTGGCTTGAACCTCTTGCTTACTCCAACCAAAAGTAGTTGCTCCTGCTTCATGTCACAACAGAAATTTTATTCCTATTATCATTATTATCATTATTAGTATTTTCCCTAATGGTTTGAGATACGAAATACATGTAGCATCATGAATATATGACACCTCATGTAAGCTAGTTGAAAAAAATTCCTTCTACAGACGTACGGACTATCTTTGTTCAGTTTTAAATGAAGGTAAGCGTTTATCGAAGCAGTATTCCAACTGGAGCAACCATCAAGCTAGCAAATGTCACAGTCACGTGACTTGACCCAGAGCAGGTATTTCCTGTAAAAAGAAGAAACTGTTAGTTGATTGGCTGTGACGATACCCTGATGAAATCACACAAGAAATTCTGGAAAATGTTATGCTGATGACACTGACCACACTACAGACGACCAGGATTAACTCTGGGGAAGGGGAACGTGCGAAAACGTCGCCTTTTGAATCTCTTTAGGGTGGACAATCAAACTATCAAATACGTCCACCAGGAATAACGAAGGGCTGGTGAAAGGGAATATGAATCAGAAACCAACGAAGCCTGGAAGAGAAGGAGAGTCCGCGAGAATTGACAAGCAGGAGTTTGAACTCTCACTCTTGATGAACACGTCCTCGCGCGCTCTCGACCACTAGATTGTTCTTGTTTGACCACCATTTCATGTGTTCTCATTACCTCTTATACGCTCAAAGAATTCAAGTCTCTTTCTTTTTTGGAAGAAAGCATGAATCAATCAATTATACTAAACACAAAACAGATAAAGTCAAAGGCTTTTAAGCTTCCATAGTTTTCAGTTATTCCACGCTACCAAAACATACATGGGGGGGGGGGTGGGGGGGCATGTCCCCCTGGAAACTCTCCCGGGAGGGATGGAGCGCTTACGTACCTGAGCAATCGTTGTCGTCATCGTCATCATCATCCGGGCCCCAAGGATCCTCTTCATCCGGGTCTGTGTCAATGACACTCTTGATTGCGTCTTGCTGTGACATTGAGAGACTGTCTCTCTTGGCCAAGCTGATGGCCTGGACCTGAGGAGTCAACATGGCTTGGTATTGGTCAGCGGAGAAGGCCTGGGAAGAAGATAGAATGTTAATCATGAATAACCAACTCCCTCTTTTATCTGTCAAGCGGACGTGTACACTACTAGTTAGTCATTTGGCGTAACCCTCGAATTGTCCCCATGAGCCGTGACGCGAATTAAATAAAACAGTTAACACTTGCCGCTTCCACTAAAAAATATCTTGGCTCTAAAAGGCACAGCGAAGGTAACTTGATTATAAAGGTGATGCACGTAACAAATCACCATGGGTTAGACGGCGAAGTAGACAAATGTTCTCACGATGCAGTTGGTCAAGATTACCATCTGTATAGTAATTACCTACAGTGCGAAAGGGTAAGCAGTGAAGGTAAAACAAGAGATTTCACCTGGAGCTGAGAGATGCTCATGTCCTCAAATACCTCGGGCGGGATAACATCAACCACTTTAGGCTGAAGTTTAGGGATGTCGACAGTGGACAGGGCCTCTGTGTGAAAGCAACAAGAAAAAATGACAATGTTTAAGTGTTTGCACTGACTGGCCAATGAAAGATGCACGCCTTGTTTCAACAAATTAAAACCTCTAAACACAAAATCTAACGAAAAACAGTTTCATTCCGGGGCGACGCTACGAGGCAAATACATTTACTTGTGAACGTAAATAAAGAGTGCAGTAATTAACTTACTGAGAACTTTTCCCAGTTCATTTACTTGATCCTTGTCCCACTCATTCACAGCTTGGACCCACACAGTCTTGGCTTTGTCGATAATCGCTTTCATTTGCTCCTCTGACCAGCCATCGATCTCACTCAGTTGTTTGATTGCAAGTCTGTAAGTAGAGTAAGTGTTGTGTTAACATCCTGGACGAATTTCATTTTGAAAAAATAACGAAAATTAAAACAAAACATCGCAGGAAAGAACTGTTCAATTCATTCATAGAGTCTTAACTTAGAATCACTTCAGCTGTGTATACAATTAACAACACCCTGTCTATCACGTCAAAGCAGTACTCAAAGCTTTCATTTGAATATCACAAAACGATTTCCTTAGGACCTTTACTGTAGAATCACTTTGTACATCGCATTAAACAGTACCACAGGGACGCAACGCTTAAATTTGAAATGGCGGCACAAAATGGTCACATGAACCAATTAACTCAGCTGAAAGCTAAAGAAAAAGCTACTTTTAAAACAAAAATTTGAGCTTTGACTAGGGAGATTTCAAGGGTCCTAACAACCATTTACGTTCACAGTAACCCACATCTACCTAACATAGTATGATTTTGAAAACAGTTCTCGAAAAAAAAGGACAGAAACAAGATCGGAAGTGATAATGGTTAGCTATGGCAAGCATGAAAATAGACTGCAATTATGGACAAAGGGCTGAGAATGCAAGAAGTACCTGAAAGCTTTCTGTGTCATCTTAGCGATATCTTCCTTGGTCAAACTAAGAGCCAGTTGTCCCAGACTCATGTACGCATCATCATCTTTGTTCAACTGCTTCAAGAATTCCTGGACTTTAGGTTTAAGACGGTCCAACTGAGAAAAAATATATATACTCTACATTGTTCCGTGCTCTTAGCCAGTTAGTGATACTCATCGAATGAAATAACAGTTTTGCTGGTTTAACTTGCGTTTTTTGGCGAAGTTAAGCTCCAAAACACAAAGCAAATTGATCCGGCCCTACAAGAGCAATTCAACATGTCGTAGGCGTGGGTCCCGACAGTAATCGATCCCATGACCTTTCGTAGACCGGTTGGACGCTCTAACTACTGAGCTACTGGGAGACTCCTGGCGAACATTGGTCATATTTACTGAGTTTGTGGTGACACGCGTCCTGCATACTGCTAGGATCAGCAATGTCGAAGTGCCCTATAGATGATAAATGAAGAAAGATGGCGAATTTTCAGCTCGGAGAAGAAATTAGAAAAGATGGAATATTCAATATGTCGCGAGCGTGGGACAAAGAAAAAAATTTGAGTCCCCGACGGGAATAGAACCCATGACCTTTCGTAGAACGGTCGGACGCTCTAACCACTGAGCTACTGGGAGACTTGTGGAAAGCTAAGTGATATTTACTAGTTCATGGTGACATGCGTCCTGCATACTGCTAGGTAGACTTTCTCAAAAGTCCTTCGCTTCTCATTCCCGGCACACCTCGCTCGGTTTTTGGGATTTTCGCGCTTCCGAAATAAAAAAACACTCTCAGCTCGACTTATGGGCAAGTCTAACTGCTAGGATTAGCAATGTCGAGAGCATCCTGTGGGTAGATTAAAAAAAGAAAGAAGAAATGGTGCACTTTTAGCCCCAGCAATACGCTAAAATCGTCCTTCCTTAAAATTATCGCCCTAGTCAATAGCATGCCATTTTGTACCTGATCTTTACTCCATTCCTTCCATTTTCCAAGCGCCGCAATGATATCAATGTTGTCGAATTTCAGTTTCTCCAAATCATCCGGCGATAGACCCAGTACTACACGGCCTATCCTCTTTGCCATCTGAGCGGTCAGCTTAGAGATGTCTCCGTTTGTGAGGTGCTAAAAACCACCAAAGAAGATAAAGAATGTTTATACAGGTTTTAACGCAATGCAAAGCTTCTACTTATAGTACTAGTACTTACTTCCTTAGCTTTCTCTGCTAAAGCTTCCAGCGTTTCCATGTCAACATCTAAAAATTGTCCCCAGGCTCCTACTGCCTCTTCGAAGGCTTCTTTACCAAGCTTCTTTATATCGTCAGGGTCCAATCCCTTTACCAGAGAACCGAGCTGACGCAACTTCTCCCCAGTCCACTTTCCGACATCTGCAAATAAATCAGTAGTACTTGTATGCGAAGAAGAAGACCTCTATTTAACCACAGAAACCACATATCACATCAAAGCGCTCTTCCAAGAAACCATGCGAAAAAAATATGACAGATGTGTAAGATAGCCCTGTCTCTTGGGAAACTTTACAAGCGAATTTGTTCACAAATACTGAGGCTAGTGACATCTACTTGATGTACGATGAACTTCCTGGAGTAGTTTTCAATAAATGACAAGAACCGACTACGAAGCGAGGGTGACAAAATAACGGCGTTGAATAAAATGGATTGCAACACGAACAATCTTAAAAATGAAAGCGTCGATTTACAACTTTAGATCAGATCACTGGTAAATTTTGCAAAGGCCGTCGCAACATGTAATGATGTCATTGTTAATCATATCAAGTCCTTACCACTCTCGTCCCACGCGTTCTTAGCCGCCTTAATAAGGGCTTGGGCTTGAGATTTGCTGAATTTGAATGAGCCCAGTTCATCCAACATTTCTTCAAGAGAATCCAGATTGATACGTTCAAGGTCACTTGGGTCCAGTCCTAACGCAGCCGGACCAAGATCACGCCATTGGTCCCCAATCCAGTCAGCCACATCACTATCAGGAAATAAAGTCATTCAGTATCGCAGAACAGTTGCGATGAAGAAGGCTGCAAGAGCTTATGCTGCAACTCTCACGTATTCGTTAAACTGCATTTTCACAAGTTGGGTTATTTTTAGATAAGACTTTTTCCGCGACTTTCACGTCGGATGATTTTCAGTTATCTTCGGAAGCTTTCGGGTAATCTTCGAAAGACTTCAGGTCACCTAAAAATAATCCAACTTGCCGCAAAATGCAAGTTGTTCGCTCCAGGTAATGGGCTCCTGAGTGTAGTTTGTAAGCCATGAATTGCCATAGTTTGAATTGTCAGTTAGCGTGTAACGAGAAAAGAATCTTTCTCGCGAAGTTTGATTTTCTATGACCATGTTTTCCACAATCCTTTACTACGAAATGAGAATTAAGTTTTCATTTTGCCGTGAAATGCGCATTTGAAGTCGTCAACCACAATTGCATGTGAACGTCAATGGACAGGGCTGTAGGTGAAATAAGCGATTTATTCCTTTCTGAAAGAGGTCTGTACTCTCTATTACTAACGGGAAAAAGGGCGCCCACATTCTTTAGGGTTCGCAATATTTTCTCTACTCCTTCCCCTTTCCTTCCCTCCTGACAAACCGAGTGTCACGTTCAACAAACCTCTTATCAAAATGTTGTTTTGCTAGCTTGGCTATCTCCTTCAGCTTCTTCATATCATATCCCTTGGCCCGAGCGATGTTGTACAGGTTGTCAACAAACGCTTCTTTGCTTATTTTTTGCAGAGCTTTTCTGCTCAGTCCAGCCACCAGTGATCCAAGGTCTTCAATGTGTTTGGAGTCCAGTACATCAACACCGGTTTGATTCTGATATAAATAACACCGTTCTCGTTAACAAGATGACGATTCTTTCAACGTTTATCATAGAACTTCGCTCATTAAGCGGGCCCTGCAAGTGGGCCCTATGCGGAGGGTTTAGAGGGCAGAGGGCCAAGAGATCTGAACCTCTCATACACAACTTAAGATTTATTGGTAGTAAAAAGATATCAAAACATGTAGACTAAATTTGTAGCAGAATAGCAGGTACTTTAGCTTTGTAGTAAAGCAACTGAAAACAAATTTTGACTGATCTTGTTCAAAACGGATAACCAAATGATAATTGAAAGTTCTTTGCAACAGGAACAAGAGTTTCCTTGACGAGATTTTCTGCGTTACATTTGACGCGCAAGCGCAAATTTTAAGCGTCACTATTTTCAGTTGCAGTAGTCCTACAATGCCGTAGCATTAGTGGATCGTTTTAAAGAACTTCTTTGGAAGCCCAAGAAATAAAAGTCTACTATGACAAGCTTACCTTAAACAGCTCCACTGCTAAGAATGCCCTCGCTTTCAGCTTATCCTCTGGTAAACCAGTTTGCTCTCCCAGACGGCGAATGGCGGTGAGTAAGATTTTCTCGGGCAGCTTTTTCAGCTCCTCTTGCGCAAGTCCTCGCAGAAAAGTGCCGAGGGAATTGATGTCAACTTCAGTGAAATTCGAGAAGTCAAGGTTCTCCATTTCCCAGTATTCTCGAAGCCTTGTCAGAACCATGACAATCTGAAAGCAATCAAACAGAAGTAGATCAGTAACAATGAACCAGTAAGGTAGTTCAGTTTAACTTTTAAGTCCGTGGATGAAGTCCTAAAGTGTGTCAGTTAAAATTTAAGTTACTGAGCAGTAATTTTCTGCGCTATACTTTTTTTCCTGCAGGTGATTCTATCTTTTGAGTCTCTGAAGAAAAGGCTTATCCGTGGCCATCAAGTTTCAAGTACGTGTATGCAGAGCTTGAAATAATTTCCCGACTGGCACCGGTCAAGTTGTCCGGTCAAACCTATTTTTGCTCTGACACAACCCATTTTTGGCTGGACAAGTATCCATTAATACTTCATATTTCTATAAAATTCTCCTATTTATTAAGGTGATCAGGGTGGTACTACGTTTTGAGTCTGTGGATGAAATCCTAAAGTGTGGCCATTCAAATGGAAGCTAGTGGGCAGTAAATATAGCTGTGGTACTGTTTACTATCCCGAACAAGGAAGTTTTCTCACTTGGGTCGGTAAAAATATAATTGAGCAGTATTTTCCCAAGGAAATTCATAAAGGATTGAAATCACTCTTACCTGTCCTCTGTCCCAGTCCTTTTGCTGCCCTAACACGTCAATGACGTCTTCAATGCCCCTTATAGGCAAGTCTCGCAGCTCTTCCTTGGCGATACCCAGTACAACACGGCCGAGCTTTTTCATGTTCAAAAATCCCCAGTTTGGCGAATCAGACTCATCTATGTCAGTGGAGTTGAAGTCGCCCCACTTTGCGCGCACTTTTTTGGCAAGGGTCAACACCTGAGAAAAGAAAATGAAACAAGTAAACACGTGACAATTCAGTAGTGAAATTTACGTGGACCTTAATGGAACTTAGTCCAGAAGATTTTTATGGTTTGGGTGAAACTATGCTGACATTAGCTTTAGACTTACACAGAACACTCCTTGAACATCAAAAGAAAGAGATTGCCGGAGTGATTTTCTCAAAGGGAGAAGAAACCCAGCTTCCCTTGTACACTTACCTGTGTTTTATCCCAGGGAATTAGTCCCAGTTTATCCAGGTTAGTGATGACTTTATCCACATTTTCGGCGTCAATTTCACCGCGACTCAGAGCCACCGCAAACTCGCCCAGCTGTGCAATGTTTTTACCGACTGATGGATCTTCCTCATACTGCAATCAAACAAACCAGCGGTTCAGCACCGCAAAATACGGTAAGTGCCTTAAGTGGGGTAAGTACCTTACTGTTAGGTAGGATCCTACTTAAAGTACTTACCCAAAATACATACATATTTTGTCCACGATCGAGTATTATCTCTAAAACAATTATATAAGGCATTTAGTATTATTAGCCTTCACGTTTCCCGTGACTTTGCTCCAACGCACAGCTGTAAACTGGTCAAGCGGAGACGCAACTGTGTAATACAATGTGATGCACTGTATGCTGTCAAATATTTGGCGTGTTCTCTTGTCCTTGTATAGTAAAATAACGTAGTAGTGGAATAATACCTTGCTACTACGCTGAGGAGCTGAATTGGACACTGATTTGTTGTAGAGGAATTAGTACCTCCATTACGATCTACTGCTGCTACGGCCGGTTGTCTTAGAGATGTCCAGAGTGTTGAGTGTAACAGGCAAAGGCAAGGCAAAGCATTTCTTAGACTTCATTACAATCAAAACACTATACTACGACCACGGCGCGCAACGTTAAGTTAAGGAAAACCCCTTCTAACCAATAAATTCACGTTATTTCAAATAATTAACAATTATTATTCAACAAATTCTCATCGACTACCATTTTCATAACGAGAAAACTATGGTTCTATGATGAAAACGCTAAAAGCTAGCAACACGTAATAAAACAGAACTTCAAGAAATCGAAGTTTAATACCGTTCACTTAAGAAAGACTTATTTACAAACTCATGTTTGGAAATGAGAAGACAGAGTAAAAAAAAATACTGCTACCTTAACCGAGAATAAGTCCTCTTCCTGTGAATTAAAGTCTTTTCAACTTTGCTGGGCCATAATTTTTAACTATAAGTAATTAATTAGATTTATTGTATTTTTTTTTTAATTTAAGATTTTTATCACCATACTAGTTTTCTAGGGTTGCGCCTCGCATGGGTAACATTATTCTCCCGTTCGCGCAATTCCTTTTTGGTCCTTTTTTTTTTTAATTATTATTGTAAATTTTGAGACCAATAAAGTTGATAGATGACAACTTTCCGTGAGCAAGTGTGCTGCTTCGTTCGCAATACCATTTTCTTGGTTGAGTTCTCACTATGAAAATTCCAAGTCAACCTCTGGATATCTTTGTGAGTTGAAGCAAATACTTGTTGACTTTTTGAGAGCATTTGATCGTGGAAAGTTTCTTCCAGAGAGTTAAAATTTCCGGAGAACACTGCTAAAACTGCCTCGCTTTTCAAAATGTCCGCCAAACAAGCAATGAAAGACATCTGCAGTGCACTTCCAAATATGGTCATTTACGTATATCGCAGGATATCTGTCATGTAGGATGACAGATATTGAGGGCTTCCTTACCATATATGGGCATAGTGACAATTTGTTGAATAATAAATATTTGGCGACTTTTTGAAGTCGTGCAATTTGTCCAGTGTGACCGAACTATCTTAGAAAAAGGAAACTTCACCCTCATGTGTCCACTTTCACCATATTAAAAAACCCAAGAAAAAGTGATTTCAGGTTGTGGTTTTGCACAGAACGGTATCGAAATGTATAACACAGAGTCATTGTTTTGTTTATTTAACCTTTTGTTTTGTGATTCTCTTGTTGCTCTAACCGTGATTGTTGCCTGAGAATCCTTAATGACTATGAAGAGCAGAACACGGTACCGGAGAAGGGTTAAATTATTATTATTTTTTATCTACAATTAACGTAGCAACTCATACTCATAACCGTTTTTTTAATTACCTTTTGAATGAACTGTCGCATAATGGGCATAGCCACGTCTTTCACAATCTTCATCTCTGGAAAAGCTGCAAAGACAACAGCTTGTGCCATTTTACCGACATCCGAGGACAAGAAGCCGTCAATTGCTTTACCAAGCGCCACTACATCCTCCTTCTTAAGTTGAGACAGCTGCAGTTTAAAAAGACACTTGATCAGCATTTTGGATGACAAGTAACCCAAGATAAAAATTGAGCCTCACAAACTGTCGTCATTTTTAAACGCTATATTATTATTTCCTTGGACATAGAATCAAAACGACTAGTGAACAAACACGCTTTACTTTGTGATTTGGTATGTGCTAAATTCACTTTCTTTGGTGATCTGGACATTTTTGCGCGATTTTACTGAACTGACTTGATTTTGTTTTATCTACAGGGGAAGAGAGGTGCACGGCCAAATTACCGCATGAACAGTAAAATAAGGCCATTGATTCCAAAACGTCTCTCTTATTTCATGCATTTCAAATATTTGCAACACGGTTAGAGCTGCAATTCAAGACGTGCAAATCATGTACCCTCTATATCAAGCTACACTTTACGAGAACTTGACATCGGGGACCCCGTCCCCAATTATGGCTCCCGAATTTACTTATAACTGCAGAATGCCTATGACTACTTACATCAATAGATTTTTTAAGCTTTTCCACAATCTCCTGAGCCTGCAAAATAAGGAAAACAAAATGCCCAGTCAGCAACTGAGGAAATTGATCGGTATACTAGAAGTAAAATGTATGTTGGAACAAGGACTCTATAATTATAAACTATTACGCATCTCCGTCATTCTATTTAGTGGCTTTGCAAGCCTAATTACGATAAGTACGTCGGGCGGTTTGTTCATTCAGGTAATGCATGCAAATCTACAAATTTTCTTTCAGTTCAGGCCAGTCAATAACTCTTTTTGCATCTCCCGTGACTTCTTAAGTACAGAATTGTCTGCTAAACTGTGTGTTTCAGAAAATTTACAGGGTTATCTTTGTCCTTTCTCCATCAGACCAACCTGCTATTGCAGACTAACACCTGATTAAAAGCAGAAAACAACATTTTTTGTTCACCTGGTCAAGATTCAAATCCACGTCCTTCAAAAACTGCAACGACTCCTTGATGACTTGCTCCCCAATCTTCCTGAGCTCAGATGGCAGAAGTCCTGCTACAAGATTTCCAAGTTCTTTGATGTTGTCTTTAGTCCACTTGTCAGGGGAGCCTAATATTTCCTTTGCTTTCGCAGTTAATACACGAACTTGACCTGCGTCCAGCTTAAGCTTACCAAGGGTGTCTTTAATGGCCTACAAAAGACGATAAAACAACCATATTTAAGCTCTTTCTTTGCTAGACTCTGAAACATCCAGCCAATAAACGCAGATGTAGAAGAAACAGAAGTCAGGTTTGTCACATTAAATTCAGTGTTTCTGTAAGTCTTAACAAATCAGTTAATCCCAGGAAAGCTTATAGATCCCCACGGCCTCTCATTAGGTATAAACGAGCTCTTCAAATACGCCATTTGTACTGCAGTAAAAAAATAAGTCAAATTATTTGCCTTTCAGATCAACCACCCTTTACAAACAGATTATTCAAGATGGAGTGAAAGGAAAAGAGCTCCTTCTCAGTATTCTTCTAGTAACAATTTTTATTGTGGATTAGCTACCTTATTGTCACCTCCTAACAGTAAGGGGGCCACAAGTTTTTTATCTTTGCAGATAAACATTTATTTATTACTGATAACTGAAATAAACCCTACAGTACTTTCAAGTTTAAAACACAATGCCATCGAATGGCAAAGGTAGACTAATGCTAGATGATAACTTGTGGAAATGCAAGTCCCCATCAGTACCTGGGGGATGGGTAGTGTAATGAAGTCTGACGCCTGTTTTACAATGAAGTCATTTCAGCTAACCAGTCACATGAAACTCAACTCACCTGAAACTGTTCTTTTGTCAAGGACTTCAGATCCTGCACATTGAAGTTTTTCAGCAGCTTGTCAAGTTTCTGCAATTGAGGTATGGTCCAGCTCTTTACATCTTTCCACTCTTCCTTTAACTTAGCAATAATGGCTTTGGCTTGTGGGAAGGAGAAATCATTCTTTACTAATGCATCAATTGCCTTGGCTACCTGTTAAAAACAAGACAAAATATAGTAAATGCTTGTACAAGTAGCCGTAGACACATAAAAGGTCTTTTTGGTACAACCTTCTTTGAACTAAAAAGGTTGATAAGTATTTCCCCATACTTAGCTTAGAGGGTGGGTTTAGGCTTACGTTTACTGCAAAAGAACTCAAAGCACTCTTAATATTACTCTTTCCACACCTCCCAGTTCTTTGCTGTGGTACTGTTTATTTGCTTTTATGGGTGGTTCTAACTTTTGAGTCTGTAAATAATGAAAAGTACTGTGAAGTACTTCAGTTTGTTGTGGTGCTGTTAATAGGTGCTTATATCTTTTGAGTCAGGGTGAAATTCGAGATACCATTTAAAATAATGAAAGCTGTTACTTTCCAGCTCTGGTGATGCTAGCTCTGCTGATGCTGATAAAAACAGGATGCCATTTATGGTGCTGTAAAAAGTGGTTCAATTTTAAGTTTAAATTTGGCACTTGTGCAACAGAAATGGTTTCAACCAAAGATGCCACTTACTACATCTGCTGCAAGATTCAAGATGTCCCTGACAGGAAGTGCCTCCAAAAGATTGCAGAGGCCGCCCAGTACTTTTTCATCCCACTTGGCCACAGCTCCATAAGCCTGTTTAGCTGGAATCATTAGGGCATTCTTTTGGTCACGATCAAATTTTGCCATGCAGATGTAGTTAACACTAACAATAATAACAAATCAAAGTAAAAACATTTCATGATTAGAACAGTGTACTCTGAGTGTTGAAGAAGGCCTGCTTGAGTCTTGGTTTTTAGTGAATTAATTAGTCCAGATGAATAATGTGTAGTTCCAGAAAAAATCCATACCCACCCCATGGAAGGTCATCGGAAATTCCTAGGGGGGACGGGGGGTGTTAAAAGTCAAAATTTTAGAAGCAAGGTATGAAGCAAAACTGCAATTTCTTGGGGGGAGGGGGCATTCAAAACAAAAACTTTCTGTGTGGGGAATGTGGATATTTTCTGGAACTACACAATAGCCCTTTATATAACTTTTGAAATAGGTGACTCGGGTAAACTTACCCCTGCTCAAAAACATCTCCAGCCAGCTCTGCCAGTTCACTAGCATCAAATCCAGCCAATAGCTGCTTCATTGTTTCCAGCGCTTTGACAGGCCACTGACGAATGCTGCCGCCAAATTTACGATATGCAGCTTGACTAAAGGCAGCCATCTGCTCACGATCCCAGGTTTTGCTCTAAAAAGTAACAATGATAGCACATTTTACAATGGGTGGACACCACGTGGTTACAGAACCAACTGCTCAAATGTCAGCTAGATCTTATAGGATGTTAAAAATTTAGCATCTGCATGTATGTGAGTTCTTGGACCAGGTCCACGTGTCTGCATGGATACCATCAAAATTGATCCTAGGCATTCTTTCAAACTGTTTGACAACTTGCCCATCTCATGTTTCCTCTGTGGTTTAAAAAATTTGATCACATGACAATAACCGCAAGATGACCCAAGCTTAAAATCAGTAGTCTTGAATTCGTGATTTAAAAAAAAACAATTTTAACTTGCAGTCATTCCTGGAGAAAGTACAGGACAAACTTCTTTTTCCACAGAACAAAAAACATTTTAAAGCATTTCAAAGGATATTTGGGATCACTATTAATAGTAATCACTTATTTGACCATTAACTTACAGCAATTTTGTCAATGTTGTCAAAAAATGAATCTAGGTTCATGTGGGCAATGAGCTTCTTTAAATTCTGTGACGTAAATGAGGTGAGTCGATCAATTATTCCACTGAACTGACTGCTGGTCATTCCACTTAAACTCTCCTGCAAAACAAACAAGAAAAACATGTTTATCATTGATCTCGTTCCTGACCTCAACTCTAGCAGACGCCCTGAACACTTGAGGTTTCAATAATTATGATTTTCACTCTTTTACTGAGCACTAATGACTATCAATCGATATAATTAGTGTAATGGAAGTTTCAAAGACATTTACCTGTGGTTCAACAGGCTTAAAGGGTTACATTCCTATACACTGTGATTGGTGGATGCCAACGCTAGCACTTTGTCACTCATGGTCAAAAGTCAAGAGTTCACCCAGCAATGATAATGTAACTCACCTGTAAAGATGACAGTACATCCTGTGGGATACTTAATAGCTCGTTAACAGTTGCCTTAACGAACTCCTTTGCATCTGTCAACTTGGCCTTGAGACTCTCACTTAGTTTGTCAAAGCCTTCTTTTATCCTGGGTAAAATAAATTTAAGAATTACTGACTCAAGCACAAGGAAAATAATATTAAAAATAGAAATAAATGTTCTCTGGTTAAAAATTTTTAAAAAATCTGTGAGCTTTCAACAACCATCCTGTTGTCTTCAACGGATAGAAATAAGCGACTATGTAAAATGAATATTTAAAAAGTAGAGAAATAGATGCAAAACAATGTAAAGTAAGAATGCTAAAAGTGTGAAAGCTAGTGTTTGCTTGAAAGAATGCGGTACTGATTGGGGAGCGGGCATGAGTTATCGTCAGCGTCAATAGTTTTTGCAGTGTGCCAAGACTCAAGGGTCTTGAGGTGGCAAAATCAGCTTTGTTGATAATTAGTGCATTGTCAAAGTCAATCTGGTGGTTCTTGGACCAGGCATGGTTTGCCACATTAGAGCCTTAAGTGTGCATTTTCACATTTCTTGTGTGCTCTTTCTTTCTGGTGTTATTTAATGACCTTCCGGTTTCGCCAATGTACCTCCATGAACATGCACCACAGGGAATTTTGTAGACAACATTGCATTGGTCTTCTTTTTCCGCAAGGAATTTAGGAGCCGGGAATTGCCCAGCTGTGAACACAATGAACACGATGAGTTGAATGTGCAGATATGTTAGCAGGTGAAAGCGGGCTGTACTGTTTGCATGGGTAAAATAACAAACCTTTCCTTCCATCAAGATTTATACTGTTCTGAGATGTTCTTAAAATGTATTGTGAATGACCTACTCAAAATAATGATAACACATGATAACAAATGAATACAATTCAATTCTACTGTACTTACGATTGTGTAAGTTCTTTTCCAAACAGCTTGACATAGTCTGGTCAAAAGAAAAATTAAAAATTAAGAGAGTAAGAACTTGGTTCAGAAAATGCCTGTGAAAATTATTTGTGAATTTGCCATGACCCGGGATGGGGGGGGGTTGACCCGGGGTGGGGGGGTTGACCCGGGGTGGGGGGGGGGGGAGGGGGCTGCATGCAAGCCACAGGAAGCCCAGATGGCTGACTCTTAACCTGGTTTCAGTAGCATGAAGCATCTGAGAGCACTGCTACTCCCCCCTGGATGGGATGCTAGTCCATTACAGAATTGTGTATACCCCCAGAAGTATGTCACTGGTGCCCATTTATACACCTGGGTGGGGAGAGACAAAACCATAGTGGCAGGGACGAGGCCTGAGACTACCAACTGTCAGATCTGAAGTCCAATGTGCTGACTACTGTATACCACATCCCTACTGACCTGGGATTTCATATAAAATTGACTAGTGTAATGTGCCTGTCTGAAATTTTCAAAGGAACCCTTAAAAGGTACCTACTGTAGTTCTCTCTCTCTTTTTTTTTTTTTTTTTTTTGCTGGCATGGTCAATGCAATTTTCACCTCTAGGAGGTAACAATTCTGACAAGCAGTTACAGGGTGTACATTTACTGCATATAATACAAATGCACTTTTTCCAGCTCTTGTACCTTTAATGTTACCAAGACAAATTTGTTGGTGGTCATTTTAGATTGTGACATCCTAAGTGATACCAAGCCACAAATTTTGACACCAAATCAACCGGTATGATAAGCCCCCAATCACACTTATATAGGAGCCCCAACCAGCAACCATTGACCTATAAAGATGGAGGCTGATACACTGTACAGTGCCTCCTGTAGGTGTGGGGGGGGGGGGGGTGGTAAACAGAGGCTGTCTGTAAAGGCAAAAGCTGTTTTAATACTTACTAATTTTATTGTTGACTTTACATGTTGCCACCTTTGCATAGTACTTGTGTGTACATCTCCATCTTGTTATTGTCCAAAATGGCTGACTGCCCACTCCGCAAAGAAAATGACATTCTGATGGGATGCTCAACTGAGTGCAGCAGTTTGTGTTGTCTGTACATTGTAGATTGAGAGATCAGGATTAGTGTGAACCATTATTAGTATTAATTGGCAAACAATAACAACAGGTCACTCTAGTACAAAAGTAGCCTTAATCTATGCAACAGCTCTGTGAAGTTAAACATGATATCTCAGATAATTACCAGGGGCTTGTTTTGTTCACAATTCCAACTAACACATGGTTTGGAAATTATAAAGCCTTACATGTATAATATTACCTGTTCCAAGAACTAAATGCACACCAGCCTGGTTCTCAATGACCTTTTTTTCAACTGTTGCATTTCTGTGTGAGGTGTTTTTGTGATACAATTTAGGCCAAAGAGGATTGCTGTTAGCTTTTTTCCCCTGTTTAGCTGTAACACTTTTTATGTAATAGTGACATAATGTAGGCACAGGGTCCAGAGGAGCAAAGTTCAGGCAGAACGTTTAGTTTTCATCGCGAAAGACAACCAACATAATTTGCTGCGAACTTGCGTTACTCGCGTTACCTATATTTTTACCGCAGGTCAAATTACTGTGGGCCTTTAGGATCACTGAGATCGACTCACACTAAATAATAATTGAACGCCTTTCTTTTCTTTCCAAACGCTGTATTTCTTGATCTCGATCTCGCTTAGTACGCCATATTGTCCACCATTTTGAAAATTGCTGTTAACCGCAGACCATTCTTCTGCGGTCGCCTAACATGTTACCCGAAAGGCAATGGCTTTTCTTTGGAAAGCAAAGCTTTCCAAACAAGGCACGAAGCTAAGAGCCCACAGTAATTTGACCTGCCAAAAAAATATAGGTAATGCAAGTAACGCAAGTTCACAGCAAATTATGTTGGTTGTCTTTCGCACGGAAAACTAAACGTTCTGCTTGAACTTCGCTTCTCTGAACCCTGTGATGTAGGTTCAACTGCAATAACTGCACACAAATAACTTGGAGTGATCTGAGGTCAGTTCTAAACATTCTGTATTAAAATTTCAATTGGTGATTTCAGACCATTACGATTTTTCAATTTGTTTTTTTGATGAAGGTTGATGACATCCAAATAACTGGGAAACAAAATGAACACTTCTCTGAACTTGTCTGAGGTATTGCCCTGCTTACATAAATTACCATGGCATCATTAAGTTTTCAGTCATCCTGTCATACCAAGAGTCATGCAAATTCACCAGAAACGTCAAGCTCCCATTAACACATGCCCCAAAATTCAAAGGGGCTAAAAATGACAATAAGACACTACAGCTTACCTCCAACAGTTGTGGGACTTAATAACACTGTAAATATAATAAGAATTCGATGATTAAACACCCAGAAACTCATTTCCCACATTGCACCTGAATACTTTGAAAGGCCAACCCTACATGTATGGTGTATGTGGGTGCTCATGCCTAGCCCAAATTTGTTTTGGTGGTTAATTTAATAATAGAATATTCAGCTGAGGATGGGAGAAGGTTATAACTTAGAACGGTGGAGTCCTTTTGTCTCAAACATTCTGATAACGGGGGCTCTAGACAACAAAGTTGGTGTCAAATTACATACAATTTCTTTTTCATTCTGTACTATAAAATACAATGTCTGTACACTGTATCAACTATCAAATATTGCAGCTGACAATTTTTCCAATGATATATATGACATATTATACAATGTATACGCTGCCACAGGATGTCAAGAGTAATGATAAATAAAATGTCTGCACAATAACATAGTTCACGAGTTGTATGATGGTTACCAAAAAAGGCATTCTTATTTTGCCTTGCCAAATTTATTGACAAGAAAAACTGACAAAGCAAATTCATTTTACTTTTGTGGACCTCGTCTCATATCATTTTCCTCAGTTTAAGATGTGCTCCTGCCTTCAAATTATGTTGATACCAGGTACTGGCAGTAACGAATTTGGAAAACTTTTCTCAGGGTACCGGATTTGGTTCAAGTTAACAAGGTTTTCAAGATATCCAATGTTCAAGGCAACCAGAGTAAAATAACAGTATAACATGCACTGAAGCAAATGCCTGGGACTTGACCTCAAGTTCAAGATAACGGGAAGCTTGAGATATCTGGGATTAATGAGGTAAGTAAATCATTTATTTAGGTGTAAACAGTATTTAGCACAGAATGCTAATTGGGGACACCACCAAGATCAAATTGGAATTTGGAAATGTTGGTTTTTGAGGAGAGGGGAAAACCGGAGTACGTAACCCAGAGAAAAACCTATGCAAGCAAAGATGAGAACCGACAACAAACTCAACCTGCATGATGCCAGTTCTGGGAATCGAACCCAGGTCACATTGGTAGGAGGCGAGTGCTCTCACCACTGCCGCATCCTCTGCTCCCCATCTGTCTCCCCGAGTTAAGTGTCAGGTAACGCACAAACCCTACTGTATCCGCAGCAGTGAACCGCTGACCCAAAACATTTTCTAGTTTGCAAGTAATATATCAAACACGAGAAAGAGTGTTTCATCAGGATACCCAAACCCCGAGAAGTGGGTTGGAAAAACGAGGCGCAGCCGAGTTTTTTTGACCGACTTCGAGGTGTTTGGATACCTGATGAAACACTTTTTTGAGTTTTTGATATGGCTTCTCAAACCATTCATAATTCTTGGAGAAATTCAAAGCAAAAGTTCGCAAAACTTTATGCTAATTAAGATCCGGTATCCAAACCACCGTCACGGTAGTGATTTCCTTTGTTTTCTCTTTATGAATTATTAATGAGTTTGAGAATGCAGGATGAAAATCCATACTTTCCATCAGTTATTATAGTTTCTGGTTATATTTAAACGCATTTCTCCTCTTTTTGGTTGTTTCTTTTTTGTTTTTTGTTTTTCGGTGATTTCGGTCATATTTATAATTTTCGCTGTCGTTCGTTCCGTTCTGATGGTTCCAGTTCTGGTTTCAGCCGGTAAATATAAAATGCAGATTACAATTGATTGCACTGTGAGATCCCAACAAACATTCTCAAACCCGAACAAACATTCTCACAGCTTATAACGTTAACTTGGCGTTTCATTACGAAACGTAACAAAGGCTGTCTATGTAACACGGCAAATGGAATTGTACTTCTTAAGACCCAAATGAAAGGAATTTAACTTATAAGTCGGTGAAAGCTTAAGCTCAAATTAATAAATTGCACCTTTAAAAGTACGATTCATCCAATGAAACTAATCCTTACCAACAATCACGACGCTTAAAACAAGCGTGAACAGCTTTACGAAGTTCATCTTGTTTTGTAAATGAGCAAAATGTGGCCGAGGCCGACAAGAAAACGCCTCCCAGACGACCTTACTTCAAGCGAATTGCACAACCAAATGGAACAATTGTGTTTCCGTTCGGCTCAGCTGTCATGACCATATTAGGAGGTCGGTCAAAAAAGGAACGAGAACGAGGGCGTAGAAAGAACGTTGGCGTCAAAAGATACCTCTTCCATATTTACATATTTTTTATGTAGTTTTATTTTACTGCATTGCAATAGCGCTCCAGTTCAAAGGACGCATTAATCAGTCAAGCCGGCTCGAAGGAACACTGTTATAAACGTGATAAAGACTGGAGGGTTGTTTTTCTCTGGGTCTCCCCCTCATTATAGCCTGCTCCATCCCCCCACCCCTCCACCTTCCAGTCCAGAAAGAGCTTGGAATAGGGTAAACTATAATCAAAAAACAGCAAAGAAAAAACGACGAGCGAGTTGGTGATCAATGATGAAACAAAATGTCTTAGACCTGATCACCATTCACTGAGAGGCGATCCACACTATCGCCACTCAGTATTGAATTGATGACCAAAGGAAGCTTAAAGGAACCATGTCACGGCGTTTTCATTCATTTTTCTGATCTGACAAAATTATTTTCTTATTAACGGAAACCTCAAAATAATAGTTTCCTAAGGTAGAAAAACACCAAAGAAGTAATAATTAACCAAAACTAAACAAGGACGGTTACGACTGAGGGAGATTAAGACGGATTACGAATGACAAACTTGAAAAAACTTGCCAGCTTTTTCAAGTTGCGTTATCCGTGACGTAGCTCCTTTAATTAAAAACAGAATATCCAGCAGGTCAAACAAATCAGGCCCAAGGGAAAGAGGTTCAGTGTTTTTGCGCATTTGTTTTGTAATCTCTGACCATGTTCCTTCATCGGCCGGGCGCTTCGCCGGGCGTGACTTAGCCTGCGCATGCGTAGCAGGCGTAAAGGGGGTATAATGGAGCAAGAAAGTGGGAGGGAAATAGGGGGGACTGGACCCCTTTTTTCTTTTCCCTTTCTCGCTCCCCCTACCCCCTCCCCATTTATGCCGATGGGCGTGACTGGACTGAGACCAGAGTAATCACGCCACATCTCCTTCCCCTTATTATGAGGAGATTCAGGACGAAGAGTGCCACAAGATCAATAGCCTCCATGCAAAAACAACAACAACAACGCTTCACGCGGAAAGGAAACGAAATAGGAGACGTCTGCGCACAGGCTACAAGATCAAGAACGGCATTAAGACTACTCCAATGGTAGCCCAGCGCTAGCAGCTTAAGAAAAAAACCACCTGCAATGTACTAGTATTAAATCACTTCCAAAAATGATCTCTTTTGTTGTTTTCTAGCTTAAAACAATAAAATATTTGCACACTCCAAAGGAGACGGCTATACGCGTATGCTGCAGATAAATCCACTCTAAATTTACGTTGTCGTTAGTCGGAATAGTCCCTCTCTGGATAGTGATGGGGCGAGCGAAGCGAAGTTAATGCGAGCCGAGGGAAATTCTTTTTTCGGCCGCCCGCTCGACAGATAGCAGTCTATTAGTGAAATTCAATGCAGACTGTTACAACAAAGGAACCAAATATCGAACAGATCAAACTGCAAAGCCCAAGGGGAAAGAGAAGTTACTCATAATGACTGTCTAATGTTTTGTTTTGTAATCGCATGCCTGCCATGTGCCAATTTTGGCACCTTTTATCGGCCAGGCGTAACTGGAAGAGTGGATAACTCACGCCACATGCAGCTTCTGTCTCCTTGGGAAAAACGACTGAGCAATGCAGGCCTAAAGCATACTAGTGTCTTAAGAGAGAAACCGACTCCACTGATGTGCAAAAAAGTTATGTAATTGCGGAGTTCCAAGTTTCGATTAATACATGCACAGGCAATTTCGAGGCTATCTGCTTTCTATTTATATTACAGACAAGAGCCTTCTCTGATTTCCGAAAGTGAGGGACTAAAACTGTGGCATAGACTACATCAGCGTTTTCGTTTCTTATCTCCATCGTTCTAATGGGCAAAACCTACTAAAATAGTATGTTTTTTCAAGCGAAAACGCGGTAGTGTGGAGAGGGCCTAAAATTGCGTGATCTAATTGCTCCTATATAAGGAGACGAGAAAAAAATGGTTTTTAAGTGTCGGTGTACTTAGCAGTGCTAATTGAACACGGAAGCGAAAGTAAAATTACATGGATCGTAGTAAAAGAGTGAGTGACTCATTGACGGTATATTTAGACGTTACATCACAGGCACTTCCTTGTTGTGTGCACCAAACACCCCTCCCCCAGTGATAGTCGTACTTGCTAAAACAGCTGATAATCTCTTACATTCATATCTTTCAAACGAAAAGTAGAAGATCATGAAAGCCTTAATTTGAAATTTTCTTGCTTTCTTGAGTAATTTCAAAGAAACATATTCAGGCATCTTTACCCCTTCCCCCTACACACCCCTCTCCATAACTTTCTCATTGTCAACGGTTGTGACGCATGCCTGCAAAGTTATGTTTTTTTAAGATTTCGGGAAAAACCCCCGAATATCTAAGCTAATCAGCTGCGTTACAAAAACTGTTTCAGTATTTCATCGATGAACTTTACATTTAGACCCTGTTGAGGAGCCGCAGCTGAAAACCTACTTACTCATACCGACTGCAGAAGGTGTGCGTGACTTCGCTCAACAGGGATTTCAGACTTAAACGCAGTGTGCCAAAATGATGTGTGAGCTGGTGTTTCTATTTGGCTTAATTGGAGTTAACTCAGTGCACGTAAGTTTACAGAAACGGCTTTCTTGATATACTGGACATGTTTATGGACACTTCTATTCAACGAGTTGGAAGCGTGGTAACAACACGATCTTTAATATCGCATGTCTATCATGCACCGTCGGTAAAGCTCGATCAAATCACGATAGCGCTGTTGGTGAACGAAAGCAGAAATTATTAGAATTACCGAAACCAGTGGTTCAATTTGCGGTCCCAAATTGACCTGAAATGTTGCGCAAAATAACTGATTCCCACGTTTCTGAAATCGACAGCAAATCACTTTAACTGTTCCTTGTCTGAAAACCCGGTCAAGGAAAATGTTTTGAGCGTCGGAATATCTGATCCATCGCTTTAATATATATCTAGATCTGTACAATGTGAAATCTTCAGCTCGTAACGAAAAGCAAATATTTACTTGCGCGTGAAGTCAATTGTGAAATTGCCAATATCTAGTTCGCTCGTCAGCTGAACTTTTAACTACTGGAATTTTGCCGTTTAATAAACGAAAAACACTTCTTTTCAACACAATAATCCGATAGTGTTACTAAAGATACATCGTAGCATTTGAGTAACAGTGTATAAAATCGAAAGCAAAAACATACGAACAAAAGGCGGAATTGTTGAATGGGAGCGTCGTCGACCTTTGACTCTTCATTCAACCGCGGAAAACTTCCCGTCCTGTAATCCTGTATATCCGTTCTACTGCTGTTGTTTTTTATGCAAATTTTTTGTTATCACTGCACGTATCTTCAGAGCTTCAAGGTCCAATATAGGTTTGGCTTTGTTATAAGGTATTTATGTTTTCGCGAAAGATGAAACGTCTGAAAGGCTTCTGAAAGCTGAATATCGCCATTTTACAGACAGCGGACCACTGGTGCATGCAACGTGCGTTTCGACCTGCGGTCAAACGTGAGACGCATGAGCAGTTCTTGCCCTGAATTAAGGATGGACCGATACCTGTTTTCCAAATCGATCCGATATGATTAGTTTTAGATTAATGTTAAAATGTAAATTAGTTCTGAAGAACTAATTAAGTATTGTATTGTATTTTATTATCCAACTGTGTTAGTTACTGTACAAAAAGCGCGCGTAACGAGTACAAATATCCCACGTTAATTTGTACAGTACCGTGCGCGCTCTCATCCTGTTACACTTGTAGTTTTCTTTCAAGTTACTGAAAATTAAAAGGTTGAAAAAGGCCAAGTTGGATAATAAATCTCTCATTAGATGTTTCGGTGTGAAGTATCGCCGTATACTTTTACTCGTTGTTTGTATTTTGACTCGCCCCGCGGGCTCGTCAAAATACAGCACAACTCGTAAAAATATACGGCGATACTTCACACCGAAACATCTAATTAGATATACGTATTGTTTTTTTTTTTTGGTATTATTTTGATATTCGATATCGATATTATGACGTCAAATTCAAGGTTCATATTACGACGTCATCAGTCAGGTTAATCCAGGGTAACCAAGCGCGGGAAAACATGAAAGTTGTTCCAATCGTGAGAAAACGCGTATGAGAACAGTCACGACCGGTTTTTCGAAGTATCGCCGTATACTTTACTCGTTGTTTGTATTTTGACTCGCCCCGCGGACTCGTCAAAGTACAGCACAACTCGTAAAAATATACGGCGATACTTCACACCGAAACATCTAATTAGATATACGTATTTTTTTTTTGGTATTATTTTGGTATTCGATATCGATATTATGACGTCAAATTCAAGGTTCATATTACGACGTCATCAGTCAGGTTAATCCAGGGTAACCAAGCGCGGGAAAACATGAAAGTTGTTCCAATCGTGAAAAAAGGCGTATGAGAACAGTCACGACCGGTTTTTCTTTTGCTAATGACTGCTTGGATAAAAAGCCAATAAAACATGGTTTAGACTGGATGCATTAGTTGATCATTATTTGAGTTATTTCTATCTCTCTTGCTTCCCACTTTAGCCAATGAGTGAAGCAGTAGTACATTTGTCTCCCAATCACTGTCCTGGTCAGAAATGTCCTCCAGGACAATCTTCTTTTTGTCCATGGCCACGAAATGAACCAACTCGTTGCATACCATGCGTGGAAGGAACATTCTCAACGCACGCCTCGCGCCGGAAAGCATGTCGTCCTTGCTCAAGTTGTCGTGACAACGAATATGAAGTTTCGTCATGTACTCGAACGTCAAATGTGGTGTGCAAAAAATGTAGTGAATGTCCTCCCGGCTTGGAAGTAGTGAAACCATGCAAAAGAACCAGGGACACTGTTTGCCGTAAGTGTCGTTTGCCTGTGGAATTCGGGGATGCTTTCGCCACTGGATGCAACAAAGGGGTATTGCAAGTTACAGACGGTACTCGGAAACACAAGGACTTTTTTTACCAGTTTGCATCACCGCCAGTATATTTCTTTTAATCGGTAAAAGGGGGTTGTATTGGGCGTATTTATGTTCTAATTTTGAATAAGGTTCTCTTGATTATAGTTTTGGCAGGCACACTCTTTACCCCTTATAGGCGGAGAGGGAGACATTCAAAAGTAAAGCCAGTCGAAAGTCGCGAGAATATTCAGAAAAATATTAGCCCGGAATAGCTTCTGAACCGTGCCCTGGAGGAGTGTTGAATGGTTAACATACGAAGTTGTATCAGTAAATGTTGCTTATCTGTAGTCTTTTCTTTCCATTACGTACAGATCACTTGTCGTTTGTGAAGCGAAGAAAAGAAAAAGAAAAACCGAAAAATTCCATGACAATCATAGAAGTTGAAATTCCGCCCTGGCCAAATGGTACAAGAAAACCCAAACTGAAAGATACACCTTCGCCGGGATTTCCAGGAGTTCATCCATCACCTTCAAGCGCATATGGCAACTCTTCATCTGGCTCTGCACCTTTGAAGTCAGTTTCAACCGATTCTGATGTTCCTATATCGCGTCCTACTGAAGTCTCAACGAGGACCTCACTTGCCTCTCGTAAATCAATCGGCCCATCGCTCACTTCGACGTTTACGGCCGAGTCGTCACGCGGGTGTAACCCGCCTACGATATCAGTATCCGACGCCAACACGAAAGAACCGCCATTCAGTGATAGCATGCAAGGCGACGGCCCGAGATTTCCAAGACACACTCGACGGCGTGTGGATCGCAATGGTAAAAGACAGGTCACACCACAATCGTCACCAGAACCATCTGAGGGTGTCATGATTTGGCCGGACGTCCGTGGAATGCCCGAAGAATCTAGCACCGAGTTCCGAACGACAAAAATCACCTTGCTGCGTGGTAGCGGTATGTCTGGTATGTCCGCAGCGATATGATGATAATAGCGGTGTAACAATAATGTAACTACGATGTACCAAATAATGTACCTATCTCCTCTAACGCGTAAAGCCCTCAAACAGAAATGAATACGTAAAGGCAGGGATATGCATGATCAAAATAATTTCGGTTTCATGACAAACGATACTGTTCGCTTGTTAGGTCACGAAGTGCAAGTGGGCCAAATGAATACAAGAAGAAGCGGGTCGTACACCATTCCTATCTCCATTTCGGGAGCTGTGGTGGTAATTGCAGTAGTTGCAGCATTGGTTTTCTTAGGAGTCAAAAAGAGCAAAACTCTACAAGGACCCAAAGGTGATGTTTTAATATGGTTCTAGAGGGATATATCCTTCGTAGCATGTAGAGGTGGTCTAGAGACTTTAACCTCATAGGCGGATCTAGGGGACTCGATGCAAGGACCACTTGGACAAACAGTAGCGAGGTGAAGCCGGATCTTGGTGTAGATCAGGATCAGCAATGTTGAATAAAACAAAAAACCAATTGCAAGGCTGATCGGACAGCTAAGAAGGGTAATAATTTTATTGCCCAATATTTCGGTGAGACAAAACTCACCTTCATCAGGGGCTGTAAAAGCTAAGTAAAAATCGAATGAAACGGTTACAAGATTTAAAATGATTAAAATGAAAAGATTAATGGGGATCTAGGGGAGGTGGTCGAGGGGGCCACGCCCGCATCCACTTTATGTCTGGGATTCTTTTATAAGCAACCTCGGTCCGAATGGTATTTTGTAAAAAGACCGGAATCTGTAGCATCCGAAGTCTTAACATTTTAGTCACAAATGTTCCACATGTGGACCAATATTTTTATCTTTTTTGGGGGGGTGGGGGCGTGCCCCCCCCCCCTCACTTAAGGTTGTTGGCTCCCTGTTTTTGAATTTCTAGGATGCACTCCTGCTTCCCCTAGAGTTTCCTAAATATTGTCTTTTTCCCCTTTACAGGATTCTTCCTCAGCTGTCGGTCCGCATTCAGGTCAAGGTATACTCGTTGTGGCGGGTCCCACTGTTGCGATGGAAACTCTGTATCAAGCATAGTGCAGGCTTCCACAGACCAGGTGACTGTTTGCTAACATTCTCGTTTACATTCGAAATCTTTTATTGACAAACAATGCTCATTTAACCAGCTCTTGCAAAACCGACGCTGGACAAAAATAATAGAACTTTAGTCAAGCAGATTCTTTCTCGACAAAAGCCTTGTTTGTCGTTGCTTACACACTGAACCGTAAGTTTAATTTTTCTACAAATTTGTGTCTCTCTTGGGAGTTAGCGACCAGAGGAGGCGGCTGAAATTCAGGCTATCCAGGCACAGGCTTACCATCCTCTGTTTGTGTGGTGGGCTGTGCATTTATAATGGCTGTGTCGGTTTATCAAATTAGCAAAACTAAAGCCGAAATTTAGGAGATTTAAAACTGAGGAAAGAGTTTTTCTTCCTCTACTTTTGAGCGAGTCCGACCGTTATTTTAAAAACATCGCCTTCGCGAGCCCTAAATCGCCAAAATAATGACAGAAACACAAATCAAAACACCATGGCAGCAATTTCATTTTCCTCTGTTTTAAAACTCCTAAATTTCGGCTTTAGTTTTGCTAATTTGATAAACGGACACAGCCATTATAAATGCACAACCCACCACACAAACAGAGGATGGTTAGCCTGTGATTCAGGCAGTAATGGAATCATGTCTTTATGTACTTAATGTCAAGCTCCAAAGCACAAAAATTAGCTGAGTCAGTCGGCTTTCAGGTCATGAACATTGCATTTCGAGTGATTTATAATGATTGTCTTTACGTGAATGTAGCATATTCACAATTTTCAGCTGATCAGTAACATTTTTTTCAATTTCGCTTTTATCTCGTGTACATACAGTTTGTTGTGTTGTTGATGCGCCACGTGATTGTCACGTGACCACCAAACACGGTAAGTAACTGAATTTCGATTCAAGTCATCTTTTGAAAAAAGTGCGAGAGTGCATGGACCGAAATACAGTGATTTGAAGAAATCCATCCGAAGTGACTACAAGTCCGCGTTACAACATCTGCGTTGCTGACAAACCTATCACTACTTTACGACAGCTACTGACGAACGTTACGGACAAAGACGAACCGAGCGACAGACAGGGAGCAGTTTATAAGATCAAATGCTGCGATTGCCAGGCCACTTACGTTGGTGAGACCGGCAGGAATTTGAACGTCCGACTGACTGAACACAAAAGAGCGACTAGAAATGGTGATATCAACAATCACATTGCTGAGCACCATTTAAAAATAAACCACAGAATCGACTGGGACTCTGCTGAATGCGTTACCTACAGTACGGAATACTATCAACGAAACACTCTGGAAAGCTAGTTTACTAACTTAGTACAAACACCACTGAACCGTTGCCAACAGCTACCTGTACCTTACAAACGACTGATTGCCAACAAGACAGACAAACAATAGACAAACCGACTTATTTGACTAACGATCAGACCAACGGACATTTGACTAACAAAAGATGGATCGAAACGCACCAATCACGTTTAACAGTCTTCACAGCAAATAACTTCACGGCTTAACTGACAGACGACCAATAACATCACGAGATCGTCGACCAATCAGGACAACGACCAGAGACTTGAAACATCTACTGACGATTCACAGTTCACTTGACTCTGGTGATGAATTCCGCTCAGGTTGTCGAAACGTCAGTCAATGTCACCTCAAACAGTAACTCTCAGGAATACACTCACCCGGACGATCACAATTTACCGAATTATGATATGACTCCTGGGTCCAAACCATTTACAGTAAACTTGGTGTTGGCTGGACATCAATAGTGGAAGAATGTGAAGAAAATATCACTGAGTAGATTTACAAACAATATTCGAAAGCTTAATTTCGGAAAACTGACGATACCCGATGCTACTGGATAAATTATTTAATGACATGTAGCAGACGCAACTATGCTCAAGCGTTCTGCAGGGAAGTACAAAGTCATCCATATGTTCTTCTGTCATTTTCCCCGCATACAACCAAATTTTATTCAGTCTTTCTGCCAAAATACTTGAAAAACTGAAAATGTTACGTCAGGCTTCCTGGATTTCTATGTCCCTCAAATCTAAATAGTAAAAAGGTTTGCCACGTACTAAGAATATTACAATTCAATGTACACCTACATCCTGCATTCTTATTTCAAAAATGGCGTAATAACGGGTATATATTGTTTTATGTCTTCACAGACTGATGGAAGCCCTGTAAGTGTAACGAATATTAATGAGGTAGAAAGTTTGCCTGACTCCAACCAGACAACTCTGCTCACTTACCTGCAGACAGTCACGGCAGACGTTCATCGCAGTACAGTTTTTGATTTGTTTCCTGCCATAAGGTAACCTAGCCAGAGCACATGGTATTTTGCCAAAGTAGTTTTCTCATGATATATGAGACCTTCCTTGCTAACTGGACTAACAGCACCCTTAATTAGGTTGGAATATCTATACAGAAGTTCTAGTCGACTTAGATATTCGGATTTAAATCCTGAAAAATTAGAATTCGCTCTCGTCGAGTTTTCGAAAATGAAAGAATTTAATACCTTTTGTTTTTGGAGGGACTAGAATACGACTTTTCATCATGGGTTTATTGCTAAAAACGTCTAGTTATGCCAGGATTATTGGAAGGCAATAGCAGTTGTTAATTATGAATTCCAGAAATAAGATTCCACATTCTTTTTTTTTTCTATTTTTGCCAAGTTCTTTCTTGTAATTTCTTTTATGTGTGTTTGTGTGGCAAAGTTCCTGAAACAGCAATTGGCGTTACCGAATTTTACACAAGTATATCTTCAAAAGGCCCTAGTACTCTATGGAAAAACAGGAAAAATTCTTTTCCAGCGAATTTGCTTCGATTTCCTGCGCTTCGTTGTCATGATACTTTGTGCTCATTCTTGTGCAAGGTGCGCGGGCTGATGTACTGAAACAAATGGCGTCCACTGAGAAGAAATGCAAGCGTACAACACTTTTAAACGTGAATCTAACTAAAGCTATCTCTTCTCAGATCATATCCACAGTTCATCACACGAGCAGAGGCCATATTCAATAGTACTGGTGGAACGTTAAGAACCCCAGACTCAAACATCAGTATCAAAATCGAAACCGGAGCCGTACCCGATGGAGTTTCCCAACCAGTGTTTTTCGGTGTGTTTTACGATGAAAGCTTGTTGTTACGGGACATCCCGGAGACGCCCGAAAATACGCTGATATCGCCCGTGATTCAGTGTGGTCCTGAGAACATCAATCTGTCAAAACCGGTCGAGATCGTTCTTCCGCATTGCCTGTATGTGGATGAGGTTAAGAAGGGATCCATCAGTGTGTATAGATGTGAGCAGTTTTCTGACGAAGGTAAGGCTGATTCATTTTTCATAAAGCAAATGAAGAGTCATGGTCATACTCTAGATTTAAAACTAAGCTTTCAGGATTGAATTGGAATTTGAAGGAAAGCGGAGGAAGGAAACAACGGAGGAATGTTCTTAGGTTCGAGTCCAAAAAGCAACGTTTATATGAATCAGAGTCCAGTAAGCAGGCCAGTTCGCACCGTCGGCGTCACCCACTGACACGACGCTTTTGGACAATGGATTTCCAGAATTATCATTTTTGAATTCTGGTTTATGGCTCCGGCGAAGTGGGCTGCCGAATGTAAATGCTTTTTGTCTCACGTTGTGACTTTCTCTGCTTTGGTTGAACTGTAGCTTAAAATAAGTAGTTCATGCAAGAACAAGAGAAACGGAGACATTGGTTGAAGGCTTCTATTCCAGCGATAGCATTAACCGGCTTTAGAATAACTGGCCCTGGGCCCTAGAAGTTTCATGATTCGAGAATGCTGATTATAGATTTCAGATGTAAGCAGACAGGAAGGAGGGAATAAATCCTGCCAGTCAAAGAGTGGCATTATGTGCAACAGCATTTTCTACGATTAACTTTAACATGAACGTTCCTCTTTGAAGGCCCCATGAACTGGGAGAAAGTCCCCTCGGTATCAGAAAAAAGCTGTCAGTCCAAGGCCTGGTTCACAGTTAAAAAAGACACCATACACATCAAAACCAGGACTTTCTCCTTCTGGAGCGTGTTTGCTTGTGGCGGACCAAAACGGAAAAGAGCAACGGTGTTTGTCAGCAAACCGAATCCAGACAATGATCTGCTCTATCTTCGGTTTTACATCTACAGCGATAATGAGGATTCCAAAAAGGTTGGTTATGTGAGATTAGGTCTCCTTATGTGTTTTCGTAATTACCCATATCTATCATAATTATTTACCGTAATCATTATCTTCTTCTTCTTCTTCTTCTTCTTCTTCTTCTTCCTCTTCTTCTTTCAAGCGAGTGGAGCGGATAGAAAAGGAGCGATTTCCTGATTCGAAACCAGCAATAGAGAAACCTTTCAAAATGCACAACGACAGCAACGACATAACTGTTTGGCTTGACGCAGAGGACCTTGCTAAAAGCGGATGGGAATTGGACCGTACACCAGCTACTCAGGTAAAAAATGCTATGATTGTTAACCAACAACTTACAAAATTCTTGGAGTTGGGAAGGATGATAACCTTTTATTGTCTGACTAACTTTCCGAGGGCGAGAAGTATGTTTTACGTTCCCGTCAATGATGAGTTGTCAGTGGTGAGCAACGATGAGCAAGAACAAGCAATAATGAGCAATAATGAGCTCTCCCTGCAGGCTCGTTTTAGTCCTTAGTGCAGTTGGACGGACTTATGCTTGCCTATGTAAACTTGCAATAACTGAGAAAAGGATCTACGGTGACGTAGTACGGTACAAGAAACCTTTTGTCGGATGATCCTATTGAGAATCGTATATAACAATAAACCACTGAGAAGTTTTTTATTCTACATCACCTGTAGACTTACATCTACGAGATGGCATACAAGAATGGGTACCGTTTGTATGACTCGTGCGTTTTTGCTGTGAAGCCAATTGCAGAGCGTCTGGGCAGCGTAGAAGGCTTCTCGGGTAATTTGTACTTTCAACAGGAAGACCACCCAGAACACTTCATTTATGTCAACCCAGGGATTACCCCTCTGGCCAAACAGGTATCTAGAGTGTACAAGTTAACTGTGTGCAGTCTAGGTATATGAAACGTGTTCCCGAGAAGGCGACATAAAACAACAACTTCAAACGACAACAACCGTTTATAAATTACAACAACAACAGGTTTCGTTACAAGTTTGTGGTTCCACCCGCAAATTAGCTTGGGCTATTCGAGGCGGGTGGAAACTATAATAACAAAAATAACAAACAACAGAAAATAACTATAATTAGTATACATATTATGTACAATAAAATTAGCTAACATTCCGTTAAGGAAAAAGAGAAAGAAACTAAATTAAACAGTTACAATAAACAACAACAATAGTCCGAGTAGAGCTCTTGAACTCTTGCCGCACACCGGATAGATACTTTCACCCTGAACTAGTTCCTTGGCCACACGTCAAAGACGATTACAATTAATTGTTATTAATTATTGGACCAATTTCAACTTGCAGAGATTTTCCGTAGAGAGAGGCAATAACAACAACGACAAAACGTCTACTGGAAACTCGACTCTGAGTAAACCAGAAGACACAGATGCAGAAACAGAAGTTCACGACGCTGAAATATCTTTAGGTATGCTATGTAGTGTTAGTCACCCGGCTTAGTTTTCACCACACGTGTTCTCGATAAAAGGTTTTCGTAACGGAGATATACTTAATCAAAGAGTTAAATTTGTGCTGCAAAACCAGCGAAAATATAACTTCAAGCGTGAGGAGCGAAGCACAGAGTCTCCAGTGTGGGGACTGAGGGGTCCAGGGTAGGATTTAACTCATTTTTGCCTGCAATTTCAATTCAGGCTCTTTATCACAAACTATTTCAGAATCTCCAGCCACTGAAATATCAGAGGAAGAGTACGGACGAGAAGACGAGATGGTGACACGAGACCATGGTCTTTCTATATGTGAACATGTTGGGTGTAAATGGAAAATTGTTCTTCGACATCTTGACATGGAGGAAACAGCCATAGAGAATGTAGATTTGGAAAACAAATATGTTAGTGAAAAATTCTTACAAGGGCTGTTACAATGGATGAGAAATGTTGGCTCACAGAAAGCGACAACCAGGACTCTTTGTAACGCTTTACGTGAAGCAGGTTGCTCCGTGAAGGCACTGGAAAAGTTTAAAATATCGAAAAGAGGTACGTCAAAGAAGTGTGAGCGTGATTATGGCTCCGTTCAGACTGTGACCGATCTGACACGCAAACACAGGCACTAGTCTAAATGCGAGCTCTTTAATTATTTGTAATTAACCAATAGTCTTGATATTATGGCGACACTAAACTTTCGCGAATTTTGAACAGTGTTTTCAATGAAACGTTTTTCCTCAGCCGGTACCTTTTTCTCCCAACTCATTGCAAAAACGGATTTACGTTTAATTTCACTTTTGTGACCTTCTTTGTTCGTGTCATCTTATCGTGTTTCACGATTTCAGGAAAACACTGTGTCGCAAGAATTCCGTGAACATTAGTACCTTTGTTCTTTTTCCTTAGATGTTGGACGCAGAACTCTCGCTCCTATCCCAGAAAGCACTTCAGACTGTGGAACATCCACGTGTGTGTAGCCACTTCTCGCAGCTTTGCACGAGCATCTCACGCTGTAGAGGCTTACGAGAAGAAAGAGACTGTTAGCATAATATCCAATGGCAGAAACGAGAAAGGATTTTTTCAGTGATTTTCCATAATCATTTTCCATGAAATATGAATTGACTTTGATTTTTTCCGACAGATCGTAACTTGTAGCTGCCTCTCACAGCTGTATGGACAATGATAAACTGGATTTGTAAAAGGTCGACCATTTTACATCATCTCAATGTCATTCCCCTGATACTGCCTTTATAACACGCTTGTTACTGACCTCTTTAACCCAATTTGGTGCTTGTTATATGACCGTACGCATTCAGCCATTCACTTCAAGAGTTGAAAACTCTTCATGTACCTCTAAGAATATTTGCCGTAAAATGGTGATGTTTCCTCGATTGTATGCAGGCATACGTAATTAGCACGATGTTGTTATAAACGTCTTTAAAGTAACCTAAAGTAGGGTACGTTTTTATCAAAAAAAGGTAGCTTTCCATTTGTTACACTGGATGTACAAGCACATGCAAACCTTTCATATGTATCAATCTCAACATTTTTTATCCATCTGGGATTCTTTTCGTGTTTCTATCTATTATAAATAGTGATGATACGAGTATTTTTGTGCAAAGACAGAGACATTTAATTACTGATGTATATGTGAATAAAAACTAAACTACAACTTAAATCATGCAAAGTTGTTATTTCCTCTAATTCCAAGAAAACATACCGCAAAGTTACAAAAATTGCAGAACCTAGAAAGCTATGACATCCAATCGTAATATTACCTCGTACGGACGAAAGTTGACTGTTCACTTCCTTAAGTCATTGCAAGGGGGTTGTAAACCATACTATTTTTAGCTAGGGCCACATAATCTACCACAATAAGGCTTCAGAAACAATCAATAGTCAAAAGTCCCTGCGAACACGGTCGTATTGTTGCTAAAACACTTCTGAACATCGATGCTTCAAAATGCTTCTCCGTTTTCGCGTGCCTCCGACAGGTCCTACGCTAAGGGGAAATATTTTTGGGAAAATTTTTTTGCATCAATGTTCCCTTTCGGGGGACCTTATGGATACGTTGCGCGAGTGCCTAAAGTGCATGTTGTATCCAAGAACCTGTGTTCATCGAAACCAACCAAGTCTGTGCCCCGGCTAAGCGTTTCTACATTGTTAACCAGGATTGTTTTCGTCCAACAATGTTTGAACGTTAATTTAAGCACCCTATGCTGGATTATGTTTTGTTTTGAATCAAACGTGCTTCAACACTTGCAATTGCAGTACTGTTGCAATATTTAGGTACGTGGCTAACATTTCCATGCAATAATTTTTGGGCTTGTTGTTTTGTTGCCCAGCAATATTGGAACATTTAGCCGGAGTTTAAGACACGCGGCTTTTCCTTTGCTTTGGTTTGGCATACTACTCTCTCATATTTGAATACGAGGGTGAGTGTTTCATAAAGGGTTTCCAAACACAAGAAAACTGGTGAAAGCACGAGCTGCTTGTTGCAGCTTTTTCACCTTAATTGTTCGAGAGTGAGTGTCTGGAAACTCCGGCTGACGAAACACAAGCAAAGACTTTCAACATATTAAGGACGGGGCCTCCTTTTGTTACTGCACATGCGTTCTGCGCATCTTTGGATATTCGGGTTTCTTAAGGAATTTGTCCCCTAATACAACAATTTTTTTTGCGCAGTTTGCGACTATGTGGAAAAAGCAGATCTTAGCAAGAGCTATCAGAATCGAAAACTGAGAAAATTGGGAGAAACCACGCATTTTTCAGAGATGATTGAACTTAAATTTGGAAAGAAATTGCCATGCATTCTTTGAATTTCAACGCTTTTTGGAATTATGGTTCGTTTAATTATCTCTGAAAAATGCGTGGTTACCCACATTTTTCCTTTTGGATTCAATATCCATTGCTAAGATCTACGTTTTCCCCATAGTCATAACCTTTGCAAAAATACATCTCTATTAGGAGGCACCGTCCTTAAGGCAGGTAAATGAAGTAACGATATAATGGACCAAATCTTTGTTTATACCAGGCTCTTAGACGTTACTCCAGCTTCAGGGTTTCTTTTAGAGTGCGGGATAACATCGCAATTTCCACCAGGACATCAAACGTGGCGATCAAATATCGCTTGTTCTTGTTGGGAAACAAGTTTGACATTTGGCCTGCCAATTACTAGAAGAAACCCTGCAGCTTGAGGAATCGAGATGAATTCTCGTAACCTAATCTCCACTTTCGCAGTGACAGAGCAATGATTCATATGTATGTTCTCCCGTACGCTGCTCATGTACTCTTGCTGCGGATGGTGGGCGGAAGGGCGCATAAGATCCTTTCCGACTCCTGTCCTCTTCCTGCTCAGAACAGCGGATATCAATCCTTTGCCATGCGTTGTCTTGAAGACATCCATGCAGGGTTTCCGCAAAAGTGTTGCTCAAATTAATAGAGATTGCCTTTCCTCCATCAAGCACTGGCGGCTGATAAGGAACCTGAAATGAGAATTACCAACCAGGTTAGGGAGAATAACCTTTATATACGTTCTCAAAGTTAAAAAAGTGTAACGCAATAAGCGTAGGGCGCAAGCGTCAGCACAAGGCACAAGACATGTGTAATCCAGGACGATGCAAGAGGGGCTAATGGACCTAATGCACGTAACGTCGGCTTTTGAATCTCTTGGCCAATTTACCTTATGTCTACTCCGCTGATAACAAATTAAGTGTTTCCGTATAATTCTGCCGAGTTGCGTCGTGAATGTAAATCAGTGGAGTTACATGCACACTTGAAAGTTGAATAAAAAATTGATGACTTAAAAGTACCCTACGATTGTATCTCTGGCAACATTTCGTTGCCACAATCATGATTATGAGGCATAAAAGTCAGTTCTACTATTTTACTGCTTTGGGCGACGCTACTGGTACTGCATATACAATTTTTCGATGCCGGGTAACCCCTCAGTGTTTTTCGTATGTCGCCCATTGGAGTGGAGGCGCTGTGTCTGCAGTGGTTAGCGCGTCTGAATTTATTGTTTCCTTAGACAAGAAACATTACACCACATCTGAGCAATTATCTCTCTACCCAGGTGTGTAAATGAGTATCAGCGAATTGTTAGGAAGAGCTAATAAGTGCTGGGGGTGTGTCCCTACCACACACTAATGACACCTCATCAAGGGGAGGAGGGTGAAGTAATATTCCTGGTCGCTTTGTGCTACAGAGCTAGATCTAACAATGCAAAGCCTGCACCAGCACCCATACGCCACCTAGATCGTTCAATCAGTTAGACCGGACATGCATTTTTTCCCACCAACCCCTCCCCCATAGCCTCACACATGTCATCACAAATTGCATGAAAATCAGTAGTAATATGCTACTTACACAACTCGTCTTTCAACTGTGCAACTTATACGGTTTCCACAATCAGCTGTTGCGACACAAGCTGCCTAATCTAAAACCACCCTTTTCTTTTCTTTTCTTTCCTTACCTTTGCTAATTTGGGTTATGAAACCCCGCCAAAAATTCGTTTAAAAACAAGACAGAAAAACCTAACAAAAAATAGCCCGTGTCAAACATTCAGTTTTTCAAAGGCTATATTTATACTCATTGACTGGACTTACTGAGATCGCATTTCCCTGTACGCTCTAAGGGAAAACCTGGGGTACAGTATTATAACTGAGGACACGACTCGAAGACTTCAGACTTAAGTTTAAAAACCCCCCAGCATTTAGGTCAAAAAACCCACGAGCTAACCACAAGACACTACTCCTAGTGCTCACGCCCAGACTGATCCCAGATGAAACACGTACCAGTTTCGCCGTCTCAGCAGCAGCTTCCAGCGTTCTCGCCACAGGTGAATCTCTGTTGCTATAGGAACTTGCTGATGTTATAGAACCGTAGGAATGGCCCGCTAACACGGAAATCTGAACTTCCAGATTAGGGCCGTTTTTAGCGTGTGGAGGCCAATCGCACTTTTTCAACAAATAGTTTTCTATCTCGCCGTAAAGGATCACAAGAAGTCCCACGGAAAACAGCGTGATCACAAACATCACACTCCCAATGGCCTTTGAGCTAATGATCGCTGATCCGTGCTTCTGGTCATATTCGTCTGGCCTTGGAACCGACACGTTACAGTAATTTTCGAGAGCCACCCTATCTGCGCCAACCTGAACGCAAACGTAAAAATATGTTTGCAGAAAACTCAGCGAGAGCCAAACGAACGGATAGAGAAAAGAGAAAACGGCTGACACAGCGATCTTGACCAGATCCCAATCTCGTTTGAGCTGCTTGCAGCGAATGCAGCATTCAGCGTGAAGTTCCCAGATCGTTTGCTCTTTGTAACGATGGCAGGCGAATTTATACTCGTAGAACTTCTTCAAAACCTTCCAAGGAACGCTCTCGTCATCTTGCCGAAAATAAGCAAAAAATGCGATTACGTAAGAGATGAAGGAAGGGAACAAAAACATGATGGTGCCATAAGCCAACGACCAGTCGCAAGGACAAGCATAGTTGCCCTCTTCCAAAAGAAAAAGCTTGAACACGATTATTAGAAACAACAGAAATACGCCATGCCACCCCAGTATTCCTAACAGGGTACACAGCATCAGTTTAGCTGCTTGGACCATGCTTGTGTTAAACCTTCAGTCCTCTTGATCGATTACGCCCACCAACATCACAAACCTACAAATACAGTCAAAAGCGTGGCACACAGCATGGCTTTGCCTTAGTTCACATGACTGCATCATTGGTCGGTGACGTTGTACACTTTTTATAGTAAAAGCAGTCAAATATCAAAGGTGAATGCAAACTCGAAATAAATCTCTTCTTCGTGATTAGGCACATTTTTCACCAAAGGCTTAGTTCAGAAACTTTTAGATATTCTCGCGTGTCGCTGAATAGGCAATAACTGAAGTGGACCGGTAGTACTTTGTCTCAACGTAACACGCGATAACTCGTCAGTTGTATCCGGTATGTAAATGTCATCTAAATAATGCTCCGGAAATAGCTACTCGTGATCCTTGATCATGAGCTTTACGTTTTTAGCTCACGACATTTCGAAGAACAGTTTTAAGTTAAATCCTTTTTTCCTCGATACCCAAATCTGTAAGTTTCTTGTTTCGTTTACATTTGCCTTTAGTTTTCGTTCTTATCTTTGAGTGTTCTGTTTGGCTTTGTTGTTTAAAAAAAAGTGGTGAGAGTTTAAAAAAAAGCTAGTAGAAAAAGGTGACATGAGACTATGTCGATGTGGTCTGGCCCGTTCACGTTGATTCACGTGATTATGACTGGATTGCACTGTAGGTGGACTGGTCGGTGGCAATGTCGTTGCACAACAGCAGAGAGCGCGCTTACAATGATAAGCTCCTGTACCAAGCTAATTCCTCGATGGGCCTTTAACTCCGCTGTCTGTTTAGCAAGACGGGCAACTTCGGTTCTCTTCTTGCCTTCGACTTGCATTCTGTAATGGATTTGACGATTCTCTTGAGCGGGTTGAGTCTCTAAAGCTTGCTCCTGAAGGCACTCCGAACTTCAATAATCACTGAGTGTTCTAGTTGGACACTTATAATCAGCTCAAGGGGGAGGGTTGAGAGGGTTAAGGGGGGTTGCCCACCCACCCGTTGGAAAGTTTTTGAACTTGTCTGTCTACCGCTTTTTCATCACAAAAATAATAGCATATTGTTTTGTTTTGTTTTTTTACTTGCAACCTTCCCCCCCCCCTTGAAAAAATCCTGGATCAGCCCCTACAGCTAAGATTTAATAGAAGGACATAACCGAATTTTACGGAAACCTTCGAAATCTTTGGCCAACGCCGCCATCGTTGCTATCACTAGTTCCATTTGTTCGATGGCAGCTTTCGTTTTCTTCCGGCGATATTCTGAGTTCCAGTTTTATGTCTCAGTTGAATTGTCAGGCGCATTTCAGAACTGATACAGCTGCTCTACGTAAACGCTTGGTTAGTTTCGTACACCGTTTTAAAATTTCCTTGTTTTTAACGTGGCTTTAGTAATTTATTTTCTGTAGATGTTTTGGAGCAGTTACTTTCCATGAATAGTATCCGTATAATTGAGAAATATTTGTATTAAGGGATCGATGGCACTGAGGTTCTGGCCGAAATTTAGCGATGATTACTTACCAATAATGAGCGATCTTGGGAGCTATACTTTATTAAAATATTCAGGATCCCTTTTTGTTAGTCTTAGTTATGGCAGTCAAATGAACAATCTATGATTTTACTAAAATTATCTATGATTTTTTTAATTACTTTAACTAAGTATTGATGTTTCTCCATATATCAGATTATAAACTTGTTTTTGTTAAACCACACAGCGCAATAAATGAAATGAGCATGATCGCTCACTAAAAACGAGCAGTTACTTTCCATGAATAGCATCCGTATAATTGAGAAATATTTGTATTAAGGGATCGATGGCACTGAGGTTCTGGCCGAAATTTAGCGATGATTACTTACCAATAATGAGCGATCTTGGGAGCTATACTTTATTAAAATATTCAGGATCCCTTTTTGTTAGTCTTAGTTATGGCAGTCAAATGAACAATCTATGATTTTACTAAAATTATTTATGATTTTTTTAATTACTTTAACTAAGTATTGATGTTTCTCCATATATCAGATTATAAACTTATTTTTGTTAAGCCACACAGCGCAATAAATGAAATGAGCATGATCGCTCACTAAAAACGGACCATTTTATTATATTTTTGAGAGCAGGGGGGGAGGGGCAATTTTTCTGCCGAATGTTTTTGGGTGACTAACAGTTTTGTAAGGATTTCCGTTCACAAGTATGCTTTGTTTCCTTTCACTGTGTGCTTTTTTTTTCTGCAAAGGTTTCACAGGAATTTTTTTTTTGTATTTGCCCTACCCATCCGCCCCATCAAAATAAAACGGTCCATCACTTAGGTGATCCAGGGAGAATGTAGCTTGGCCCGCCTTTTTGGAATACCGTACGTGGAATTTTGATGACTTCTCGAATCTTCAAGGAATAATTTTTACCGAACGTACAACGATGGTTGTTTACCATTTACAGGAGGAAATCGGTTGGTGTACGGTTTGTGCAAATATAAGGGTAAGTAAAACCTCCAGAATGGGAAATTCCGTGGTTAGCATGTACCAATTCACTCTAATTTACAGAGAGTCTGGAACTAGTTTCACTATTGGCGCAGGACCTGGAACTGGTAGAAAAAGTAAATGGAACACAATTTTCCGTTTGGATATTCCGGCTGGGAATTTTGGACTACCTCTCAAGCGGTTCCGTTTTTTTTTTGTGGGGGGGGGGGGGATTTTCCGCTCGGGCAAACCAAACTAGCCTTGCCATTTACAGTCCAACCGAAATTTCCGGATTTTTTTTGTAAATGATAAACGCTGAATGCTTTCAGTCTTCTTCAAGTTAGCCTCCTTCTCGTGATAGGAGAATGTGCACTGAATGACTTATTCGTTTCACTTATGAATATGATGCGTGCACTGAATGACAGTCTAATTGTCTCAGTCTAATTGTTTACCGAGTCTCAGTCTAACTGTGTAAAGCAACGCAGTGTTAACGGTTTCTGTGCACCGTCGAATGCATTGTCCTGTTAAACCTCGGTTGATAAGAAAGAAAAAAAACCGACTTTGCGGAATATAAGTCTGAAGCTCGTTAACTGATAAAGTGAGCTCATATTTTTAACAAAATTAACAACTACGTATTAAAAGTTGAACAAGGGTAATAACAAGATAATGTAACTAAATGACGACAAATTAACATCGGATACCCAAACATTTCGGCACCCCACTCAAGTTAACTGAGGCAACGATTCATAACCGTGTTCTCCCGTACGCTCCTGATGTACTCTCGCAGCGGATGGCGGGCGGAAGGGCGCATAAGATCCCTGTTGGCTTCGGTCCTCTCCCTGCTGAGAACAGCGGATATCAATTCCTTGCCATGCGCCCTCTTGAAGACATCCTTGCAGAGTTTCGGCAAATGTGTTGCTCAAATTAATGCATATTGTCTTCCCTCCATCAACTACTGGCGGCTGATTTGGAGACTGAAATAAGAGTTATAAGCCACGTCAAGGTCCAATAGTGCGCTTTCCCGAATTTCATTAAAGACTGGATTTACAACCGCAAACATAAAGCATAACTGATGCGGCGAGAGCATCAGGAGAAGAGTAATATTTTATTTTAAATATTACTGTAAATTATGTATATATTTTTGACTCAGACACATATATAATGATAATAATAATAACAATAATAATAATAATAATAATAATAATAATGATAATAATATAAATTTTAGGCTTGCATTAGTTTTAGGATTCTTTTTATAGGATTTCTTAAGTTTGTCTAGTTAAGGCTTAGGATATTATCAATTTTTTTCAGTGTTGAATTCCTGTAGAGCAACATAGGTTACGCTTTTTGCCCTTTGTGGCTAATCAGTTTCTATGCATTTATACGTTGTACACTGTAGATAACATCAGATACCAAGCAGCTCTTAACAATCTCTAATTTCATTGGACCTTAGTATCACGCAGCTCTATTGTTTTCAGGGTTGGGGTCCATTGTTCTGTTGTTTGTTCCATTGCTTTCTCGGCAAATCAGAGAAGACCTTGTAAGAGCTTATATGAGAAGACTCGTAAGTGTAATCTGAAGCAAGCGGTGTAAGCATACACAAAGCACAAAATTACCTTGAAATGGAAATTTTGGTTACTGTGTTTATAAAAAAAAATACAATATATAATAAAATAAAGAAAGCTCCAGCAGACACAAAGGCAAGCGCAACTACCAAAACAGCAAACAGCAACCACAGTAGTTGAAGGACAATCATCACGCAGTAGTCAGCCTTTCGCTTATTGCACGTAAAAAATACTAATAAAGAAATTAATTTTGTTTACATAGGGTAAATTTTTAAAACTTTGCGACTACCAAACCTGTCACCCTCGGATTCGAGATAAATATTTGAATTTGGAAATAACGGTTTTCTATATAGGGGGTCGGAAATCAGACAACCCGATCAGAAAAACCCTCGGACAAAGGACAACAAACTCGACATATGACGCAGGGTAGAAGAAGACTGGAACTAATGGTTACGCCCAGACTGATCACAGATGGAACGCCTACCTGTCTTGCCGTCTCATCAGCAGCTTCCAGCGCTCTCGCCACAGGTGAATCTCTGTTGCCATGGGAACTTGCCGATGTTACAGACCCGGATGAATGGCCCGGCAGCACGGAAATCTGAACTTGCAGATTAGAGGCGTTTTCAGCGCGTGGAGACCAATCATACTTCTTCAATAAATAGTTTTCTATCTCGCCGTAAACTATCACAAACAATCCCACGAAGAACATTGTGCTCACAAACATCACACTTCCAATGGCCTTTGAGCGAATAACTGCTGATCCGTATATCTGGTCATATTCGTCCGGCTTTAAGACCTCCACGTTGCAGTAAGTTCCGAGGGCTCTCCTATCCGGGCCAACGTGAGCGCACACATAGAAGTATGCCTGCAGGAAACTCAGTGAGAGCCAAACTAACGGATAGAGAAAAGAGAAAACGGCTGACACAGCGATCTTGACCAGATTCCAGTCGCGTTTAATCTGCTTGCAGCGAAAGCAGTATTCGACGTGCGATTCCCAGACTGTTTGCTCGTCGTATCGATGGCAGGCGAATTTGAACTCGTAGAACTTCTTCAAAACCTTCCAAGGAACGCTTTTGTCATCTTGCCGGAAATAAGCAAAAAATGCGATCGTGTAAGTGGTAAAAGAGGGGAACAGAAACATGATGGTGCCATAAGCCAGCGACCAGTCGCAGGGACACGCAAAGTCGACTGCGGCTGGGTCCAAAAAGAAAAGCTTGAACGCGATTATTAGAAACAACAGAAATACACCATGCCATCCCAGGATGTCTAGCAGGGTAGACAGCATCAGTTTGAACGTTTTGGCCATGCTTGTCACGGTGTCAAAGCGTCAATCTTTTCAAATTTGAATCGATTATGCTCGGAAGAGTAATAAACCTTCAAATTAAATACAGCAAAAATGCAATCAATACCTTGTCTCACGTCACATGGCCGTGGAATTGGCCAGTGACCTTATACGCTTTTTACGGTAGGAAATAATATTGAAAAAAAAATTTAAAGAAAACAAAACTGGCAGGGCACATTGAAGGGATACTATGATGTGTTTTGAGCGTCAGTTGAATCACTGAATGGCAGTCTACTTTCGCTAAAATGGCTATCCTTGTCCATGGGATATGTTAATATTAAAGTGTGTTTGACTACGGATAGCCAGGATTGAAATAGATCAGTTCTAACTTGGTAATTGTTTAAAGCAGTTTGTTGTGTTTACGTCTCAGTTAAATGGCGAAGCGTACATAAAATTCAGATCATTATGAATAAACTGATGGCGGTAGCCATTTGTCTCTTGCGTCTTGGTCAGCGCGTGTGAACGCATTTGCAGTTGATCCCGGCCTTGCATTGTGTCGCTGTCAGTTATAAATAAAATTACTGAGAACCCAAACAATACTATTTTTGACAACGGTAGTGTGTTAGCCGAAAGACAGCATTATGGACTTGTACATTAAGGATTTTCACGAAGTTAAGGAATAAGTTCGTCAATCGCGTGATATCGTGACATCATGCTCGGCAACGTCGCATCAGATGACAAGCACGCGAGACGGTCACGCAATGTAATCTCTAGCTCGGCGAAAGTGAAACCAAAGTCATATTTCAGTTTGAACACAAGCACAAAAAAGAACAGAAATGTCCGTTTACGGCAGAAGCATACAGGATGAATTAACAGATAAAATGCCAAGCCTTTGCAGTCTGAATTGGAAAATGGCTATCAGTTTTATCGTCACCGTCTTCAATGTATTATAGGCTTGTTTCTTTCCGATGTATGGTATTCTAAACTCGAAGAGAATCAAATTATAGAGGCATATCTTGCTATACTACTCAATTAAAACGAAACAGCTTACCAGTAGCCTGGAGTTCTTGGTGACTTAACTTCTTCTTGCTTAACGATCTGATCGCAGTAATCTTAGAGACGGCGAAGTTCCTTGACTTCCTTGTCAACATCAACGTGATCTGTATGCCTAATTTTTGTCAGCGGTATATGTATGGAAAATAGAAGAAAGAATGCGTGACGCCTTACACCGGCATGGTTTGGTATCTGGGACACCGCGGCAAAACGTCCGCGCATGCGCTCACTTCGGCCATTTCCGGTTTCGAGCTTATGTTGTTCATTTTTATTCGGTGTGCTTTCGAACTGTCCGGGAACTGAATTCGTAGGGATGGAAAAAGGAAAAAGGAAAAATTCACCCTCGTGTGTTCCCGTTCTCCAAAAAAAAACTTAAAACTGGTCATTTCACGTTGTTGTTTTGCAGAGGACGGAAAAGAAATGTACCAGAATGTGTAACGCACGTGCAGAGTCATTGCTTTGCTCATTAAAGCCTATTGTTTTTCGACGTTCTCGTTGCCGTCGCCGTGGTGGTTGCTTAAATGGCGACATGCAAACGTAAACTATCGACTTTCATGAAGTTTTTCGCTGTGGGTGCAAGCCCGAAACTACGAGGTGCAAAGGTGTAGAAACAGATAAAACTATATTCAAACTGCTCTGGATTTTTTAACCTTAAGTTTGATGTCTGGAGCTTAAGTTTTTCAAAATTCGCGGCCGGAACCCGAGTTTGTTATTCTTGCCAATAGTTTTCAATAGGGGAGCATTGACAAGAAGTAAAAATGCAGCGCGTGCGCAGTGCATTTTGCCGCGGTGTTGGTATCTGGGGCGGCAGTCACCGATGCTGGCGGAAGGCAAGTTTTTCCCCACACGCACCGGGAAAGAAAGAGACAAGTCGACCCTTACTGCCCCGTCCATACTACATTGCCTTCAAAAATCTCCGTTTAAGACCGCGGGTGAGAAACTCGGTTATCAGCATTCATTTATTAAAAGGTATACACGAAGTGCGACGAATGGTAGCGACATTGTACGAAATATTCTTAAATAGTCTCCAGTAAAACTTTCAGTTTTGAATCAATAATCATGCACGTGCGTTAAATCGTGTGTCACGGATATCTTGTGACTTTTAAGCATTTTTAAACAAAAAATACTGTCGAAGTCCGGCTTTTTTTACGTTCAAACGTTAATAGAAACCTTTTTAGAAGTTTCCGACAAAATTAAACAAAAACTAAAATAATACTCCTTTTAGCTAACACAGGGCTTCGGAAACACTTATCTTCTTCAATCCAAATATTTACGGTCTCTCAATATTGCAACGTATTGTTCTTTTTTGGACAGCGAACAATAGCTGCTAAAATTTGATTTCCATAACTAGCATATTCTCATCTTAAACATTCGTGTTTATTCGGTAAGCCTTCGGAAGCCCCAAGACTACCAATTTTGTGCCCAAGAATACAGCGCGGATATAGAATTTCCTGAACTGACACAACAGGCAGATAAACTAGGTATACTGTAGAGTGTCACAATAGAAGCAACAACAACAAAAACAACAACAACAACAGTTTATTTGCATTCCCAATTACAAATGGTATTGCACATAAAAACAAAACCAAAAAAACAGGCAAACAGGCTTTTTAACGAGACATTGAAGGCTTCAAATTTAAAGGCCCACCTTCACCCAAACGGCCTTGTGACCGTTTGTTATTGTTTTCAAATGCTTCTATTGTTTTTCTCGCGATCTGATTGGTTGCCAGAATATTCCTGCGAGCGAGAAAATTGTCACGTAAATTCAAAACAAATCGGAGGAACCATGTCACATCGATTTACTCAGCGAAGTACAGATCTTTAGGGTTTTATGAAAGGCATTTATTTACTCCCCAAAAATGTTGGAATTATCTGCTGTTCGCCATGTGAAATTTTCAATGACATATAAAGCGAGAAGTCAGTTTATGTTCGCATTTCTAAGCGCAAGCAAGCGATCGCGGCAGAAGAGTCAAACAGTTACTTGGATATTCGATTGTTTTAGTCTGCAAATTGTATTCTCATTGTCTTGTAAGGTAATAGTGATTTTAAAGGCCCCTCCTAGTCATTATAGAGGTTGGTCTGAAGGGAAATAAACAGCGTATACGACTAAATAGCAACTCACTGACTATCGCTCGCAAAATAGCACTTGTCCGGTGACTCCCCATCCTCGAAGACCCAGGGGCAGCTAGTCGGGACGACGGGATTTTCATGGGCGAGAGTTTACAACAAGAGCAGGAGAGCCCCTGGGCACTTACTCTTACCGAACGAGTTCCAGAAGCGTTTGAAATCCCGCCTTCTGATTGGCCAGAAAAATATTTTTCTGGCCAATCAGCGAAGAGGAACAGCCGGCGACTCTCATGTCTTCTTACACGAGATTGTTTTCTTCATCGAACGCCGTAGTAGCGTGGCCTGTTCAACGGGAACATTTTTGAGGAGAGCTTCAGAAAAAATAAATAAATAATAAATGAACGAAGTCGAGGAAATCGCAAACTATAACGTGGCCGCAAGAAAACAAACACTCACCGGGATTTTTCACGGCGGACTTATCGAAGGTATCGTAAATTTTTAGAACTAGCGACTTCCCCTTTCTCAAGTGTTGCATGAGGCTAATAGCTACTCGAGTAAACGATGTTGCTAATTATTTCTCCTTGTTCGTTGAACTACGTCTGAAATTTTCCACGGGAATCTCCGATGCAAGGGCCACGCAACTATGTCGCTCGAGCGTGGGAACCACAGTTAACCAAAGCGTAATATGAGTGTTTGTATGGAACTGAAATTCGATCGAAAGTAATCGGCGGTTTTCCGCTGAAAATGCATTAAAATGGAAATACAGTTTGAAAAACATTACCTCCTATGTGTTTGCTGCGTTTTTATTGCTTTTCCGAGCTTCTGGAGGCCGATCTGGGCGATTTTCTGCTTAACGGTCGATGCGCGCACTAGAGAGAACGTCATGTCACGTACTAGAGAGAACGTCATGTCACGTACTAGAGAGAACTAGTTCTCTCTAGTACGTGACATGACACGCTCGATCAACATAGCATTCTCGTCCCCAGAGCTACGCGGCTTTTTTTAAATTACGTCTCATGTAGCTCTGGTAACGGCCAAAACTTTATTTTTTTTTGATTGGCCGATTCAAACTGTATGCGTAATAACGTAAAAATTTTTTGGCTTCTACGCATAACGTTTTATTTCCGATTGAATTAATCAGATATCAGGGCATTAATTAATATATTGACTTGGTCAATTTCCACGCAAAGAATGCTGCTTAGGGCAGATTAAGCGACCAAATTTTGAATTCAAAGTGTTGAGATTGTCGCTAAATGCCAGCGATTCTTTCCTCGCTACAGCATTTTCTACAGAACTACAGCTTGTCCATAAATAAACTTACATGTAACTGTCTCATCAGCTTTTGTAATGACCTCTTGATGTCGATGTTTAAGAACTTGGGCGCCAAATGCTTCTGGAAATTTTCGATGGGGTAAAACGTAATTTTAGCGTTTAGGGGACGCGAAACGATAAGAACACAGTTGACATTCGCATACAACAGAAACCAGACGAATGTAATAAAATAGCTGTACAATTCAATATAACGCAAATGCAATAATATTATACCTTTAATCAGGCAAGATACAAATCCAAAACCCGTGAGCAAAATGCAGGGACAATCGCTCTTCTGAACAACTACGGCACGAAAGGCAACTTCTTAAGTTTGTTCCTTTTAAAGTTCCAGGTTTTCCGCTAATTGCAGGAGATTAAGAGGGTCCCGAACAGCTTTTAGTCGATCCATAAAGCACCACGACTCGATCGATAGGAATTCAAATTTTTCAGTTGTTGTCAGAATTGTCATGCCCAGAGCTCCACGGACGAAAACGGAGCAGGTGCAATAGCACCTTAACGAATTAGACATGCGCTACCGGATGTCGTGAATTTCACGACATCCGGTAATGGCTGATACCAGAGCCCTACGATCCCACCGCTGACAGAACAGATCGTAGGCTCTGGGAACGAGAATGTCAACATAGTTGCGTGGCCCGTGCATCAGAGATGGAAAGTTTCAGACGAAGATCAACGAAGAGGGAGAAATAATTAGTTACATCGGAGAAAGGGGAAGTCGCTAGCTCTAAAAATTTACGATACCTTCGATAAGTCCGCCGTGAAAAATCCCGGTGAGTGTTCGTTTTCTTGCCGCCACGTTATAGTTTGTGATTTCCTCGACTTCGTTCATTTATTATTTATTTATTTTTTCTGAAGCTCTCCTCAAAAATGTTCCCGTTGAACAGACCACGCTACTACGACGTTCGATGAAGAAAACAATCTCGTGTGAGAAGACATGAGAGTCGCCCGGCTGTTCCTCTTTGCTGACTGGCCAGAAAAATATTTTTCTGGCCAATCAGAAGGCGGGATTTCAAACGCTTCTGGAACTCGTTCGGTAAGAGTAAGTGCCCAGGGGCTCTCCCGCTCTTGTTCTAAACTTTCGCCCATGAAAATCTCGTCGTCCCGACTACGATCAAATCTCCCTGAACCTATGGTTAACTGAGAAACTAATTATTTTAATTCAATCGTACGACGATAGATACAGAGGAAGAAAAAGAAAACAGTCCTGCAAAACCATTCATTTATTACACACTCGCGAGCCGCTCCGTTTACATCGCGCGAATAAAATCAAATCAAATGAATCAAACTTACTTGCCAAGGTCCCGCATCCAATACAATCAGGAATTTAAACGACATCACTACAAGAGATTCATAAAATATCTGTTTCTTTGCTTCATGACACAAGCTCCTCTGAGACGAATACTGACAATATTTTCCCTCGGCATAACCGTGCAGTATCTTCAACTGCGAGGTATCATTTGGCAGGAAACATATTGGACGAAGTAAGAGCGAAAAAATACGTTTGGCCACCTCAGTCACAAAATAATTCCAGGAAACAACAGCCTGATAATTGACGAATACATTCCTGCATGCCTTTGGACGAATTTCGACAAGGTGGCTCCGGAGGAAACGGATTTTGAAACAAACCCCGCTTAGAAACAATTTCGTGTTACACGAAATTCATAAAACAGCAACCGCAGCGCGCAAGGCCTTTTGGGTGAAGGTGGGCTTAAACAAGGACGATTTTTCTCACTTAAAAGGTTACAACTTTCAATGGAACTCGAAATCCTATAATCGGCTTCTGTTGTGACACAATAAAGGTTTTAACTGCTCAATGAGTCGTAAAATCAAGAAATGTTGTGTTCTCAACGAGGAGAAAACTTGGACACGGAGTCGTGTTTTACAAAATCTTAACTTTGGGAGCTCGTAGCATCACAAAGAATCACAATCTAGCAAACCAAACACAACCTTGTTGCACTTCCATCATTCCCTAAGCTCTCTGTTAAGTTTCAACGGAATCGGCTCCCAAACGTTCAAGGTATAAAGTTTTTTAACGTAACACCCCCACCAGAATTTTGTCTAATAAATTTATTCATGAGCAGCTTGTCACCCGCGGCGTTAACTTAGTCATAAGCCGGGTCGAAAATGTAGCAACAGTCGCCCACGTCCACACAGTCGCCACACTGAAGCAATGCTTTTTCAAAATGACACGTTTTTTTTTTTTTTTTTTTTTTACTTTCGAATGTACGTGCTTCCGTCCCAAAGAAAAACGTATGTCAAAGGGTCAACGAACTTAGATCGCAAAAGACGGGGAGAGAACGTTAAGACGTCATTTGCCCGAAGTTTTGTTCGGGTCTACAGGAAAAAAGACAAGATACAAGATACAACATGAGCCATAACTACATAGCAAACATGTAGTGCGAGTTCTCACCGAACGTTGTTTCAGGCAAACAGCGCTGAAATAGTACGTCGACCGGCTTCCATAAAATTATCACCTTACCACTTTAAGACAACGGAACCGGCGGTAAGGCAATAAATTATTAAGTGCCCACATATTTCAGCGCTTTTTGCTTGAAACAACGTTCAGTGATGATACAGTTGTTCTCTTCTTCAAACGAACTCGAAGCAAACCCTTCCTAGCTCGGTGCGAGTGGAATTGTGGGACTGATGCATTGCTGTCCTTCCCATGCAGCCCAGCGACCCAGTTTTCCCGCAACGGCTAGGGAAGACGCAGCACAACCAGCGGCAAGAGTGGGAAAACGTGAACACTGATTCAAAATGTGTTTTTTTTGGGGGGGGGGAGTAGTGCAAGTTTTTAATTTTTTATTATCATTATTATGAAATATCAATCAATTATGAAATATCAAGAGCGTTGTAAAGCCGTAAGGAAATCCCAAGTAAACGCGAAGTACTTTCTCATTTAGATTAACACTCTAAAACGCTCGTTATGTATCTTCATAAAATAGAAACACACGCCAATACATCAACTAGATATGTAAGATTTTAATAACCACATAAGCTTGTTGTAGTCTCGATCAGCAAAATAAATTAAAACTAAAATAAATTACATGTACAGTTACTTCAGTTCTTTGCAAAGTAAAATTTAACAATTCTTCCAGTGTTACTAGGAAGTGTTTTGACATCTTTTGGTGTATAACTTAAGATTTAGAGACCCTGAAGTCATTTTCATACAGTAAGACATAAAAGTACACGATATTACAATCTTCTTTCAAAATTTAAATTACATTTAAAGCGCACAGGCTGAATTTGGGCAAAAACTTAAGTCACCCGTCATCGTCAGTCTTCTCTGAAAACTAGATCATCTCATCCATAAAGAATTTATTCCACTCCAGAAATCCAGTGACACATATAAGTATAGCTTCTGCCAAGAACTGTCACTGACTGGAATAGTCTACCATCTGAATTTTTATCGATTGATTCTGCCACTAAATTTAAGACCACAATTTCAGACTACATATATTCGTTGTAATTTTTGTTCGACTTCATCTACGCAATTCCTATTTATTTTTATATTTAATTTCCACTTATTTTTGCCTGGCACGCAAAAAGTTGTCCCAGGTAGGCAAGCCAAAGTGTTTATGTGAGAAACATTTGTCCCACCTGCCAGGGTTACCCTACCTGCTGAGGTAAGACAACTCACCCCAACCCCCCCCCCCCCCCGAGAGTTGTCTCGCCTCTCCGAGACGTCTTTTTGTGATCCTCATGTAAACGGTTCGTTGAGCTCTTTAAAGAAACAACTGAAAAATTAGCTTCCCCAGGGTAACTCGGGGGAGAGGGGGGGGGGCGTTGATAATTAATTAAGCGGGGCCTAAAGGTCAATCCGAGAGCAACCTGTTTTCATTCTCCGGTAGTGCTTTCCGTCCTCAGCCCAACCATCTGCTTCCTCCAGAAGAAAGGTAAAGTCTTCGAAAAGCTGAAGAGGCATTCAAAAATTATTCAGTAGTTAAAATATGGAAAGCAACTCAAAGTCATGTGCTAATCACAAACATAAAGAGGAAATAAAGAGAAAGCTGTTAGGAAAAGTGGACGATCAGTTTCTAACAGTGACATGTTTGAATCATTTTCATGCTAGACCAAGCAAGACCAGGTAACTATACTTTGAGATCCAAAAAGACCAAAAACAGCAAACAGATTGGAAGGAGCACAATGTAACGGGTATGAAGTTTACATTTTAGTTAGTTTGGAAGTCTCATGCACCTTCAGTATTCTTTACAACAAAAAATGCTTCAAACATTGAACATCGTACAAATTTTGACATGCTCTTTCCATTTACAACCTTTTGGTCTCTAAAAATAATTAAAATTGCCATAACATGGGTGGTGAAAAACCGTCATTGTTTTTAATAGGTGAAGAGAGAAAAAGTGGGAACAATGATGTTTGTTTACCTCCTTTAGCCAAGTCGTGTCTTCTATGCATTTCCTCACAATACATGTAGCTGCATCATCGTCTATATTTCCTGAGTCATTCACTTCTTCTACCTGAGGTTTGACAAAGAGGAGTTTAAACAATGGTCAAACCTTTCACTCCCAGAGTCAACATAACATCATGTGACGCACCAGGTTCTAACTTTTGAGTGTGCAAGTGAAATGAACAAATGTGACCATTCAAATGAAAGCTGCTGAGCAGTACTTTCCTGTGGTGCTGTTTATTATGCTGTACAAGGTGGTTCTAACTTTTGAGTCTGTGGATGAAATCCTAAAGTGTGATCAGTCAAATGAAAGCTACTGAGCAGTACTTTCCTGTGGTGCTGTTTATTATGCTGTACAAGGTGGATTTAACTTTTGAATTTGTGGATACTTTTCTGTGGAGTTGTTTATTATACTGTAGAAGGTGGTTCTAACTGTTGAGTCTGTGGATGAAATTCTAAAGTTTGACCATTCCAATGAAAGCTGAGCAGCTTTTTCCTGTGGTGCTGTTTATTACTCTTTACAAGATAATTCAAACTTTTATGTCTGTGAATGACATTCTAAACTATGACCCTTCAAATGAAAGCTATGAAGTAGTACTTTAGGGCAGTGTAAAATATAGACTGCAGAATGAGTGTGGACCATTGTCTTCTTGTTCCTGAAACAATGGGACTGTTGTTGTCACCTGCCCATTCTAACAGTGAAAACAAAAGCCTGCAGTCTGCATTTTACACTAACTGGTACTACTTTTCTGATGCTGTCATCGTGCTCTGTGGTTCTACCTTTTCAGTCTGAAATGACAAAAGCCTAAAGTATGACCATTCATTGAAAGCTTCTGAAAAAATACTTTCAATTCCAGTGTTAGTATTGTTTAATGTGCTACACAAGGTGGTTCTAATTATTTTGAGTCTGTACATGTGTATGGGAACCTGAAGTGTGACCATTCAGAGGAACACTATAGAGCAGTACTTTGTAGACTTTCTAAAAAGTCCATTGCTCTTCAAGCTCGGTTTTTGGGGTTTTCGTGCTTCGGGAAAAAACACTGAGCTTGACTTTTGGGCAAGTCTAAGTATTTTGCTGTGGTACTGTTTGTTATGCTGCACAAGATGATTCTAAACTTTGAGTCTGTACATTGTAAACCTTGCTTAAGTGTGTCACCATTCAAATGAAAGCTACTGAGCAGTACTTTCCTGTGGTACCGTTTACTATGCTACACAAGGTGGTTCCGAACTTTGCAACTGTACATCTGTATAGATGCAATCCTAAAGTGTGGCCATTCTGACAAATTTTTTTTCAGTACTTTGCTGTGGTGCAGCTTATTTTGCTGTACAGGAATGTGAGCTCTGCATTATTAACTTTTTCTAATTTGGACAATTGTAACTTCCATATACTATAGCAGTTAAATAAAAATAATGACAAAAATGTACAGTGCAAATGAATTTATAAATATTAAATAAAATACTTTGTTTCTTCTGAAAATTAAAGGACTGACATATTTACCTTCTTTTGACAATTTTTTTTTAATTCAGAACAATAGTGATGTAGTTTGTGATAAAGTTCTGCTTTCTCTGCACAAAAGCAACCAACATCAAATTGCTGAAATGAGATTGGAGTAAAATTGATTTATTGTGTACTTCAGTATGATAAACAACCTTATGTCACCATATGGTGTGCTCCTGCTTATGCAATTTATTAATATACAGCTGATGAGAGCAGTCTGATCAATGCACTTGCTCTGAATTTGTATAATGAATGAGATGAGCTTACTTTGGATCATTAAATATCATCATCAGTTTCCTCTCCCAAAGTGGGGAACAGGGCAGGTTTTGGGTTTGGCGTGGGGCCATACAATCACCCCACACTGTAAAAACTGTTACCGATTATGGAAACAGGATTATTAAATATGTGACCATGCACAGGAAAACGTATAAAATGAGTTTTACTTTGTTTCAAGTCTGAGCTGGAATATTTACTCTGCAAGATGTAGGAAAGGGAAGCATTTGAAACCTACAAGTTTGAAGTAAAGCATGATTTACTTGTGATTTATCCACCGAGTCATTTGCATATGATTATACTTACTTTTGAATCACTCCTTCCTTTCTTTTCCACACACATGGAAGAATGGTTGAGATGAAACCCCGAAAACTCACACCCTTTTTTCTCTTTGATTCGTCACTTTTCTGGTGAGGTTTTAGTTTTTGTGCTGAGCTTTTGTAAATTACTAAAACTATAAGACCCCATGCATCTTTTTTCTGGATTTACCACTTTTCCGGTCGGGTACTTACCATTTTTATCTTGATTTGCCACTCTTTTGGGCGGGCCTTAGTTTTTGCAATTAGCTTTCGTAAAACTAAGACCCAATTTTTTTGTGTGTGCGGAGTTCAAAGAACGGAGTACTGTTAGAGTTACTTTGTATTGCCGCGTGCAGTACTTCAAACATGTTTTCAAGTAATTAAGCCTAGATTTGATCCCAGGTAATTACATTTATGCTACAAGAAGTTATCATCGATGATGTAAGTGAGTTAGGTTAATGTAATTGTAGCAGTAGGGGAATAATCACCAGCTGCAAATCTTGATGTTAAATTGAGCGAACTTTAATCTCGTCTCTGTGAATGGGCTTCACAGACAGACGCGAACAGAAGATGTTTTCTCGAAAGAACTATCATGCAAAACTGCAACACAAGATTCTAAACCTAAGACAAAGGCTTTCCTACATAGGAAACCCTTTGTCTTAGTCTTGATATTATCAATGACTAATGATTGTGAACTATAAAGAGTCTGTAATCATGCGACTTGATAAAGTCGCACAAGTCTGAGTCCTGCAGTCTAACAAACTATAAAGAGTCCTTGATCATGCGACTTGATAAAGTCACACAAGTCTGAGTCAAGTCTAAATTCACTTTGCTACATAATCTTTCTTATAATTCGGTAAATTGTGATCGTCCGGGTGAGTGTAGTCCTGAGAAGGACTGTTTGAGGTGACATTGACTGACGTTTCGACAACCTGAGCGGAAGTCATCATCAGAGTCAAGTGAACTGTGAATCGTCAGTAGACGTTATAAGTCTCTGGTCGTTGTCCTGATTGGTCGACAATCTCGTGATGTTATTGGTCGTCTGTCAGTTAAGCCGTGATGTTATTCACTGTGAAGACTGTTAAACGTGATTGGTGCATTTCGATTCGTCTTTTGTTAGTCAAATGTCCATTGATCTATTGTTAGTCAAATAAGTCGGTTTGTCTATTGTTTGTCTGTATTGTTATTGTCGGCAATCAGTCGTTTGTAAGGTGCAGGTAGCTGTTGGCAACCGTTCAGTGGTGTTTGTTCTAAGTTAGTAAACCAGCTTTCCGGAGTGATTCGTTGATAGTAGTCCGTACTGTAGGTAACGCATTCAGCAGAGTCCCAGTCGATTCTGTGGTTTGTTTTCAAATGGTGCTCAGTAATGTGATTGTTGATATCACCATTTCTAGTCGCTCGTTTGTGTTCAGTCAGTCAGACGTTCAAATTTCTGCCGGTCTCACCAATATAAGTGGCCTGGCAGTCGCAGGATTTGATTTTATTAACTGCTCCCCGTCTGTCGCTCGGTTCGTCTTTGTCTTTAACGTTCGTCAGTAGCTGTCGTAAAGCAGTTTTACGTTCCTTTGGACGGAAGAGCGAACGACTTGCTAACGACTACATCAGTTACGCAAGCAACGTCAGGCGAATACGACAACAACTCTGGTTCAACCACCGCTTCAAGGACCTCGGCCTTGTTCCGGCTGGACTTCGACTTAAGTCCCCGTTGAACACACAAGAGGCCATACAGATCGTCAAAGCCACCTGCCGACGACTTGGTCCGAGCGCGGATTAACGACTGTCACAGAAGACTTAACTACTACAACGACAAACTACAACAACGACTTGACAAACTTCAACAACTCATACCGACTGACTTACCAGCGCCTGACTTACTCGACACTATACTGACTATTGCCGACAGACGAGCTAACAAAACAGCTGAACAGCACCGCACTAAAACTCAACTGAAACTGACACGACTACAACGTACTAGAGACAAAAAACGACAAAAACCGGACGACAACTGGGTCAGGAATATTTCTTCCCGTCCCTTAGACAAGACTGAAACACAGGTACTCTCTTACGGACTCAAACACTCAGTGACGCCTAAACGTATACCAACTGAGGCCATCGTATCCAGTGTTGAGGCGGTTCTGTCCCGTCAGAGGAAGCTTTCAGAATCAGCCAAAGATAACATCAGAAGTAGAACAGCTTCTACTATACAATCAGCCTCTCTACCTGACAGTAACTTGACTAAAGAGGAACGACAAGCACTGAAACGACTGAAAACCGACGAAAGCATTGTCATACTCCCCGCTGACTAAGGACGAGTGACTGTTGTCAGGGGCACCCAATGGTTCGTTTCGGGGAATATCTGTTCGGAAGGTCTAAAATCACCTGAGATTTTCGGATTTACTTGCTAGAGATTTCTTTGGCGAAACATCACCTCAGACTTTCGCGACAAAAAGACTTACTAGTTCCTATTGTGTTCGGAGGGACAAATATGCCCCTTAGAGTGCATAATAAGGTCAGCTAGCATTTTCGGAGAGCAATCAGCAGCTAGGAAATCCAGTGGATAGGTTTCTGTTACCTAAAATTTTCGGCGGACTAAATTTTCAGTTAGAAACGCCGAACAGATCAATCTGTATTAGCTTACACAAATATTCCTTTATAAAGCTCTGAAACAAACTAACAAAGCAGAAAATGATATTTTCAAGCACTTTGCTCAAATTTTTCCGTTGGGTGCCCCTGTGTTGTTATGGACAAGACAGACTATTACGACAAAATGGACGCACTTGTAACGACAAACAGACCTACCAAGTACTTAAACGAGACCCGACGCCAGCACTTCAACACAAACTTAACAGCAAACTACTTGACCTCAAGAAAACTGACGCTATTGACATTCAACGCTACAACAGACTGAGGTACTGTGTACCACAACCACCGAAATTTTACGGACTACCGAAACTGCGACCCAGTCTCATTCTGTGGGTCCCCGACTTACCAACTGTCCAAATACTTGACTACCGTACTGAAACCTTTGACTGACGAATCACGACAAACTACAGTCGACTGAGAATTTTATTGACGCAATCAAGACAGTAGAAGTACCTGACGACTACAAGCTAGTGTCTTTTGATGTGAAATCACTGTTCACCAGTGAAATCACTGTCCAGCAGACTGCACTGAGACCGCCACCAACAACTCTACTATTGAATTACCGCTACCTACAGACGACTTAATGGACTTACTGAACCTTTGTCTTACTTCTACGTATTTTCAGTACAACAGCAAGCACTACAAACAGTTGCACGGAACAGCTATGGGCTCACCAGTTTCTGTTGTTGTTGCAGAAATCGTTACGCAAAACATCGAGGAACGAGCCCTCGCAACTTACAAACGAACACTACCACGCTGGCTACGTTACCTTGACGATACCTTTACAGCCGTACACAAAGACGAAATCGACGATTTTCACGAACACCTCAACGACGAAACACCGACATACAGTTTACTAAGGAGATCGAGGAAAATGGTAAAATACCTTTTCTAGACTGCTTAGTTACCCGCGACAATAACGAACTATGGACAACAATTTACAGAAAACCGACATATACCGACAGACTACTCGACCAATCATCTTACAATCCAACTTCTCACAAAGCTACGACTATACGGACCCTGACAAGACGCGCGCAACTAGTTTGTGACTCACCTGACAGCCTAACGGACGAAATCAAGTACTTAAACAACGTTTTCAAAAAGAACAATTTCAACCGGGACTTTATTAGACACAACACTTACAGAAACTCCGAACCAAACGCTAACACTAACGCGACACCTGTCACTACTGCAACCATACCTTACATCAAAGGGACTTCTGAAACTATCGCACGAATCCTATAACTCTACAACATCCGCGTTGCTCACAAACCTATCGCTACTTTACTACAGCTACTGACGAACGTTAAAGACAAAGACGAACCGAGCGACAGACAGGGAGCAGTTTATAAAATCAAATGCTGCGACTGCCAGGCCACTTATATTGGTGAGACCGGCAGAAATAACATCACAGTTTAACTGACAGACAACCAATAACATCACGAGATCGTCGACCAATCAGGACAGCGACCAGAGACTTATAACATCTACTGACAATTCACAGTTCACTTGACTCTGATGATGACTTCCGCTCAGGTTGTTGAAACGTCAGTCAATGTCACCTCAAACAGTCCTTCTCAGGACTACACTCACCTGGACAATCCCAAGTTACCGAATTATGGTATGACTCCTGGGTTCAAACCATTTACAATCTTTCTTATGTAGGGGTAATTATCCAAAATTCATTTCAAAAAAAAAAAAAAAGATTATAAAATAGCTTGAGGATTGCAGAAAAATGCTAAAAAGTACGAGAGGATATTTCTAAATCTCTCCAGTACTGTTAACACTGTGAGATATAGTATTATAGAATTATGCATTATATTTTATTTCTTAAAGGTGATTCTTCACAGTACCACGTATATGCAGATGACGTGTAAGTGTGGGTTGCAGGAAGCTTGCATCGAGCAAGGCGATTTCATCACCAGACATCATTTCTTAAACATGTGCCTTTGCTGTGCCTTTGTTTTGTTGCGTGACAAATTAAATGTACTTTTTGGCAGTTGAAAGTTGAAGCAGCTAATGGCAAGAAACATTTTGTATCATCCATAATGTGCAAATTAAAGTGACTGCTCAAATTTAATGTGATTTATGACAAAATATGAACTTAAACCTACTGATCAATCCAGAAACAATTAGCCAATTAAACTTCCCTGGGGCCCGTTTCTCGAAAGTCCCAATAACTTTTTGGGCCCGGAAAGCTATTTTATAAGCACAAGGTTTCCCTCAAAGATTCAAATTTTTTGGTTTTGAAAGCTAAGCAGGAAAGTTGACGAAACAAATGGTTTGTGGGCTAAAAGCTATACCACCATGCTATAGATTTTGATTTTAAAATGTAGCTCCGGGCCCGAAAAGTTAACAGACTGGGCCCCTGCAAACAGAGGAAATCGCAACATTCTCCAGGAACTTGCGCTATAAAAAGCATTATTCCACTGTGAATGTGAATGTGTTATGGACTGCACTAAAATAACTGTTACAGTACTCCGTTCTTGTTCTTGAACTCTGCACTAAAAAGATGTTTTCGTAAAGACAAAAGCTTATTACGTCGCCTGTCAACAGGCTCCGTAGTGGTAGTGGTGAAAATAATGCCAAAAATGAATGAGGGAGAGAATGGGGCATGTTCCCTCCCCCAGTCTGCCATCTCAAGCCAATTTTTTCGCATGTGATCCCCCCCCCCCCACCCCACTTCCTGCTTCCTCGTGGAGCCTCTTCACAGGCTATATTTATAAAAACTAAGTCCCCACCAGAAAATTGATGAATCAAGAAAAAAGGGTCTTAGTTTTTGGGGTGTTAGGTTTCATCACAACCGAAAGATGGTTGATGGTTGTTTAATTCCAACTCTCTATGCATGTTGACAGTGAACTGACTGAGTTTTTTAACTCACCTTGACAACCGAATCTTTGTCCTGGTGGTGCAAAGAAATTCTACTTGTTATGTCTCGTTTTAACTGGCAGGCCTACAAAAAGTTGAGTACATGATATCATATTGTTCCTTAAAATATTAAATAAATATAAAAATGTTAATTTAGACACCAAGTTAGCACTACTTGCTTTAGCATGGCTCATTATTTTCTGGTATGCATGATCTCTTCAGCACACAGTAACTCAGGAGTGATTTGATCTCTCAAAAATTGTAAGAGCAGGTTGAAGGTTCCTGACCATTACCCAGCCTTTGTTAGTTAGTAAAATGAACTAGCAATTCAATACTGATATAGAGACAACCCAAGAAAAGAGTCTGCCACTTCGCCAAGTGAAGTTGGCAACTTTCTTGTGATGAATCAAAGTTATAACTAAAACACGTCCAAAATTTGTTGACGTAATGGTGGCTGTAACATTCTTCTGTATAATTATTTTATGGACTCATTTTGAGGCATATGAATGCCATACCTGGAAGTCCTTGCAAGTGGTCTGTCTGGTACTGATTAACTAAGCGGCCGTATGTTGATTTAGCTAATTAAGACACCTCCCCTTCTTTAAAAGCTTCCTTGAAATGGCGACTTTTGACACAAATTATACATCCTTGCCAAATGCAGGAAACATTGTGTATCAGACATAATTAATTGATTAAATGAATAGAAGCAGTAGCAGTCTCAGTAGCAGTAGCAGCAGTAGCAACAGCAGCAGTAGTAGTAGTATATAGCTACATTGTTGAGTTACGTTAAAATCAGAATTTTACAACCTCTTAAGTTCCAATATTTTGCTCAGTAATTGTCTTTGGTCTACTAATGACTAAACTGACCTCACAGTCAGCCCTCTTGGACCAACCAAGAAATTCTCTTTTTAGGCAATCCCGCTCATTAAGTGCTTCCTACAGCAAAACAGATCAGAAAAACTAGTTGTCACTGGCTTTGGTTACTGCTTTAAGGGATTGATGCAGTTGTCAGCAGTTCTTCAGTTAACAATCTTAGGCCGTCTTAGACAGTCAGCTTACAGAAGACTGCAATAAGGTTTATCCAACAGTAAATCTTCCATCCCCAGTGGATGATGGCATAATTTAACAGCAGCCCCGAAAATATTCAAAAGCTAAACCCTTCAAAACTACCGATATAGCTTTACATCCAACCAGGCTGCCTCAGGGAAAGGCTCCAAGTTTTTCACCTCCTGTTACTTGTTTCTCTTTTTGTGTGCAACTTACCCCAGACATCATGTTCCTGCTCTTTGCATTTTACTATGCCCATCTACTACTAGCTGGTTAATAAGTGCCCCCCCCCCCCAAAAAAAAATCTTACAACCCCCAAAAAATACTGAGCAAGACCTTGCACCCCCCAAAAATACTGATTTTGTTTATGCTTGAATGCCAATGAGTCACAAGTTTGATGGACATTTTGAAAGTGTTAAAAGACATCCAAATACTTCCCTGCCATGAATGGCAAGTTGCAGAATGTTTAACCTTTTTTGGTTCTTGTTCAAACCATTTAGCCTCTGTATGACAATATTAGCAGTTTTTTGCTTCTTTAGAAAGTTAGTTGCAAATTTACTCTTCAACACCTGAAAATGAAACTCCATTTTTTTGACTAGACAAGCTATATTACTGATGCTGCTGGAGTCTCACACAGCCTGAGCTCTTAAAACACTGTATAACATAACCCCGCCAAAATAGCTGCTGAAAGTAAACAGTTGAAAGTCTTTGGGCTACACTCTTCCTGCTCACGTTTTTTAATCATGTAAGTTGTCACTGCTAGCATTTAATTCTAAAAAAGTGCTTCTTGTCTTACATATGAAGTTGTGTTTGAAAGGAATCAGTTTCAAGAAATTCAGTACTTAAAGTGGACTCCGTCAGAGACCAGGACTAGTAAACTTAAGTAACAGCTTGCCAGAAATACAACATGAGTTTTTTCATTAAACCAACCTGCCCCCAAGGATGGGTCCTATAAAAGCAAATAATTCCTCCCTGCCTGATTCCCCTAGGAGTCCAATCCTAATTAAAAGAAGTTTCTCGATTGTTTGGATCCCACTATAGGAATCCAATCCTAATTATCAAGCAGACTGGTACATGCTTTTTCAAATGAGTTCCAGTTGTATGTGCATTTGTAGCAGTTTTGTGGTTCAATTGTACATTTCCAACAGTCAGCCTCCTACCTTGAATTTTACACTCCAAACAGTGCTGGCAACATGATCTTTTTGGGTTGATATCAGATCCATTAAGACGTCCTCAGCCTTGTGAAAATAAAGATCTATAAAAGTTTAAGTTACATAAATTTATTTATTACAATTGTACTAAATATGTAGGAATTAATTAAAATACGTTGGTTAAATAGTTATTAACAATATTTTCAATAGCAATACTAGTAAACATCCAAAACTTAAAAATATGGTCACATGTACGTAAACCTAATTATTCTCACTTGATTGTCAGGGTGGCTTATAAACTGCAACAGGACCACTTGGACAAAGTTCACCAATGAAATTACATGAAAATATTACACTATATAAAATCCAACTTTTTTTCACACCAGACACCACTGAAAATTAGTGTAACTGAGCGACAGTGCCTCGTCTAAGAGGATTGAAACATCCTGATATCACCAAATATCTTTAAGACAGAATTCTGGTTGGAAAAGTAGGTTAACAAGCTTATACATTGTGTTAATTGCCTTAACTTTGTTGTAAGGCAGGTTGATTCAGACATTCAACTGAATAATTTTTCTTGAACACAGTGTTCTCCCCAATTTTCAGGGCAACAGGTAAATCAGTTTTCCAGACCGGTAAAGCAGCCCGTTTGAAAATCGTTTTCCACCCCGAAGTCGAAGTGCCGTCATAAGAGCCAGAATGTTACCCGTGAAACTAGCCGCTCAAACAGGTTTCAAAAACCGTACAGATAAACGTCGAGAAGAAAACTCTTAACACTGAACAACTTATGAATGTACTAACGTACGGAGAAACGCCAAGAAGAGAAGTAAACACCTCACGAAAGGCACCAACGAAGATCTCCGGGGAGAAGATAATGCTATATCAGCACTTACCAACATACCAACTTACGGATAAAAGTCGAGAAGGTAACACTAATACCGTACGAACGTGCTAACTTACAGAGAAATGTCAAGGAGATAAAACTAACAACACCTTCCGACAAACGGCGAAAAGATAACACTAATATTTTTGGAACTGATTTTAATGTACAGAGAAACGTCGAGAAGAAAAGGCTAACATCTGATGAACGTACTGACGTACGGAAACGCCCAGAAGACTAATACCTTAGGAACATACTAAAATACTGAGAAACAATGAAAAGATAGGATTAACATCTTATAAACATAGAAACGTACGGAGAAATGTCGAGAAATCCTTTCACAATTCAATCCAATAGTATATCTATATCAAATATTTTGGATATTTGTAATCCAGGCCTTAGCATGTGGTTCTAACCGGTAACAAGCGGTGCTACAAGCGGTAAATTTTACCGGTTACCGCCTGATAAGGAGAACACTGTGAACACACTAATAGAATTGTAATCTTCTACTCTGCACACTAACATTTGAAATAAAATTTACCTTCACTCTCTCCTAAACATTGTAGAAAGTCACTGTCCACAATGCTGCTGAGGGTCATTTGCACAAAGCGTGCATGAGCCTCCTCTATAGATGGCTTCTCATTGTTTGCAATTTCAACTGAAACCAAAAATAGGCATGCACTCATTTCACTTAGATCACAGTTTTTATACTGACAGTTTTGAAGGCTATACCCCATGCAGGATTTAGGGTACATATGTACATGGGTTTAAAAAAAGAAAGTGATCCTGACTGCAAATATACTTTAAAATAATCTATCTGTGTTTAAAAAAAGTGCGTGAATGGTCAAAAAAGAAAGGCGTCCTCTATCTACAAACACTACAAGAACGAACACAATGGCTTGGCTCCTAAGAACTTAATTCCTCATTAAAGAGATGCTTTTTTTAACGTTAAAGCTAGTCCCGACTCTATTCGCACCAAGGTCTTTGTTTAATGCCTTATGCCGATTTTTCAACTTTTTTCAACTTTCAATAGGTCTTCCTGTAATCTTAGAATAACTATTTTTCTCTTGATAATAGCGTCATGACAACGTTGAAACTTTAAGGTTTTTTAAGTTTATCTTTAATATTTACTAGTAAGATTTAAATTAACCTAAATATTTGGGATTTAATTAATCACTCAGTCCTATTTTCATGTACGCCTGATATTACTAAGACTCAAAGGCTTTCATTAGGTCTAATTGAGTGCCTAGGTTAGCTATTCAGTCTGTGAATTTGACTGTCAGTCTACATTTAGTCCTCAAATTTTAGGACTGAGATACCTTTAACTTGACTATCCATGTCCTCAGAGTCAGGAACAATAAAATCTCCCACATCATCACTATCGTCACTTCCTTGTTCACTACCTGAGGTTCCTGATGACTACACGTAAACAACAAAAGAGGCACATTCAACATTAACCATCCTGCTGATGTGTGTAGTAAAGTCATGATTTGAACCCCTGCTGAAGTTGAAATCTTCAGTTCATTTTTATTAGTCCCATGTTTTCAAAAAGTAATACAAAAATGCTCCTCCAACTCTAGTCCCAGGTATGTAATTAAGATGTAAGTTCCAAATCTGAGAGGAAAAGCACCCCTAAAAGTTTAGAGGTCTTAATATCCACATCATTAAAACTCTTTAAGTTTTAATTGAATGTAATATTCCTTTCAGCCTTGCTTTGGAAACAGAAATAAATTACCATTGTACACATACCTCATCATCCACCAGGCTAGATTTCAGTCTCTTAAACTTGGAACTTGCACTTCCTTGAGGTGAATAGTTTTCCTGGAGGTATAAATAATTTTAATGAAAAAAATTCCACTCTCAAGGTAGCCTACTGCAATGCAGACATTCTTAGGGCTCGTCATGCAATCCTCCCCCCCCCCCCCCCAAGAACGTCTGAACCAACATATACATACACCAGTCACAGGCGGTTTGCAGGTTTTTGTAAATTAAATGAAATTTGACCTTGTTAATTGTCACCAAAGTTGATTTCTAGTTTTTTGAACAAAGCTTACATTTAAGCAATTATTGTACGTTTTCATGTGCAGTTTGTGTCCTGCCATCTCAAAATTTCCTTGAGTTGAACTGAGGAAAGTATATCCTTTTTATAAGTATAGGCTTTGTAAATGAACCGTTAAGCTTAGAGAAGTTAAGAAGATCAAGAGTCAGCATTGCTTTAACTCAAAACTTAACTGTACTGACATGACCTACGCTCATAGCAGGAGGAAATTATCTGTCCCTTGGGTTAGCCGCACAGCATGCCAGAATGCAACTGATGGCTCTGTTAACATTTCCCTTCATAAAGCATTTTGCATCTTTGACAAGGATCGTAGGATAATAACAAAGTATGTAATCATTACCAAGACTATACTAACCTGCGATCAGGCCGAATTTTAGCATCGCTCTCATATTCTCTTACGTGGGTCGCTCGCTAAAATAGGGCCTGATACAATCTCTCACAAGAGTTCGTGTCGGCGGCCAAATTTTGGCTGTGGGAATCTTGCAATCTGATTGGCCCTTTAACAATAGAGCTGTCAACGGAAGTGAATTGTCTACGAGACTTGCTCACAATTTTCAATCTGACTGCCTGCCGAGGTAAACGTGTCGCTCAAAGATATTCTCGTCGTTCTAGGAGAATTGTCATCATTTCTTTCTCTCCTGAGAATGGCGTCCAGTTTGCCGCAAGCTGTCTCTCACTCGGAGCAGAGAAGTACAGCAACAGTGAAGTATGTATCCCGTTTTATCACATCGTGTCTCCAAATTTTCATTTGAAGGCTTTCAGCTAGTATTGAAAATATAAGCAGAGTAGTGGTCGTTTCCGCGTTTTACGAAACAAAACGAACAGCAAGTATCTTTCGCCAAGAGTGATCAACAAGTCAACCGATAATTCCGTAAACTTAACGATAAGCTGATGTTTAGTGAGAGCCGCACTCAGCGAGATGCTGTATTTATTTTTACCTAAGTAATAAAGACTTTCAGTTTATTCATTCAGTGTTTAATACGCTTGTAATAATGTCGTTTTAATGATCTCTGACATTGATATCAAAGGATCTGACTAGGCTTATAATAAATGTTCTTCGTTTTAAAATTCGCTGCTGTTTAGAGATGAAATTCGCTGGTAATCTCAAATATTTATCACTTCTGGAACTAAATTAAATTACAAAACACTCGTTTGTTTATAAACGGTTTTATTGATATCTTTTTGGGAAACTGAAGGTATTTTTCTTAATTTCCCAAGGTATTTTACGCAGAAAATCGGTGACAAATGCGTAGAGAATATTTCCGGATACCACCTGAAATGAGAAAGGATTCAAACATGCAGCATATTTTGGTACATGACAACCTCGTCATGTTCTGAATTTTCATTCAGTTTCAGCTCAGACAGAGCAACTATGTACAATACTGGAGCGCGTACCTTCAAGTTGTAAATTTGAACGCTAGTGCCAAGATTTATCGTAGCCTGCGATTTTCTTATTTTTGCCGATATTTGAGGACTTTTTGCGAATGCCATTACATACAAATATTGGGAATTTGCATACCGAGGAGCGTGCAAGCAAAACAAATTTTGATTGGCCGTTTTGTTGAATGTCAATCAATCAAAGAAGTGGGCGGCAGACGTTCCGTAGAAGAATTGTATCAGGCCCTATTTTTCGTTTCGCCATTCCCGCCGGAATGTTTCACCGAGCGAAACGAAAATAGAGCCTGGTCGCAGGTTAAGACTATACATGGACTATGCAGCTGGGTAATGTTGGTAATGAAAAAACTCAAGCAACCCCTTGTAACCCAAAAAACTTTTTTCAGAGCCCACCTTGACATCTTCACCCCCACTGTCATATTAAATGACCTTTCCCTAAGTCATTGGTATGTTTGCAGCATGATATCAGTTAAAGACAAATTTTTAAATTTCAAAACTGATAAAGGGTTATTGCATGAGGTTGACCATGATTGCCAGAATTACCAAGGCCAAGGTTTGACCAGAATTTTAACAAAAAGTCAGAGTGCAAAGTTCATTGTGTGCATAAAAACTGTTGTCTGGAAAATGACATCGCTTCTACGTACATGAAAACTGGTATTGTCTGTATGAATGACATAACAAAAATGTGGAAGTGTGCTTGTAGCCAATCAAAATTTAGGTAGAGACAGTACCGTATAATAATTATTAATATTTATTAATGTACACCATACATGCACAAGTGGGGTTTAAAGGGTTGTAGGTGGTCTCAGTGGGGTGTACTGGGGTCACAGGTGTAGAGGAATGCCAACTGGGTCATAGGCTCTGCCACCAAGTCGCATGTTGCACGTCCTCATCACAACCCTCAAGAATTGCAGTTTCACTGTAGCCAAGTGATAGTGGTGAAAGGCTAGTATCCGACGCCTTCAAAAAACCGGGAAGGACACCCTGACAGAAAAACCCTGGCCCTCCAGGTGTGACACCAAGTGCTCGGTTATCAATAAGGCAGGGAAGTCTGAATGGATTAATGTGAAGTCAGGGTTCAAGAAACTGAAAGGTTGTGTTTGACAGGATTCCTCTTTTTGTTCATATCATGATTGACTGAAGACTGCAGGGATTCAGTGGAAAATGATGCTACAGTTAAAGGATCTAACTTGTGCTCTTCTCTAGCATGTGGTCACAGGCACCAGAGAAAATTGAAAGGTTCAGCAGAAATGGAGAGGGCACAGGTCTGAAGATTAATATAAGGAAAACAAAGGTACTTAGGCTCAATACTGAAAGGCAAGGCCTACTGTGGACAGATTGCACTGAGATTGAAGACGTAATTAGCTTTGTCTATCTCTGAGCCAAAGTTAACAACAGAGGCAGTGCTGAACAAGACATCCGGAGCAGGATAGAGAAAGCAGGGAGCGTATTCCATCGATTGTCGAAGATGTGGATTAGCAGGGAGCTGTACATTGATTTACAAAGTTGAGAATCTTTAGATCAAATGTAACATGTTTGAGACCTGGAGAATGACAATAGGTGATGACAACAGACTTGATGTCTTCCTGCACAAATGCCTCTGGAAGATCTTAAGGATTGGCCAATGCGGGTATCAAATGATGAGATACAGAGAAAGGCAGGAGTTGGAGTCAGGGATGAAAACGGATCGGCCACATTTTACGGATGAAGCCAGACCAGGACCCGCGCATGGCACAGACTTCGGCACCCGGTGGACAGAGAAGTAGAGGGAGGCCTAGAATGACATGGAGAAGTATGACTGTCAAAGAGTGTGAGGAGCTGGGGCATGGAGTGCTCTGGCAGTTGTGGCTAAGGATAGGGAAAGAGGGAGGGACCTTATTTCTAGCCCTATTTCCCATACCAGGAAAAGGAACTTAGTGAACACCATAGAAGCGAACAGTGCTTTTCATACACTCTGATTGGCTACTCAAACATCAGACTCGTACCCAGTCGCTATTTATGAGTCTGGGGGAAAGGGAGAGAAGATTGGATTCTATTGAGGCGCGCGGGGTGACATGGGAAGGAGAGAAGGAAAAATAGGTGTCACCATGTGCGCCTCAATAGAACCTTTCCCCCAGACTCATTAATAGGGACTGGGTACAAGTCTGCTCAAACACAGCATTAAGCATTTGCTGTTCACCTAGACCTTAGAATAAGGTAGCACTCACCTCCACATATCCACCACTATTCACTCCCACTAAAATTGGTGACTGCATGATAAATTGTGAAATATACCGGTACCAGCAGTAAATTGACGAAAAAGCCTAATATTGTCATAATTTGATTAACTAGAAAACAGCCTCACCCATAGCAATCTCTAACTAAAGATGCATACCTTGTCATCTGATGAGCTGTAATCGTCATTAAGTTGGGATTTCAACACATCCATTTTGTTATTTGTAGCATTTTCAGGAAACTGGCTTGGATCAGTCAAATCGGACTGTGTGGAAATCTTCCTCTTAGCTGATGACTCCCTTTTTTCTTTTAGTTCATCGAGAGCGAGGTGTCTCCTCACTTTCTCGGTACTACTTTTGTTTCTTCTCCGACCAGGTGTGCTACAGACAATATGCAAGAAAGGGACATCAGTATTAAAAGCACAACATTTTATAGCTCAATATGTAGCATGTTCAAAAGAAAGATGCGCCAAAGATAAATGGATAAATTTTTAGCATCTGTTTAGAAACAGAAGAGAGAAATTAAACTATTTAAACTGTAAACTATTTAAAAACAGAAGCGTGATCATTCGAACTGTTAACCTGCGATCAGGCTCTATTTTCGTTTCGCTCGGTGAAACATTCAGGCGTGACGGGCAAAACGAAAAATAGAGCCCGATACAATTCTTCTACGGAACGTCTACCGCCCACTTTTTTGATTGATTGGCATTCAACAAAACAGCCAATCAAAATTTCTTCTGCTTGCACAATCCTCGGTACGCAAATTTCCCATAACGGCAATTCGCAAAAAGTCACGCAAATGCCGGCAAAATAAGAAAATCATAGGCTACGATATGTCTTCTAGGCACAAGCACTCAAATTTACACGATTGCTAACTTGAAGGTTCCGGTATTGTAGATGGTTGCCCTGTCTGAGCTGAAACTGAATGAAAATTCAAACTGAACATGATGAGGTTGTCATGTGCCAAAATATGCTGCATACTTGAACATGTTGAATCCTTTCCCATTCAGGTGGTATCGGGAAATATTCTCTTCGCCTTTGTCACCGATTTTCTGCGTAAAAAAACTTGGGCAATTAAGAGAAATACCTTCAGTTTCATTCTTTAGAATAAGGATATAAATAAAACCGTTTATAAACAAAGGACTATTTTGTAATTTAATTTAGTTCCAGAAGTGATAAATATTTGAGATTAGCAGCGAATTTTATCTCTAAACAGCAGCGAATTTTAGAACAAAGAACATTTATTATAAAACTAGTCAGATCCTTTGATGTCGATGTCAGAGATCAATAAAACGGCATAAGTATTAAACAATGAATGAATAAACTGAAAATCATTATTGCGATTTGATTGCGGTCGCCAAACACCAGTTTACAGAATACATACTTCACTGTTGCTGTTCTTCTCTGCTCCAGGTGAGAGACAGCTTGCGTCAAACCGAACGCCATTCTCAGGAGAGAAAGAAATGGTGACAATTCTCCTAGAACGACGAGAATTTATTAGAGCAACACATTTTACTTTGGCAGACTTGTTCCTTGGTTGTTCTTTGGCGATGGCGGTCCGATCGAAATTGTGAGCGAGTCTCGTCGACGATTTACTTCCGTTGACAGCTCCATTGTTAAAGGGCCAATCAGATTGCGAGATTCCCGCGGCCAAAATTTGGCCGCCGACACGAACTCTTGTGAGAGATTGTATCAGGCCCTATTTTAGCGAGCGACCAACATAAGAGAATATGAGAGCGATGCTAAAATTCGGCCTGATCGCAAGTTACCGAACTGTAAACTAATGCATGGTTCAATTCTACCTGTAACCATCCCCCCCCCCCCCCCGGGCATACCCCCGGGGATTTGCAATTTTGTTCTCGCTTGGCGGTCTATTCCCCACCCCCGGGCATGCAAAAAGAGACAATTCCCCACCCCCGGGACTGCTCATCGACCACAAATACGTTGTTTTGTGTACAAAACATAGATTACGATATTGATTTCCGTACAATAGCAAAACCAGACATTTTGACAAGAACTTAAACGCTTTTCTAGAGTTTCTTGAATGAAGGACACTACATGTATAATGTAACAAAAACACGCACACTATATTTGAAAAAAAACTGAAGAAAACCCTTAACCGCATACGGCTAGCGAGTAAAGAATTTTCGCTAAGTGATTTATTCTAAATATAGCACATACGCACAAGAGGCCCGTGAACAAGTCGATGGTAGCATTTTAAAGGAGGTTTTCTTAGCCTGTTTCATAAGAATGAACACTGGACTGAGACCTCAGTTAAATACAAAGCAGTGCATCCGTTTTCATATAGAGTCTATTTAAGTCGTCTTAGTATATACATAAATACGCTCACAGAAGAAATAAATCTTTGTTTGGGATGAACGCCAACTATTCGAGTACGCGTCAAACGCACATTCGTTTAACAATTTAAAATAAAAGTACCTTCGAATACAGATTTTAATTTTGAGAGATTATCTTCTCTAACCAGTCTGCTACAAATTCTAGAAATTCTCCCTGGAAATAGGCAGTCTTCTCCACACGGTCCGGCGTCAACCGAGAAGTGACGTACTAGACTGCACAAGAACGAGGGAACAAGAAGAAGTTATTTTCGATTTGCCCCACCCCCCTCCCCCCGGGACAAGACGGCTTCAAACAATTCCCCACCCCCGGGACCGAAGGGCTGGACTTGTCCCCGGGGTTGCCCGGGGGGGGGGGGATGGTAACAGGTAAAATTGAACCATGCATAACAGAAACTAATTAATAACTAGCCCGAACACTCGCACGCGCCAATTCCAAACCTTGAAAGTTCAAAGTTCTCAATTTATTATCGTTTTTCTTTTTTTACCGAGGATGGCAAAGACGGCAAGCATTTTCTCTATCCTTTCAACGATCGTTGAGAGCGAAAATATAAGCTTAAGCTTAAAATTAAAGATATGTAAGCTTACGTTCACGCTCCGCGAACAAATTAGCCGTTGGATCATTGTGTTATTACAAAAACAAAACGAAAAATACGAGATCCTGGATGCAACCTCAGCAAATTTGGCTAATCTCGCATCATTCATTGTGGAGTTACTTACTAAATGGCATTCTCCTCTTCGTCATCGGAAGAAATCTGCCTTCGTTTTTTGACCGATCCTGCAGACATTGTTCTCTTCCTCGTAGGTGGTGATGCCGAAGAAGACGAAGAAGTTTCCAGAGTTTGATCTCCGCTCATTTTTGTCACATTTACATCATGTGGCCCATTATTTTCCTCTTCTGAATCACTGCTTATAACGATTGGAGTGATTCGAGAGGAGGTTCTGAAGCCGGAGGTTTTTGCAATTGAGGCCATGATTTCAGATACGAACTCAAAGAAGAACGTTGATTTCCGTAGTTGTTTCCCGCCTTTTTTAGTTTGATTCCAGTCTCTTTTGAGTCCAAAATCAATCTCGTTCCCAGTGCTTTTAGACGTGAATTACAAGATGGCGTCCCTGGTAAGCCAGCTTTTTTCTGATTTTGAATCATTAAGACACTGATAAAAAGACAGTTCCTAACTTATAGACAAAGTAGTCTTCTGGTGTAGTATCAGAGAATTATAGTCTGCGAGTTTTAGAGCACGAGGACGATACCATTGTAGATCTAAGTTGTCATATCTCCTGGCTGTCATATACTTCAGGACTGTTGTCATTATTGCAAATATTTAAGGCTTAACTTATCCTGCGGAATGCAGGGGAAAATTTCCCACACCGATTCCAAAAATATTAGTGAAAAGTCTGTTCAAATCTACTCGTTTTTGGATTCATGACTTATTCAAACCCTTATTGTTCGTACACTGGAAAGTCAAAATGTCCGAGTGTGGGGATGGAAAGATGAGCTTATCAAATGTCGCCGGGTTTGGAGGAAGCAGAGGTGCCAGCTTCTGGCCATCTGATGTCCCGGAATTTTAACAAAACCGATCCTTGTTCTCCCACCCAATGATGTTCACAGAAGAAATCAGAACATTAGGGCCTGTTTACAAGGAGGGAGGGTTACCCTAGCAAGCGGGTTAGCTTAGCACTCACACATTTCCTCTTTTTTTCTTCGTCGTGTCTACAAGGCAGCTAGGGCTACCCGGGTAGGCGGGTTACCCTATCTGTGTGCTAGGATTACCCTGGTAGGCGGGTTAACTTTTTCCCTTGTAAACACTCCAAGTAGGGTTAACCTGTCTACCCGGGTTAAACTTTCTACTTGTTTCCAGACCCTTGGTAACCGTGTGCAGTTACTAAGCGCATAAAGTTGTCCCGGATGATAGGGTTACCCTACCTGTGAAATTTTGCTTGTAAGCCCAGGCTATCTTTGACCCTCCTGCTAGGGTTAACCCTCTTGCTAGGGTAACCCTCCCTCCTTGTAAACAGACCCTTAGAGAAAATTACCTTAAATTTAGTAAATCATAGAACATTTTTGTCTGTCTGGGTCTTGTCATGGGAAATGCAAGATAATCTAACAAAGCTATAAGTTTTACAACTGTATACAAAGTGATAAAAGTGTACATAACTGGCCAAAATAATAATTCAAAAACATCAATTAGCACAAAGAAAATTAATTTGCTTGGGATTGAAATGGCTCCACATCCATGTTACACCCCCTTTTGCATGTCACACACTCTTTTTTTTTTTTATAAATCATGCATAAGCATCATGACTTCTCATTTAAAATGTCTTTATCAATGGGTCATACTTTCAAGTGTCTCATAGGGCAGAAGGTCACAGTTTTGATTCCTGGTAAGCCAACCAGCTATGGTCTTATATAAAATGATGGGTATGAAACAAACTACCATACATTGTAAGCAATTGCATATGAGCCACACTCATAGATAAACCACAGCCCCAATTTTGAACCCACAATTTCAGAAAAAATATGTGGATTATACCTGAATTTTTACAGTAGCCTTAGCTCAGGTGATTGTGTCCTTGAGAACAGATATGAAGCAGTTGGCCATAGTCTCCTGAATGTGTACACTTTAACTCGTTCATCTGTAGGGGATGTTAAAGATCCCACAACACTATTCAGTTACAGTACAGCACCCTATTGTGGTCTGGTCTCTATAAGTATGTGTGTGTTTTTCTGAGGACCATTTAATAGGGGTGACCTCAAGATCCTCCTTCAGAGTGCCTTGAATGCATTCTTTAAATTACAATGGAAAAACTTACCTGCAATGCTTGATAATTTTCTACCAACACACCTTAAGGTACTAAGATGCCAGTACAAAGGAGGGAGAAGGAATAATCTTGAAGGGCTGTCTAATACCTCCACCATTGCTGATCTACAAGAAAAGATCTGGCTACTGACTGATGTCCCACCCCATGCACAGAGAAGTAGTTAATCAAACATTCTGTTTTTGTTTATTTCAAAGCAAAGAAAATTTCAGACAAGTGCAAGTTTAAAAAGAATGTTCTGAGTTAAGCTTAGTGGCTTCTTAAGCCAGTCCTGAACAGAACTCCAGCTTCCAAAGTATGTACATGTGTAACAGCTTCACCCTTCCTCCCAAGCATTCGATCATGCCTTACAGTATAGACAAAATGCCATGCTCTGCTATAAAGAATGCAAAAGAATTAATAGTGCTTAGGGAAGAATCACAGAAATTTCATGCCAAGTAATTTCACTGGGTACTGAAGTGTTGGGTTAGGGTTAGCTAACCCTAACCATAACCTAAAAGTATAGCACTTGCATGTACCATTAATCTAACCATAGCATGGGGTAGTACTCCACCTACCTCCCCTTGCATACTACGGTCCTGCCTGTGATATGAGGACTGTTTTAAGCCCTGCCATACCACAAAGAATAATTTGGCCATACCTGCGAGCTGGTAGGGTACAATTCTTGCTAAATTTTGTAATTTTTTTAGTTCTTTCAGGATTTCCTCCAAAGCAGCTTCTCTTGGAGAATAAAAATAACTCACTGTCCTCTGTGGACATAAGATCAGGAGACACTCTTATAATTGAGGAGGATAAAAAAGCACCCAGAGTGTCATTAGACAGTTACAAGAAATCCTTAAGCAGTGCAGCACTTGGAAAGATGACAAGAAAGTGAGTCTATCAGCATACTAATGATGTTTTTTTGATCATCTTTTCTGACAATAATTAGCATGATGAACAGTTATTGGACTTTGAGAAATGGGAAAAACTTTTTATGTTTTCTGAATTTCAAAAGGTCTTGGTAGCATGAAACAAATGCTTAGTTTAAAATACAGCACAACACTTTTATATTTTAAAGAAAACATGTTTCGACATCCCTGATGCCATCCCCCGTTGAATTAGCCTCCCACGCAGTCGTTTCTAGGGGAGTCATATTACCCGACTCCCCTAAAAACGACTGCATGGGAGGCTACCGTTGAATGAGTTTAACTGAGGATGACATCAGGGATGCCGAAACATGTTTTCTTTAAGATTTAAAAGTGTTGCGCTGTATCTTAAACTTTTCTGAATTTAAAATAAAAGCATCAGGGGTTAACATTAGGTGCTGATTTGAACACAGAGTATCTTTATTATTATTAATTATAATAATATTCATGTAAATGCAATTGCCCTTCACTTCTGTCACTGAAATTATACCCTACCCCATTTAATTGCATTTTATTTGTCTTTTTTTTTTTGGTAAATCAGAGTTGTCCCAGCTGATAATTCTTGCCTTTTTTCAAGTGTTAGGTAAGTGTTTGAAATAAAGTTCTCAAACTCATTAATAATTCATTAAGAGAAAACAAAGGCAATCACAACTGTGATGGGGGTTTGGATACCGGATCTTAATTAGCATAAAATTTTGCGAACTTTTGCTTTGAATTTCTCCAAGAATTATGAATGGTTTGAGAAGCCATATCAAAAACTCGAAAGAGTGTTTCATCAGGTATCCAAACACCTCGAAGTCGGTCAACCCACTTCTCGGGGTTTGGATATCCTGATGAAACACTCTTTCTCGTGTTTGATATATTACTTGGTTGGCATAATTTTGAAGTTAGGTGAGCGATCAATCAATCGATTGACCAACCAACCAACTGAACAGTCAATTGGTTGGTCAGTTGGTTGGTCAGCCAGTCGGCGGGCCATCATCATCATCATCATCATCTGCATTGTGGCAGAACACTGGATGTACCTGAGCATATTGTAGTACTGAGCTCTTTTTCTTTATTCCTGCAGTTATGTTATGCTTGGTGACACATCATGTGCATCAGAGTTAAGAAAGCTTATTGCACAGTGTGTTTCAAATGACCCTCAAACATACAACTCCGTGTTTCTTGGCCAAGATAACTCTGACTACTGCAACTGGATACTGGATGAGACACACTGGGGAGGTATGTCTTATGCCACAGAGTGGAAATCCCTCTAACTAAATACCAGACCCCTCCCACTGCCTTCCCTGTGTTCCTTGATCTATTAAGGAAGACACCCCATCACAACTCAGTGCACGTTTCCAACTGATCACCATGTGATCAACCATTTCAAACACTAACCCCTCTAATCAATGAGTATTGCTAGTTTGTTTTGAGTTATAATCACATAGGGTAAAAAACATATTACAGCAAACTGATAGTACAGGTGGTAATTTGCCACCGATTGGGAATGGAATGGAGTATAAAGGGTTTCCATCATGGGGCCAGAGACACAACACCTTCAGTAACTCTGGAAATGCTACCTATGCTGAGAATTCTTCATACATTCCTATTGGACTCAGTCTTGAATTTTTAGTGCAGAATAATATCAGAAACATTAACCTCATTAAAATATCTGTTTAAAATCATTATTTGCTTTATTACACAGGTGCCATTGAGCTGTCAATTCTGAGCAAACACTACCAAACAGAAATTGCTGTCGTTGATACAGAGTCAGGAAGAGTTGACAGGTTTGGTAAGATAATTGTAACCAGGTGTAATCCAGGAGGGGATGGGGATATGGAAAAAAAGGAAGAGTATGCCCTGAGACAGTGGAGGAAGCAGGGTGTGCATTATTTTTCTTTGATTGTACCTTGTAGCCAGACCAAGATGTGGATGGCTCATTTCCAGGGGTGGGATGAGAGGGGGGACCTCCAATTGGCAGAGAACAGGATCACTTTCTAAACAGTGGGTGCTAACTCAAGCCTCAGAGGGAAGAAAGTGGGGGATTATACTGAAATGCTATTGTATATTTATAAGTTTCCATAAAATTTGTTATAAAAATCTTACCAGAGTTGTGTTAACTTTACATGTATTTCTGACAGGCGAAGGGAGTGGTTACAAAAATTGTGTATACCTGGTGTATGATGGGATACATTATGATCCACTTGCTGTACAGAGCTCTGATAGCTCAGCTGACCCCCTGCAGACTGTGTTCCCAGTGAATGATGACATGCGGCTGGCTGAAGCACTGGAAATAGCAGCAGCAGCCAAACAGGTTAGAGTAGAGGATTCGATAGTCTGCTGAGTTAAATTTTAAACAAACTGAAATTATTGACTCAAGGAGTAGTACAGCAATTAGTCCACTTAAGCTGACCAAGGCTTGGTTCTTAAAAGGAAAAAAAATTGGTTCAGTAAATTTGACAGTTCTTTACCCATCCATCATCATCATCAGTTCCTTCTCCCCGAGCGGGGAACAGGGCAGGTCTTTACCCATCCAGTGAGGAAAAAAGATCTCTCTCTGTGATCACCTAAAATGTTCATCCATTCTTCCATCCATCCATCCATCCATCCATTTTAATCCTTTCATCGTTTCAGTCAGTCCATCAGTCTCTCATTTATTATTTACTTTTCAGAAACGCCAGTTTACAAACTTGTCCCAGTTCTCTCTCCGCTGCCTTGTCTGCAACACGCCACTAACAGGACAGCAAGCGGCTCAAGAACATGCAGTGGCCACAGGGCACACAAACTTTGGAGAAGTGTGAGGCATGATTGACCTGTCTGAGCAGTTTTGCTGGTAACAAGGCATTGCCAGTGAGTAAATGAATATGTGCATGGCTGAAAAGAAAGACTGCACACAAAAATGAAGTGGAGATTTCTGGACACATTTCCTCACAAGCCCACATAGACAGGTGCCCAATCTCTGTAGCCATTATTGTAGACATTATTTTTGAGCGGTGGTCAGTTTAAGAGGACTGTGTGCTGAAGAAAGAGACTAGTTTCCTTAACTGCTGGTCGAGTTGAGGACCTACAGGAAAAATACCAGCATGAAGAGCTTTTGGCGCATAAGATCATGTTACAGGAAGAGTTTCTGAGGGCACAAGTGCACAGCCTGCCAAAGGATTGTGAAGCAGTTTAGTACAGGGACAAGAAAAAACAGTACACTTCCTTCTAACTGAAATTTTGCGTGCACCGAGAACTCACTGTCTGTCAATTGTTGGCAAAGAAGGGTGATTACCAGTGATATTTATTGCTTTAAGAAATTCTATTAACTGTATAGAGTGGAGATTTATTTTGCTGAAATAAATACACCGGTGTACGGAAGGTCATGGGTTCAATTCTCGTCAGGGACTCAGATTTTTCTTTGTCCCACGCTCGCGACATGTTGATTATTACATCTTTTCTTATATACATCTTATTCGATGGTTTAACATACATGTATAATACGCGCGGATATTTTGCGAGTTGCGTAGTATTTTTCCGCGCCCCATAGGGGCGAGGAAAATACGAGCAATGAGCAAAATGTCCGTGCGTATTATATGTTAAGCCATCGAATAAGGGATTTATTATTCCACTTGAAAAAATCACATCAAAATTTGGTTTTTCCAGTCCTTCGGCCAGAAAACCTGTGAACCCTGGTTTTGTAATGCAATACATAATTTTACTGTGTAATACCGTGACATATTTAGCGCGTTCTCTTGACCTTATATGGTAAAATGGCGCAAGAGTGGAATAATAAATAACTAGACATCCCACTTGGGACTGTACCACTGTCATCCTTTGATTTTAAATGACAAAAGCCGACTCATTCGGAGAGCAAATCGCCTCAAAAATCTATTGCAGCGGCACAAATTTTTAAAAATCGGGCTGATTTTCGACCTCGGGATTCCATTTTAAAGAAATCGGGACGCCAAATTGTAGGGCCAAGCCTTTATCAATAAGCCGACTGTTTGGGCTGACAAATTGCACTGTTAAGAACTGCCTTAACTCTGAACTCTGAGATTTGCACTTACAAGATAGAAGAAAGCCACACATGTTCATTTTGTTGTTTATTGAAAATTAATGCAATTAGAAGATACAATATATGCCTTGCTATTTTATCATGGACATGAAGTTTATTGGTGTTGATCTTTTATTTTAAATTTACTGAGCCACTTACCGTGTACGTTTTATTAAGTTCCCACCCTCCACTTCCTTGACGTCGTAAGAACTTTATTAAAAGCACTGGTCGAAATGTTGGAAGGAAAGATAGTCAAAACATCAATCTTGATTCTCATGAGCTTAATTTTGTTTAGGTAACTTGTTCTAGGGTGATTCCATTCAATTGCATTACGCATCCTTTCTGCGCATCAATTTTTGCGTGAGTAGCGCGCGCGTTCGAAACTTGGTAGGTTTTCTATGAAAACTGAGCTGTTGAGAGAAATGAACTGTCGTTTTCTCCAAAACGAACTCGGTGACCCCTCTTTTTTATTCCATTTATTTGAAGAAAACACGACTCTGCATGATATATCCAAATTTTAAGAATTTTTCATTATTCAGTTTTCAAATATTCTGACTAATTCACTATTACAATCTGATTTTAGGCATTTCGCTGGAAGCGTGCATGTGCTCGATTTGCTTATTGTTTCATTACTTTCATTTTTAAGGCAACTTTAAGGCCTTTTACTGTAACGTTATTTTGCTAACACAAGAATAATGCTTATATTTTATCGCTAGTGATGATGACTTTCTTAAAGTAGTGGGTGTCTTTGGTACAAGGAAAGGGTTTTTAATATTGCTGTCGATAGCTAGCAAGGTACCTATATACTACAGCCCTGTAGCGTGAATCAGACACGATGACCCCCTCTTTTTGTTTTATTTTTTCGATGTACTAGGTATAATTAATAACTGTGCAAAGTTTCAACAAATTCTCATTACAACTTCTGTTTCGATGGAATCACCCTAAAAGTGGACTCCCTCTCTATTTTCTGAAAAGCCCTCCTTTCTGATCACCGTCTCCTCTTTCTAAGGTATTCATTTCTGCATCATTTAGTTAGTTCTTAGGTATTTTCGCCTGTTGTTGCATCTCAGTCAAGCGTTTTATATAGGTGGTAAAGTAACTTGATTTTCGTATCCTGACAGTTCACAGTCGCACATGCCAATAATTTTGCACTGTTCCAAGCCCGAGGTCATGCACCACGATCTACAAAAACAAAAGTATATTAGTCAGTATCGAACTTCTTCCTTCTTTTATGCCTTTCGCAGTTGATATACTTGAGAGAATCCCGTTCACAATCGAAAAGCTGGTCCTGCGGTATCAAGTATTCCATTCTGTGGCGTCACTGCTTTCTGTCTTGTTGTTACAAAAGTTTTTTACTACTTCCATGTCCTGCTGTTTGCTTGGAAATAACGCAGATGAATAATCAATGTGGTCCCCAAACCAACATCGCATGAGTGAAACCGGTGTCCTAGCAAGCCAGACCTCTAAAAGTTGCAGTTAAAGTACGCGTTGCGACTTTTAGATGCCATTTAACAATCTTAGCGAAGAAATGTTTCTTTGGGCTTTCAAAGTACTGCAAACCTGTTAATGATGAGAGGCAGAGTCTGACAGAGGCAGAGTCAGTCCCAAAACCAGGAATAGCATTTCTGGGATGTTGACACGCGTATTTTACGTTTAATCTCAACTAGTTTTCTCCATGAATGAAGCTATTTTGTTATAGTGAACTTCAGACTTAATGCAATCCGTCTTTACTAAGTACTTTTTACATTGCTCAAGAGTACTCATGCCAGAAGAGCACTCGAGTCCACGTGAAAATCGCTTGCCGCGCGCAACTTTCGCGGTGTGATGCGTGGTTATGGTGTACGCGTCTCGTTTCTCCATATTTGGTGACTTTCGCCCGTGCACGCGTCTTTCTTTTGAGTAAACAAAGGACAAGTCGTACTCTAACTGAATTTGTAATTATATTGTAAGAAATTAGCAAAAGTACCTTGTGAAGAAGATTCCAGTCGGGAAAGAGGTCAGTGTTGTCGTGTTCAATTGTGATTCGATGAACCAGGCCGACAAACTTTGTCTACCAAGAATGAATCCATCCTGATAATACCGTTTTAAATAAAAAGCTTAGTAAACACTTGTCCGACAAATATTCGAGGCTCTACAATTTTCCCTTCGTAGATTGTCGGTTGAGGGGAAAAAGTCTCATTTTGGTAAATTAAGACAAAGGTTAACGGTTGAGCTTAAAGGAGACGGTCTGTACTCTTCCGGGAGAGCGAAAGGAAGGGCTGGAAGGAGGTTCAAAAGGTCTAAATGACAAGAGTGTGTGTCGCCCAGACTGCTGAAACCCCTAAACATGTTTACGTTTATGTAAGCTGTTCATACATCGTCTCTAATTTTATTTACGCACGTAAAGCCAGTTAAATTCACGTCCGTACGCGCGTAAAATTTACGCAACAGTGAAAATCAAACATCCAATGCTTGTAAAGGTATATCCTGTGGAAAGTCTCTCTGGCGAAGAATTACCTTCAAAGGACAAAGTTTAAAGGAACTACGTCACAGATAACGCAACTTGAAAAAGCTGGCAAGTTTTTTCAAGTTTGTCATTCGTAATCCGCCTTAATCTCCCTCAGTCGTAACCATCCTTGTTAACTTTTGGTTAATTATTACTTCTTTGGTGTTTTTCTAACTTAGGAAACTATTATTTTGAGGTTTCCGTTAATGAGAAAATAATTTTGTCAGATCAGAAAAATGAATGAAAACGCCGTGACACAGTTCCTTTAAGAAATGTATAGTGAAGTAAAAAACTCTTTTTAAAAGCTGTATTCGACCAGAAAGTGATCGCAGATAAGACTTTCTCTTCTCCCTTATAGTCATGAATAATGGTATTACCTTTTAATTCCGTGGATGAATCCCAAATTGTGATCTACCCGAGGCATTCACTAAATAAAAGCTGACGAAAGCAGCTATTTCTTGGGGTACAGTTCACCAGTTCAGTACGCTGTACAAGGTGGTTCTAACTTTTGAGTCTGTCAGAGATGCATGAATTCCTAAAGTATGACCTGTTCTTGAAAATTGAACTTACTGGACAGCAATTCCAATAATTCGTTCCCATGTATTTTTCTCAACTGAAACTGTAATACACTGTAAGTCGAAAAATTTCAATCAGTCCTGCACTCGTTTGCTCGTTCGTCCGGAAAAACGACAACATGGCATAAATTATAAATCATAATTTTGTCACACACTTTGCACCAAATATAGGCTCGATCACCAGCTGCTGCTCTTTTAACACTTGCGTTGTATTTCCAGAGTTAAACACGGGCAAGGAACTTGAATTCACAGCTTTGTCGTTATAAAAGTTTTTTCTGGAGCAAAAATGTTTAGAAAGTGAATTTGATAACATACTTTAATTATGCGTTGATTATTCATAAAGTAATATCAATTGGAGAATGATTCAAAAGAAGCTAAAAGACGTGAGTTCTATGTATTTTTCTCGGAGAGAAACTAAAATAATTTCCTAAGGTAAAAACGTCTGTTTAAAACCATGATCTTCTTAGTATTTGCTCATTTTTATTTCTATTTTTCCTAACTAAAAATAAATTCGAGCAAACCCGATATGATTGCCTCTAGATTTTATATATCGCTATTTGTAAAGCGACTTGTGCAAGAGAATGATAATGAAAATTTTAGTTTACAGTCATTGGTGGGGTTTTTTTTTACATATAACTGAGGGGTAAACTGCATGAGTGTACTTGTTACAATGTGGCTGATCAGCTCTGTGTTTGCATTGGCGATCATAGGTAAGTTTTTCCAGCCTTGGAAAGCATGGATTTTAAAGAGACTGATAGAGAGCTAAACTAGGCAGCTACATTAAGCTGCTGAGCTAAGGACTTTTAATACCTTGATAATGTCCTACAGCAGCTACATTTGTAATTGACATCACCGCTAGAACATATCCGCCGAGAAGTGTCTTCATCTTTTCCACCTTTAAACGTCCAATGCACCTATACTGATTCGTCTGCACAAAGACACAACACTACAAATCTTCAAGCGATATACCTGATGTTCTCACTCCGGTAAGAATTCTCTCTTGGTTTGGGACTATTTTGAGCTGAAATCGAAATAATTCTCGGATATTTGGAGTTTACTGACTGCAATCGATTTCATAAACGACTCTGCGACATATTTATTAACTCTATAAGTTTAGTCATGGATTACTAATTTGGACTAATTTTACGTGCAAAACTTGGCGCGAGAATTTGAAATAGCACGGGTCAGTAGGTTAATGTTGTCACGACTGAATGATTATTTATAAGTCGACAGTTAATCAATTTTAACTAATTCTTTTAGCTCTTAAAGGAACTAAAAGAACCTTAATTGATGTCTAATTAACCGGTTTCAGAACAGCTTCACTATTCCTGGATCTACCCCCTTATCTCCCTTTCTTCGCCAATCCTTTCACAGCAAAGTGAACTTCTGAGTTCAACCAGAAACTCATAAGGAGTTGAACAAGTCCTTATGAGTTTCTGGTTCAACAAATAGTCCTCCTTCTGACAAGAAGTTCCAGCGCTTGTTTTTCCGAGTAACGACATGTTTTTCTATCAGGAGAATCCACAAGGTGTTACTGCAGCGGGTTCAGGTTGAGGGAGATTGCACCAGGGATAAGATCGTAACTATAAATTGCTCAGCACGAAAGAAACAATAAATACTTCGTGGACTGTGTTATGTTAACATATATTTTTCTTTTACAAGGTTTTTGTTTGTTTATACCAGTATGTTTTGTCCACTACTTATGGCACTGTTTTTGTGTTTGCTACCGTAAAATGTTTCACAACCCGGCATACTTAAGTCTAACCCGCTTTATTCCTCACACCACTCCCCGCGAAAATACAACTAACAAGGAGCTTATTTCTGGATTGTGAATAATTACATAGTGTAATTAGATTGAAGGCGCCTTATATAGAGTCGGCGCGTCATTTTGAATAGTTAACTTTCAACGGTCGCGTATTTGGAGCTATCAAGTAAGCAAATGAGCGTACGGATTCTCAAGCTTGAAACGAACTTCAGTCAACATTAATTTTACCTGAAGAAGAACTGTACACAAGATGAAATGTTCCATGTTATTCGTTGGGTTGATTTTAATCTTGCAAGCTAGATTCTCCGGTGAGTAGCGGTGGCAATAAATATATTTTACACTACTATAAGTTATGCATGTTAAAAAGATGCCAAGTGATCAAAATTTGTAGTATATCGCCAAGACCCATTACAACTGTGATATTTATCACTTTGCTGTAAAATTATAAATCTTGAAACAAACGGGACTGAATGATCTAATATGTCACGTGGAAAATAGAACTGAATGTGGACAGTTTACATTTATAAACGTTTTATTCACAGTTGGCTTAGCATAAACGGGGGTAGGTTGTTTGTTTATTAATTTTGTCAATGTGAGCTTGTTTATTTGTTGTATAAATACTGAAATCTTCATGTTGAGGTTAAAGTCAATAAAGTTGTTGTTATTATTTGTCTCTTTAGTAATCTATTGCATATTGTTTTCAGAACAAAACAGCGCGTTTCGCGGAAAGTTTGGCAACGAACAAAAGCGAACGGCCGTGTTGTATCGTGGATATCTTTGGCCAGCCACCTATGACAAAAACCGTCAGGTGACAAATGTGTTCATACCTTATACAGTCAAGACTGGAGGTTGGTTCAGAGGACTTGGTAAGCACGCAGTCTTCATGTTTCTATTTAATTTCTGTCTCTGTCTGCAGGATCTTTTGGCCAGCGGTTGGGTGGCTAATGTAACACGGAGCTCACAGGTCGACCTGGGTATACACAGTGTCAACTGACAAAAAGTCACATCCCTACCCGGCTTCCCGTTCCCGTAAACTTGTATGAGTATTTTTCGGTAGAAAACGTTTATGGGTATTAAGTTTGGGTAGGCAAGCCGAATTGCATGCCGCCGACAACTGACTGCGGATCGTGGACAAACAGTTGTTTATTTTTGTTCCAATCAGCTCATTTTAAAAAGCTCAACTTTTCAGAAAAAAGAAGGGGAGGATTCTTGGTGATATTTTTTGCTTTTGCAAAACTGTGGTAGTAACTGCGCGTGTTTGACTGCAATGAACTATGGGTACTGATTAGGCCTTCTCTGTGTGGAACCATGGTTATCGAATGGTTACAATGGAGGCGTATGATGATGCCAAAGAAGTGGATTGAGCCGTCATTGAAGCTAGCTAATTTCTATTTCAACGTCAGAATAGGAATGGCTATTGGGAATAGACGATTCTTCAAGCTGTGGAGAGGGAGCCTAGGCTGCATGAGACAAACAAAAAAAATTGAACGAGTCTTGGTTTGGGCCCAGGAAAGCAACCCTTTTTTCACTTATGTTTTACAGAGAGGAAAAACCAAGATACTCACACTGGCTAGGTTTAAATTTCTTAAAAGCACATTTGACACAACACTATTTTCTAGATAACGGCGACAAACAGACGATAAGAGAAGCAGCTGATGTTATCGCTAAACACACTTGCATTCGTTTTGTGGAGCGGACAAATGAGGCTGATTACATCGAGTTCTACGAAGACAGCAAGTAAGATTCATGTTTAGACAGATACGCAGAACTGAATGTTTACAATTCACGTCACTAGTCATTCTTTTGTTTGTTCTGTCTCGGTAAGAACAATGGATGTGAGATGTTCAGAGGTAGTCCCGGACAATAACATTTCTAAGTACCCAAAGACAGCTACCCACAGATAGCTACAGATATTATAAAACGTGTATATTACCACTATCAATCGCTGTGATCAATCGCACTGTGACTGTTCTCCTATTGTTGGTATTTATTATATTATTCTATAAATTATTATTTTTATGATTATGATTATGATTATGATTATGATTGTTATTCAATTGCACTGGTACCGTCCACCAGTAAGTTTACCTGTGCAAATACGCTTCGCTTGGATAAACAACTTTTGAAAATACAATAAGACAGCTGCACAAAAGTGTTTGGTGTGACTGTTTTCCACAGTTGTTCCACTTAACTTGTCTCGTACGTTTTCTGCAGCACAGATGGAATAGTGCTGGTTATAACCGTTTTGGATTTGAGACAAACAGATGCAACAATTTCATCCAGCAATTGCAAAGTTCAGCATAGTTGTATTTAACATGCCCCACACGTTTGGTATCCCTGTTGAATTCAACATGTCACACACGTTTGGTGACCCTGTTGATTGATGATAAGTGACGGTGAGTGTTGCTTAACGGGGTTTGATTACCACCAAACTTTCGATCGAACACCATTCAACATTTGTTTGTTTTTGTTGTTGTAGTTGTTCTCAGGTGTGAACAATAATGATGATAATAATAATAATAATAATAATAATAATAATAATAATAATAATTACATTTTTAAAGGGGGCATTATCTCAGACCAAATGCTACTTGAATTCGTTAGGCTGACACGTGTAAAAATGATGAACACATTGCTTACATGTGCAGGCAACACCAATTTAAATCATTCAACATCATTCAACAGGGTGGCCAAACGTGTTCGACAAGTTTAATTCAACAATGTTGAACGATGTTAAATTCTCTTTTCCACCTCTTTCAACATCGTAGAACAATGAAAGTTATATTCAACAGTGTTGAATGATATTGAATCCTCTAATCTGGAGCCTTGTACTCTACTTTTGCAGAAGCTTCTGTCAATCGTACATCGGTAAAAAAGGCGGCAAACAGTTGCTGTCCCTAGGGAGTGGCTGCAAGAACAGAGGTCACATCACCCATGAACTCATGCACGCGCTGGGGTTCTTTCACGAACACACGAGACCTGATAGAGACAAGTTTATCAAGATTTTGTGGGATAACATCAAGAAAGGTAATGCCAAGTGTGCACGTCCTCAAGGCCTGCTGATAGAACGGCTTCATATCTTCCGCTCAATTTAAAGCTGGCGGTTTTTTGTCGTTACATGGTGTTCATTCATAAGTTACATCTGATAATTGCTTTCGATTCCCCACCCCTGAAACTTTCATACGTGCTTTCAAACATTTACAGTTTTTACGTAATTAATAAGTTAATTAAGCCCCCCTTCAGGGTTCGCATTTAACTGAGTTACGTAAGGGATACAGGACGCAAAATGCTCCTAAGAAGCCATTTCTATCCTGGCCATCCGTAGCAGAAGACCCCCATCTATAGTTTCAGAAAACTTTAAACAAAGACGATTATGAAATTATGATTATATGAAGTTCATATATTTGAACTGCGGAATAAAGAAATAAATGTAAAGAAGATCCTCGCAGTTATTAACGCAACTTATGCAGTTGCGAAAAGAAAGCCTGAAAAAATCAGGCTTGCCGGGACTCGAACCCTGACCTCTGCGATACCGGTGCAGCGCTCTAACCAATTGAGCTAACAAGCCAACTGGGAGCTGGTCATTAAATTGGTTCGTAATATACCCGGGAAAGATGAAGATGAAATTATGAATATATGAAGTTCATATATTTGAACTGCGGAATAAAGAAATAAATGTAAAGAAGATCCTCGCAGTTATTAACGCAACCTATGCAGTTGCGAAAAGAAAGCCTGAAAAAATCAGGCTTGCCTGACCCTCGAACCCTGACTCGAACCCTGACCATGACCAGCTCCCAGTTGGCTTGTTAGCTCAATTGGTTAGAGCGCTGCACCGGTATCGCAGAGGTCAGGGTTCGAGTCCCGGCAAGCCTGATTTTTTCAGGCTTTCTTTTCGCAACTGCATAAGTTGCGTTAATAACTGCGAGGATCTTCTTTACATTTATTTCTTTATTCCGCAGTTCAAATATATGAACTTCATATATTCATAATTTCATCTTCATCTTTCCCGGGTATATTACGAACCAATTTAATGACCAGCTCCCAGTTGGCTTGTTAGCTCAATTGGTTAGAGCGCTGCACCGGTATCGCAGAGGTCAGGGTTCGAGTCCCGGCAAGCCTGATTTTTTCAGGCTTTCTTTTCGCAACTGCATAAGTTGCGTTAATAACTGCGAGGATCTTCTTTACATTTATTTCTTTATTCCGCAGTTCAAATATATGAACTTCATATATTCATAATTTCATCTTCATCTTTCCCGGGTATATTACGAACCAATTTAATGACCAGCTCCCAGTTGGCTTGTTAGCTCAATTGGTTAGAGCGCTGCACCGGTATCGCAGAGGTCAGGGTTCGAGTCCCGGCAAGCCTGATTTTTTCAGGCTTTCTTTTCGCAACTGCATAAGTTGCGTTAATAACTGCGAGGATCTTCTTTACATTTAAAGACGATTATGTTGGTATGTCTACGTGTGTCTTAGCCTTCAAAGTAATACTTAGAATAAATGACATTGCCTCGTCAAACTAATCATCATCTTTATCCAAAGTGGGCATAAGGCTGCACATGTATACATCACGGACCATTTATTACTGACTTTGCTTTAGATCACGTTAAACAGTTCGAGATCCGCACTCGCGGTGAAGCCACCACTCTAGGTCAGCCGTACGACTTCCAGTCCATTATGCACTACTCCAACAAGGAATTCAGCAGCAATGGAGGTGATACTATCCAGGCTATAGCCGATCCAAGCATGCCACTGGGTAACCTAAACTCCTTGTCTGCTGTGGATGCGATGCAGATCAACCTGTTGTATAGGTGTCCTGAGGCACTCAGACAAGGTACACCGTGTAGGTCCAATGTAGGCACGTAACACGTGCAAAAAGGTGGTGAATGGACATTTTACATGAGAAGCGTGGTATTTCAATTCCTCATAGAGGGTGGCCGCTAACGAGAATAGGTCAGCAATAATGTATACATTCCCGGTGTAACCAATCGATAACATCCATTATCGATAAATATCGATAATCATCACCACCTCCGACAAAATAAAAAATGAAATAAAATTTACAAAACTAAAAACGTTTAAGAGTTAAAAACACATGGAATAAAAATACAAAATGTTACGTGTATAAAATGCGTAAAAGATGTTCAAGGATAAAATGTGTATAAAATTATAAATACAAATTTAAAGGAATATTGACGTGAAGAAAGAAAGAAAGAAAACCAATAGTAATTAATTAATTCATCTTGAAAATTTTTACTATCACTGTTATCGATTTTCAATTGACTTTTGTCAATCATTATCGATTTTCATCAATATTTATGGCTGATAGTTTGACTGAAAAACAACTAGTCAAGTACTTTTGTAGATCGATTTTCATCGATTAGTTTGCGCTGATATGATATGAAAGTTTCTAAATACAAGGTTAGTTGAGACTCGCTTCAATTGAGACTCCAGTTTTCCTTTTTCTGTGTTTTTGTTTTGGTAAATGGTTCACTTATAACGAGTACGGCTCCAAATAAAAAGATACCTTTACCTGTTTTTTTGGTGGATAAAACGTGGTGTATAAGGTCACTGTCAGAATAAATATACCGTGACCGTATCTTGCAGTTGATAATTACAAGGTGACTGTGTACACGGGAAACAAGTTTCTGGCGGGAACTGATGCGAGAGTATTTGTGGAGTTATTCGGCCAGACTCAAAATTCAGGAGAAGTTGAATTGGCGGGAAAGAAGAAAGCGTTCGAGAGAGGCAGGTGAGTTCTGGGTACAGGAAAGGGGGTGGGTTCTCTCGCCTCTGTTTCGAGGCTAAGGGTTTCTCTCCAGACTCTCCAGCTTTCCCCAATCCAATATTCCATTCAAATTCCAACTATCTGAATAGGGACAATCTGCATAAGAAACCACCTTCCCTCTGTCCATATACAACAATTTTAAGGAAGTCAGAAGAATTGATGTTATGTGCCTTCATCTGTAAACAGGAATTGAGGTTCAACAAGGCTGGGCGTGAATTTGCTTTTACAATTGTCATCACCGTCAACATGCCTTTGCTCAGGTTTTGAAACCCTTATTATCAGTTTTTTTTTTCAACACCCCTTCTCCTGTTCTCGTTGAGGCACCCTTGTGGGCGCAATGCATGAATTTGCATCTTAGTCTATGCTTAAGTGCTACTCCGCGACATCATGTTAGTTCAATTATAATCTGAAATTCGCAGATGAAGTGTGAATGCGATCTTTCATTTCTTTCAGTGTGGATGCATTCAATGTCATCTCACCAAACCTAGGGAGACTGACCAAGCTTACCATCAGACACGACAACGCAAGATTTACAGCAGGATGGTATTTAAGCAGGGTAACCATGTCTTTGCTGTGGATTGGTTCCAAAGTACTGTTTAACACATGATTCAGCAGTCCAAATCTGATGACACGTGATTCGATATGTGTTCATCACTTAATTTAATGTACCGTTAAGACCGTATAAAATCTATCTTCCCATCTGAGGTGGTTTTAAACAGCGTTTACGTATAGAAAGTTACCTTCGAGGTAGTTACTTCTGGAAGCTCGTTACGTTCAGGGGATCGCTACTTCCAGGATTTACCTGAACCGTTAAGGTTTGTCGCTAAGGTTGTAATTAATGCTTGTTTGTTTGTTTTCTTTTCAGATTCATGTGAAGGATAGCAACAGACGAGTGGACGTTTTATTTCTGTGCTCATGCTGGATAAGAGGAAGCTCTGACACCAAGACGCTGACTCCTTCTTAAACTTCTTTACCCAAAACGTAGGGCTGAAACCCGCAATTCACATTTCTGCTATGTCGTATAAAACCATTATAAGCGAAGTCATTGCACATAACCTTTCCAGAACAAAGAAAATTTGTTCGAACTAAAAATTTATAACGGAAATCAACATGGCCGTCTCAAGACTCAAAGAAAATCACAAAGGCACCCAACACCGATGCACTGGATACCGCAGCACGACGGCCAGGTAGCATGGATACTGGAACGGTCTTGATTCTCTTGTATAACGCTGAAAGTGAAAGCGAAAGAATTGTTCATTTACGCAACCAGTCAGCCAGACAGGAAGTTTAACTTACTGATTTTGTTTTTTGTGAGCATTGTTATCTTTTTTTAAGAAAGCATTTTGTGAAGAACGTTCTCTTAAATTCTAAAATTCAGCAAACCTTTTACAATAATTAAGAGTGAAGGGAAGAAGAGTGTTTTAGCTTGGGTATGTTACTGTTCTAGTAACTGGTTTGAGCTCATGCATAAGCGGTTTGAGGACGATCGTCCCAGTGAAAAGGAATGTTGTTGGTTACAGCTAGTGAGAACGTTTCGACAAACTTTGCAAAATTCCTCATCATAGTCAAACTGAATTGGGCATGTTAGGTAAAAGTATCTGGCTATTTCCTGATCGGTCAGTTATGACATGGTCTTATTGGTCGTTTATTTCAGTTTGGTCGTTTGTCGGTGAAGCCATATCGTTGTTCTCGCGACCCTCGTCATATGTACTTATTGACTGAGTGGGAGGGCCGGACGGGAAAATATTTGGCTCGAGGTCAGGACGTACGGACCGAGCGCAGCGAGGTCCGTGCGTCCTGACCGAGAGCCAAATATTTTCCCGTCCGGCCCGACCTAACTCAGTCAATAAGCATTTTATCATATGACCACTGAATTTTTTTTGTCTTTCTTTCGTGGATACAGACGCGGCGGCCCGTTTCGCGCGCAGTTTGAAAAGCCAATGGTAGCTTGTAATTTGTTTGGGAAGCCAGTAAAGTGTATTTGAACTGCGATGTGTGTACAACATTTTTGAACTTCTGTTAAAATTGTCAACCAAATCTCCGAGTTTTAGCTCCATTCCAAGAAGATTTAAATCCGACTAAATTCCTCGGACATGATTGCAGTTAGTAGAAATTTCAAAGGAAACGTTTATGAAGCACTACAACAAAGAATTTGCACGACGTTTCGGCTAGTCGTGCTCGTCTCTCAGCGAAGACTGAATTTATCCTGATTGAACAACTTAGGGACGTTTCTTCTGAGCCGAAATTCACAACTGGTTTGAACGAGAGGATTAATTAATTTTCCACCAAGGATTTTGGATGTTAAAAACAACATTAGATCTTAATTTATGAAACTACATAAAGACTTGGAAAGGGATTGTACAGGCAGTTCAGGATTTTGCTACGCTTCGTTTCCCTTCGGCTTCAAGTTGTTTAGTTTACCACGGATCGTAGGATTCATGAACGTCTGCTGTTGCTGCTTAGTCCTTGAATTCGTTAGTTCCTCGACGATGTTGAGCTCTGCATTACAGTTGATGTCCAAATTGTGCTTAAAATGCTTCGTGAACACAAGCGGGAAACTGTGTCATTGCCAGGTTAGTCGTAAACATGTACTCGCATTTTGTTTGTTGTGATTTAAAAATTACGCAGCAGAAAAAGAAATTTGAGTTTACTTCGCATTTGCATTTTTTCTTCAATGTTTATCATGACTTCAAACCAGGATAAGTCTTTGTCCGATTATGTTGTTTCAGTTTTTGACAGCTTTTAGTTCGATTTTATTGTTGTTGTCAGGAGTATTTCTTCATCATTTGCCAAGTTTAAACACGTTTTGTTTGCGCCTGCAAACTACATCGCTTTCTAGATAGTAAAGTTTTAATAAACATGTTGGACATTCCTTGCTTTTTAGAAAAATCTTAGCTATCGTTCATCTGAATTCAAAGCTGTTGAATCAACTGGTTCCAATCCCGTCATCTTGCGACAGTAGCGGGGCCGTACGCTTTTCTAGTAGGGCCGTACGGCTTTTTCCGGCCCTGCTAGAGCGAGGCGTACGGCCCTCATACGGGACTTTTTTTCATATGGTTTTCCAAGGAAATTGCGCGCGGGTCCGTACGGGTCATATGATAAGAGTAATTATATACCAAGACAAACGATTCTGAAGAAAACCATCAACGAGTTTTGTAAACAAATTCAGTTTTCGGCGGATTAGTTTTTACCTTGGTGGAGTAGAAAGCGCTCTGGCAAATGTTAAACGTTCAGAAGTTCACCAAAATTCAGTTGCCTTACACAAGATGCGCTGTGTCGCCAAACTTCTGTTAACTATATGTTGTTTCACGTCACATTTCTCTTTGTTCTACAGCTCTTAAATTTATCAGAGCTCATCCAGATTTATAACATTTTTTCCAGTTTCCATTCTTGTAGCTAGTTAGTTGGCGTTTTCCCTAGCTGTAGCACTTACCTTCTTATTTCCTTTCCGTCGACAACACAAAAGACATACTGTTAGTCCTAGCAGATAACTTTGTGACTGGTCGATGTTGCACGACTAATGCGTTTCCTAAGAAGACCCCAAAATTCAATTAGGTTTTGTAAATACAAAATACCTTTCCGTTGCTACTAGCATTTTCCCGTTTTGCAAGCGTGCTAGACTGCTTTGAAAATTATTAACTTGACGTTTTGTTATTAGAAAATGCTTTCACGTTTCTATTAACAATGGCTTTATTAGAATTTTTGGAAAAGGACAATAACCTCGAGAAGTTAAACCGGCGAGTGACAACGATGAAAAGCGAACCAAGTAACTTAAATCCCAAACTAACCCATCGGGGAGTTGATCATTTATAGCTAGTCCTGATCCGCGTGCTCCTTCCGTCAAACTAGAAGTCCACTGATCCGGGGGGACAAAATAAAGCGGTTTCATTAAAAAAAAAAAAAAAAGCTGTTCTTAATTTCGCAACTATCATCTGGTTGAATAAAAATACTTCATTTCGTCCAGTTGAGAGAAACAGAACTTTAACATGTTTCCAACTGGTTGGGAGAAATATACTTTTGATCCTTCTGACTAGGACAAGCAGTATCTCCTCAGCCACGTATGGGAAAAAACTGGCAAAGCTGTATTAAAATTCTAGCTGGCTTGAAGGGAACGTTTTTCCTGAGAGGTCTAATCACGGAATTGTTAACAGCAACCGAAATTTTCAACTTGTTATAAGAATTCAATACATTGAATGTCTATAAATTTTATTGAAAATTGTTTTTTTCCTAGCCACGTGAGAGGTGCATGAAGAACAGCCTTTGTATGGAGCAGTTTCACATAGTTCTCTAGGTTTAGTGCAAATTGGACTTCTATTTAAGAGTGGGAGATCGCCAGGACAAGACTTGCCATCATTATGACAGTTGGGACTTAAGATGTTATTCGGAAACCTCTTGATGTTATTCTCCCTTTTCAAAAAAATTGAACAAAACTATTGCAAGTAGAAAGGTAAAATTATTTTCTACTTACAAAAAGTAATTGAAAAAAGAAAAACCAGACTACCTATCCTGTAATTTGTAAAGAAATCTAGCACGTTCGCAAAACGTGAAAATGCTAGTTGTAACGGAAAGGTATTTTCTAATTACAGAGCCTATTTACTTTCAGTAACACAAAATAAACCAAAAACGCAAGTAACAAAAAACAAATTATTAGGATTTTTAATTTACAACCTCCAGGCAGTAGCCGAGTTACAAGCTAAACTAGATTTACTGTTAAAGTCCGGCTTCGAACGTAAAATTCAGCGGAAAAAGTGACGGCTCACTGGGTCGCGTCACTTCTTCTTTCCCCATGGCCTGAACCTGAATCTCGGGCGAGGAATCCTCGGGATCGGGAATCTAGGGCGAGGAATCCTCGGGATCGGGAATCTCGGGCGAGGGATCCTCGGGATCGGGATTCTTGGACGAGGGATCCTCGGGATTGGGATTCTCGGGCGAGGGATCCTCGGGATTGGGATTCTCGGGCGAGGGATCCTCGGGATTGGAATTCTCGGGCGAGGGATCCTCGGGATTGGGATTCTCGGGCGAGGAATCCTCGGGATCGGGATCCTCGGGATCGGGATTCTCGGGCGAGGAGGTCTTGGAGGACGCCAGCCCCAAATCGGCTTTGGATCCTCTTGTTCGTCGATCACGCTGGTGAAAAACATAAAAGAATCGTTACTTCATGTAGATTAATATGCATTCAGTTGCTCATTTGTATGAAATCAGTTATAAGATCTAACTGTCGAAAATGAAGTAAGATAATAATATTTCACTGTAAAACAGAACCTTGTACAGTAATTGAATTCTTCATTTCAAGCGACTCTAATTTGTATTTTTAAAGAGGTAACCTGATGTATTTTAGCTGAAAAAATAGTATGTCCGTAAGCGATTATTGAGTTACCACCTCACTGTTAGACATACACTTTCGTTCTGTTGTGTCATGACTCAATTTTTTATGGGCTTTTTACCTCCTTATTTGTGGGGAGTGCCTGCAAACTAGGTTGAAGTAGCAAAGTGTACTTAGCACCTTCTTATTTAACCTCATTAGTTTCACTTTAGACCTACCTTCACTTATAATCTCAGAATTTGTAGTGATAATTTGCTACTTAGTCACCCAAAATTTAAATCTATGTCCACCTTCGGTGAAACTTTCCTAGCTAACGTTTTAATTATCGCAAAAATTAAAATGACGTTTTAATACTTCTGTCCGGCTATCTAAACGCAACTAGATTTAAGGCTTTTAAGTAGTAAATACAAGGAGAAAGAAAATTCACGGGTAGAAATTTAATAAACAGTGATTTTTTTTAATTGATGCATTGAACTGGCTTCGATTTTGATCTGTGAGTCGTTTTTGCATTTTAGCTGTTACTATCCTCAATCAGTTTTCTTTGTTTTGAAGATGAGTAAAGGTTGCCAAAGCTCAATATTTTACGAAAAAGCAGGTAGACACGTAAGGTTACATCAACGAGGCTACTCAACAAGAAAACACAGTCACCTGTCGTCATCCGGCTCGTCTTCATCATAATCTTCTTCATCAAGGTCTTCATCTTCATCGATATCTTCTTCGTCTTCTTCATCATCAGGGGCGTTGTCTTCGTTCAGTTCGTCTTCAAATCCTTCATCGCTGGAATCAATCGTCTCACCCTTGGCACCAAAATCGTTGGTTTGCTCCTCATCTACAGGTTTAACAGCTGCTTCTATTGGTTCTTCAGAGATAACAGCTTGCATCAGAATGCCAAAAGAACAGCTCACCAAGGCGAACAAAACAAACTTGTTCATGGTGGCTGTTTCAATTGGTATCAAGTGAGCAGCAAGAACAGCTCTGCTACTCTGAGAATTTGGCGTTGATCCTGGCTTTTTATGAACTGGACCTCGCGGTAAAATCACGCAAAGCGGAACTGAAGTATATTGTTGAGTGTTCCTACCTCCTCAAGTGGGCGATATATGCGTCAGTTTTTCAAGGACAATGGAGTTTTTTATCTCTAGAATATGATATCCTAAGTAACTATATTGCTCTACAATTAGTTAGCTTTTTTCTGATTTTCTTTTTCCAGTGTATATATCACGTCCGGATTTCGACCGTTTGAACCGCGTCGGGCTTTTGACCGTTTGAACCTCGCCGGCCGGGCTATCGACTGTTTTGATCGAATTCTGACACAGCCCGATATCCAGCTGGTCACTATTTTTCGCAGATGAGTTGCGCGTGCTTGTAAGCTGGGATATTGCATGGCCAACATAGATGGTTATTTCTCTTTATAACAATTCACCAGCTAAATGTGATGTAGAAAAGTATGACACAAGCATAGCCTAAATTTTAGCCTAAAATAAAAATTGATACCAGGTATGGTCTATATGTGGGCCGTATTTACAACTGAGCACTTTCTGGGTCGCTTAATACAAAGCTAGGGAAATGGTGGAAATAAATATAAGCGACCAGCTCTTGTAACGACCAGCATTGCGAATTCCCGTTTCAAACATCACTCGAGTACTCTGTGAAAAAGCTCTCGTAAGCGACCACTCCCGCAGGCTACCGCGACCACTTTTGTGAATTACCGACTGGTCTTGTCCTTTGTTTTTAAGTTCTCGTAAACGACCGCTCAGTCAACACTTTAATAATTGCATTCACTTCTCGATCAAATTTGGAGAAATACATAACCTAAACGCTAATAGCTCGTTGAACTGTACATTCGCGAACCTCTTCTATGATAGGCAATAATAAACTGTTTTATATTTAAGCTCTCTTAAGCGACCACTGTGTATTGTTTCATGACGTGGTCATTTACGAGAGCCCATTCTCGTAAGCGAACAACTCAAGTTGCACCCACTTTTCTGAATTGCCGAGGTGGTGGCTTACGAGAACTTCGACTGTACTTTAACTTTTAGGCCGAAATGCTGTACTCAAGCTTAAGTGGGACTCGAATTTTGTGGACTAATTGCTTCTGTACCAGAAGATATGTATGCGATCGAGATGATAACGCTACAGACAACTGAGTTCTTCTATACAATATTGTCGATGTTCAAAACCAGGTGAAGCAGTTCCGGAAGCGTTTTTATAGCTGTAGGTACAAATATTTGTGTACTAATTCCCTTCTCCAAGAGTAAGATATTGATCCCAAAACGACGCGATTTTCAAATAATTCAACTGAAGGACTGAAAAAGTCACATAATACACCTTATACAACATCATACGACAATTTAAAAAGAGATTAATAAATCTTACTCCCTCGCTCTTTTGACGCTTTGAAAAAACTTATAAGGAAAATGTGCGAGCTACAGTTCTATCAGTATAAAAGTACAAAAATAAACTGAGTGAAGGTCCAATCACCATACGTAATCATTTTATTGGAAAAACAAATATTTTACAGTTGTGATTTCTGTTCCCCAGCAGTACAATATTCGTTCTTAGAATTATGTAACATTTCATTTTTTTTTTTTTTTCAGAAAAAGAATCTGTAAAGAAGAAGTTATGTTTCACATACGACAGTAGCTTTCTCTGGGTTCAAACCTTGCAACAGTTGGATCAATCTTTATGTTGTCCTGCTTTTTGGGTTTGTTTGACAAAATCAATAGGCGTGACCGTTCAAATGAAAGCTTTATTCAGCCGAGTGCTTGGCAATCTGTTATGCTGCACAAGGTGGTTGGAACTTTTGAGTCTGGGTGAAGTCCTAAAGAGTGCACGAACATTTAGATGAAAACTATCGAGCAATGTGTGGTTATATTTCAATCTTTTGCGAACATAAATGCAATTTGGAGAATAGGAGAATACATGTGTAGTCCCTAAGTTAGGCGATCTGCAGAGTAAAAGGTTTAAAACCATATATCAAACATAGAACCAAATTACACACATTTGTTGCGTGCCTTTGGGTGCTACACCAATCAATACCAGCACAACAACAACGACAGTATAAGGATCATTGCATGAAAAGACGCGACCTAAAACAAGCTGCTGGCAAAGATGATGTGGTCGTCGAAGTACGCCTAATTACACCAAATAAGAAAATTAAACAGTGTCAAATTAACAGGTAAAAATTCTACTTACATGAGATGAAAAGACCCCTTAAAAGGTCAAAGAAAGACAATACAGCAATAATAATAATATTATTGCGTATCTCTAGCAACCACTTATTAACCAAATAACTCTCAATAAAGTAGACACGCGGAGAAAAATAACTGACCGCTAAATTTATGACTTCGCTTTTTTAAGCTTTGCATTAGGATGGCTAAAAGAAACTATTCTTAAAGAAATTTATTACTCTCGGAATGACATTTTAATGCTACAAGATGTCGTGCAGCAATGTATCTTGAAAAATCGGTCAGGCGTAAAATAAAATATATTTCGCCTACCAAACCGGACAAATATCGAAAAGAATACAAACTAAAATACTTTACCAGTAAACCAAGCCACCACAACATTTCATCTACGATCTCCGTTTTTTGTCATTACTTACAAACAGCTCAAAGAGAAAAAGCACACAACTTGGTTTTCAGAATACCTTATCAATATTGGAAAGATGTTTTGTTAATTCTATTTTCTTAAACGGGCGCGGGTCTTTAAATGTTAAGCACGTGCTTGCCAGTAAAAATAGTCTAAGTTCCGTTGTTTGGCTAAGTTCCATTGGTAATTTTTTTAATGCCTTGCAGTTATTCGTAATCTTGTTATCGGCAGGAAGTCTGATTATTCAGCAAAATTATTAACAGAAATAAACAGCGCGATATTAACGAAATATTTTAAGAGAAATACCATAGAAACCTTTTCTTATTTCTTCTCCGAGTTTAAAACTCACCATCTTTCTTTATTTATCACCTATAGGGCACTTTGACATTGCTGACCCCAGCAGTATGCAGGACGCTTGTCACCACGAACTCAGTAAACATGACCTATGCTTGCCACAAGTCTCCCAGTAGCTCAGTGGTTAGAGCGTCCGAACGGTGTACGGAAGGTCATGGGTTCGATTCCCGTCGGGGACTCAGATTTTTTCTTTGTCCCAAGCTCGCGACATGCTGAATATTCCACCTTTTCTTACCATAGAATTAGAAATTGTTAAGCCATCCAGCAAGTAAACTTTGGTTACTGTCATTAATAGATAAATTAACTAGTTCATTAATAAATTTTAAAAGGAAAAAAATACAGGAATCTTATGATGTTGAAGGAATTTGTGCGATATAGACACCAAATGATATGTTCAATACAATGCCGACAAACCACAGAGATGTTATGCACCTGTATATATTAAGTGTGGTCACGAATGTGCTACTGATTCAAGAAACAAACTAAATTGTTTTTCCTTCTTAGCGTGGATCTATGCTAGTGCTGCTGCGATAGTTTTGTTTTCATCCTACTAGTTGTTCTATTTTGTGAACCGTTACGAACTTTTATACCAAGAAAAAAATTGATGTCGCGTCACGTTTTTCCTGTGCTTAAGGTGAACGCTATTAGATGAGGTCAATTAGAATCTTTGCACTCCAAAATATCTAGAGGTACGTGTCGCAGTTGTTTTATCTATCACCCGTAATATTTTTAACAGAGTTGTCATTATTCTATGCCTAATATTTCCAGCTACTGCTTTCACTATACAGGTCATTAGCCGAACCGGACTTAACAGCGTTCAACTACATGTGTCAGTCCAAAGAAAGGAGGTTAAACAGCCTCCTGCTTCAAATAGATAAAGATATAGAAAGAGACTCTCTTAGCCGCTCCCACGCGGCAATCTTGTAAAACAGTATTGCTACTATTTTAACTTATGATTACTGGAGATTTTACCGTGGCATGTATATGCAGCTAGATAAACAGTTCTAGATCTACATGACAGAAATCATCTATCTTGCCTTAAGTTTAAAATGATGAGTTGAAATAGGAATTTCAGCTATCAAGAAGGTTTTTATGATTTAAGGACAACGCATGCGCATAGCTCACGTTATCCGCACCTTGAGAGCAAACAAAGTAGAGTTAAATTTCTGTGTAAATGGGCGGTAGTTAATAAGGACAGTTAGTCTTGCGATAAATAAGAAGGTGGTATTATTGTGCAAGTTTTCAGATTGAACTCGTTTCATCTGTATGTGTGTTATGCAGATAAAAGTGCTTACATCTGGTTTTAAAATTTAGTCAATATCGAGGACCATTTGATGTGCTGAAAGGAAAAGATTATCGCCGATAACAAAACAAATCGTCGATCCAAATTACAGCCATGCTCGGGTTTTTTTTAATAAATGTCTATAACTTTGTGAGATTTGACTCAGTTTATCTAAAAAAATGATGAAGGTAATCGATTTTTTACTTCTTTTCTTGTACCTAGGGCCCCGGACTTTCGACCGTTTGGATCGAATTCTGGCACAGCCCGAGAACCAACCGGTCACTCTTTCGCCAGCTGAGTTGCACGTGCTTGTCAGCAAGCATGAGTACAAGCTTAGCCTAAAATTTTAGCTAAAAATTTAGCCTAAAATACAAACTTACCAAATGGTTAATGTAAGAGGGGTTCTGACTGGGTCCTTTCCAAGTTTTATGCTGTTCTGTTTTCGGGGTTTGTCGACAAATCATTAGCTGTGACCATTGAAATGAAAGCTTTTTTAGCCAAGTGGAGGGCAGTGATGCTGTTTTTTTTGTTTTTTGTTTTTTTGTTTTTTGTTTTTTTTGGCACAATGTGGTTCGAACTTTGGAGTCTGGTGAAATCCCTGAGTGTGACCATTCAGATGAAAAACTGTTGAACATTGCTGTTCAGTGTTCCTTTAATCCTTTAGGCCCCATTATCAATATGCATATTCTCCAAATTTCTCCATACATTTCTTATGGTATAAGTTGAGAGAATTTGCATAAACATCAAGTCATTTGATTTTTGGGGATCATCTCCTTTATTCTCGTGACCTGTACGTTTGATCAGGTAGGGATATTGTAACGAGAAATTTGAGGTTTAAGGGTTAGGGTTACTATTTGGGCTCAAAGGGTTAATAATCTTTTGCAAACATGAAAGCAATTTGGAGAATTTGGAGAATACATGTCTGGTCTCTAAAGGCCCGTTTACACAGGCGATTTTTGTCGCGCAACTCAATGCAATTTTTGTCGCGCCGAAGGTGCAACTTGAATATCGCGCGTGTAAACCAGCTGCGATTTCAGTGCGATATTATCGCCGCGATATCGCAGGAGTTTCGAGCCTGTTCGAAACTTGACGCAATTTTGTCGCGATTTTTGATTAAAATGTGACAATCGTGAATCAGATTTTCCACAGCCATAAGCGTAAACAAGGCCAAAAAACGTACTGAAAACAACAACAAGCAACGTCCTCCACGTCATCTATGCTTTTTAAGCTTATTTACATTTGCCGAGGTCTTTGCTGACTCGTAAAACAAAACAAAACAAAATTGAAACAAAACTATACGAGACTGAAGCAAAACGAAACAAAATCAAACAAATCAAACCAAAACAAAACGTGTGCGCCTGTGCTGTAGCGAAACAGCTGCTCAAAGTTACCGTGTTTTGTAAATCGCGGCGCACCGGCGATACATCGCATGCGATCGCACGATAAATCGCACTAAAATCGCGCTGAAATCGCAGCTGGTTTACACGTGCGATATTGAAGTTGCAGCTTCAGTGCGACAAAAATTGCATTGAGTTGCGCGACAAAAATCGCCTGTGTAAACGGGCCTTAACATGAGCGATCTGCAGAGTAAAAGGATTAAAACTACATGTTGAATATGGAGACTAATTACTCACATTTGATGGGTGCCTTTGGGTGCTACGCCAATCAATACCGACACAACGACAATATAAGGTTTATTGTATAGAAAGACACGAGAAGACGCGATCGACACAGATGGGATGTCCGTGCAAATATTACAAGGTACAGCAAATAGGAAATTTAAACTATAAGCTTTGTGAATGTACAATTTAAAATAAAGTACTAAAAGGTAAAAATCGACATAAAAAATTCATTTAACCCTTTAACGCCCAGTGTACGATATATTGTACGGCAGATGCGACTTCAGATTTTCCTTTTTAAGGGAAAGCTAGCTTCAAGTTTGTTTGTTACTTATCTTTGTTGTTAATGTTTAACTTGATATGACAGGTGTCAATTAGTGTCATTTGTTTCGAATAGCCTGTGAAAATGTAGCCCCATGTCTTGACAATGAGGTGTGCAAGTTTCACTTAGATAGCTGCAATAAAACATTTCCTACTGATTTTTTACTATTTATGATTTAAAATTGCCCAAATTTAGCAAAATTAATTTGGGCTTCAAAGGGTTAAAAGACCAAAGAAAGGCACTATAGCAATTGGCCTGTCAAGCAACCACTTATTGACCACCATACGCTTAATAGAGAAAACACGCAGAGAAAGGCAACTGGCCATAAATTATGACACTGCTTTTTAAGTTTTACATTAAGATGACTAAAAGATACCATTATCTAAAGAAAGGTATTGTTCTAAGACTGATATTTCAATACTAAAAGATCTCGTGCAACAATGCGTCGGTCAGGCTTAAAATTTATTCCACACGCCAAACCAGACAAATATGGAAACTGTGTTAAGAATAAGGCTACCGCAAAATACAAACCAAAATACGTTGGTAACCCAGCCACCACAATATCTTCACCCTGATCTCCGTCACGTTTATTACTTACAAACAAATCAAAGAAGGAAACACACAACTAGGCTTTCAGAATACCTTGGCAATAGTGAATAGATGTGTTGTTAATTCCAATTTCTTTAAATGGGCGTGTTCACGTCAGCACATATTGCCAGAACGAATAGTCTACTCTCTAAAGCGGCAGGATGTCCGATTATTCAGCAGTATTGTTAACAGAAATAAACAACATAATATCAACAAAATATTTTAAGAGAAATAAAAAAAAGAGATAAAGTGATTTGTCCAATCCACTCGATTGAACGAGCCATGATCATGAGGTTCATCAAGGCTTAACTTTATCCGGATGTAAGTGTTTGAACGTCAAACATCTTAGATCCATTCTCAAAGACTCTACGACCGCTGCGCTTCGAATAATAACGCACAAACTTTAATTTCTGACATTTCTGGGAAAGTGTTTTCAACATACATTTATTGTTAAGTGTGACTCAGTGTGACTAATGTCACACTGATTGCTGCTATCATGTACCGACGAAAAGTATTCGCTACTTTTATAAACGCAGTAATAAGCTCCAAGATATGCTTGAGTTTTACAGAAATCAACCAGCCAATCGGTTCTTGAAACTTCTTGAGCATAAAATTCAATCTTTTACGACACCTGACAAGTTAACTCTCTAGAGGTCTTGCTCTTGAAAGTGAAATATCGTGCTTTGAAAACCTGTCTTTAGGCGATGGCCTTAACTATCAGTCTCTGTTGAAAAGACTGTAATATTAAAAAAACAGCCAAGCCACAGGCAACCCACGTGGCCGCAGCTTAACCAGGTTACTGTACTGCTACTCCATCGGAAGTTACCTCCACATTGAAATTTTTTATTAGTTTTGGGAAAAAAAGGTTTAAAAATTAAAGTTAAAACCTTCTAGTGAACAGAAAATCGGTTGAAATTTTCTGCTAAAATTATAACTATTTATTTTACGCTTGCGTCTGTTTTTAGGCCTTTTAATTTGCATAAAGAGCGATGGGTTTCAAATACCACTGAACTCTTAAGATGCAAAAAGCACTTGTGCAATATAGACAACAACCGATATGTTCCATACAATGCGGACAAACTTTATGGAAAGAGAAGTACTGCACTTGTATGTATTAAGAGTGGTCACGAATGTGCAACTGATACATGAAACAGACAGAATTGTTTTTCTCTATGCTAGTGCTACTGCGATAGTTTTGTTTTCATCCTACTAGTTGTTCTATTTTATATGAATCGTCACGTTTTTCCTGTGCGTAGGGCGAACGTGATTAGGTGGGGTCAATTAGGATATTTGCACTGCAAAATATCTAGAGGCACATGTTGCGGCTGTTTTTATCTCTCACCCGTACTATTGTTAGCAGCCGGCTTTCACCATATAGGTCATTAGCAAACCGGCCGACTTAACAGACTTTAGTTTTGGCAAAAAGGGTGTAAAAGTTAAAACCTTTTAGTGAACAGAAAATCGGTTGAAATTTTCTGCCAAAATTATCACTATTAGTAGTTATAGAATTGAGAGTTTCAGCGCATTTTTGGAAATTTCTGATGAATTCATATAATTAGTACTTCAGTCAAATCTTTTGTCAAATTTGACTGAAAAATTTCCAGTCAAATTTCGCTGAAGAGAATTGAGAGTTTCAGCGCATTTTTGGAAATTTCTGATGAATTCATATAATTAGTACTTCAGTCAAATCTTTTGTCAAATTTGACTGAAAAATTTCCAGTCAAATTTACCGACCCAAAAATTCATCCGTGACCGTATGCATAACTTGTCACGCCATTTTTATGAATATATCTTTTATCGTCAAAGCAGCTGAGTGATATTTTATCCACCACTTTTAATTAGTCCACAGGGACTTTCCCGAGGAAATGAGTCATTAAGTCTTTCAATTGTCTGTCTAACGTGTTAGACAGTTCTTTTGTCTTGAAAACCACAGGGACTTTCCCGATGGGTCATGCAATATCAGATTGTCATATATTTGAAGTAAAGTTTGTTGATAAAGTTTTTCAATTGTATGTCTAACGTGTTAGACAGTTCTTTTATTTTGAAAACCACAGGAACTTTCCCGATGGGTCATGTATTTGAAGTAAAGTTTGCAGTGAACGGAAAAAATAAGATCTATTCTTGGATGAATACCTTGTTGTATTTCTTTTCAAATTTGTCAGTTAATGGACACATATCAATAATTATTTCATCTACAACTTTGACATAATCAAGAAATTCTTTTTCATCATACTTCAGTCCTCTCATAAAGGATCGTAAATCTGTTAAAACCTTTGAATAAGATGTATAGGCGAATTTAGACATCTCAATCTTACTTTTGTAATTTTTGATTTCTGAATATGTTTTAAGCAATAGACCAGAACCAGATATTGTTCCGAGGACAATAGGGTTTAGCGTTACACCGCCAACTACTGTCCCTATTACTACCAATAAAGCGGATCCAATATTACATGTAAGTTCTACCTTTTTGAAGTATTTAAAGGTCATTTTGGCAAGCCAGTATTTCTTATGATAGAATTTGTATAATGCTTTCAACTCAAATATTTGATTTTCCGTTAATTTTTCTGAAACATGGTTCCAATTAAATATGCTTTTACGTCTATCCATTTATATTATATGGTTATTTTAATTCAGTGAAATCGGATCGTGATCAACAGCATACCATTCGCAAAGTACCCGATGATGTAGTTTGATATTGGATTCAGTAAGATTTTTGCCTTTGTAAAGACAATAAAAAGCTATATCGCCTTTCAAGCCTGCAATACCAGATGGATTCAAATCTCCAAATGTCATGGTTTTACTTCCAGCTGATGTTCTTGCTGTAAAATTAGCTAATTTTTTGCCGTTACACCATGTTTCAGAAGTGTTCTTACCACCAGGCACATCCCAGTGAATTGATAAACAGATCCATTTATTCAGTTTACCCGCATTAGCTTTTGATTGATATGGTGCTATAGCATTCTTACCATTGAAAGCTTTTTGTCCAATAACAATATGGCCATTTGTTGTTCCACTCACCACCAACTCACCATTCGGGGAGAATGTAACAAATTTATCCCACCCTCCATTATCATGTCCAAAAAGTCCATTACGAAAATGAGATCCTAGGTTTGAATTCAATCGATAAACAATGAAAACATTAACTATATCAGCTTGTCCAGAAGCAGGATTTAAATTTATGTTTGACAACATTCGCTTATTTCCATCGAATTTTAAATAATATCGATAATTGATTTTTTCGGCTTTTGTACATAAAATTGGTCTGTTTGCTTTTGTTGTTTGTGTAGAATCATTTTCTTTAAGAGATTGATCAAAAAGATGTGATACTTCTCTAGTAGAATTGTCAAAAGTAACCTCAGTTGGAGTACCTCGCTCTATCTTATATAAACAATCAGCTAGTTGATAACTTTCCCAGAATAAAGTTTCTGATAAATTTGATGATAAATTATTAATTTTTCTTTCCACAATATTCAAAGAACGTTTATTGCAGGCATCACCTTCATTTAATGGATCGTCTAAATTGATTATTTTGTGATTGTTCATATCAAGCTTCGTTTCCATCACCATCTTACCATTCTCAATAGCAAAAGCGGTGTCATAGACACTTGGGTCAACGTTTGAAATCGTTTCTTTTACACCATAAACAATAAGATGTCCAATTGTTAAAAGTGATGGAAAAGTAACTGTACCCTGTAGATCGAGATAAATAAATTGCGGAGGCGAGCTACCCCATCGATGAAAATTGACAACTGTTTTGGTATAGTTTTCGAATGTTTTTGTTGCATAATTAGAAATCGAAATCGTAGTACCTTGCACTGCAACACTTAACTCACTCATTTCCGGCGGAAACCATTCAACTACAAAAGTATAGTATCCAACAGGAAGTTTATAAAGGTTAAAACCGAGACGTGATTGGTACTGGTTTGGTGAGCTTTTTTGAAACAGGAGTTTAAGTTGGTAAGCTTTTTTATTAATTTGATGCGGAGAATTGGAAAAATTGACAATACCCAAAACCTGAATATTTGATTCACTTGAAGATTCGTCGTCGTTTTCCATCAAGTATCTGAAGGCGTCTTTTTTTTGTCCTGAATTAATAATCTGAGATTCATGAATTTTTTGAGTGACAAGATTTCTCAAATCTGTTATTTCATTTTCCATTAACTCAACATTAACTGCGGATTTCGAATTTTTTGAATCGGTTTGCAAGTTAACAATTTTATTGTTATTTAAATTCAAGTTCCCCGACATACTTGTTGTGCCATCAAGTTTGAGATAATTTTTTTGTGTTTCACTAAGTCTGTAGTTGACAAACTCGGCACATGCTGCGTCTCTTTTGTTTGTTGGAAGATTAAGATTGGTTATTGCATTATTTTTCATATCAATTTTAGCTCCTTTATCTAATTTTTTCGCAAGCTGATTATCAACATATTTTTTATTTACTACATGGTCTGAATTAACTGGGTCTTTGATATTTGTTATGAAATGGTTGTTCATGTCTAAAGATTGTAGCATAGACCCACCTTCTTTTTTACTCAAGAATATATTCCGGGCTGTGTTATAAGAGATGGCTTTATTCGTGTTTCCATGAATTGGGTACGGCTGTGGTTGTAAAATTAGGTCTCCGTTCATAGTTGCTCCTGTCTTTTTCACAAACTGAGTTGTATCTGCACTTGGAATCTTAGCTATTTCACTATCCAACTGACTTTTTGTAACCACATCATCATTATTGGTTCCTTTTTTTACATTCACCATTTTTTTATTCTGTATATCATAATCATTATTAGCATTTAATTTGAATCCAATACCCGGTAAACCTCGTAGACCTATTGAATTCATTGAATTGGTTGAAGTTGATGCTCCGTTTTGATAACTCATTTATTAAATATTCATATTATTTTAGTAAAATTTTTTGCAATAAATTTTCGGGGCTTATCAACGTATAAAAAAGTATAAGGTTCATTAGTGGCCAAGAGATAGTCGTCTTTATTAACATTCAATTCTTGACATATCCTATTCTGTTCATTCTTGCTGGGAAAATCGAAAATGCAGTGATGGGAACAGTTTAATCTTATGGTTTTATCTGTATTGTAAAAAGACTGAGACAAATAGATACAGCTGCAATTTTTATTCCTCGAGTTTGTGAAATAGTTTCGTATTTCTCGATCATTTTTTACTCCAGTGTTGAGATAATCATCGAAAATGATTAATTTTTGGTTCCCATCATCCATTTCATCCAGAGGAATTATGTCACCGTTGCTCGCTTCAATAAAATTATAACCATATTTTTTCGAAAGAGGCTCAAATTCTTTCAACAAATGCTGATACTTGTTTTGCTGCAAGTTTTTTGCGTACAGATGAATTTTATCATAAAATAATAGGGGTTTTTTAACCATATGAAGTAAAAGATTGGTTTTACCACTCCCAGCCGGAGCGCAAATTAACATTCTGAAGCATCTATCGGGCATATAAGGATATAATTGAGTGAAATTACTATCTTTATCACCTTCTACATCATAGTTTGGTATTTCCATTTTATTTATCCATAAGATTTTTAAATTTTTTCATGAAATGAAACGTTTCTTCTTTCAATGCGATTTGCATTGCGATTTGCATTGCGAGCTTTGTTGTATTCAATTGAAACAAAAAATATTTTTTTTTTGTTTCAATGAAATAAAATGAGTCTACTAAAGTGGAAAGAAATGGCTGAAAAAAGATCGAAAATAGGTCAAGTTGTTAATAATATCAGGGAAACGATAGAACAAAAGAAAATAACTGATATGATGAGTAATGTTGAAGCAGAGAAGCTTTTCAAACCTATAACATCCGGTTTGAAAGAGTTAAAACAACCTCAACCTATTAAAAGACGGTTTCAAAGGAAAAAAGCAGAGGTTCCCGATTATGGAATAGCTATTGATGATGAAGTGCCTGATTATGGATTGGAAGATCTATTTGGTGATCAAGTTTTACCACAAAGTGACAAACAACTTGTTCCAAAACCCCCCTCTTATGATGATGTTCTAAAAGATTTGGAAACGGGGGAAAAGAAAATATATATCAATCCTGAGTATATGCAAGAACTTGAAGACCCACCAGAATATGAAGAAGATGAAGTTCCAGATTATGAGATTTTTGAAGAAGATAGAATAAACGAGACTTTAGATAAACTTGGATTGACTAACTATGATGACATTGAAGTGCAACTGAAAAGAGCTGATATGACAGAAAAAACAAGACGTTCTTTCTTGTCAAAGAAAATAGAAAATGCAATAACAAAAAGACAACAACTTCCAGGGTATAAAACACAAATTACCAAGCAGTTGAATAAAGGTTTGATAAGCCCATCTGAGGCACAATTAAGAAGAAAGGTTATTGACGACGCTCGAAAAGTTCTCAATGATTATATCAATTTTAACAAAAATAAGTTGAAAATTTTCAAAGGTTCCGGTCTCAAAGGAAAGAAAACAAAACGAGGTGGAAATGCGACCGCTGTTTTCATCAATCCCGCAGAAGCTCTTAAAAAATTGGAATTAATAGTCGCTTCGATTGGTGCTGGAAACAATAGCATTGAACTCAGAAACACTGGTGTCGGCATTCTCGATATTTTGTTGAGAAATTACATAATTAGTAAAGATAAATACAACAAAATTTACAAAAACTTTTTTTCCGTTTAAAATAAATGAACACAACAATAGTTTTATCTTCTCACGATGTAAGGAAGAAACAAAAAAGAAACAAACCGAGTGATTTTACAATAAGATATCAACAACCAATAATACTTGATACAAACAAAGAATATGAACTCGGTTTAAGTAGTATTATATCCATGTCTTTCACATGGTCTAATATCACATCAAATTTGAATAACCAAAAAATAAAATACTCTTCAGATGGTGGAAAAACTTGGAAAGATTTAATCTTCCCACCGGGTATATGGAATTATACGGGTTTGAATGATTATTTCAAGGAACAAACAAAAATAACAACTTCAGACTCAACCACATATCCAATTACATTAAAATTTAATGAAATAACTTTAAGAACAAGAATAACTTTAGCAACAAACTATCAACTGGACCTAACAACATCGAATTTTGGCGATCTAATTGGTTTTAACAAACAAATTTTAACCAGTTCAAGTGATGGTGACTACTTACCAAATCTCAGCCAAGATAGAGAAATTTTGAATATACATTGTAATCTCATTACAGGGAGTCTTGTTGATGAACATGAAACGGATATTATTTACACATTCGGAACAAATGATTTAGTCCCTTCTTATACTTTTACTAAAGATCCTTTAAGAATCCGATTTTATCCAGTGAATAAGTATTACATCGACACACTACGGATATACATTACTGATGGAAAAAGACGAATTATTGATTTAAACGACGCTGATACATCATTTGCTCTGGTTTTGAGAGAGAAAAAATAAAAAATAAAAGGTAATTATAAATGAAGTTGAAGTTGAAAGGATACAAGCGAATTTATCATCCAAGTTTTGGAAAATTTGTTTATAAACATAAAGGATCAGGTTTAATTGTCGATAATATTTTCAAACCAATGAAAATGATTGTGGATAAAGTTTTAAAACCTGTTGCAAAAAAAGCTTTGAAATCGGGGATAGAAAGTGCTGGTGATAAACTGGGTAAAAAAGTTGTTGAAAAATCAGGTCATCTTTTAATTAAAGAACTTCATAAAAAAGGGAAAAAATCTAATCCCCGAAAAGAAGTTTCAAAAGCAACAAACAAACAAAAAGAAGAAGAAGATTACAACGTGATATTGAATAGATTGATTTCTGGAGAGGGGTATAAAAAAAAAAAAATAAAAAAGTTTTAAGCATATAATAAAAGATGAGTTTCAGAACAAGTGATAAACTGGAGAGATATGAAAAGGTTAGATTCTCCCCTCGCAATTTAATTGAAGAACCTGGAAACAACGGCTCTCAGAAAAAAACATCATATAAATTTGCAATACCCGATAGATCTGATTTTTATGATTTTTTCAAAGGATATTTCGAAGTGACTGTAGAACTTCAAAAGAAAGCTGATGGATCCGGTTATGCAGCCGCCGATCGAATTACGATAATTAATGGGTCACATTCCCTCATTAAACGCATGACTATCAGATCAGCTGGTAAAGTAGTATATGTTACTGACAACGTTCATAGAATTACAAATGTTAAAAATTTGTTGGAGTATAGTGATGATTTTAGTAGGTCAGTGGCGAAAAAAAGTTTTTGGTATCTTGACACGGAAAATTCAACAGCAAATACGAATTCAGGTTTTGAAGCAAGGCGAATTTTAACTCAAGCAAACCAGAATAATGGAGGGGGTGGCGCTAAAAGCATAAATACGATCATTCCATTGAATAGATATACTTTCTTTGAGGAATTGGAAGATAAAATGCTTCCCCCCATGCAACTCGAGTTCGAAATTGATTTAAATGATGATAATGAATTGATTCACATGGCAAATGGAACAGACCCTGGGCGGGTGGTTGTAAAGAAATTTTATCTTTGGGTTCCAAAAATGATTCCAAAAAATAGTGAATATAGTGAATATGTGAAAGATTTTCTAAAACCAGTCAAATGGACGTACATGAAAGATATGTATGTTCAAAGTGCTGTAACAAGGACAGTTAAAAACACGTTTCAAATTAGTCCAGCTATTGTTAATGCCAAGCACGTATTCTTCTATCTACAGAGAAATAATGGTCCCAACAATGCGGAATCTGAAAGAACTCCTTATATTTTTGATACTTTCAAGCTGAACGCAGGTGATAACAATAGCTCTCTTGCGTTATGCCGTTTGGAGTATGGAGCAAATACTTTTTATCCTGAAATAGAGTATGATGCCGATTCAAAAATGATTATTTTTGACGATCTAATGTCTTATGCTTTTCGAGACAATGATATGGACACAGGAACGCAGCTGAATCCACATAATTTTTCATCCATTTACGGTCTTGTTTATTTCAATTTAACCTACCAAAAAGAGGCTCTTACTCGAGATCCTAAAGAACTGGTTCTAAACTACAGATTGAATGTTGCACCAGCAGCTGATGTGGTAGCTCATGCTATTGTATTTTACGAAGATGAGTTCATTGTCAATAAGGTTGGAAATGAACTCATGATTGCTTGATTCAAAAAATTCGTAAATTTATTTTATTTCGTTTAAATAAAATAAATGGAATTGGAACTATATGAAATAAATGTTACACTTTCAAAGGATCAAAAACAAGAAATTCGTAATGCTTTCATCAACCGTAAAGATATCAGACTGAGATTATCAAAAGACGCCCTCAGAGGAAGTCATACTCTTCTTGTTCCTTCACAGTCATTCGAAGGGCTGGATGATGCCCCCAATGGAATTCATGCTTCTATTGGTGAACAAACTTTTGAAGAAATGAAGGATGAAATTCGGGAAGAATTAAAAAGTTTCGGAGATGAAAATTTATCAGTAATGTTGAAACAAATAGAAACAGATGTCGGAGATAAAAGTTTATTATATAAAAAGTTTGAAATATTAAAAAGTCTCAGAGATCAAAATTTATCAGATGAAATGTTGGAATGTGAACTTTATCACGTAATGTGGGAATATTATGGGCTTTTTTTTATTGTAGCGATTGATGAATCAATGGGAAAAGGAATAGAATTTAATTTGAATTATTCATTGGTAAATGATTTAGCAGAAGATTTTGTAAAAGATAATATAAAAAAACTATTTTGAATGAGGGGGTTGATTGTGAATTTATTTTATTTGAAAATAAAATAAATGGATGAAGAACTGATTAAAATAAATGTTACACTTTCAAATGATCAAAAAGAAAAAATTCATAATGCTTTCATAAATCATAGAGATATAAGAATGAGATTATCAAGAAAAAGAAATTTTAGAGGATGTGATACTCTTATTATTCCTCCAAAGTTATTCAAAAAACTGAATAATGCCTCTAATGGAATGGAATTTCATTTGAAATATTCATTATATGATACCTTAACTCTATCAAATAAAATTTCAGTTTTCAGAAATATAGTAAATATCAGCGAAAATTTGTGAATTTATTTTATTTCGTTAAATAAAATAAATATGCCTACTCAATTATATGAAATTAATGTATCACTAACTGATTTTCAGAAAAAGAAACTCAGTGAAGCTTATCATAAACGTGAAACAATTACTCTGAGGCTGAAAAGTAATGCCCTAAAAGGAAATGATACCCTTCTTGTTCCTTCAAATGTTGTAAAAAGGTTGGAAAAAAGTCGCAATTTGAATAAAGGAATGGAAATAAAATTAGCTAAAACCAACATTCGAAAACAAGTGGGGGGTTCACTTTTAACTTCAATATTATCACTCGCTCGAACTTTTGGACCAACTTTAGCAAAAACAGTGGGGTTATCAGCTCTCGCGGGAGCCGCTTCTGAAGGAGCATCTCAAATTGTTAAAAAGATATCTGGAAAAGGTTCACAGACAGGTGGTTTCATGGTTCCTTTTGCTCAAATACATCAACTAATCGAACATAAACATCATTTGAACAACAAACAGAAAAAGGATGTTTTGAATGCTTTAAACACTGGTTCTGGTGTTCATATAAAACCAACACAAAAACAAAGTGGTGGTTTTCTTGGTACACTTCTTGCTTCAATTGGTGTTCCACTCGCCCTTGAGGCTTTCAAAAAGATGGTGAGTGGTTCAGGAGGGGTTCCCCGAATTGGAAAAGCCCCCGCTCCCTTGACGAAAGGTGGAGCCGCTCCAAGAATGGGTAGATATCAACCAATACCCCCATTTTATGGAACATGGGAACAAATGGGTGAAGGGAAGAAAAAAAAAAAAAATTGGGGGACGGTTTACTCCTTGGGAAAAACAGTCCATTCAATGGGATTCCGCTGTTGGGAGCAATACTTTAAAATTCCACAAAAGAATTCCGATGAGCAATTATGATTTAATGAAATGGTGTGAATATCTTGGAATTCCAATTGATATGGGTGGAGTTTTGTCAAGAGATCAAACTGTCCCACACAATCATAAAATGGCTTTTTTCATTTACAATCTTGAGCCGTCGTATATGAGTGGGAGTCATTGGGTTGCAACATTTGTGAAGGACGGTGTAATAAATTATTTCGATAGTTTTGGGTTGCCTCCTTTTCAGGAAATTAAAAATCATGCGGATAAAAATAATCTCACTTTAATTCACCAAAATGATCAGATACAAAATTTGGGTACAACCACTTGTGGATATTTTTGTTTATACTTTTTGAATGAAATGAATAAGGGGAATACATATTTCAAACTTCTACAACCCTTTGATATTAATGATACGATGAAAAATGAGAAAATCATTGAAAAATATTTTAAAAATCCTGCTATATTGTAAATGAAAACATATTGTGTAAAACAAAAAAAAGAAACTGAATGCGTTGAACCTTCGGGTTATAAACGTGCAAAAAACGGCCGACTCATATTTTTTTGTACATGTGCAGAATGTGGTATAACTAAAACTAGATTCGTCAAAGAAATGGGAAACTAATTAGCCCGTCCAATGGGGCGGGCATTTTGGATACAGTGGCATCCACAGGAACTGATATGTTAATTCATCATGGTATTCCGTGGCTTGGAAAAAAAGCAGTTGAAATGGGTCGATACTATGGATCGGAAGCCTTGAGAAATCCCAAATTGCAGAAAAAGGCTATTGATTATGCTTTGGATAAGTTGAATCCAATGATTCAAAATGTTGGAAGTCAGGCTCTTGATCAATTGTCCACCAAAATCAGACCAGATAAAAAGTATAAAACGGACAGAAAGGATTTGGACGGTGGAAGTTTAGATATACATAAAGCCATTGGAAAACTCCCTAAACCAAAAGGTGGCTGGACTCTTCCAGGACACAAATATACAGGCCCCTACAACGATCTTGAAAATCAGGTTAAATGGGATGAAAAAACAGGGGAAATACTTGAGATATACGATGAACCGACCGGTAAGACTGATGCTATAGCGATGCAACACGATGTCGATTATTCAGTTTGCAAAGATGATAAAAAATGCAAGAACAAAGCCGACAGGAAAATGGTCAAATCGTTGGATTCTGTTCCTTATAATGAGAGACAATGGGGTCATTGGATGGCGCGAAATATGATCAATACAAAGCAAAAACTTGGTCTTGGTTTAAACGGAAAAGGCCGCCGAGTGAAGAAAACTGGCAAGAAAAATTAGCTGATGAGCTTCATAAACCGATAAAGCGTAACTTCACCCGGCGGCGGGTAATTGTAAACCATATTGACGAGACATGGTGTTCAGATATCGTTGAGATGCAAAAATTTAGTCGATGGAATAAGGGTTATAGATATCTTCTCATGGTACTCGATGTATTTTCTAAATACGGTTGGATCGTCCCATTAAAAGATAAAAAGGGTGAAACTGTTGCTCAAGCATTCAAAACAATATTTAAAGAGGGGCGTAAACCACAATATCTTTGGACTGATAAAGGGAAAGAGTATTACAACAAACATGTTAAGGAACTACTTGATAAGAATAAAATAACCTTGTACTCAACTGAGAATGAGGAAAAGTCGTCAGTTTGCGAAAGATGGAACCGTACAATCAAAACCAAAATGTGGAAACAGTTTACTGTTCAGGGGAATACACAGTATCTTGAAATGTTACCCAAATTAGTGAAACAGTATAACAATACCAGACATTCAAGCATAAATATGACACCCACAGAAGCAAGTAAAAAGAAAAATGAAGGAACTGTCTACTTTAACCTTTTCGGTGATATGAAGCCAATTTCAACAAAGTCAAAGTTCAAAGTTGGTGATAAGGTTAGAATATCTAAGTACAAACGTCCTGTCTTTGACAAAGGATACACAGCCAATTGGACAGAAGAAGTTTTTACAGTTGACAAGATACAATACACCAATCCGATTACTTATAAACTCAAAGATATTAGTGGTGAGGAGATATCAGGTTCTTTTTATGAACAGGAGATGCAAAAGGCTGTTCAAGACGTTTACCGTATTGAGAAAGTGATTCGACGAGACGCTCGAAAAGGTAAAGCTTTGGTGAAGTGGAGCGGTTACCCAGAAAAATTTAATTCTTGGGTGGATATTAATTATCTGATGTAAAAATGAATTTAAAAATATTTTCTTATTATATAATAAAATGACAACATTCATGACTTATCAAGAAATTCGAAAAATGGCTGTTGGAAAAAAAATCAAAAATGCACAGAAGCTCTCAAAAATAGAGCTGGCAAAAGTGTTAAATCTTGATGAAGGAGTGTTATACAAACCAACAGGGAAGGAGGTGTTGATTACCAATGTTGACACACAGGTTGTTACAAAATGCAAAAGCATCTATCAGTGTTCAAAAGTATTGGGTAAAAAATACGGTTCGATTCATTATTACGTAAACTGTGGAAATGAGTTTGTGGATAAGAATGGAAATAAGGTAATATTATCTTTTGCTTGAACTTTTTCATTTCGTGAAACGTGAAATGAAAAATATTTAAAAAAAATATTGTTATACAATAAAATAAGAAAGTAATGGATTCACAAAAAAATTATTCGCTTTTGAGAAAAGCGTTTGGTGAAATTTCAAATAAATTTGGTAAACCTCTCGTAAAACCCCCAAGCTTGTCTGAAAAAATAAAAGTCCCCATTTTGAAACCAACATTTATTACAACAACACTCAAAAAACTACCAAATCTTATCCGAAAAACGACCCAAAAAGTCGTTAATTGGTTAAAGTGGTCGAAAAATGCTGATAAAGTGTTTGAAAAACCAATTGAAGAACCAACTGAAGTGATTGAACCACAAACCGAAGCGACTTTTGCGCAGAAAGAAAAGGCCTTGCGAGGGTTTACAAGATCATATGAAATTAGCCTCATTAACAGGCAAGATCCATTAATTCAACTTCAGAACACCCGTTTATTGATTAAGAACAATTTATTGAAGGTTCTGAAAGAGATGAAAGGTCTCAAATTCAATGAAGTGTTGAAAATTACGTTTGAAAAACAGAAAGGAAATGAGTTGATTGAAGAAAAACCTTATTTCAATACAAAGAAACTAACATTAACAAATGAGGTAGAGATCACAAACTTTTTGGAAACAACACAACAAGAGATTGTAAATAAGATTGAGCGATGGATTTCAAAAGGATCAGCATGGATTATTAAATCGGTTGATGGTCATTTCATTAATGTTGCAAAGTACAGACCACTCAAGGGTTCTACATATATTCCATTACCCGAAGAGCTGCGTCACCCAGCTAAAGGAATTATAAACATAAAAAATAATGATGATGAATGTTTTCGTTGGTGCCATATTCGACACCTCTTACCACAAAACAAAGATCCACAGAGAATAAAAAAGTGTGATAAAAAATATGTAGAAAAATTAGATTACTCAGGAATTGAGTTTCCAGTTTCTGTAAAGCAATACAACAAAATAGAGAAACAGAATAATATTCGTGTAAATGTCTTCGGTTATGAGGAAAAGCAAAAGTATCCGATTTACCTTTCAAAAGAAAAGTTCAACTGTTGTTTGAATCTGCTATTAATAACCGAAGGAGAAAAGAAACATTATTGTTTATTAAAAAATTTCAATAAATTTATGCATAATCAAACAAATCACAATGGAAGAAAGCATTTCTGTATGTACTGTCTTCAAGGTTTTAGCTCTGAAAGGGTATTAATTAATCACAAAGTTGATTGTATTGAAATTAATGGGAAACAATCCATTAAAATGCCCGCACCTGGATCGACAATTACATTCAAAAATTATCGTAAACAGTTGCCGGCCCCTTTTGTAATTTATGCTGATTTTGAGGCCATTACCGAAAAAGTTTCACAAAAAAAATCCCACACCGAACAATATCAAAAACATACAGCTTGTGGATATGGTTATAAAGTTGTTTGCTGTTATGACGATAAATTTTCAAAGCCCACTAAAATTTACAGAGGAGAAATGACCATTCATAAGTTTATAAAAGATATGTTGGATGAAGTTAAATACTGTAAAAAGATTGCAAAAGACCATTTCACAAAACCTATCGAAATGACAAACGAGGATAAGGAAAGTTTTCGATTAGCAAAAGAATGCCACATTTGTAAAATACCATATGGTGCAAATGATAATTTCAATAACATAGTAAGAGATCACTGTCATGTTACCGGTAAATATAGAGGCTCTGCGCACGAGTTTTGTAATCTAAATTTCCAATTGACTGATAAAATACCTGTAGTGTTTCACAATCTCAAGGGGTATGACAGTCACTTTATAATGCAAGAAATTGGTAATATTGTGAAAGAGCATGCGCATGTTGATTCAAAAGGAAATAAACGTGAGATGAGGATAAATGTCATTCCTTGTAACATGGAGAAATACTTAGCCTTCATGTTGGGCCAATACCTTTTGTTCATCGACAGCTTTCAATTCATGAGCTCGTCATTGAGTAATTTGGTGAATAATCTTCCGGCCGAAGCGTTCAAATATATGGGGCAAGTATTTCAAGGTAAACAATTGAGTTTGATGAAAAAGAAAGGTGTTTATCCTTATGATTATATGAATAGTTTTAAAAAGTTTGAGGACAGCCGGTTACCGAAGAAAGAAGATTTTTTCAGCGTCATGAATAATGAACATATTACAGATGAAGAGTACCAACATGCACAGAATGTTTGGAATGAATTTGGTTTATCATCAATGGGGGAGTATCACGATCTGTATCTCAAATCGGATATTTTGTTGTTGACTGATGTTTTTGAAAATTTCCGAAAAGCATGTCAACAATACTATGAATTGGATCCTGCTCATTATTTCACAACACCCGGTTTGAGTTGGGATGCAATGTTGAAAATGACAAAAACTAAATTGGAGTTGATGAGTGATGTTGATATGTTTCTATTCATTGAAAAAGGTATGCGTGGGGGGATCAGTTACATCGCCAATCGATATGGAAAGGGAAACAACAAGTATATGGAAAACTACAACCCGAAGGAGGCGTCAAAATATATCATGTATCTGGATGCAAACAATCTATATGGTTGGGCAATGAGTCAATATCTTCCAACCGGTGGATTTAAATGGTTAACTGAAGAAGAGGTGGATTTATCCAAGTTCGATGATGAGTCTAAAAAAGGATTGATATTGGAGGTTGATTTGGAATATCCAGAAGAGTTGCATAATCTCCACAACGACTATCCGCTGGCCGCTGAAAAAATCAAAGTAACTGAAGATATGTTATCTCCTTATTGCCGAGAAATTGCTGAAAAATTTAAAGTAAAGGTCGGACTGGTTGAAAAGTTAGTACCAACATTATCGAAAAAAGAGAGATATGTTTTGCATTATCACAACTTGCAACTATACATGTCTTTAGGATTAAAACTAACAAAAATTCACAGAGCTCTTGAATTCAATCAGAGTTCATGGTTGAAAACTTACATTGATTTTAACACAAAAAAGAGAGCAAAGGCAAAGAACTCTTTTGAAAAGGATTTTTTCAAGTTGATGAACAATTCGGTGTTTGGGAAGACAATGGAAAATCTGAGAAAGCGACAGGACATTAAACTTGTAACTGATGAAGAAAATCTATTAAAGTGGACCAGTAAACCGAGTTTCGTGAGCTTCAAAATTTTCAATGAGGATTTAGTCGCCGTTCATAAAATGAAACCAACTTTGACATTAAACAGACCGGCGTATGTTGGAATGTGTATCCTAGATTTATCAAAAACATTAATGTATGATTTTCATTATAATTACATCAAAAGTAAATATGGTAACAAAGCTCGGTTGCTGTTCACAGATACTGACAGTCTAACCTATGAAATTGAGGTAGATGATGTTTACCAAGATTTTTGGAAAGACAAACATCTATTCGATAACAGTGATTACCCAAAGGATAGCCCTTTTTTTGATAACACAAATAAGAAAGTCATTGGGAAATTCAAGGATGAAGCGGCCGGTTTGCCAATCGTGGAGTTTGTTGGCTTGAGATCTAAAATGTATTCTCTTATGAAAAACAATGAACAGGGTAGTCGCACAGCAAAGGGAATAAAAAAGAATGTGATAAAACAACAGTTGCAACATGATAATTACAAGGACGTGCTTTTCAATAAAAAGCAGTTGCGTCATGAGATGAGACTAATTAAAAGTGAAAAACATCGAATTGGTAGCTATGTGGTGGATAAAATATCACTCAGCTGCTTTGACGATAAAAGATATATTCATAAAAATGGCGTGACAAGTTATGCATACGGTCACGGATGAATTTTTGGGTCGGTAAATTTGACTGGAAATTTTTCAGTCAAATTTGACAAAAGATTTGACTGAAGTACTAATTATATGAATTCATCAGAAATTTCCAAAAATGCGCTGAAACTCTCAATTCTCTTCAGCGAAATTTGACTGGAAATTTTTCAGTCAAATTTGACAAAAGATTTGACTGAAGTACTAATTATATGAATTCATCAGAAATTTCCAAAAATGCGCTGAAACTCTCAATTCTATAACTACTACTATTTATTTTACGCTTACCTCGAGCTCTGTTTTTTGGCCTTTTAATTTGCATAAAGAGGGATGGGTTTCAATTAAAACACTGAAATCTTAAGATGCAAAAGGCATTTGTGCAATGTAGACAACAAACGATATGTTCAATACAATGACCGATAAACTTAATGGAAAGAGAAGTACTGCACTAGTATATCTTAAGAGTGGTCACGAATGTGCAACTGATACATGAAACAGACAGAATTGTTTTACCTTCTTAGCCTGGATCTATGCTAGTGCTACTGCGGTAGTTTTGTTTTCATCCTACCAGTTGTATTTTATATGAACCGTTACGAAGTTTTAGTATAATTGCTCATGTGATTACAGAGAAGCGCGCACACTGATTGGTCGAGGATTACGTCATATCTTGCTTTATTACCCCGAGCGAGGTGGTTATAATACTGAAGCACTAATTTTCAAAATGGCCACCGCGCGATTTTTGATGTTTTGATTATTCCCCTAAGGCTTATTGAATATTGTGGAATAATTCCCTCGACTTCATCTCGGGGATTATTCCACAATATCCTCTTCGCCTTCGGCGAATAGTTGTTAAATATACCGAGAAAAAATTGATGCTGTCACGTTTTTCCTGTGCGTATGACAAACATGATTAGGTGAGGTCAATTAGGATATTTGCACTGCAAAATTAGATGTGCGTGTTGCTGTTCGTAGTATTGTTAGCAGTCGGCTTTCACTATATAGGTCATTAGCAAACCGGACTTAACAGCCGGTTCAACAACGTGTATTAGGCTGAAGAAAGGAAGTCAAACAGCCAACTGCATCAAATAGATAAAGATATGCAGCTAGATAAATAATAGTTCTAGATCTACATGAAAGGAATTATCTATTGTGACTTTAAAAATTATGTAAGCAGTGTGTAAATCATATTTAACATAGGAATTTAATAACAATAATAATAATAATAATGTTTAACAACCACGTTTTCGCATTAAAAATGAATTACAATATGTTCAATTTCTGTGTAAATGGTCGGTAGGTAATAAGCTAAGTTAGTCTTGGGATAGCAGAGTGTTATCATCGTTCAAGTTTTCAGATTGAACCCGTTTCATCTGTATGTGTGTTTTGCAAATAAAACAATATCGAGGACCATTTGGTTTGCTGAAAGGAAAAGAATATCGGAATAACAAAACAAATCGTCGATCGAAATTACAGCCACATTTGGATTCCCTTTATATATACTGTATAACTTTGTGAGATTTTGCACCGTTTATTTTTCCTCGCGAAGCGAGGAGGGCCCCTCCGAGCGTAGCGAGGTTTATAAATTTGTCGCGTGGGGATCGCGCGAGGATTGCTAAGGGCGGTCAAATCTCGATCTGCCCGTATATATTTCGGTGGTGTCCGCACAGTTGCCTAGCAACAAAACCAAATCGCGACCGCTGACAGTTGCGCACTCTCATGTTTCTTCGGCGTCATGAGAGGACGGATAAAGCGTTAACTGTAAGTATCGTTTCACGCAGAGATTTTTTCGGCTTTTCTTGGGAAAGTGCGAAAATCTGTTTAACTGTTGGAAATCAAGCTATTATTACCTCTTAATGAAGCCATGGTGAATATTGTAAAATGACACTATGTTCTGAATGAAGGACGTAAAGTTCTGGTTTTCGTCGAAACGTGATTCCCTGAAATAAATAAAAGACTGAATTTTGTGACATTCCGCCACGAGTAAGTTGTACACAGTCTTTCACCCCTTGGCTAGCCGATGAAATTGTTTTCGAAGGCAAAGCTGTGTTCGATTTCGATCAAATTATGCTCGTTATTTTTCCTCCGACTATTCATGGAGGCTAACAAAGCCTAAATCAAGGCGTATCAGAGGAAGCGATCTAAGATCATCTAATGTCTCTCAATAATTCACGCGGATTTCCGTCCATCCTGTCTGTAGTAAACTTTTCGATTTTGTATACAGCGGGTAAAACTAAGCTCTCCAAGAATGGAAAGAAAAACACGAGGTTCTTTGATATCCTGTCACAATCAACCAAAAAAATGGAGCAGTGTCTCTGGCTTTTCTACATAGCGAGCGTTAAAAACCGCCTGCCGCGAGAAAACGTGCCTCGCTTTTGCACTGAGCCGACAACAACGAGTGTGTAATTGTGCGCCCCAAAATGTGCCATTGTACAATCTCTACAGGAATTATTGTCACCGGGCACAAGCCGCGTGTTTTCCTTTCGAACTGATAAAATTTTCTCACTATTTCAAAAAGTTCAGTTTTCAGTATCTTATTTTATTTATTTATTTTGCAATGTCTCCTTTTTTCTAGTTTCTCCGAAAGTTCTAAATACGTACAGAAGCGCATCAACCTGTACGGACGAAACGCGATTTGTGCTAGCCTGCGTAGCCGGCGGGATCGTTCGCGCGCGCAAAGTTTTGGCTTGGTAGAGGAGAAGAAGCCGCGCGGAGAATGGGGAGGAGACGCTTTTTCTCGGGCCTTCGGCGCTCGCTTGCCGCGAGAAATACAATTCCGCGCGCAAATACAATTCCGCCGGCTACGCAGGCTAGATTTGTGCTTGTTCAGCGTATGCCTGTATAAATGTCTGAATATTCTCGCGCGAGTTTAAAAGACTCAGTCAATGCGTCTGCGATTCTCGTCACTTTCTGCAGTTGCAAGTTTTTACCGCATTCTTAGATTTTATGAAAAATGTTTCCCTTCCACAAATCATTTAACTGAATTAGACTACGAGCAGTCTCTCTTTCCGCTCAGGGGTAGTCGAGGAAAACGAACAAGCGAGCGAGTGAGTACGAAGTCGCCTGCGGCGTTGAAACGTGACGCGCCTGTCAAGCCGCTAGTGTAGTGAGACTATCCCTGAGCGGAAAGAGAGACTGCTCGTAGTCTGTAACTGAATTTTAAAAACGTTTACTGCACGTGACGAACCCTCTTTGATGCATGTATATTCGTAACATAAGCCTTCAAAGTAGTTCTTTCCGATCCTGTTATTGAGCAAGCGGGAAACATCTCCCAAGACTTTTATCACTGCTTTACTGACAAACGAAAAGTGCACGATGAAGACGACCAGCCGTGAGGAAAAAATGTGGAGGCGAGAGTCAGTGGATTTCTAATTCCCTTTGAGCCCTTCCCCCTCTCCTCCCGGTCGGTTTTTGGCAACTTGCAAACCAGATATTTCTTGACTTTTATCCAAACATTTTCTTGAAAAGTGCTGGGACTAGGGTCATTGAGCACACCATACTGGGTGGGTTCCCAAATGAACCCACCGGGTTTCAACTCCTTTTATTTACTTTGACACAGTTTTCACTAGCTAGCTCTGCCATGACGTTGAGGTAGGACAAAGTTCAAAACAATCAGGTATCATAAACTAAAACCAAACCAATTACAAGATGCAGATAATTAAATGAGCCAATGAGAGCTCGTAGCAAATACATGTGACCAGTGCCAAGCGTGGAAAAAACGTTCAAAGGGGAAACAAATTGGTTGTCATTGTTTTCAGCCATAGCCTTCTCGCTCTCTTCTCGGCCGGGTCATATTTGTTGTTGTTCTGTTTTTCTTGTGTGTGTGTTTTTTGTTTTGTTTTTACCAACTGCCCTTGGTGTAGCGACATTCATTTCTCGTGACAGCAGCAAACAAAAGCTGGCAAAAGATGTGTCATCTTGGCAGCCCCGCTAATAACATATGCGTCATCTTAAGAGCAGGAATGGTTGCCACCGTCACAAAGAAATAAATATTCTTGCGGTGATTGAGTTTCAACTAGGGCTTCAACACTTTTTTCCCCTTTTTTTATTTCTCGTGACAGCAGCAAACACAAGCTGGCAAAAGATGTGTCATCTTGGCAGCCCCGCTAATAAAAGATGTGTCATCTTAAGAGCAGGAATGGTTGCCACCGTCACAAATAAAGAAACAAATATTCTTCCGCTGATTGAGTTTCAACCAGGGTTTCAACTCTTTCTTTCTTTTTTTCCTTTTTTTTTTCCTCAAACTTCATTGCTATGAGAAGTGAGAAGACTATGGCTCGGGTTGATCATGTATTTCGCTAAAAGCTGCTTTCCGACTTAAGGTCGCTGCTTTGAACTTTTTAAATATTTCTTTGTTCATTTTGCCAGTTCGAGATTAAGTTATGCAGGCCGCTCTCGTCCTTAACTCTACTTACTAAGGCCGAGTAGGCTGACAAATTCTTTCAAGAAATTGTCTGAGCACAAAGGTTTTGTTTCGTAACCATAGCTTTCATTTCTTATTCACGGCCGGGTCATTATTATCATATGTTTGTTTGTTGTTGTTGTTGCTTTTTTTGGTTTTTATCAACTGTCATTTATTTCTTGTGACAACAGCAAACACAAACTGGCAAAAGATGTGACATCTTGGCAGCCCTGCTAGTGAAAGATGAGTCATCTTAAGAGCAGGGATGGTTGCTACCGTCACAAAGAAACAAATATTCTTCAACTGAGTTTCAGCTCTTCCATATTTTTACTCAAACATTACTGCTGTGAGAGCTAAGAAGACTCGTAATGTTACTCAGACGGATTGGCCCGTATTAACTAAGTTATGGACTGGCAAAATGAACATCGCAATAACTGAAATTTCAAATATCTTTCCATGAATCAGAGTTAGTAAGTGGCAAAAATACTGTCAACTTAGTGGACAGTCGTTCTAACAAAAGCCTCTTCCATCGTCTGCTTTGTTTAATAGACCGAAAAAGCAAAGCCGATTTCAAACATTTCTGATTTCCTCTGATTCTTTACTTGGCATCTTACTCCAACCAGACCTTGTAAACAAATTAATGTGGATTAGCTGAGATTAATTTTGATAAATGAATTTGGTATCCAACTTGTCAGACAATGCTGTTTTGCGTTTGCTCGAACCACACAAATTCCCGCCAAAAAATTGTAGTGTTTTTATTGAGCACTGATCGAAGCCGATCCAAAATACTGCCGAGAAAAATCTGGCATGTAATTCCTGTAACTTCGCGTTTGTTATAAGCAATGATTTATAGTTGTCATGAGGCGACGAAATCTTTAATGCAACCAAGGCATATCAGAGATAAATAGCAACGCTGTTGAATTCAGTGAATCGCAGATCGAACGCGTGGGGTCGCCTCTCATATAACAGACACGTGGCTTTGTTCAGTTCTTGTAGCCCTCTAATATTTTTCCATGCCGGCAAGACTACTGAGCTAGCAGCTGCAATTATACCGGTAATGATTTTGCACGGCTTACATACAGATTCAACTTACCATAGTCCACTACGGGAGACTTTTGTAAAGGACATCAGGGAAGATTTTTTCTAATCTTCTTCACTGTAATCTAGTTTGAATTTATCCCATTGTTTGATACCAAACGAAAACAAAATGTCGATTCCCAGACTTCCAGGATAACGTCAATCTAATTACATGGCTTTTAGGCTTCGGAAACGTGTGCATTGACGGTATTGGAAGGAAAAAAAACCACTGAAATCAGCGTTAAACAACCACTTGTGACATCGCATCGTTTCTCAAGAAAATGAAACCAGAAACTGCAAGATAACACTTCACTGATCCTTTTCGTTACTGGCATCCGGTGATAAATAATAATGTACAAAAGTTAAAAGTCCTCCTGGTCGAAAGTTTATTCTTGGCGAAAGTCCGTCGTGGAGTTTTCTTGTCAAATTCAACAGTCAAATACTAGTCGCATCCAACCAACAGAACAAGCGTTATTATTTTGCTTTTCGCCCCGTTTTTTTTTTTAATTTTAATTTTAATTTTTTTTATTTTTCGATTGCTAACACCTTGAGCGGTCTCGCCTTGCCGCAGTTAAATTGTTTTACAAATGAGTTTTTGGTTCGGATTTCCTATTTGATTGACCAAAATTGTCTGGTAATGTCTTGTGAATGATGCGTAACACTCCTCCATCGGAAAATCAAGTCACGTTTTATTATGACTTGATGACATGTATAAGTCGGTCCTTACGTCTCCGCTGTTCTGGTTTACATTTGATGCAGTGACATTTCAATCATGAAGCAGCAGATTAGGACGCCTTGCGGAAAGCCCATTAGATACGCTTGAAAAACCCCTCACAAATTCTTAGAAAAGTTTTCTAAGAATTTGTATGCGACAACAGGAGGTACTTACAGTTCGCGCTTTCTCCTTCCTGTCATGTTTCTTCATTTCTTGCCGACTTTCTTGCCTGCTTCGCTACGTACATTTACGTGCTGATATTTTTATTCATCTTCTGTGAACAAGTAATTAGACAGCAACCCCTGGTTTAACAAGTGGCTCAAAATCCATTCCGGGGTAGATTTACAACTGAAACTGAGCGTGAATGCCGACTTGAAATTCAGCGCGAGCAACGAAGGCGAAAGAGTCGACGACAAGAAAGCACGGGTAGGAGAACATCGTTTACCGGTAATAGCCTAGCAAGACTAAAGCCGTCAGCAGGACACAAACAGGAGACTGGAATATTACAGGCGCGAAATCTTGGAACATACACAACGTAGCTTAAATTTAGCTTGATAGCACAGCGCTGCCACAAAACGAGATTCCCCAACAACGCCAGAATCGCGCGATACAAGGTCTTCGAAATTATAACTCAGTCACACCAATTGAATAATGACAATGAACTCAGCGGCTACAAACTCTTCGAGAAAATGTGTGCTGAAACCGATCAGGACCGGCGACACCGACTAGAAGTGCTTCGACAAAAGGATTTTGTTATAGAAGCAACGAGAGGCGACAAAAAGTGCACGATCATCAAAATACTTTTGCTAGAAATTTACCTTTCCAACGGGCGGTGACTGAACAGGTTGGCTCAAAATTATTTCCTCTCTCTACCATTATCTTTACTCTTGATGTACTAGTAATTATTATCAACATGTAATTACTTTTCCAAGTATGATCAAAATTACAGATTACACAAGAGAAATGAAATTAATTCACAAAGTAGGTTTCAGTTCCCACAACAATTTGCATATTTGTGTATGAGCAGTAAAAAGAATTCAAATTCTAAGTTTAGGACGTTCCCGAAAAATATTTGAAAGAAATAATTCATATTGGATAAGTAAGAATTTATAAAAGTTTATGTTTTCCGTTATGGATATTGACCCTATTAATAGTTTAAAAATAATATTCAGATGGATCAGAAAGGACAATTTCTGTTCACAATTTGGTTTGGAAATGCACTCACAAGTACTGCTCTGCCTAGCAATTCCCACTTTAAAATGTGTAGCGGGTATAGGTACATACATGCATGTATTTGATGTGAAACAAAAATTACTGCTTAACATGAATTATTGACAATAATTTCATGCTACATACAGTGACCAGCATCACAGGTCTCCTCGCAGTGCACAAGCAAGCACCAAAATCAGGGGAATTGAGATCCTGATCACCTTCAGCATGATCTGTCTATGTGAAAGTTTACTTACTTCTGAAGGTTTCACATGCTATAATCTACATTCACCCTTTCCCTTAATTAGCTACTCTTGCTTTCCATACCAACTGACCTCCCTAAGCCCCAATGTAAGCCTGCAATTTCTCCTTACTGGTCTTTATACATTTCTTGTAGTACTAGTGCAGAGAACTTCTTTCTACTGAAATTAACGCTATTCATGTTTGGTGATCAATTCCTTAATTCTGATGACCTAATTAAAGCATTGCTATTGTAGGGAGATGCTGGTAACTGGGGATTCAAGGGTTAACTTATTATTTTATTGTGACAATTATCTAATCCAATTTTTATAGTGTGTTGGGGGAATGAATAAACATGCTACCACATCAATATGAAACTCTGTGCTTTGCTTGCCATTATTCTGTATTATTCTTATTTCAATTTTTGGGTAAAAATGGATAATTTTTTTTAATACACTGCATCACTCTTCAGCAGTAGTAGACTCCTGCTACGGTATCTCAACCATTCAAGGGAAATAATGAATTGTGTTAGCTATTGACACTTGTCAATACCCAGTAAATAGAACAAAAGCTGTACAACAGAATCTAAAGGAAATGGCTGGGTAAATGTTGGAGATAACAAGTTCCAAGTTGGAATTTGAACTGCATTTCTGATAAACCTATACTCTCACCCAACCAAAATAAACAGAAACACCACACATTGGCCCTGACAACAGGTCCACAGCAATACTATATACATCCTCTCTAGAGAGCAATTTACCTTATGTCAGAATGAAGAGAAGTGGGGGGGGGGTGGGGTGGGGGCTGAACGTATTTTCTTATACATGACAAAGGATTGGATGCAAGTTACATGGAAACGACTGGGAACCAGAATGTTGATCTTAACTCACAATTCGGGACCATTGTGGCCACCCATCCACACCTCCAGTTAAACCGAAATTCTATCCTCTCCCGACCCCCATCAATCAGTTTTGTGGTGCATCCGTGCCCGAGCTTCGCGAGGTTCTGCGAGTCACGTATTTCTAGTCTAGAAATATGATGAAGGCAGCTGTGAAGGTAATCGATGTAACAGCTGGTAATACGAGTGCAATTGTTATCTGCCGTGAGGCGTGATATTTTTTTCAGAAGTTTAATTTCGCGGATTGCTGATTTTTTTGTGTTTCTAGGGAACAAATTTTAGCGAATTTGGGTTTTTCAGACTTTGCCAATGGGAACACATTTTCGCGGATCTCCAACAATTTTCTGTCCGGTATTTGACGTACGAAAGTCGTATACAGCAACAAGAGAAGTAATTTTGTCTTCTTTAAATTACTCATTTTAAAACTGTACGTGGGTCGCTATTACTCAAAGCTACCGATAAGCGTTATTATCGATTTCGTCTGCCATCTGGGCTGGGAGCGTTATTATCGATTTCGTCTGCCATCTGGACTGGGAGCGTTATTATCGATTTCGTCTGCTATCTGGGCTGGGAGCGTTATTATCGATTTCGTCTGCTATCTGGGCTGCGAGAAACACGCAGTCAACTGGAGAATTTGAGTAAACATCAAGACACTTCATGTCTCAGGGTCGGCCAGGGTTTTTGGGTATACGGTATACAGGGGCTTTTTAAATCGGGTATACGGTATATTTCAGCTGAAATATGGGTATTCGGTATATCACGTTTTTTGAATTTCAGGTATAAAGTATATTTACCTTTCCTGAGCTTGTGATTACACATCCCAAAACGCATGAATTTAGACCGGTTCATGTTATTTAAAAATAAAGTTAATCCGGGTCAAAAAGACAACGAAAGGAGACAATGGAGACGTGTACATGAGGTTGTTGAACTCGTGGCTATGTCGACCGCTGAACTCATGTTTCGTGGACACGTACGGTGATTCTGAACCTGGCATGACATCAGTGAACATCCGGTAAAAGCACATGGCATGCGGACCGATCGTGACATTGACCGCTCGAACGATTTTTCTGCCGGTTTCCTGTTTTTTGTACCGGCTTGGTGAACCAAAACCAACCGAAAAGTAGTCAACTTATATGAAAATAAGTGAAGGAAGCTTTTCAGATTTTAAGACGCATTTTGTTCTGGACGGCTACGGAGGGTTTCAAGACAAAGCGCACGAGTCAGACGAGTATGGCATCGGTAAACTTGATTTTTCGATTGGTGTGAAGCATAAAAAGCCTGATCCGCCGGATTCCCCTAGTGGCAGACTTTTTACTGTCAGCTCAGAAGACGAGTGGAGAATATACCAGGATTTTATGTTGGAAGATAACGCTAAAGAATACGACCTTGTCGGTGAGTTTTCCAGGTTAGTAGTGTAATATCCTAATAACCAGAAACCCAGGTTAATTTTTAAACCAAAAGTTTTAGCTGAATGTTTTAGCAGAGATTCCAGGCTGAGAAAAACAGGCGATGTAATTTTACAGAAAAGGAAATAAGGGGAGAAGCTTTTTCAAGTTTTGTACAAAGCATAACCTACTTTAGAAATAATGTTCATTTAAGGAACTGTTTACACGGACACGGTTTAATTCATTTGTTACAGCATTGCTTTTGATGCGGTAACACCTTTCGTTTACACGTTGGTGATCAAGACTACTGTTGAAACTACTGTCAGCCATTTTTTTAAACTCAACACTAATATTTTTAAAGCGACTGAAGCAAAGGTTTAGCGGCTGGTTGAGAGTGGTCCAAGGAACATATGTGTTGTATCCGCAGAGCTGTAGACCAAGATCCTTGCAAACAAGTTCCTTTTACATCGTGAAACTTCTTGAAGACCTGCCAGATGATGACCATATTGCCGATGTTCGAAGAAAGTGGTACAGCCAGGACCTTCTGGACCCCCTTCTGTTTACAACCACCGGGAAAGAACACATAGTTTCCAAAGATGGCATAAGAGGAACTGTAAATGTTAAGTGGATTGCAGATGACACTATCGAGATTGAAGAAAATGATTATTACATTTACTTGGCGTTGTTACACGCATCAGAAGACAAAGTTCTCTCTTTTGAAGAACCGGAACTTACCGCTGGTGATGATTTGATTGAAAGAGAGGACGAAACCGACATGCAACACAGCAGACCCAAAAGAAGCAGAAGAATGGCAGCAACGGCAGGTGACTTTCTGTTTTATTAAGCGATTTAAGGCAAAATCGCACTTGAACCTATTTTTTTATTATTATTAGAGAACAATAAAACGTTTGTGCGTCTAAAACAAGGGATAATGAAATTTCTAGGAACATTTTCTAACGGTTGATCCGAATAAACGAGATGGCGTGGTTTACAGCATTTCCTATGAGTGCGGCAAAGTCTACATCACTGACATGGGAAACAGGAAGATCTATGCATGAAAAAATTAAAGATACGACTCGCCCGTACCCAGACCGCCGCCGTTTTTGAGCACGCCCACGAGACCGGCCATTATCCGCTTTGGGAGGAGCTAAAGTTTATTGATCAAGACTCTCACTGTGAACAACAACGACCTCTTTCTTGGCATTTTCCAGTGGTTCAATGGTCTTCTCAAGAAATACCAGTGTACCCTTACTATGAGGATTAAAATTCATGAACCATAGCCAACCATCTTTCTATTCAATCTGACACGTGACCATTCCTTGTGACCGTGTGATCTGTTATCGTGAGAAAGTAATGTCAGTCCGGCCCCAGTGTGGATTGTCTGATTGCCAGTTCTCAATTAAATGGATCACGAATGATGCATGTCTCTTCCTTGTTGGTGGAGTGCTAAATAAGTGCTAAATAAGTGCTTGCTTTGTTACTACTAATTTTGGGTATACAGTATACAACGCTTCAATCTATTTTGGGTATATTGGGAGGAATTTTGGGTATTTTTGGGTATTTTGGCGATTTTTTTTCGGGTATACTGGTATACCACTACCCCCCTGGCCGACCCTGATGTCTGGTGATCATTTCCTTTATTCTCATGACCTGTATATTTGATCAACTTGTGACATTGTAAAGAGAAATTAGATGCTTGTCACTCGGGATTAAAGGGTTAAGAGGAAGAGGAAGATCGTGGTATTGTTTTCCCAGTCGGTTTAACTGAAGTTCAGTAACCTAGATATATGGATTAAATTTTCGCGCATTATGTTTTAGTGGGGGTTTATTTTCGGGGGATCAAATTTGTGCAGACGGAAAAAACTCGAGAAAGTTGCGAAAACTAGATCCCACAAAAATTTCATGCCACACAGTAACTACAACCCATTTTTTTAAGCTAGTCGTTGAATTGTGATTTTTGCATTATTTCTAGAATCGGCTTACGTATACCCAGCCGTAGTCCTGACAAAATTTTAAACAATTTGGCGGAACAAAATGCCCAAAACAGAAAGTTCAACGACAAAGCATCTTGGATCCCAGTTTCTACGACCGCTGTGATTTCGCTGAGGAAAGTGTTTTCAACATACATACCTGCATTTATTCTTAGTGTGAAACCGAATGCTGCTATCAGGTTCTTATAAAGGGAAACCGACCTCTGCTGTTATCTCAAACTGACGTTAAATTTTGTTAATAAGGCCTAAATTTCAATTCTTTAGCTAGCAAGTGGAAAACGTTTTAGTGTACCCAAAAATTGAACATGAATAAAACCTATTTTCGCTTTTGAATTTCCCGCGCCCTGGCATTTTGAATTTCTATGACGTCATACGGTTGCCCACATCGTTGCATACAAAAGAAAGTTGCTTCTTGACGTCATACGTCAATGGCACGGCATGGGAAATCCAAAAGCGAAAATAGGTCATATTCATATTGACCTTTTCGGACACTAAAACTTTCTTTCCGCTTGTTAACTTAAAGAATTGAAATTTAGACTTTATTGCCAACAAATTAACGTCAATTTGTTGTAACAAGGAAGGTTCCCTATAAGAAGTATTCGCTACTAACGCCTGAAGCTGCATTCTAGGTATAACTTTTGTACTTTTTATCCGATTGAGTTCAAACTTTGCAGGATGTCAGAGATTTCCATTACAAACAATCCTTTTTTTTTAGTTTTTCCATTTCAAGGGTATTTGACGGGAATATAATGTCACAGGTTTGACAGAAAAACATTATTTTCAACTCACGGAAATACGTACTTTTGGAAGAGTACGTTGAGACAAATTGAAATGTGAAAAAAATAATCGAAAAAGCTCAATTGGTTGAGAATCTATTGAGGCCTAAATTTTAAATTTCCCGCCATTTTGTTACTATTTCTAGAAACTCTGGCGAATTAAAAAAGGCCATATCATTAAAACCGACTTACAATCTTGGACGAAACTAGTTGAGACAAAGCCAATTAGCGCGTGTATTTCTCAATTTCCTTGTATGGAAACACCGACAATATTGCAGAAAGGCTTTCCCTCCCCCCTCCCCTCATTCAGTGTTGTTTGTAAGGACTGAGGTTTCATCAGGTGAATATTGGTGGCAAAGCAACATTGATAAGGTGGAGAGGGGGGGAGATTTGTCGTGGTAAGTGGTTTTCAAGGTCAGAGTTCTCATTCGTTCCGAAGTGTCTCAACGGATTTGTCCGAGATTGTAGCTTTCTTTATTTTGTCTCAACATGCTCTTTCAATATCCCTTATTTTGAATACCGTAATTTGAAAGTTAAATTCTGCTGTCATTATTGTGACGTTATTTTCCCACCAAACCCCGTTAAAGTCAACATAAGATTTTATGCGATTTTAGGGGCTATGAGTACGATTTCAACTCAATTTGACTACTATAACCGGTGAAATGTCGTGCGTAGTGGTGCGGATAAAAGCTGCCCATTCTGGTCAGAGCCGCGATCTTTTTGGTCTGTACCTCGTCTGCACCAAACTGACGAGACCAAGAGGTTCGCGGGCTCTAGCCGGGAAGACAATGAAAACCTGCCTTGACCACTTTACGCACCCACCACTCCCCCAAAGGAAACTTTGGCGGGTTTTATGTTCCAGTGCATACGTTTTGCTCGCGCTGGTGCACAACAGTTGAAAATGCAAATAAATCGTCGTGAAATCTTTTGTAAGGCAGTCAAACACCGTGAAATTTTCGTGGGTCATCGAAAGGTTCTAAAACAAATGTCTGTGTCATCACAAACTCTATTTATATTACGTTCAACAAATGTTTTGGATTTCAGTGTTTCGCTCGACATTCAAAAGGACGTGACAAATAGTAATCTTATGATATTTACAGATTCTAAGCTGCTGTCTAGGTGCACTTTGTTCGCCAAAGAAAATTTGCTTTAGAGATCAATTAAATTAGCAAATTAGCACCATAGCGACGGGGGTACAATTTACGATTGTAGATAAATGTTGACCAGAGTTCAGTTATTATTGTGGACCTGTTGTTGACCGAAGAAATTTTGGGCGCAAAACGCCATCGTACATCTGAATAGTTTTCCGGGCCCGAAATGTGTTCAGGAGTTTTGAGAAACAGGTCTCAGGGCGTGACGACACAGTACAACATTTGTTTGATTGAGACAACTTTCTTTAACTTTTGGTTTGTTTGTTTGTTTTTTCCTTTTTGCCTGGTGCCGTTTAATTAATTTATTTATTTATTAATTAATTTATTTATTTATTGGTGTGAGGGAAAAGCAGGTTGGATGTTAGAACGTTAAATTAAAGAAAGTGAATTATTCAAGACTGTTGAATAATTATGCCGGGTGAAGTACTGATTATAGAGTCTTGCACCTTTGTTACCAATACAAATTCTTTTTTTTTTCTTCAGTGGTCCAAACTATAATGATGACATGAAACGAAATTAAAGTTGCCAATGTGGCAATTTGTAAATGTATAGTGGGTGGTGAAAGTTATCGCCTAGTTTCCGCGAAAGGTTAGGTCGAAGAATACAAAAAAGGGCACTATAGCAGAAAGACTTTGTGCAAAGAGCTTCAAGAGATAATTTAGTCTATAAATGTAGCAAAGTAAACTTTGCATATACCTGAACTGAACTGTCCTGTGCAATGAACTGAAACTGAACGATATTCGATGCACCAATGGTAAAATCACACATCGAGGTCATATTTCATGTATTTATACAAACTAAAGCAAAATAATGGCCGTCTCTATGGTGTTCAGTTGCTTTAACGACCTTTAACCACTGAAGCAATTTATTTTTATGCAGTTAGCACTTTGACTAACAAAAGCCTACCTAGAAACCAATAACCTAAAATAAGTTATTACTGTTTGTTTATCAAAACAAAATCAGTATTCACAAAATTAAGGCATAACCTATCAACCTAAAAGGACATTCAATTGATATAGATAGGCTCCGTATTGTATGATATAAAAATAAATTGTTCATCAAATAATCGGGCCAATTTCCACAGTCCATAGAACTTGGCCCATGCAGTAAACCCGGTTATCCCTGAACACAATCATGGCTTTGAAACACCCTGAATTTCCTGCGTTGGGGAGGCTTAGCTATAACACAACTATGCAAAAACAGCCTGATGAGGCTTCAGAAGTGTGTACCAGAGGAAAAGACAATTAATATTAGAGAACTTATAAAATGCATGGTCACTGTTGTGTACCAAGACCACATGGAGGCTACAAAATTAACGCCGTAATTCACGCAACGCTGTAATAATTACAACCGATATTTACTTATCTAGAAGGAACGGGATGAAGACCTAAACTACATACAAGAAATAAAATACTATTTTAATTTCTGTGTTTCACTCGACAATCAAAAGGTCATAATAAATGGTACGAATTTGCAGTAAACTCTGTTCTCCAGAGTAAATATACTTTACAGATCATTTAAATGAACAAATTATCAGCATAGTGAAGATAATTTATTTTGCGATTTTTTTTTATTATTTGTAAATAAATGTTCACCAGTTCGGTTTTTTTTTACTCGTATTTTATTTCACGTACAATTTGATTTCATTCATCCCGTTCCTTCCAGATATGTCATTTGCTTGTGTTGCATGAATTACAGCGACAATTTGGTAGCCTTGATGTGCTTTTGGCACCCAACACTGCCCATGCATTTTGCTAATGTTGTCTGAAATTTATTGTCTGTTCTGCTCCTACACACTTGTGTAGCCCCAGTAGCCTCATCAGGCTGTTTTGTTTTATCAGCCAAGCCTCCACAATATAGAGATTGAAGACATAGATGTAGTGTTCAGGGCGTTTCAAAGCCACAATGTTCAGGGATAGATATACCATATTCAAAAAAGAGCTGGAAGTCGCGACTGAGATATCGTCCAAAAATAAGCCAGTAAAAATTGCAAAGGTACACTGCAAGAAGGAAAACTATTTAAATTATTTCTTTTTACCTCAAGGGTAAACCTAGAGGTTTCGAGTTTTGTGGTTGATATGTGGTAATTGGTTTGTGGTTAATTTCTATGAGCGAGATATTCAATGAATGAAACTTAATGTGCTATTCAGAGTATTTCAGTATCTCGTAAAAAATATGTGGTACAAATATATATTTTTAAATTTTAATTGTCAGTTTCTCAGTTTTGAAATGTTATTTTTCCAGGTTCTGTGGACCTTTGCTCGGTTAAGTTTTCCCTCGCAGAAGAAAAATTCATTTCTGTAACATAGCATATCCAAGCCCATCTGTATAATTGGATATTCTTTTCAGATGGCTAGAAAATGGCCTGATTTTGTGAATACTGATCTTGTTTTGACAAATAAACCTTAATTATTTATTTAAGGTCATTGGTTTCTAGGCTTGCTTTTGTTAGTCAGAAGCTCAAAATTAAATTGCTTCATTGAACACCATGGAGACGTTCATTATTTCGCTCTAGTTAATATAAATATTGACTTCGATGTGTGATTTCAGTATTAGCACATAGGATATCGTTCAGTGTTCATTAATCAGGGCCGGCCAATTCAGGTATCTGTCATGTTCTCTTTGCTTTTCTCATAGACTAGTTAATCTCTAGGTGCAATTATTTGTACACAGTGGTGTTTAAAGTTATATTCCGCTAGGGCACGTTTTTGGACTTTTTTGGTCTGTTCGTCCTCGCCAAGTTGAGGTCATGCGCTATGCGGATGCGAATGTTAAAAGGTTTCCTTGGGAAGACTATTTCTTTCTAAACATAGCCTATCCAAACCCATCTAATTAGATAACTAATCATTTACTGTTTAAAACGTGGATACTAGTTTTGTTTAGATAAACAAATAGTAATTATTCATTGATGTTCATATGTCTCTATGTTCGCCTTTGTTTTCCCGAGAAACAATGCTCCATAGATAAATTACCCACGTGGCTTAAGCAATTAAACACATAGAGACGGCCATTACTTTGTCAGTAGAGTTTATAAATATTGACTTCGATTGGCACGTTCTGTAGTCTTCGTTTGATACAAAATTTTTTCACAGCAGCCCATACCCTCGTATTATTTATTTCATTCACCGTAAGTCGTCGTTATATGGAGCCTTAAACTGTTAGTTCTTTAAACATGATTACGATTTAAACTTAATTCCTGTTTTTTAATCATGTATCAGTAGTGTAGTCTGCACGAACCGTGGTCAGCAACGATTCATAACTCATTAATACTTAAGTACGTCGCATGCCCGTTTTGGTTTGAACGTACACTCATACATTGAGTTATAAAAATAATCAGTGACTGTCTATTTCGCTACAACGAGAAAAAGTTAATCCTCAGTCGACTTAGTGTTTTATGATGTTGTTACCGGATGTGGAGACTCACAAAATAAACGTAACGGCAAATTATCAAGCAAATATGTAACTGTCTTGGTACTATAAATATTAGTGTTGTTTCCCTACTTGATACTACCTACCTACCTGATACTATTAATCTACGCTGATGATCGAATTTGTAAAATGAATCACATTTGTTTTACAGAGCAGTGGCACTTTACAGATATGTCGTTTTTGAAGAAATCAAGGAAGGTGCACATTACTTTCGGTGATTCCAAGCGCATTATAACTTACAAGAGGGGCGAAGAAGTCCAGGAACTTGGTCAGCATTTTCTGAGGGTGTTCTCTGATGTCCTGTCAGATGATGTCACACTTGCCCATGTAAAGTTCCAGCGTTACGATCATGCCTTTCAGGATTACGAAGACATTGCACATGACACCAAACTGCAGGAGAATGCTAAAGTTACGGCAAAGATTACTTCCACTCATGGAAAGAAGGTAGCGTAGCCAACTGGTTAATGTCAGTGCCCGCTAGATAGTGTGTTTATCGTCCCATTTCTAGCTCGTGAAGAGCTATAGTTTAGTGTCACCAAGAAAGGATAAAGGGTATGAGAGCTACTCCCCCATATAGCTCCTATCCACATTCTAATCCCTCTTTTAAAAGTTATTTTTAGTAACAAATGGCGAGAAATTCAAATTTCAAATAACTTATTGAGTTTTAAAGCAATGATTCTGAATTTTTTGAGCAACATAGAACTCGTCATTCTGTAAAATTTCGTTGATTTTAATTTTTTCCAATTTCGCCGGGAAAATGACGTCACAAAGTTGGCGCCAAATTTTACTTTTAGTATTATGAGCTATCTTATGTTGGTTTCTGAATGACCTCGTTACACAGATCTCAAAACTGAAAAAAATTAATGAAATATCTTTATCCACTCAAAAGATATAACGTTTTGAAATTTGAATTTTGTTACTTAAAATAACTTTGAAGGGATTAGGATGGGAACAGGGCCTATATGGGAGATAAACTCTCTTACCCTTCATCCTCTCTTGGTGTCACTCGATTACGCGTGAACAGTCAGGAACCACTTGTACACTCGTCTCTTAGACAAGTCACTGATTGCATCGTGCCTTTTTACATATATGCTGTTCGCGGAAAGAAGATTCACTTCTTTGAATTGTAAATCGAAAGAAGAAGCCCAAAAGATACAGCTTTAATAGCGGAATTCAGAGAGTTTAAAGCAACGACAAACTGTTGATTTGAGGCAACTTTAATTTTAAGAGGAAACTGCGATCGAGCTGCTGACTTCTAGGAAATGTTCTAGCCCATCTAGAAATCCTTGTTAATTGGCAAAAATCCTGCATAATTGGCCAGTAGATTTGTCGGGGTGTTATTGATAGTCGAGACAATAGTATGAAAATAGAAAGCGAGGAAACTAAAGGGGATTGAGCCCTCAAAAAATGAATTTATTTTGTATAACAACCCAGTATAATAAGGAAACAAAGCAAATCTTTCAGGATCGGCAAAATACTATTGTTATCAAGCTGCTTGTGTCATATGATGAGCTTAGAGTATCTTCACTACTTAGTGCCACCCTCATAAAATAACTGCTTAAAATAATGAGGAAAGAAACCCAGGCCAACGAAACTAAAAGACACACTGGAAAGGATGAATTGTTGGCGGACCTGTTCTCTCCTGTCTAACATAAAGCCTTTGGAAGGCGAATTAACTCTAAAGCAATTTGAACTTTCTTCCTTGTTTCAGGCGTCAAACTCTTTCAGCCATTCACAGCACGTAGTGATTCCTGAGTACCCCATACTCGGGACATCAGAGCTGAAATTTCATCCTATCAAGAAAGACGTCTATTACCGTCTGTGGAACCTTACTACTGACGGTCTGATTCAGAAAGATCCCAACGACACAGCGATCGTGCCTTGCAGTGGTGGATTTAGCAGCCCGGATATCAGTAAGAATATTTTGAAATTATTCTTAAACAAATACGGTCCAATATTGCTTGCGTTCTGTCCACCCACACATGAAATTCCTCTGACTGTACAATATTGCAGAAGTAAGGCACGATATACTACTCTATGGCACAACAAAGTGAATAAATAATATTTGTCTGTAGGAATATCATGACAGTAAAACTATCATGAAATTACACGATGCAAAAGGCTCGCAATATTACTGTGACTGCACGCGGTGGGACTGTACTTTGCCCCTCCATTGACTTGCTGTGTCTATTGATGTTGGGCGCGCAATATTGCATGTAACCATTTTTTCAGGAGGGAAGGGAGGAGATAAAAATGCACTGAACTTATGTCGTTGAGTTCAGTGTTGCACGCAATGTGTTACCCTTTGCCAGGGTCTCTAACACCCATACCGCTTGGTACAATATCACCGCAGAGTGCAGTCATTCACTCTCAAAATGTGTTTTATGGCTTACTTTTTCTCGCCAATATCATCTTTGCATCCCTTTTCGGATTTTGTCATGCAAAAAGGAACATTAAGCAAATGTATTGTTTGTTTGTTTGTTTGTTTGTTTGGTTCTCTTATGGTTTCCGTACTAACGTTACACAAGTGGCGTCTAGTTGCTTCACGCTGTAAAGTGAATTTACTGTGGGGGGATGGGGGGTCGATGGACGTAAGAACAGGTATCAAGAGTAGAACTGATCTCATTCCGTTTACGTGAATTAAGGGAACAGTAACCAGCCGACAAGAGCAACAATCCCAAAGAATTCTCTTAAAAATAAATGGGATTACTTAATGCATTTATCACAACCTTTTTTTCCTCTTTCTCAATCCTCCACTGATATCCAAACAATATTTTACTTTACAGCCGTGGTACAAGCACGATCGGCGGGACCGAATTTGTTTCACTTGGTTTTTAGAGGCACCAATGGTGAGTCCGATCTCTATATTACGGCAAAAGAAGAAGGACAAGGAATCACTCTTACAGTAAGAGTCTTCATTATAACAAATGATTAATGCCTGACTGACTGACTGACTGACTGACTGACTGACTGACTGACTGACTGTCTGGCTGGCTGACTGGCTGGCTGGCTGGCTGGCTGACTGACTGACTGACTGACTGACTGACTAACTGACTGACTGACTGACTGACTGGCTGGCTGGCTGGCTGGCTGACTGACTGACTGACTGACTGACTGACTGACTGACAGACTGACTGACTGACTGACTGACTGACTGACTGACTGACTGACTGACTGGCTGGTTGGCTGGCTGGCTGGCTGACTGACTGACTGACTGACTGACTGACTGACTGACTGACTGACTGACTGACTGACTGACAAACTGACTGACTGGCTGCCTGGCTGCCTGGCTGCCTGGCTGCCTTTTTCACATTTTTGAGGCCTTATGTGCCATCTGACATGCAAAAAAATCAGCGTGTATCCTTTTTCATTATTGTTTCTCCCTTGTTTAGTATCGTGTTCGAGGTTGTTTTTGTAGGAGAGAATCCTCCGCACGGGGGCCTTGGAATGAGGGTTTTCTCACGGCTACTCATTTACATATTTTCTGTCATTTTAGGGAAACCCATCAGAATACGCAAAATTCGGGCCTATCTATTACTGGAGCTACACATTGTTCAGAAGTATCCCTAAAAGTGGCACAGACTTTGGCATGTACTTGGGAAGTGACGAGAATGACTGACTAACTGACTGACTGACTGACTGACTGAATGACTGAATAACTGAGTTACCAATTCAGTGACTGTGTAACTGACTGCCTGCTTGTCTAGTTGACTGATAAGCTGTCTGACTAATTTTATTGGCTGAATGACAATCAAAACAGTAACTGAAAGTACTTTTATATACACCGTCTTTCTGTAGTACTGTAATTGCCTATTTCACATTTTTGAAGCCTTACGTGTCGTCTGACACGTAAAAAGATGATTGTGCTTTGTTTTTCAATATTGGTTTCTGAGTTGTGCAATGTAGAAGAGAATCCATGCGGGGGCTTTGGGAAGGGGGGGATTTTCTCAGTTATTCATTCACATCTTTACTGCGATCACTTTAGGACAACCCATCAGAATACGCAAAATTCGAGCCTATCTATTTCTGGAGCTATACACTGTTCAGAAGCAACCCCAAAAGTGGCACAGACCTTGGCATGTACTTGGGAAGTGACGAAAACTCCCTGGCAACCCTGATAAAAGTTGATGAAGACTATAACCTTCCTGCACACTATCCCAGTCCACAAGCGTTGTTCATTGCTAACAAGGTGAAAACCGATGGATCTGAGTCTGAATGCTGGAAAAAGACACCAAACGAAGACAAGATGAAGGGAAACAGAGAGTCTACTTTGCCTAATCAGGTTTCGAATTAAAATGAACGCGCAAACCTTACGTATGCACCGTGCCGAAAGGAAAAATGTGGACTGTAATTCTGGATAAGTTTTTAAACTGCGTGATTCGATATGGCTGGAAATCGTATCACCAGTGTTACTTTTTTGCCTTTTCAATTTTGTAGTTTTGAAGATGCTGTGTGAAGGATAAGTTTGCAGTTTGACAGAGCCAAGAGTAACTAACAAGTGATATTTCTGATACAAACCAGCAAGTATGGAAATACTAACCGTAAAAAGGCATTTCTCTGCAATAATTTGATAAACTCACGCAATAGCTTTTCGGCTTTTGATAGCACGAGCCAGTAGAACTGTAACTTATGCTAAATTTAAGGGCATTATGCAATAAAAAGCTGTTTTACTTTGTTTGGAGTTTGCTGGGGCGTGGTGCTGCAGTGCTTGACGCGTAGGGCTTCCCATCTGACGTTTTATCGGAAGATCGGTGGCCAGACAAACGGATTCAATGTCATCCAATATTGGCGAATACAACTTGGCCAAACGAGTTTAACATTGCGATTCAACACCGTTCAACGTCGTCGAATTAAACTTGTTGAACGCGTTTGGCCACCCTGCTGAACGATATCAAATATTGTTGAATTATGTAAATTTGTGTCTTCTGCACGTGCATGTGTACGCCATTTTTGCACGTGTCAGCCTAATGAATTCAAGAGAGTACCGATGCTCCTAAATCGATGGTGTGGACTTAGGGGTGTCCCGAGGAATACTGTCCGGAAATATTTGGTACCAGAAAGGATCCTGTTATTATTTGACGTCCGGAATGACTGGTTTCCTCCAGAACGGTTCTTTCTTTTTTAAACCATATGTCCAGTTTAAAATACAGCGGGTGGACGAACACGCCTGAACGTAGGCAGCTGTTTGTCATGAAAGATTACCTAATTTTGATGATCTGGAAGCTGGTTTTAAGCCGCCTTTATAGAAATAAATAATGGCAGACTGATTATTGGATTTAGTTAAGTGGTGCCTTTATTCCATCGATTTAAGCCCAAAGAAAAATGGCATCAAATAGTGGTTTTACACCTCGATTCGTCTTACCTTGGCGCGGAAACAGTTACAAATTGTAGAAGCAGGTAGTTAACCGCAAATAGCCAAGACCACGCGACTTTGTTGCAGACAACCAGCTAAGCCCGAAGCGTTCAGATGTCTGTCTTGTTAGATGAATACCTACCGATAAACGGGACGAAACATAAAGGAAAATTGGTTCCTCTACCGGAAATAAGATGACGTACTTCGAGGAAACCTACATACAGGAAACAATACTGGCAAACTTCAAAATGGGAAATAAATCTTTGTGAAGCTCATTGCTGATCCTAACTAAGGACGGTGCCTCCTAATAGAAATGTATTTTGCAAAGGTTATGAGTATGGGGAAAAAGCAGATCTTAGCAAAGGTTATTGTAATCCAAAAAGAAAAATGTGGGTAACCACTCATTTTTCAGAGATAATTAAGAAAACATAATTCTAAAAACGCGTTAAAATAAAAGGAATGTATGTCAATTTCTTTCCAAATTTAAGCTCAATTATCTCTGAAAAATCCAATTTTCTTTTTGGATTCTGATAGCCCTTGCTAAGATCTGCTTTTTCCACATAGTCATAAACCGTGCAAAAATACTGTTGTATTAGGGGCAATTTTCTTAAGAAACCCAAATATCCCAAGATGCGCAGAACGCATGGGCAGTAACAAAAGGTGTTACCGTCCTTAAACGAAGATTTGGCTAATAATCTCTCCTCCTTTTTCAAGTTTTTCCTTCCATGGTGAACAGAAGTCATTCGAAAGCGACACTCAACTGTAAAATGTTTTTTTTTTTCTTTTTTTTTTTTTTTTGTGCTGTACTTGATAATACTCTACCCTTGCTGCACTAATTTTTCAAATATTATTTCTTTTCTGTTGTAGAAATTTAAATTTATTGTGCAAAAAAAACTTCACGGTCTATACTTACTTTGTTTCCTTAACAGTCATTAAAGTTTAATTACTGTTAATAGTTTCCGTTCTGTCAGCATTTGTTAATTTCCATTTCCTTTCGTCTTGTTTGCGTCAGCATTTCTAGCCTCAGTGCACTGCGTCTTCTGTTTACCTCGCGCGCGTCCAAGAAAGAGTGCGGCAGGAAGGAAGAAGACGTCAAACGTTTTAATTGTCTTGGTTGTTATTTAAGCCAACTCACTCTGATAAAAGCTGGCAATTGTCTTCACATAGCTTTGATAGGGATTGTCAAGACATTCTCGTACATCGAGATCTACAAGTTGATCCTCGGTCGACACTGATATAACAACCTTGTGTTTCTTTCATGGTAAGCAAGTGAAAAATGCCTTTTTACTTTTCCTTTCTGTAGATTAATTTTCTCCGGACTAAGTTTGTATTATTGCAAGTTTCTTTTTCCTTTGTCGAAAACAGCTCCCCCTGCTTTCGACAGCGTATTTTAAAAGAACAAGAATATACTACCATCAGCAATGAAACTCCATTCAGTGTTGACAGTAATCTGTTGTTTAGGCGAATCTGTCCCCCACCCTCAAGAATCAGCACAAAATTTGTCTTCGAAATCTTCAAATACATGTAATTGAGGTTGGGGCACTTTTAGGGCAAACTTAATAATATTTTGAATTTGCTCATACTTCCAGGGGTCTCAAACGTGTTTCACTAAATTCCATCCTATCAAGAAAGACGTCTATTACCGTCTGTGGAATCTCGCTAGTAACGGTTTGATTCAGAAAGATCCCAATAACCCAGCTATCGTACCTTGCAGTGGTGGATTCAGCGGCCCGGATATCAGTAAGAATATTTTAAAATATTCTTTAACAAATACGGTCTAATATCGTTTGCTTTCTGTCCACCCACGCATGAGATTCCTTGAGATACCTTGCGGTGGTGGATTTAGGGGTGCCAATATCAGTAAGAGTGTCATTTTGAAATTATTCTTTGAAGAAATAAAGGTCCAATATTGATTGTTTTGTGTCCATACACGCACGAAATTGCTCTGACCTTGCAATATTACCAAAGTAAGACAGGATTCTACTCTATTGCACAACAAAGTGAATGAAATAATATTTGTCGAGAGCGAGAGATGTGGAAGGGAGGAGGTGGTTTACACTGCAATCTTTAAGCTTTGAGCCCAGTCGCCCTCATCGACTTTTGTTGTGAGTGCTGGGCCTTTAATATGTCTGGGCGTAATACTACTTGTTGCTTTTTACAAACAAAGAGTAGACTGCACCCTCAAGTCTCTCTAAAGGTATTTACGACCTAAATTTGTTCGCCAATTCCATATTTGTTGTCCTTCTCGGGTTTAAAGAAAATTAATGAGAGAAATGCACAGTAACAAAGTGGATGATTCGTGTGCACGGGGTCGATGCAGGCAATAGTGGGTTGGAAGGGTACTGTTGGCTAGCAATTTTGCCTTTTCTGTTAATTTTGAGAACACTAGCCAGCTAAGAAGGGCAAGATGAAAAATTTTTTTGTTGATTAACTCTTCTCTGTTGTTATGTTCGTGCCTATCCGAGGTCATGTCGTTGAATTTAATAATTGTTTAACAGCATCAAAAATAGTGACGCATGAAACATGGAGGCTGTGTAATGGACGAAAAGGTATCCCGAAAACTGTAACATTTCATGATAAAAACATAAATGATATTTGTTTGATTGTTTGCTTGTTTGTTTTTGTTTGCTTTTTTTCAGCCGTGATGCAAGCACAACCGGCTGGACCGAATCTGTTCTATTTGGTTTTTAATGGCCAGATAAACGGCCAGACAGACCTGTACATTACTGCAAAAGAAATAGGACAAGGCATCACTCTTACAGTAAGAGTCTTAATTATAACAAATGACTATTTCAGTGATTGACGGACTGGCTGCTTGGTTGACTGACTGACTGACCGACTGACTGACTGACTGACTGACTGACTGACTGACTGACTGACTGACTGACTGACTGACTGACTGAATGAATGACTGACTGACGGACTGACTGAATGAATGAATGACTGGCTGGCTGGCTGACTGGCTGGCTGACTGGCTGATTGAGGAACTGACTGACTGACTTACTGAATGACTAACTGAATGACTGAATAACTGATTTAGTAATTCAGTGGCTGTGTAACTGACTGACTGCTTATCTAGTTGACTGATTGGCTGTCTGGCTAATTTTATTGGCTGAATGACAATCAAAACAGTAATTGAAAGTACTTTTATATACACCGTCTTTCTGTTGTATTGTAATTGCCTATTTCACATTCTTAAAGCCTTACGTGCCGTCTGACACGTAAAAAGATGAGTGTGCTTTGTTTTTCAATATTGTTTTCTGAGTTGTAAAATGTAGAAGAGAGTGCATGCGGGGCGTTGGGAAGGCGGGATTTTCTCAGTTATTCATTCACATCTTTACTGCGATTATTTTAGGAAAATCCATCAGAGTATGCAAAATTCGAACCTATCTATTTCTGGAGCTACACACTGTTCAGAAGCATCCTCAAAAGCGACACAGACTTTGGCATGTACCTGGGAAGTGATGAGAACTCCCTGACAACGCTAGTAAAAGTTGATGAAGACTATGATCTTCCTGCACACTATCCCAGTCCACAGGCGCTGTTCATTGCTAACAGGGTGAAACTCGCTGCAACTGAGACTGGATGCTGGTAAAAGACACCAAACGAAGGTGTCTTTTACCAGCCAAATCAGGTTTCCGATTAAAATGAACGAGTGTACGTTGTATATGCACCGTGCCAACAGGAAAATGTTAGATAGGTGTCTAAGCCACGTGATTCGTTATTTCTGGAAACCAGATAGCCAGTGTAACGTTTTTATTTTCAGTTTTATAACTTTGAAAAAGTCGCATGTAGGATAAATTAGCAAACAAGTGATATTTCCGATACAAACAAGCAAGTATGGAAATATCAACCCGTACAAAGGCATTTCTTTGAAATAATTTGATTATTTTATGTAGAAGAACTTGTGCTTAAATAAAGTATGTAATAAATGCGAAAAATACGAAAAGAAGCTGTTCTACTTTGTTTGAAGTTTGCTGAGGTGCGGTGGTGCAGTGCTTAGCGCGTAGGACTTTCCATCAGACGTTTCATCGGAAGATCAACATTCAGGAAGGCTTCGGAAAGATGGATACAACATCATCCAACATATTAAACTAGGTCATCAAACGAATTTAACACCTCGCTTCAACATAGTTTAACGTTGTCGGATTTAACTGTTGAACGCGTTTGGCCATCCTGTGGGGAAATAAAATGTTGTTGAATTATCTAAATTGGTGTTTGCTGCACGTGCCAGCCTAACAAATTCAGCATTGACGGTTGCTCACACCTGAGAACAAAAGAAATGCTGGTGATGGAACGAAAGTTTGATCACAATCAAATTTCGTTCAAAACCATTCAACGTCATTCAACAAGGTGACCTAACATTGTAATATGTTAAATTCAACAGTGTACTTTATTAAATGGAACTTTCTGTGCTTCGTGCTCTTTCCCTAATAATGCATCAGTCAATTCCAGCGGTGCCCATCCCCCTCCGGGCATTAGCCGGGCATTTGCTCACGTTTCAATCCCGGGGGTGGGGCATTTGAAATTTTATTACTGCCCGGGGGTCTGGCATTTGCATACCCCCCGGACGACCCCGGGGCATTTGAGACCCTTGTCAGGTTTTGGTCTCGCATGTAATATATGGATTTTAGAGCTGTCCAAGATCATCACTTTCGTAAAAATCTTTTACGATCTTTTTTATACGGATCATGCGTTTTCAGTCCTTCGATAACTTATTGTATTTATAAAATAAGCATTTCTTACCTTATTTTAAAAACAAACACATGAATTGTGCACGTCAAAATCAAGTAAGTGAACGAATAATTGAACCAAAGAGTAAACCAAAAGGAACTGTTGATAAAGTGACATTAAACTATTGAACTATTGATAAAGTGACATTAAAGCAAATGAACAAAGGGAGGATAGATGCAAGGGTAAACAACCGAAAAGCATTGAAATTAAAGGCTGATTTCCATACGATCGCTATGATCGCTACAATCACTGGAAACAACGTTCAGCAATAATTGCGATCATATGGAAACCACTCCTCAGCGATCGTTGTGAAATGCTGTGATCGCCACTATCGCTAAAGTGTGGTATCCATATGATCACAACGATTGCTGAATGTTGTTTCCAGTGATTGCGGCGATCATAGCGATGATACGGAAACCAGCATTAATGATGAGTGACACTTTCTTGTTATGATTTATCAAATCTTGAGCTGTGTTGCTTTCTAGATGATCCCGGGGGTGGGGCATTTGCCTTCTGTTTTGTAATACCCCGGGGCATTTGACGGACTTATTTGTCCCTACCCCCGAAAATTTGCCATTTAAAAAAAATGTTAATGCCCGGGGGGTGGCCCAGGGGGTGGCCCGGGGGGGATGGGCACTGATGGAATTGACTGATGCATAAAGAAACTTCCCCACCTTGTCTTTTTTCTACTCAGTTTTAATTACAAATAGGTACCAGCGGAAGTGTTACGAAAATCTAACGAGATGCTTACGATAACCCTGAGATCGACTAGTATCTTATCCTAAGGGGAGAGTATTGATCGATCGTGTGGGGGTGAGCTACTTATCCGGAGGCATTCTGTCAATAAACGTTTGGCACAAGAAGGGATTCCATTATTATTTTACGTCCGCAGTAGCTGGCCATACTTCCTCTAGAAAGGCAAACCATACGTCTAGTTTGGAAGTATTGTTTGGATGGACAAGCCTGAACTTAGGCAGCTGCTTGTCAAGATAGTAAGTAATTTTGGCCAATTGGAGGCCGATTTATACCCGCGTTAGAAATAAACTGAATGGCAGACTGATTATTGGATTTACAGTAGGTAGTGTGTCCATTCTGACCAAGAAAAAATGGCATCAAATAGTGGCTTCACACTTCGATTCCTCTCACCTTTGCGCGGAAATTAAACGAAAAATATACTAAACGCGTATGCTAAACGTTGATAGTTAAGACCACGTCAATAAGTTCCAGAAAATTGCCCGAAGCTTCCAGTAAACTGTTTATAGACGAAACATCAGACGAAATCTTTCCCTGATTACAAAGGATGACGTAAGTCGAAGGAAACAACAAACAGAAAAAAAATACAAACTTCAAAATGAGAAACATAGAATTAAATTACTGAAATGGTCTGTGTTGTTTTTGAAGCTCATTGTTAAACCTGATTTAAACAAAGATTTCGCTTTAGGAGCAAGTAGTACTTGTACGATGAGCAGAAGTCATTCCAAAACTAGACTCAACCAATAAAGAAAACCTTGTATTATGAAACTCTCAGAAGGAGCCGAGTTAATTCGTTTGTCGTTTTTACTATTCTTGAGAGTACTCTTATACTGTTGCACTAAATGTTGTTTTCTGTCGTTGAAATTCCAAATAAATAGTGAGAAAACTTAACGGTCTACTTACGCAGAATTGTGACATGTTTCCTTAACAGTCATTAAAGTTAAATCACTGTTAATAGTTTCCGTTGCGTCATTATTCTTAGCCTGCCCCGCGTCTCGTGTTTACCTCCCGCGTCGGAGCGTGGCAGGAAGGAAATAGCAGACGTCAAACGTTTTAATTTTCTTGGTTGTCATTTAAACGGACTCACCTCGATAAGGTTTTGCAATTGTCATTAGATTATTAGCTTTGCTAGCCGTGATTGTAAAGACATCCTCGGGACTGCTATCATCACCTTGCATTTCTGTTATGGTAAGCAAGTGGCTGAAATGCCCCTTTTCGTTTTTGCCAGTTCAAGTTTGAGTTCTTGTGGGTTCTCTGTCTTTGTTAAAAAGAGTTTTTCCTACCCTCGACTTCCTAAAATCAGGGCCGGAAAGTATCTAAAACAACACAAGAATGTACAACCATCAACAATAAAACTAAATTCAATGTTGGCAGTAATCTGTTGTGTAGGCGAATCTGTCCTCCACCGCACACCTACCAGACGCCTTTTGAACAAGAATTAGCACAGGGTTTATCTTCGGAATTTTCAAATAAACTTACTTGAGACTGGGACATAATTTTAGGGAAAACTTTATAACACATTGAATTTGCTTCCACGCTTTCAGGCGTGTTGTTGTTGTGGATCAGATGTTACAGAGACTCATGTGATGAGCATCGTCGAATCCTCACAAACGTGTTATACTAAATTCCACGCCATCGAAAAAGACGTCTATTACCGTCTGTGGAACCTCACTAGTAAAGGTGTGATTCAGAAAGATCCCAATAACCTAGCGATCGTACCTTGCAGTGGTGGATTTAGCGATGCCGATATCAGTAAGAATATTTTCAAACTATATTATTTTAAAAACTGTACAGTCCAATATTGGACATGCATGGGTTCAAACAACTTCATGCATGGATTGCACTCATGCCATGCATGAAGATGCACTGATTTGGCTGTGCAATGTTGAAGAAGTAAGACACGATTCTACTGCACAACAAAGTGAATGCATCATAAAAATAGTCGGTTGGAAGAGGAATATGCATGGACGGGGGAGGGGGTTTACACCGCAATCTTAAGCGTTTAGCTAGCCTAACATAGCGCGCAGCCTTTTGCCGTCTGCTGCTTTCATGAAGGGATAACTGCACCCTTAACGGTCTTCAAATGTATTAGTTTGTTCGCCATTTCCATATTTCTGATCCTTTTCGAGTTTAAAGAAATTAATGGGGACACATGCAGGTAGCCATGCAGTGTTTGGTTTGAGTACGTGGGGACGATGGATGCAAGAATAAATTGGAACGATACGGTTGCCTTTGCTTGCCCTTTGTATTAATTTTGAGAACGCTAGCCAGCCAAGAAGGGTAAGAAAAAAGCTGTTCCTGGCAAAGACTTCTCTATTGCTATGGTCGTGCCTATCCCATAATGCCACGACAACGAGAACAGAAACAATGATTCAAGAAAAATCATCGAGGCTGACAATGAATAACAAGCTACCTCACAAACTGAAACATTCATGATAAAACATAAAAGGATCTTTGTTTGTTTGCTTGTTTGCTTGTTGTTTACTTTTGTTTTTATTCTTTTTTTTTTTGGTTGTTGTTCTTTTCTTTTTAGCCGTGATACAAGCACAACCGGTGGGATCAAATTTGTTCTACTTGGTTTTTAATGGCCTGATAAACGGCGAGCCAGATCTGTACATTACAGCAAAAGAAGAGGGACAAGGAATCACTCTTACAGTAAGAATCTTGATTATTGCAACAGACCACAACTGATTAATTAAACGAACAAACGTTTTATCGGTCGGTGGCTCGATCTGTCGGTTGGTACAGTATGTGGTCCTTGGTCCGCGAGTGAAAAACATACTCTTGAATATCTTACCTGAATCAAAACGTAGCGAGCTGAAGTTTTCCCTGAAGATTGCTTTTATGTTTTCGCGGTAATTTCAAAGTGGCAAGTTCCAAACTTAAATATTTTTCTTGTAATTCGAAAAAAGGTGACCGTGCTCGAGGGCCCTTGATCCGCGAATGTGGTCCTTGGTCCGCGAATCATGTAAACGGCACGGAAAGTACCTGTGAATCCCAATTATTTCCGTAGGAGAATGAAAATGTTAACAATATCTTATTTATTCTTTCTTATCCTTGATATGTCTAAGCTAGAGTCTTGTTGGAAAGTCGCTGTGAGTATAAAATAGTATAATCTTTGAATGTTGTCCTTCAATACTGCATTTTTAAAAACTTAAGGTTCAAAGGTTCAAATGAGGCCTAACACTATTGTAAAAAAATTTAAATTTAAAATCCAAGCTTTCGCCGATCAAACCGGCATCATCAGGGATAAGAAAAATATTCCGCGTAGGCCTATATATAAATGTAAAGTAAGATGTGAAAAAAGCGTAAGAATGTAGCAAGTATGTAAAATTTATAAAACAATAGGTACAAATATGAAAAGGAAACGATTGCAACGAACAATTGTAACGAACACTACATCGGGAGCACTACACGTTTCATCCACGATCGTGTAAAAGAACACCTCAATAGTGAAAACTCCTCTGTAAAGAAACACATCTCCACATGCCAAAACAAAGACTACAAAGGCATTGAAATCAAGACCATTGTACTGGAAAACGACCCCGTAAATCTACGCCTATTTGAAGCATTTTACATAAGGAAATACAAACCTACCCTCAACTCCCGAGAGAAATGCAGCGAATTGGCGGACCTTTTGTTCTAGTGACTGTTTTAACATATGTGGAAAGGGTGCAATGACACTCCCTTATTAGACCACTTTATTCGTTTCCTTTTCATATTTGTACCTGTTGTTTTATAAATTTTACATACTTGCCACATTCTTACGCTTTTTTTCACATCTTGCTTTACATTTGAATATAGGCCTACGCGGAATATTTTTCTCATCCCTGATGATGCCGTTGATCGGCGAAAGCTTGGATTTTAGATTTAAATTTTAACCTTTAAGTATAAAATAGTATGTTTTACTTTTCAGACAACACGTCACACAAGCCCCACACGCAGTCGAAAATAATTACAAGACTACAAGCTTATATGTATTCTAGGTTTACAAGAGAAGTTAACCCCATTCAAAAACATGATTGTATAAAGACGATTTTGAAAATATTCAGCAAAAACAAAGGCCGTTTCCATTTATCTGCTTCACCTGCTTTGCGAAATGTAAGTTCTCTAGGGTCATAGGTCGCGGACCAATGACCCATATGAGAAAATTGTTGATATTTTTAAAGAGACGATAAAACAAAACTTTCAAACTCGGCAGCAAATTCGTTCACAACCGCAGAAATAAGTTTATCTGTAATCTTGTTTTGCAAAAAGACACGTCCTCCCGTTGCGTTTCGTCGATGCACAAGCCAAGTAAACATGACCATGTAATTTACGGAGTCGCAAAAGTAAACACTTCAAAAAAGACTAATTGGCCGACCTGTCAATAAACTTGAATTCCGCGCCTTCACCAAAAGCAGGAAAGCCGAGACTTCGTCATATGAAAGAAGACTGAACAATAAATCATCTGAAACATTCGTTTTTGTCGTATTCTACTTAACGAGCAAATATTACATCACGTTCGGAAAAGTCGCGGACCAAGGACCACATACTGTACAGTGTGTAGGTCAATCAGTCGATCAATAGGTAAATTGCTCGGTTAAATGATTGCTCGATCGATCGATTGATGGAGTGATCGGGATCGATGGATTCATGGATTGAAGGGTTGATGGATTATTTTTGTATTATTTTTCCACTTAGGGAAGTGTAATTTTTGAAAGAATTTTCATACAGCTCAAATTTGCTGCATTGGTGGATAATTGAAACTAAGAATCCTTAGTGACCTGAGTTGCACCCAAATGTTCATTGATCGCTAAAGGTTACGACGAACAGGCTCGCTTACTCAAACCTCTCCCCGCTTCAAACAGTAACACGTTTTAGTTTAATGAGTGACAATGCGAAGCCATGATAAAGCTTTTAGTCCTTGCCTGGCACTTGAAATGAAACGTTGAGTCCGAGTGAAAGTGTGCAGTAGACGGGAATCGAACCCATGTCCTTCTGTACACCGGTCGGACTTTCTACAAGTCATATTTTGCTTGGTTGATTATTTTGACACAACTTTCGAACTTTACCTATCTAGAACAATCTTCCGTTTCCCTTGAGAGCTCGAGGTAACGGGTTCTCCTGTATTTGAAACACCTGCTATCTGCAGCAATATTTTGCTCTACTGTATTCACGTAAGAAATTTTCCCCAGCGGAGTAAGAAATGGGATATGCACATCTAGTCATCTATATGTTTCGTATCATTTTAGGATAGCCCTTCAGATTACGCAAAATTCGAGCCCATCTATTTCTGGAGCTACACATTGTTTAGAAGTAAGTCAAGGAGCACCTTAGACTCTGGCATGTACCTGGGAAGTAACGAGAACGCCCTGGCAACGCTGATACAAGTAGCTGAAGACCACAGACCTCGGGAATACTATCCAAATCCACAGGCTTTGTTTATTATTAATAAGGTGAAGAGCCCGACAACTCAGCCTGAATGCTAGAAAAAGACCCATAAAGAAGACGTGATGCACCAAAAAATAAAATCTACTTTGCTTAACCAGGTTTTGGATTAACATTAATGCGTTCATTTTATATGTATACGCCGTGCGCTCGAGCTAAATGTTCAGCAAAACCAAAGATCGTTTAGATTGTAATGCTGGCAAGTGACTTCCTCCTCTGCAGAGGCTCCTGTTAGTAAAACGGGAGCGGGAGCGCTGAAGAGAGCAAACGGGGGCGCGGGGAACAATGGGAAGAGGAAGTTTCTCTCTTTTTCCCTCCCAGCGATCCCCGAAAGCTTTAATTTTCCCTCTTCCCAGCCCCCGCGCGTTTTCTTCCCAAACCTGCAGTCAAGGCGCGACTGTAGGAGGCCTTTGCGGAGGAGAGAGGGCAAGTGTCCAACTACGTGTCTGATTAATTATCGTTGACACCCATGTAGCCAATGTTATTATTTTTTGTTTGTTTTCAAAAAGGTCATATGTAGACCAAATTTTTATGCATAAGAATCAAGAGTATAGCGAGAAAGTAAAATTTCTGATACAACCCAAAGAGCGCGTGCTTTCGAGCGGCGCGAAACTTTTTTTGCCGGAAAGAGGCAATGAAAAAGTCGCTGATCATATCACACGAGATGATATAAGGGAACTGCGATTGATTGTAACGTATCATCGGTTTTTGGCTCGTCGTGTAGTGCCAATCACCCTGCTCCTCTGAGAGGACGTCTTCTTTATAAGTAAAAGGCATGTGCCGGCAGATGTAACGCTGCACATATAGTGCTCAGAAGCTATACTAGGCAAGTCAATCGCCTAGGCGGCATTAGCTTCAGGACTTTGTTCTACTCTGTCGAGGGAACGAAAACCATCACCACACCTTCTCGCAATGGCACTGATTTTGTAAGATGAAGGGAATTGGATGAAAGTTCGTTTTAATTTGGGTGGATGACTATCCACAGCGATAAAACTAAACTTGTGAAATAACCACGAAACAAACAAGAACAGCTCAATTTTAGCCAGAGCTTCACCAGCGCATACTCGACGCCCAGCTCCGAAAGGGTAAAATTTCCTTGGTTGGTGATCAGTTTGCCGTCTGTGTTAATATGGCGGTATGGGTTAAACACGGTGGGGTCTTCCCAGCGCTCGGGATCCAGATGAACGGACTCTGTGTTCGCAAACACGATGGTATCTTTCGGAACACGGTAGCCACACAGCGTGGTATCTTTAAGAGAAACGTGAGGAAATAATAGCGGGACGACGTTGCCAACCCTTAGCGTTTCTGTAATCGTAGCTTGAATGAGAGGCAGATTGGGGCGATCCTTTAACTCTTTTCCGTCAAGAGTTGTATTTTCCCGACGTCGAAGTCGGGAACCATTCAGCCACTTGTGACGTCATCATTTTTGACGTCACCAGATTGTTTTGATAAGCAGCTAGCACAGCAAGGACAGATCCATCCATACGTGTGTCCATTTTGAATATCGACCAAATCCTGGCAGAGCTATATCAGAAAAACGTGTCCAATTTTGGCTGCAAAGTTGGTGGTAAAATAGGCCAAGTCACCTAGTTGATCAATGTTCCATTTCCAGGTTTTTAGAAGGACTGAGGCCAAAACTTTTTCCAGTGGATAGAAAGGTGATAAAGGGTAGAGGATATAGAGAAAAGAAAGGGAGAGAAAAAGGAAAGCAAAAGAAGCGAGAAAAAATTAGAAATGAATCAGCAAAAAAAAAAAAAAAGTCCAAATTTTGGCTTATGTGCATGCGTGAAACCAAAATAATGTACAATTTTCAACAGAAGCTGGCTCAAAATTGAGCTAAAAGGTAAGAAAACGCTTTTGTAGCAAAGTTTAGTGGCATTTGGCACCATAGCACTTCAAAAACCGCTTTAGCGGTAAAAAATGCGTTTTTCTAAGGGAAAAACGCTGACGGTAAAGGGTTAAAGAAAAGGACATTTTGTTTCAAATGTGTTCTTTTTTGCATCAAACCTGATAAATCAACCAAAATCAGTCTCAAACGAGTAAGATTTGTCATGATCAACGATTTTCGATAGTTTAGTTAAAGTGGGATAACAGTCACCAACCACTTCATTTAACTGAGCTTGAATGTCCTCTTGATACTTGGGGTAGTGAACTAAGAAGGCGATGACCCATTTCAGTGTGGTGCTTGTTGTTTCGTAGCCGGCAATAAACATGTCCAGAATTGTGTTTACAAAGTAGTCATCGGTAAGAAGAGCGGCTTTTTCTTCGTCGTTCTCGGATTCAGCTTCATATTTGGCTTGAAGAAGGCCTGAGATCAGATCTCGTACGGGTTGTACTGGATTGAATTTTTCCCTTCTTTCCTTCAAGAATTTGCGAATGATACCGTGCATCTCAAAGAAGGGCTGAATGCAGCAATCATAGGCTTTAAAAGGTAAGTAATGCGCCAACGGGAAAAATTCTAAAACGGCAACCAGCTGAGCATCCTCAACATTTGCGATAAAGTCTGCGTTGAGTTTCAAAAGTTTGTCCAAATCTGGGTTCGTTGTGTCACAGTCTTGTCCAAAAGTGATGCCAAAAATTACGTCAGCCACGCTACGAACCAAACTCTCTGCCGGATCAAAAGGCTTGCCATCTTGTTGTTCTCAATCCGGTACAGAGGTGCAGTCTTATGGAATTTTGTGTCAAGCTACTTTAATAACGCTACCAACCACAAGCAGTTTTGCAAAAAGGCGAGAATGGACCCCATATTTAAAAAACTTAATTTTGGCAGTTTGTCGATCCAGACAACTCCGAAACACATGTGTGATTTTCAATTTTAAATCTTAATCTTATTAAAACATAATATCGTTTATTTTAGTTTATTACAACGTAATATTAATTTTTCTTAGGTAGGTAGTTAGTACACACGACCCCTCAAGCATGTATTTGCTTTAAAACAGATCGTGGTTAAATAAAGGTTTATTATTATTATTATTATTATTATTCTATGAACTGCACAAGTTTTATGGCCTGTGCGGAGGCCCGGCTTTCTATCAGAGGAATGTCAGAGACGTACTTGCGCCAAGTTTTTGTGAAGAGCTTGCGATGAAGCTTCCAGGCAGATCCATAGTTGCCGAACACAATGTCTTTACCTCCTGAAATTCAAAAGAGAAAATAACATGAGACATGCATGCAATCCATGTTTTTTTTTTTTGCAACAATCCTCATCACCCTTAGTCTTCCGGTGATAAATAAGGGTCAAACAATATTTTCCAAAGATTGGCCAAGAACCTCCAGAATTCCCTCAGGGTAATTCTGGTGATTAACCGAGGACCTTTGAAAGTTTTCGAAAAGATCTGTGAAATTTTCAAACGTCAGTGTTAGATTTCTGAAAGTCTCCCGACGACGCTTGATCGCTAGCGAATTTTACGCGTGTTTTCACAGGCCTCAGCTAGTTTTATATGAAACTAACGTTACGTTGGTTAAAAACGTTCATCCTACACTTTGCTATTTGGCTGCCACGATATCGAAGGTGACTGTTCCAGTTAGAGTAAAACCCGTTATAAATTAATAATACGCCAGTAACGTACCTAGAGTCTGAGCATCAGTAACATAACTTTGTGGTCTTCCAGCGTAATCAGCAGATTTCTTTAGAAGCACCTCTTTAACGGCCTCGGCAGACGAAGCCATGACGAACTTGTAGCTCCCAAGTTTCAGGGAGAATACAGGGCCATGCTTTTTCCTGACACTAGAAATAAAGAAAAACAGTTTGCTTCACCAAAGACCGGAAAGACAATAATATGGCTATCGCCCATTAGAGTTACTAAACGGACTGGTACGAAGTCGTATACATATGGGAATACGCATTATATCAGGAGGACACGGAACTGTTGGAAAGAAAATCTGTTTTGCATGCTCGTCTAGCTGGTTGATAGAAAGACTATTTTAACCCACCTGGTTGGGGAAGAATATGGCAAACGAGATCTCGTGAATCTACTGGAATCTGCCAGACAAATCTACCAGAAATTCTAGATCAAGTGGCTTGTGGCCCACTGGCTTGAGATCTTTAATTAGAAGATTGACACTAGCGGCAAACAGCCCGTCCCAATCACCAAGAAGTTTAAAACGCGAGCGTTGATAGGTGCGTCGCCTTGAAGTCTGCCACATAACCACAGCATGGGTTGACAAGCTGTTGACTGAACCCCGCGACTAATCTAAGAAGTTCGTCCACGATTATACATTTCGTACATTTTCCTGACTGACTGACTGACTGACTGACTGACTGACTGACTGACTGACTGACTGACTGACTGACTGACTGACTGATTGACATGACTGACCGACTGACTGGCTGGCTAGCTACAAGTAGATGATGATGAGACTGCGAGCAAAAGCTTCACTATTGTAAATTGTCAATTTACCGCATAAGAAACAAAAGTTGAAAAGAATGAGTAATTACAGAACAAGAAGTAGAGAGTTAGGAAGACAGGAAATAATTGGGCTTTAGTAACAATGGGCTCCCTCGGCCGTGACAACAATTAATATATCAATTGTAAAAAATATATATTATGGCCTCTATGCAGCGAAGACACGAAAAACGATAAGCAAAGGTTTTTATTCAGGTTTTGTAGTTACTATAGCGAAAATAGGGTCAAAGTGAGCATTAAAATCAGTCTAATAAGATGTTTATGAAAAACTAGAAAACCACGAGGATTTGTTTTCATAACATGCATTGTTTAGGGCTCCTTACTGCTTTCCACCAACCAAATTATAAACCAGAAAACATGGCCAGGTTGCGATGTCTATCTACATGGAAACTGATGGCGATTCCAGGGAACCTTTAATTTGCATTAGACTAAAGCACTGAGTGTTGGAAGAGAATAAGTGTTTTGATGTAGCTAACATGTGTTGACTGCTAAATGAACCTCACGGCATTGTTTTACATTCTTCAGATTATTTCTTGTAAATCCACTCGTAGCGTTAGTGGATGCGTTGGGTAGTATCAAGTGCACTGAGTTGAAAAAGCATGGTGGACTTTAAATAGTTTTTCCGGAGCCTGAATTACAACAAATTTTTCTTCGTCTATATCTGAAAATATTACTTTCTAAAACGTGACCGAAAAACGACATCTCAAACATGTCATAAATTAGTCACGGCAAATAAATTTTGGAAACAATTATTAGAAAAGCAATGGTCGTAAGTAATGGAAAAGTGGTCAAAATTACCTTGGTAATTATCATAACACACGTTGCCGCAACAAATAGACCTCAAGGACCTAAGGAGAGGTTTCGTGCAATGGTGTGTGGTTAAGTTAGTTATATAAAAAATATCACAAAATACAGCTATACATGTTTGCAAGTCGCGTAGACATACTACGCTGTTTTAATACAACTGCAATGAAGAACGACGATGAAAAATGTAGGTTCTCTAATTCGTTCCTTGAAATTTGATTCAGTCATTCTATCATTACATGATTTTCTAAAATACTACAATGTGAAATCGCTCGGAAGAATAACTGAATGAATCTGTTTGTTACGTCGCTACGCCCCTGAACTAATGGCCTTTAGCTAAGCACTCTCTTGAACAATACAATGTCAAGAATGCAAGCTTTACGGTCACATAGCGCACTTATTCTTCTTTGCATTAGATTGACTAGTAACACTGAATGTTTCGTGTTTTGTAGTGTTGTGAGCTAATGTTAAATAAACCTGGTATAAATTTGTATGAAGTTGTTTATTTTCCTTTTGAGTATGATAGTCAAGCAGGAAACGTTAAACCGAAAAAGATCATAGTCTCCACAGACTACCTCTCCAACTATTCGAAACTATAGTTTGATACATTGTTGCAAGTTTATGATGCCTGGGCGTGAAACAAGTCGGGTTTGAAACACTTTCATTATGTCATCCTTCCGTACTGCAAAGATACTTTCGAAATAGTAAAAAAAATATTAGTTACACTAATTATTACAGTAGTTTCCCGCCCTTGCAATTTAAATGTTATGTATACATAAATAGAGAGAATACACTAAGTTTTGATTTCTTATCTTGTATACGTATCATTTATTATTACTATTGTAAAGTGTGCAATTGGTCATTTGGCTACATATGTATTTTAGTCTATAAACTATCCACACCAACTTATTATGCTAGGCCGTCACTCAATTAATCCAGATCTACTCCGGTCTGAGTATTTTAAAATTATTCGTATGCCATTAGCGCACTGCCTACTTCTATATAATTCACTCACCTTTGGAAAACGTCGGTAAGTTTCTCTGCCTTGAAGTCGAGTGAAAAAACGTTCCCCAAAACAGGTAGCGATGTTACTCGTGGACCGGGTGGCATACCCCTGAACTCATAGAGCACCATTAGGTAATGTAAGACGAACGACAGAAGAAGCAGCAAAAGGACATTCCAAAGACTGAAAACTTCAGAAATGCTGTTGAGCGCTGGCATGATTTTCGATCAGACATCACCAAATGACTAGCGTGATCAGAATGTATCGTATTCTTGAAGCGTGGTTAAGGCGGTAAACCCTGAAGCGTGGGTGAACCATGAAGCGTGGTTAGGACGTCATCAGGCCTTGACTGACGGAGGCTATAACGTCATATTCGTCCATTGTTCACCTCATTAGGCGGCAAGGACGTGCTTAGGCACGTCACGCCGACTCATAAAATGCAACGTGCATTCCTGGTTTGTCGTACGTCGGTTCACTGAGTCTCCGCGCGGCCTCTGAACAATCAGGCTCGTTAAATATTCAAAATGAAAATAGACCTGCATCGTTGTTATAAAAATACATTGCAATTAGCCTGCACTCGTGAAGGCTAAAACATTTGTCATGAATGCCTAGGGGCCGTACTTAACGATATCACGGTTTAAGAACGATTTACTTCTCCAGGTAAAGCCACAGGGTTTTCTCGCAGGCTCCCTAGAAGTCGTACCGAGGTCACTGGTGGCAAACAAACAAAGTTCTCAAGTTGCTATTGATTTTATCTGAATAATACAATATGTTTACATACATTTAATTCGTTACATACCGGAAGTGCAAATTGTCCGTAACAGGTCACCGGAAACCACGAACTACTAAAGTTTTTAGGAAACATTTTTCTTTAGGAAAAGGGGATTGGGGGGGAGAGAATATCCGCCTGTAAATTCTTCAGAATTTCTTGTTTTAGTTCAAAAGAGTTGTAGGACCCGACGGGAGGGGGAGGGGGGGGGAAGGAGGATAACTTACTTCAGGGAAGTTTTTGGGTGAGGTCCATTGAACCGATCAAAGTTTATTTTTGTTACTCTATTTTACACCTGATACTTAAATCCTTCCTTTTTGTTGGGCTAAAGCGGCAAAATCTCTCTTTTGCAAATCATTAGGCAAAACATGCCCTATACTGCAGACCAAACGCAGCTTGCGTACAACGGCGAGTTTTATCTGCACGAGTTAGCCAAAATCCTGTGAAAGACAAGCTTGTTGATGCATTGTTATTTAACTGATAGTGGAACCGTAAAAGCAACTCATTACCTTATTACAACTTATTACCTTTTCCACTACTAATTTTACTTACACAAGCGAATACTATGGAGTTTACTTCATAGTGTTAGTGTTTGTAATTATTTTTGTCAGAAGTCTTGGTGTAACTGGAGTTTCTTTAGCCGTCTAAAGACCACTGTTTTGTTGTTTCGTGATCCAAGAATATCTAGCTACCATTCTACCCATTCTTATTATTCAGATGGTCCAGAAACATTCAGATTCCGGGGGGGCACTCAGCAGATGCTCGGGTAGGGAGGTGCGGCCCGGGGCGTTTAAACCCTGACCCTATTTAAGACAACAATATTTGATTTTGCTATCCTGTTTAAGACAGATTTCAGATTTTTTGTACCCTGTCTAAGACATTTAACCTAACATCATTCCCTCCTTACGGCTAGGATGGACTAGTTGGAGGCCTTTCCTTATTTCAATATGCTGTACACTGGCAAACTGGTAAAAATTGGGCTTTTTGCGAGGGTTCTGTAAATTGACGAATACATAAGATCGTGTAACGATACTAAGACAAAACGTGATGAAATGGATACCTCCTTCAAGACAAAACCCTCTGAAAACCATACCCTATCGGCCCGCACGTCGCCGTTAAGGCCATATAAGGGAGTATCCGCCGGATTCAGATTCACTCGCCCTGCCAAGAATAGGTACACTTCATTATATATGCACCCGTTATTGTTTACAACACTCAAGTATAGTTGTCTGAAAAATTAAATAAATTGTCAGTAGGGAAAGTAGGAATAAAACAGAGCTTTAATTGACAGTTTATAGACGTAATACGTCTAAAACACAATGTGGTAGTTATCTGACAAAGGTCATCCATGCAAAGTCGTGAATAACGATGTTAAAGAAGACACGGGTTGTGGTCACAGCAAGGCCGGACCAGGTTAGTTTTCAGTTGAATTTGTCAACAACAAAAAAACTGTAGCAGTAGCGAATTTAATCCATTCACCTCCCTGAAACGTGTTTTTACCGAATGCAGATAAGTTAGAGTAAGCAGAAAGGGTTGGTGTGGCCAACACCAATATCTTTAACATCTTTCTTTAGAAAAAGTGCGATTTTAGCACATTGTACTTAAAGTTTTACTCTTTATATACGGCAAAAATGTTCCCGTTTTTGAGCAATATATGTGTACATTGACGTACCTGACTTTTTAGTTGAATCTACTCATTTGCCTAACTCGATAGAATTTGAAACTCATAAAATTGTTTTGAACTGCTTATTAACTCCGACATCAGTATAGCTTTACTTTTTTACATGTATTAATTTTCGTATCGCTGATTTTGTTTTCTCGTGCATTATCTGGGAAAGCCGAGCGTTTTCATTGTAGTTACAATTTTGCACTTTCGTTGGTAGTCTTTGATTGACTGAGAAATCAAAACAAAAAGCAAGAAGCCAAAACGTAAAAATGTGTTTAACAATCAAAAGATTAATCAAATGGCTAAGGTACATCACTGTCAAAACCTTGGTTCTTTAAAGATAACTGGTTAGGGACTGGGTCTTAGTAATTCTGTTCAGCATTTCCTTTTATAAAATCAAAACCAGCATTCATCTGTGTTACGTTGTTATCTGTTATTATTCTTGAAGTTCGGGGCTTTTCTTTGGACTGTCCAGAATCTATTTCCGTTTGCCAAGTTTGTGAAGTAAGTTTTTAAACTTTTGAATCAGCTTTTTGACCATCCCTTTTTCTTCTTCCACTTCTTCTTTTTCTTCCTCTTCTATCTTTTCGTCGTTTAATTTGAATCCATTCTTCCTCCATTCGCTATAGTCCACACTGTAGAATATTGAAAAAACAATTGTAGGGTTCTTTAATTTTAAAAAGCGACACACATTTTGGCCATCATATGATGCGTATAAGTTTAGTTTTTGGCCGAGGACGATCAATGATTGGAACAACTTGCCCGCTGAAATAATTACATCCGACTCACTGAGTCAATTTAAGTCAGCTTTGAACATGCAGAAAATGACGTCGTAGTTTTTTTTCTTTTTTTATTAGTAGTATTGCTTATTTGGTTTATTTTAATATCACTTGCGAGCTGTCCTAATAAGGATTTTGCAAGTTATAGATGTAGATGTAGATGTAGATTAAATTACACTCTACAAAAATTGTACCAAAGTGCACGGGCTCTGTAAACTCTGTCTGCTGAAAGGTAGACTGCGAGTACAGCAGTCTTTTATCGTTCCCGGCCGCGAGGGCCGTTCGTGCGAGAGAGCTTTCTCGCGTGATCGAACGCCCGCACACCCTTAGCAGAGAGGAGCGATGAAGGGTAGCTGTATTTGCAGGTCAGCTGAACACTGCCGTGTGTGATCGTTCCCAGCCGCAAGACCGGCTTTTCCAGGGTACACAGTCAGATTTGCCGCCCAGCAATCCAAATCTGAAAATTCTAAACGAAGATTCCTCGCCGGTATTTTCAGGTTTAATATTACCATGGTTAGTCCTCACTTCGTAATTGCTCCCCGTGATTTATTGAATACTAACACTTGAGAAAATAACAGCCGAGAGATACTACTACTAATTCTTCGTCGGCCTTTCCAAATCAATTTGCAATCAAGATTCACCATAGCTGACAGACTGAGATAAACGTTCTTCCTGAGATCAAATTGGTTTTCTTCCTAAAGGGAGCGACCAAAAATAATAATTAACTAAATGGCGCCCTGAAACACGCTGTAAAAATGCATTAACAGTTTTTGAGATTATTTTGTTGTTAAAAATCTTGTTTAAAAACTCCCATGACGGTTTTTACTGAAAACACTTTCTTTAACTACCGTTTAAGGTTATTCCAAATGATGTTTACCTTTCTCTTTTCCCTGGTTTATCGTCACTTTCTTGTAAGAAAAACAGATCGTCAACATTTTGTTTCTCGTCATCGCCATCGAAATCCAGGAATGCGTTGGAATCGCTATTTTCCTTGATCTCCCTGTCGTCTAGGGCGTCGTTTTCCTCGGCAAAATTTTCCACCATGGTAAATCCAGAATCCCTTTCACTTCGGTGGACAGCAAGAACACCCAAAGAAGAGAAACATATTGCCAAAAGAAATGCGGTCACAAAGAAGCTGTGCATTTTGGAACTGAATGGCGACGAATAGCTAACAGTTTCTTTCTGCTGTAGCTGAAAATGAGTGTTATCGAAATCGAAGTTTGTATCTCCGGGTCACGTAATTTTACTTTTCCTTATATACTGCTTCTCGTGGGTGCGTGTGCTGTGCGATTAGAGAAAAACTCGGTCCGCTCCCGCACGAAATCGTTTATTAATGTATATAATCCATTCCTTTTCTTCCCGTGTCTGGCGCCTTTAGTGATATCGCGGTTTCAACTTCAAGGACTTGTACAAAACATAATTACTTAAGTTGTTATGTATTCAGCACATGTCCACGGTAATTTGATAAGAAAATGCAAGCGTTTACTCTGAAAAACCCTGATTTCGACCAGTTAATATCTTGAACGTGACTCCAAACGTTATAGAAAACTGTTGACAAGCTATTTCACATATGTTTGTTAGTTTCCACATTCACCCACCTTTCATTAACTCCACGTCTGGCGTTTTCCTCAACCGTAACTCGTTTTCATTTGATTTTATCTTGCAATGCCAATCACTGTGCACGAATGGATGTTTGTACCCATTACGAAAAACCTAAATAAGAGAATTATAAACATTCAAATCAAACTGACCAAACGTTTTTAAGGTTATTTTTAAATCATTCACAATTAAATTGTTTCATACTACTCCTTTTAATCTAAGTTAGCAAAATCACCAAGCATTTTATTAACCCAAATTTCACTCAAAATCGCTAACAAAAAAGAACCCTGAAACCTGGCTTGAAAAGACTGCGTGTTTCATTAAACATTTATAGCGCGTGGTCTTTTACTGCGTTTCTTATCAGTTATTTGCTATCAGATTTCAAACACACGAAAGCAAGAAATAGCCAGTTTTTAAGAAAAAACAATCTGTCGTATTTCATTGTGCATGAACTTGACTTGACGAATAAAACAACCGATATCAAATTATTACCGGGGTTAGTTCACAATAGCATTTGTGGTGTGTTGACTTGTTGATGTGTTTCTGTGAGCATCTGGCAAAGTATTCAACCGAGATAATTTGGTAGTATCACGAAGGGCGACGATAACCATTATTTCGTCTTCGATGTCAATTTTACTTTTCCGATTACGTTCAAATCGAAGTTTACCTGAACTTTAGCTTAAAGCCTTAAAAATTAAAAAAAAACAGTAGGCATGAATGCTGTTTGATAAAGTGATAGTCCACCAACCATACACCAACCAACCATGCAGAAACAGATTACTCAGTTTTTTAAAAAGGATGTTATTCAGAAAACCTATGGAAATTACTACTCTAAAAAATGAGTCAAAAGATTTCATTTATTGACCATTCTAGTTTGACAATTCTGCAACAAGCAAATCAAGTAAAGCCTTTTAGTAGTACGAGTGGGTAAAGCTCATAACTGGGAAATACCTCTCTTTCCAAAGTACTGAAAAACAAATAGAACTACAACTAGCAAAGTACTGCAATAGAGTTTATTTAAATGGTAACACTTAGTATTTTATCCGCAGGATCAAACGTCACAACCGCCACTGCCTCGTAACTGACATCATATAAACTGCACAACAGGAAAGTACTAAAAACATCTTTGATATGAATGGACACAATTAACTATTTCATCAACACCCTCAAAAGTTAGAGCCACAATTCAAACAGGTTTTATTTGAATGACCACTTTTCGGACTTTATTTTGTGCAGCATAACAAACCACCGTAAACAATAAAATAAGAAATCGCGGGCTCGTACCTTTGATATAAACGGTAGCACTTTCAGATTGCGTTTACAAACCTCAAAGGTAACTTAGTTCCTTTCATCGTATGAATACCTAATTTTTCCCTTTGAGGATTTTGACTTTAAAACGTTCGAGGGATAAATGTCGGAAGGGTGCTCTCTGGATAAAAACTGTCACGTGATATCGTGAGAATAGTGCGACAAGCCGCCGCAAGAATGAAGAAACGTCTTGTTGTATTCTCACGCACACACGCAGCCACTTGCGCATGCTCATTTCGCGTTTCTGCTCTCAGTACCAACGGAAAAAATCCGAAAAACTAGCACCGCGCACTGGCCCTACTACGACAAATGGACAAATGACATGGAACAAGCATGTTAGTTTTAAACAACGTTTAATAATGATAAATGTCGATTGACTGCGTGATGGAACCTTTTTGTATTTACTCGGCTTTTTCGCACCTATTTTTATAATTTGAAACTCATTTTAAGCTTTGATAATTATTTCGTTGTCATACAACCGTTTCATAGGATACTTCAGCTAAAGACTTTCAGCCATAAAGGGGGTTCACTGCAGTTTAATTCTATGTTTCAGCTTCTTTCTTTCTTATCTCTACGTTCAAGCAACCTAAAAATGCCTCAAGATCTTGTGTTGCTAGGTCACATAAATCTGTCAGGAAATTCTTCGTGAGTTTTAGAATGCTTTTGAGAAATAGGGATTAACGAAAAAATTGAGAAAAATTAATTCGATTTAAAGCTAAATTTACTGTTCATAATACGAAGATAGACACCTGAACAATTTGCTAATAGCATGAAATACTCTCCCGTGAAAAGCGGTCCAGCCGAGTTGGTATATGTGTGTATGGCTCTTCCCCTAAATTTTTCTTCGTTTCATCACTTTCTATTTCATTAAAAATTCAACAGCAATTCTTCAAATGTAATCCCGTGCATGCGAAAATAATTGTAAAAAATATATAAAATAAATACTAGAGGAGTAAAATCTATCGAGATAAATATCTAAAAAATATTGGGAGACAAACTGTATATCGAGGGACCGCCTATTTTGTTTGCTACTCTCCTTTTCTTGGATTTTCTGTAACAACACGGGCGCAGAGTATTCTGCATGCTGCATGGACTGGGACCCGATTGTCGCTCAAAGCTCAATTACGTTAACCCTTTAAGCCCCAATATGCACATGCATATTCTCCTCACTGTTCTCCATATATTTCTTATGTTGGTAGTTGGGAGAATTTGATTAAACGTCAGGACATTTCATGTCTGGTGATCATTTCCTTTTATCTCATGACCTAGCCTGTGATCAGCTGGTGATATCGTAAGGAAAAATTAGATGCATGTTACTCTTGGGGTTTAAAGCGTTAATAATAGACTAGCTTGCGGCGGTTTTTCGAAATTTTGCATTTCCGCTCAGTCAGAAAAACCGTCTATACCTGGTACAAGACCTTAAAATTAACAAAACCTGTAACTTTAAGGGGAAAATCTTGTCAACGTGTGAAAAGAAATGCGAACGAATTTCGGTTTCTTTACAAATTCGTATGGCTGTAAGCAAATCCTGCATAGCCACGGTATGCAAGACATCGCTTACCAGAATACAAAAGCCAACTGTAAAACTTCAGGTGAACGATATTCTTTGACCTATATCTTCGTATCTAGGACAGGTATGGCTAATTTGAATCGAAGGATGTCCTTCAAGTGGTATCGATGGTTTTTTATCAATCCAAGCCAAAATGTGAAAGTAAGACAAACTACCCTCTAGCTCCGACGAGGGACACCTAAGTTAGCTAGGGCAAGTGGTCTTTCTTCGGTAGCTGGAGTTCAACGTCAGTGCTATTCAAGATATGAATCTACTTGATTTAAACGTGTTTCATCAGCTTTCTAACGACCGAGCCAGCTGCGCATTAAAATATGCCTATCAGCTCATTATCTACCACCTTTAAATAGTTTAAATATATAAACGATGTTTCAAAGACGTACATTGCACAGGAAATTCTAAGCAGACCACTCACAAGATGCACATCTGACCACTCAAAATACGCAAAAACAATGTAATGCACCAATCAAAACGTGAATACAAATAACCAACAGGACACAAGCGCAGGCAAACGTGCGTAGTTCAAGTCACGATTGGTTTGGGTTTTGTTCTCAAGTGAGAGATTGGATGAAAAAGTATGTTGTACCTGACTGGTTACGGAACAATTTTCGAGTTTGTGAACAAGGGGCCATGTTCACGAAGCTCTTCTATGACCCTGTTTATTTTATATTCCAACTTATACTTATAACATATTTAACTTAAAAGATCTGCGTGAACGCGACCGCTGCATCACATAGGTAAAAAAATAAGAAATTCCCAAATAACCATAAAAATTAATTTTATAAGCATCCTCTACTGAAAACCGCGTTATAGAACAATTCCTAAGTAGCCAGTATTGTCTTGGGTGCTTACTAAGCCATCATACTATTCGGCTGGAAATTTTAGGTTTCAATTATAATTAATCACGGCGGATGAAAATGTTACCCCCATCATCCAGAAAGACCGAAAAATCAGAGAAGAAAGATCACCCTTACCGATGGAAGGAGCCTATATGATTTATACACTTCCAAGGTTCCGTTTGGACGCCATATCTTCCATGTGCCGTAAACAGTGGAACGGCATCTGAATCGGGATTACCTTTATAACAGCAAGACGATGAGAGTAAGGCAAAACGTGTCACTTCATGCGACATTGTTTGTTGCACGAGAGGGTGCCTCTCTTGATTGTTGTAGTAACTCCGACAATATCGTAATTCTTAAGGGTTCTCAATGGGTTTTTTGTCAACTTGAATGTGGCCGAAACTTTAGCCGACAGCCACAAATTGCGCAATCAACTATAATCAAATGCAGCTGTGGTAAGTCGACAAACAGTCTTCAGCCTTTTATTTCAGGAATGTTTCAAATTCCACGGCTACAAATTTGTTCGGTGCATAGCTCTCTTGCGCGTGCCCGTTCTAAACACTCCTAGGAATTGTCTCGAAAGCATTTTTTGGAAGCTGCAAATTAAAGGAACCCACCGACATTGATCATTTAAATTAATTGGCCTGGAACCGTCAAAGTCAAAGCAGATTTTTTTGGACCGACAAACGTGAAAGCTAACGTCCCATTAGAACTCTCAGTCTTACTCCCCCTGTTTTTTAGTAAAGCTGGATACGCCATTTGGAATCATATTCGCACCAGGGCTATACCAAAGTATGACTGTTAGATGTTCGTTTCGTGACACACAGGAGACGCACGGCTTTGAACTGGGCCAGTCGTACTGATTTCTTTTTCTTTTTCTCGTGTGGACCGTAAGCACCCCAGACGTTACCTATTCCCGTAGTTCAAAAGCTTGACGGGGCTGTTGTGAATTGCTGCTCTCTGTTGCCGCCATGTGAGCCTGGCGTCGTTGGCTTTGCAACTGAACTCGATTGATCTTCAGACAGGGCAGCTCAAGCAGGCTCTTGAGATGACCTCTGAAGCGCTCGTTGACGAATGCGTAAACAAACGGATTGACGCAGGAGTTGAAAGTAACGATGACGATTCCAATGATATAGGTGACGTTACCATATTCTTGTTCCACGTGGTAGTAGTTGAGCATATAGATGATCAGCACTGGGAACCACGTAATGGCGTACACAGCACTCACCTAATGTTAATAGTATTAAATGGCGATAATAATGATAAGTAAATGACTCTGGCAATGGAAATAGCAACGGCAATAGTAATGGCAATAGTAATGGTAATCGCAATAATAATGGCCATGATAATGGTAAGGGCTATGGCAATGGTTACGGTAATTATAATAACAATGGTAGTGACAATGGCAATGACGGTGACAGTGGTAGTGAAATGGCAATGATAGTGCGGCCAGTGATTATAGCAATGACACTGGCTGCGGATATGGCAACAGTAATGGCAATGGCAATGGTAGTGGCAATGGTAATGGTAGTGGGAATGACAATGGGAATGGCAATGGCGATCGCAATGACAATGGTAGTGGCAATGGCAATGATAGTGGCAATTGCAGTGGTAATGGCAATGATAATGGCAGTCGCAATGTAATCGTAATGGCAATGAAAAAGGCAAATGTAGTGGTAATGACAATAGCAATTGGAATGGCAATAATAATGGCGATGACAATGGTAATGGCAATGGTAATGGCAATGACAATATTAATGGCAATGACAAAGGTAATGGCAATAGCAATGGCAATGTAATCGTAATGGTAATGACAGCGGCAATAGTTATGGTAATGTTTATGGTTCTGGTTGGATGAGCGTGCGCAGTGCATTATCTCTGGCTTTATGTTTTATTTATTTTTTTGTTTGTCTCTATTTTTTGACACTTTGCTCCATGACTTCATTATAGGCATGCAATGCGTGCAGAAGCGATGACGTTTTCAGGAAAAGCGTGACATAATATAACTAATTATAATCTTCATTATCACACACGGTGCTTTCGACATTGCTGATCCTAGCAGTATGCAGGACACGTGTCACAACGAACTCAGTAAATATGACCTCGCTCGCCACTAGTCTCTCAATAGCTCAGTGGCTAGAGCGCCCGACCGTTGTACGGGAGGTCATGGGTTCAATTCCCGTCGGGGACTCAGATTTTTTCTTTGTCCCACGCTCGTGACAAACTGAATATTCCATCTTTCTTATTTCTTTCCGAGCTTAACATTTACCATCTTTCTTTCTTCATTATAACCATTAATTTTGTAGCAAGACATACTTCTTACCAGGTTTCAATCAATTTTGTAAGTTCCAAAATATGTATGTACTGTCAGGTAAAACACGTGTAAAACGTTTAGAAATATCGAGTTAAGTGAAAATAAGGGAAATGCTTTGGATTTGAACTAGCGAGAAGTTCGAGATACTAGGGTTCGAGTTGTGGAAGATTCTATTGTATTACGTTTGAGTAAGCACGACCACATCTTAACCAACACGTCCCGTCACGCTCGGAACGTGTCGAAATGTTTTTGTGGGAATGGACTGTAAGAACCATGTTGACAACCGTATTTTTTTAATAGCAATCACACTATTAGATATATGATATACTATCGGAACTTATTTAAAGCCACAAAAATTTACGCTCATCCCAAGGCCTCCCGCGGACCGATTTTTATGGTTATGGTATTGCCAGACCACTGCACTGGGGACTATGCCCTGAATCATTTGGAATACAAATGTGGGATCTTTAACGTTCCCTACTCAGAGTTTTTCGCTTGAGAAAGGGGAAGTGGACAGAGTTAACTCTTTTAAAAGTCAGCGCCCAATGTTGTGCTCAGCTAAATAAGACGAAACGAAAGCCTTCTCTTTGTGCAGAGCAAAATGGCTCCAAAAATGTCTTCAATTTTGGACCGGTTTGGACGCTACTTGCGCAAACACAGTTGTTTGCATAGCTTAACTCTGCTCAACAACACTGCAAAACTATTCTTTAACGTTCAGTTTGGAATAACGTAATTACTGACTTAAGCTAAAATATACATACCATAATCACCATTTTTGTCACACGTTTGCGTGACTTGAGAACCACAGCTTGCGTGACTCGAGGACCGTTTTGGGGCTTGAGCCAAAGCCGACGAATGACTCTTACATACAGTGCAAACATCAAGCCTATCGGCAGCACACCAAAGAACACAAGCCAGGCGGTGCTGTAAGCCTTGGCCATCCAGTCCTTAGGCCAGAACTCTGTGCAGAAATCGATTTCTTCGTTATAATGGATAAATAAGAAAAGAGGCAAGTTAAAAACAATGGCAAACACCCAACAAGCCGCAATCACGAATTTGACCTTCTTCATGGTGAGTTTGCCGCGGGTGCCATACGGGTGAACAACGGCAAAGTAGCGCTCCACGGAAATGGCAACCAGGGTAAAAACGGAGGCAGAACCGCCCATCCAGCAAAAGTTCCCGCCCGTAAACAGCTTGCAGATGAATGAGCCCACGAATCCGTGGGGGTGCTCAAAGGCGTGGATCAGAACGAAGCGAGGGGCAATGAACAACACGACCATGATGTCTGCTGCTGCGAGATTTAGAATGAGATAATTCATGGGTGTTCTCATGGAGCGATTAATGACGATGACGAGGCAGGAAAGCGTGTTGCCTATCACACCTATAAGTACCAGTGCAGCGAATACCGTGGTGATGGCGATCTGGGCGGCTAAAGATGTTGTGTATATCGTCATGGTGTGTCTTTGGAAAGATATGGTATTTGAAAATGTGAAAATCCACCTGTGATAAAAAAAAAGGACTGTTGATAAAGAAAAAGCACCTATAGACCGGTTCACGCTTAGTTGCATCATGGGTAATCAGGGCAAGATGGCGGGAAATTCAAAGGTTTGTATGGGATTTCAAAGCCAACTAATTCTTCCGGAATTAATATATTTGACACTTTCTCTTTGAAAAGTGTAACTTATGAATTCAAAGAAACAATACACTAAATCTGGAGTGCATAGAAGTCCATGATCAGTTTTTCGAAAACTTGATTTCTCCCATACATTTTCTGTAATTTTTGTTCTGTCGAATTCAGGAAGAATAGTTGGCTTTGAAATCCCATACAAACCTTTGAATTTCCTGCCATCTTGCCCTGGGTTACCCATGATGCAATTAAGAGCGTGAACCGGTCTATTAATCTCGGTCATGTCAGAAAAGGTGAAATAGGCAGCGTTTTACTAGCTTTGGACAAAGAAAAAACCCTGAGTCTACAACGGGAGTCGAGCGTTACATATAATTTGGCGTAGAAATTATGCTTATGTTTTTACATTTGGCACGATTTTATTACCACAGATCGGTCCATCTACGATAATTGCAAGTTTCAGTTACCCGAAAGCAACTACCTCCGAAAGTATAAATGATAGTAGTAAAAGGCTAGTAAATCTAAAGTAATGAACGTCTTACTTTCGGAACCATGTTGCATCCCAAAAGATTAATTTCTTTAGACCCCAAAATGAAACCTGGATTTCGAGAAAGCAGCTATTTTATGTGGCACTATTTACGACAATTTGTAAGGTGATTCTTACTTTTGAATCTGTGGATTAGTTCCAAAGGTGTGGTCATTTATAAAAAAGGTACTGGACAGCACTTTCCTGTCTACTGTTTATTATGATGTACAATGCGCTGCTAAATATAGAGTCGTTGGATAAGATCCTAGGTGTGACCAGACAAAATGAAAACTGAAATTATGAATATATGAATTTCATATATTTGAACTGCGGAATAAAGAAATAAATCTAAAGAAGATCCTCGCAGTTATTATCGCAACTGCGAGGATCTTCTTTAGATTTAAAATGAAAACTATTGGAAAGTAATTTCCTGAGGTATTGTTTATCATGCTATACAAGGTGGTTCTAACTTTAGTCTCTGTTGATGAAACCCTAAAGTGTGTTAAATTTAAGCTGTCGAGTGATCCTTTCCTGCTGTCAGGGGCACCCAAAGAGAGAATTTAACCAGAATACTTTTAACCTCGTTTCCTGTTTTCTCACTACAGATAGTTTGGAGGCCTTTTAAGTGGATATTTGTGAATTCTAAGAAGGGCTGGTCTGTTCGGTTTCCTTTAGCTGAAAATTTTTGGGAACAGAATCACATGTGACGAATTTCTGAGCTGCTGTTGGCTTTCCAAAAATGCTGGCTGACCTAATTTCACAATGTAAAGGACATTTTTGTCCGTTCCGAAAGCAAAAGGCATTAATTTTACCATGTAACGAAAGTTTGAGGGGACATTGCGCCGAAGAAAGCTCTAGCTTTTGATCACAGTTAAATCCGAACTTTTGAGGTGACGAACGTCTTGCGAACAGATATTTCACCGAAACCATCCTTTGGGTACCCTGTGTTCTGCTGTGTTTTGCTTCAGAGTCCGTCAACGAGTTCAATTCATATGAAAGCTTGAGGAGATCTTTATTTGGCACTCTAAGTAAGTGAAAGGCCTTAAATTAGCTAACATCAGGTATAGATGTACAATTTTTGTCATTTTTTCTACCAGTATTAAATTTAGCGAGAAAAATTAGCGATTTTACATGAGATCGCTGGCTTAGTTCTTTGAATTAAATAATCGCTAGCTAATAAAAGTGGACTTTAGTAAAATGCATCTTTAAAGCATGCGCAGTTACCAGTTTGTAAAAGAAGAAATGAAAGCCGGCAACATATACTTAAAGGTGGTTGGAGTAAACGTTGGCCTTAATTTTGATTTTTAAATGAAAATACACTAGTGAGAAACAAAAATAAATTTACTTAATTCGATCCCGGAAAATCATAACAAATAGCGTTGAATTAAACTGATTCAACCCGGGGGAAATGAGTTCATTTTGACAGTTATATTTAGTTAATTACATTGTGATAATTACAATTAACGTTGCTTTTAACATGACAAGGAAATGATGTTCTTTTCATATCAGAAGGGAACATATGGTCAATTTCACCTGCTATCATTTTAAAGCAAAAATTGAGAATTATTTGTTGCTCACACTGATTTTGAAGAATATTTTTATAAACATCGAGAAATATTTTCTTGAGTGGAAAAACATTGACAAAGTTTTACATTTCAGTGTATATTTTAGTCCTCGATGAAAAGTTTTTCAATTTGGAATTTACATCTGATTAAGAAAATCATTTTTTTTTCTTGTAGACAATGAAACTAATATCTTTGGTTATTTTAAAGAAACTTAAGCCTCGATCAAAGTCCAAAAGCTGAGGGTTTGTGAACTTTTTTAATACCCCGGTCGCATATTGTTGGTAAAAATTGTATTCTGTAAGCGGAAAATGGAAAGCTTTCAAAGCAATTTAAATTACGAAGTGAAGCTTATATCCAATGCCAAGATTGCAGTGCTTATGAGATGAAGAAAAGAAACATGAATAAATAAATTTAGTGGGCAAAAACTTAAGTATAAGATTATACTGTGACAGTCTTTATCAGTTCTGCATTTCGTTATTTCACCGGCGGTTCTGGAAAATTGTTTGCCACAATGTTCGCGTCAGTCACGACTTGAAAATAACTAAATAAAATACACGACGCCAGAAGAGAATGTCGATTAGTAAGACAGACGGCTTCAACAAATTCTTTAAGCTGATCGCTAAAATTATGTGCTGCGAATATCTCCCTTATGACAAAAAAATGAATCCCAAAAAAGAATTTTCAGATAGTCTCAGCTAATTCCCTGAAAATAATGGTGAAAATTGGATGTCGCGACCACCGCCGCCTTTACAACCGAAAAGAACAGCAAGGGAATATCTTATGTAGAATCCTCGAACGTTTCATTCCCGTTTAAAAAAAAGCCCTTTTTCATTGCGCAAAATATCGAAAAACAAAAACAAACAACAACACTGTAGTACACGGGTCGCTGACTTTCATTTGAATGATCGCACTTTGCAGGTTTTCAACGTTTTTGACGTACAACATACATGAGCGAAGGCTTAATTCTGTTAGTCTGGGAGCCTGTGAAAGAGCTACACCGGTTTGCTCGAAACTAAAATCCTTCATGAAAATTCAGTGTTTTTTAACTGTTTATACAAATGTTACTGGATTATCGCTTAAAACACAATGGCCGTTTCTACTCAAAGTCTATAATGTACTCAAAAGATAAATTCTCGGCTTTGATAAAAACAGTCACTGAGTAGGTAAGTTAAAGTTTGAAATTTCAAACCATTTGGGATGACTTTATTTATCAAATTTTTACTTTGACATATACGAATATTAGAATGTTGGGTCCCACAAGCACCATGCACTGTATTCACTTACCGAAGATAAATAAAGAAGTCTATTAATTTTCAGTTTCACTGTTATCCAAGAAAACCGAGAGTTTAGAAAAAGCAACGTCTTGCAATCGAATTCTTACCTGTGTTTAAATATTTTTTTGTTGTTTAAGTACGATGCGAACATTTGTTATCAGATAATTTTTCTTAACCTTCGAACGCGTCTCACTGCAATGAGTTAAGGTAACATTCTCTAGATCTGTTGGGTTTTCATAACAAATGCAAAACCCCCTAACAACGAAACGTTATTTTCTTTACCAGAAAAAGGCAGTTTTGAGAAATAATATAAGCCTTGGGGAAAAAGTAACAATGCTTTTACGCATTAACGATAAAGTTACAAGAAGGTTAAGTGATTTCCTTGTTTCTTTTCTTTTTCTTCTTTATCAGAAGAAGGAAACTAAGCACGAGGTTTAGTTTTCTTTTGTCATCCTCTGTGCCAACTACGTATCCTAAAGGTGGATATTTACTGCCTTTACAAAAACGAACATGGTACTAATAAGGTTATCAACACATTTCCATTAAATTCCGTGCAGTATTGATGAGCGTTTACCGAAAGGTTATCGTTTTCTGTTTTTGTTTTACATAAGAACTAAAGCCATGGCACAACTGTGTGAAATGTCGTTGCCACGAGACCCAACACTAAAGTATAGTATTATAGTTTGCTTTCCTGACCACACAAAATTGCTCTAGAAGTAAGGATTTTCCACGTTTGGTGATTGAAAAAATAAAACATCAGAAAAAGGAATTAAAAAGACCGGAAAAAGCTTACCGTATTAGAAAATCTTAGCGCAGGAAATAGAGAAATCACATACGGGTCTGAATTTCTTACTTCAGTCAAAGATCATCTCCTTCGCAGCAAAGCAATATTTGTAATTATATTAATGGCGTTTCCTCAAGCAGCTTTTCAAACCTTTGTAACACCTGAAAAGTTGAAGAAGCTTCCTTCTCTCCTTATATGCTATTGTTTCTTTTATTCTATTATTTTCTGGACTTTCAGGACGCGAATTCAATATTGACTTCCATTAAAGGCTTAAACAATCATGACGTTGGCAAAATTCTTAAACCCTAAAAGATAATAGTACTCGACGTATATATTATTTTAGGTTTCATTTTAAAAGGAGCTGCGCGATTGTACATAAAACCTATAGACGCAGCCCTGGATATTAGCAATAGTCGGTGCGCTGTGATTGGTTCCCTGCCGTTATAATATTATCTCATACAAGCTGCTATTCGAGAAGACGCATTAGTAAATAAAAAGGAGAGAAATATTTCTCGAAAATCGTTATTCCTTGGTTAGTAAACAAACTTCCCCATAATCCAGTGGCGGCCCTACTTCAAATGAAGTCCGGGGCTTGAGCCTTCTTTTAGCGATTCTTAAATTTAGCTTTTAATCATATTTTACGAGCAATTAATTTGGTGGTTTTTTTTAAAATAAAAAGTCGGCACTAAAGTGTCAAAAAGAAGTGAAAAGAAATTATAGCACTGTGAAACCGCTACAGTTACCTTATTTGGGTTGAACGCTTCGGCCTCAGCCGTCAATATAGGATGCGAAAAGGAGGCTAATTTTTTTTTTTGACTAACTAAACCTCTCATATTTGCACGAGGGAAAAATTAGCAGCGAAAACGAGTGGGAAGGACCCTCCAATCTTTTTTCGTTATCGCAGCGCAAGCGTGCGAAACTTTTGAACTTGAACTTTTATTTCATCAAACAACAATTCGCCACTTTAGAAACGAATAGGGGCCTGGGACCAAGTACAAAATAGAGTGGTCCATCTCATGTCATGAAAGAGCATGTGATGCCCCTCCCCTCCATTAATTTTTAAAAAAATCGTTCCTAGTCTTTAACTCGTTTCTAAGGGACCGGTCAATAAGTATCAGTGCCTCCACAGGCTCTACTCTGAGAAACAAGAACAGAAAGAGGCAAATTGTCTTCCTCTGAACTGCTGCTGCCAATTTCTTCCAATACTAAATCCTCATCTGAATTGCTGTCAGTGATGGTTGTTGCTGACTTGCTTCACTCTCTTTATTTCTATCTTTCTCCCCTTGGTTAAGTGTAGCACACATCTGTATGTGTGCTGTCACGACAGCAACCTTCTGGCTTTTTTAAAGCTTTTTCTTGGACAAGTTATGTCTGTTGACATACAAATCAAGCACAGAAGCTCGTTGGCGTTTTAACATATCATCTCCCGCAAGCTGCAGCCAATCAAGATCCTCATACACCAGCGCCTTCTCTCTCTCAGCTTTCTCTCTCTGCTCTTTCTGGCGCTTGTCCTTCTTGGTCTTTAGATAGGCAAGGTGGTGTAAATACTTCAACACCAGCCCTTTCTCCACTGCAAAATTCTGCGAGAACTGGTTCACTGCATTTTCATCCTCGGGAGAAATCTGACCTGATATTCAAAAGGAACTTAGTGAGAAGAAGTGAGAGAAAAGCATATGAGAATATGTAACAAAACAGGCAGTGTATAGTGTACAGAGTACAGCTGACATCTAATGAAGCAGCACATAGTTTTAACACAGAAATATTGTATAATACCTTCTGCAAATAGCTTCTTCAACTGGGCTCTAGGCTGAAAGTCATCTGGAGGTCGATGCTCTGTCTGCTGTTCATTAACGTAGTTTGGTGTTTTGTCATAAGGCAAGTACTGTAAATTTGGAAGGGCTGCTGCATCTGGATAGGGGCGTGGCACCCTTTTTGGTGGACTGCTGCTGCAAGGGGAGCTAGAGCAGAAGTCACACTGAGAACCTGAAAGGAAGAACAGAACTTGGTTCAAAAGAAGAATGCTGAATTTAATAGAGTGCTGAATTTAGACACACAACCCTGTAATAAAACCACGTTATTGTATTTAATAAATACAACTTCTATATTAACCCTTTTAAACAACTAGATAAATTTTAACATGTAATATAAATACTGTCCATCCACCAAAGCCAGTTTGCACACGTATACATGTACCTTCACTAAAATGACAGTCGCCCTTTAGGTACTCCAAGTAAAGCTCTCCAAGGTCCTTCCAGCATTTTTTAAGTGCCAATTCAAATTGGCCAAAAATCAGAAGGACTTTGTGAAAAAATACCATCAAGAGGGAAGGCGGCAGTATGAGCTGAGGAAAAAAATTAAGCAGGATGATGAAAAGCTACAGAATATCTGTAATGATACCAACCCTGCTGCTGTTGGGAGGTGTTTGCAGCATGATTACCAACTCAAGGTGAAAGACCTTGGCATTCTAAATAGCAACCTTCAGTCTTTGGAAAAACTGAGCACTGGACTAAGTGGCAAGCAAGATGCCCTCTTGAAGGAAGATGATGAACTATTTGGCAAAGTCACCAATAAATTGAAACCTGGCACTGAATGTGCACATACTTTCCATGCGAAGTGCATTACAAGGATTGACGGTCTTATAAAGAAGACCTCTGAAGTGACGGATAAAGTTAAATCTTTAAAACAGAAACATCAGCAGATATATAAATTAAAGTGGAAGACAGGATTGAAGACCAAAGCCAGGAGAGTGAAGGAAGGCAAAGCCAAGTCACGCACAAGAAAGCAGAGACGGTTAGAAGCAAATGTTAACAGGATTCTTTCAGCAATTTCGCCAGGCTACTCACTCACTGGACCTGTGGAAACTTTAGATGTTAGTCAGGTGCAATTGCTGAGCCTTCGACAAGTGAAATGGATCAGATTCCTTTTAAACAGCAAAAGGATGACAGAATCTGCAGAGTATCAATTTCTAGAACATCTTAAACCGGCAGTTAAAGAGTCATTGCGGAAGAAAAGTTCATCCAGTGAATGTGACAGCAGTGATCACGAGAGTGATACAGTGGCTGGAAGTGTTGAACCTATAAATGTCAGTGGAAGTGAAAGTGATGAAGATGAAGAAGAAAGTGATAGCTCTGCAGAAGAAGTGATGACTGAGGAGCAAGCGGAGTTAATGACAGCACACATGTACTCAGAGTTTGATAATTAGTAACATTTTGAAATTTAAAAGAAAAACTTGTATTTAATACTAAAAACTTTTGTCTTCACCAGACAGTGTTTAAACAGTGATACTTTGAAATATATTTTTCATATAAATACTTACATTGTAAGAAAACAGGAGTCTTCTTTTTATTCATTTATATTCAAGGCCTGGTCCTGATTTTTCAGAAAAATGGAAAGTTTGTCATGGGACTATGGACATGTTCATGTTCATGTTCGTATGTCCGCGTCGTTTTTTTTAGGGTCCTTAATTGTATAAGACATTAAATTGTAGTAGAAATAGTCTTGGTAAAATTGCTTTTCTTATGGTGTCATCATCCAAGAAAAAACTGTAAATATCTAAAAGGATCAAGTTGTTGACATTTCTATAAAATATTCAATGATGAGAAAAGAGTTCATATGATAATTTTGAGAAAAGAGATTATTTTTAATACATTTAATGTAATGTTGGTATGAAAATTAAGAGAAAAGAATTTATATGATAATTTTGATAAAAAAGATTACTTTTAATACATTTCATGCAATGTTAGTATGAAAATTTTAAGAAAAGAGTTCATATGATAATTTTGAGAAAAGAGATTATTTGTAATACAGAAGAAATATTTTATTGATATAATATTTGCATTTATGATAGTTTACGTTTATTGTTAGCCACTTGGAAGTTACAGTATTATTGGTAGATGTTCACCACCAAATGTAATGTTGAGCTTCTGCTGTAGATACACTTGTAATATTATGATATATTTAGTGACTTCGTTTGTGTCTCTGGAAGATCTTTAATATGTGATAATACTACTTGAATGTCGACTGAATTGTCTTCAACAAGTAATACTGCAAACTTCCAAATTCAGCTTGTAGGGTTCTATTTGCTCAAATGACCTTTCCCTGCAAGTTTTATATAGATTTTGCAAGGACTTTCATGCCCCTAGGCTAACAGAAGGCTTTGGGAGTTTGCAGTATTTCAATGTACAAAGGCTTAAAATATGATGACCCACCCCTTTGTGAGGCTCAAAATAGCCTGACCCACCCCATTGGGAAGGCTGAAAACGAGGTGACCCACCCCCCTCTGTGCTCCGGCCCACCACCACCCCCTATACTTATTGACCGGTCCCTAAAGTGGCCACAAGGAGCTATCACGCCTCCTGGTGGCCAATAACACGTAGTTGAAACCGCAATTTTTGCACATTCAGCCATTCGCTAGCTCCTCAGTCTGTTCCAAGACCTGGGGCCCGTTTCTCGAAAGTCCCGATAACTTTTCGGGCCCGGAAAGAGTAAGCTCATATTATGTGCGCGTTGTGTACATTAAAGACTCTGTTTTGTTGGTATTGAAAGCTGAGAAATAAAATTCTAAGTTGATAAAACAAGTCGGGCTGATATGCAGGCTAAAATCTACGCCAACGTTCTATAGATTTTGATTTTAAAATATAGCGTCGGGCTCGAAAAGTTACCGGGACTTTCCCACTGTTCTGTTTCCTCACAAGAACATCGCGCTCACGAGCCGCTGTTCGGTAATGAACAAACGCGGAGGGGGGGGGGGGTAGTTTTCATCACAGGGTGCCCAGACAATCTGTTCGAAATTTGAAGGATAGATGAAGGATAGATGTCGTCCTTGCAGCTGTAGATGGCAAATATTGGCGATTTTGACTCTCAGGTAAACGCTGAACGCAAAGCCTTCAAAATTAAACCGCCAATATTCTGCAAAATACAACAATTGAGTGAAGTTTACGTTTATTTTGATGAAGAAAAATATCAACGTTATTCCCGATATCTTGCTTTAAATATGGACCCCAGATACCCCGCAGCTCGTAAATATGAACCCCGTTATTTATGAAGGCCTTAGCCTGCGTAACAGGCGTAAACGGGGATGGGGAAGGGGATTAAGAACGCGGGAGAAGGCGGGCTGAGGGCTAGGGACGTCCCTAGCTCCCAGAAGCCCATTTTTCTCCCGCGTTCCCGCTCCCCTTCCCCTTCCCCTTCCCCTTCCCCTTCCCCTTCCCCTTCCCCTTCCCCGTTTACGCCTGCTACGCAGGCTATGAAGGCCTGGGAAAACGCTGTGCGCCCGGCGAAAAACTGGTTTTTCTAGGATAATCCAGAAAGTGAAAAACATATAAAATCGTGGAGGTTTCAATTCTCCATAGATTTCTTGTCTGTTTCCCCCAAAAGAATTTCCACTTTGTGCAAAATACCTCATTTCGGCATTGAGGATTTTGCCGGTTTTATCGTATTCTCGAGTAAGTATTCCGAGCGTGCCGAGTGCCATTTCACCCGCCGAGGCATATTGAACAGGCGCATGCTTGCAAGCTTATTGGGGTGGGGAGGGTAGCCAAAATGACAACGCTTCCCAAGTGGAATTTTTTAATGCTTAATGTATGCTTACATAATAATGCACAGTAATTTGAACAAAGCCTTTTCGTCTGCTTAAAAAATGTTTCTGTATCCACTGAATTTGTCCCATTTCTGACAAAAAAACAATCTGACGTGTCTACTCCTCCCCCCCCCCCGATCGTGTGCGCCGTGGATCACATGATGGAGTTGTTTTGATGCAAATACTCGTACAAAGCGAACACGCTGGAGGCGTATACGAAATAAAACTATCTCCGTTTGAGTTTTGAAGGTAAGGTGCATGTTGTTTCGCGGAGATGCTAATATGTTATTATGGAGGTGCTAATATGTTATGTTCTGCTGTAAACATAGACATACAGAAAGTCTTTTACATTTTTAAGTCGAACACTGGCTAGTGAAGCTTAAAGCTTACATAATCAGTTCCAAGTGCTTTTAGGTTAGAGACGCTTTAGCTGTATTTTTAAGTCATTTCGATCAATATGTGCTGTTAACTTACCTCTTTAACTCCGATCTGATATTAAATTAAGTGTCGAGGACGTTGTTTTGTAATATAAGGTGTTGTTGTTTTGAATACGCATACGCCATTATTAATGACTGGTATTCAACACGAAAGCCTATATAGGCTTGAGCTTTATCAAGCTTACATGTGCACCGACGACCTTGTTAGACTGTTCGTAACTTTGCTCGATCCAAAGAATGGGTGGTGATACTTAAAATTAAATGCCGTGTTCAGTTATTTTACTTTTAGATACACCTAAGTTACGGTTAGTTATTTACATCAGGCATTTCATCCCGCTTCCAGATCATTATTCTCCGTCTGTTTAAGGCCCTGTTTACATGAGTTATTTCATTCCGGGATGACTTGCATTTCATCCCGGTCTTCAGCACCAGGATGAAATCATCCCGGGGGGAACACATTTTTGCTCCAAATCATGTAAACACTTACAGGTAAATGACCAGACACCGAGATGAAAGTCATCCTGGGATGAGATACAAGTCATCCCACAGGTAGCCCAGGCTCCAAAGGGAGCCGTCAACATGACATTGCGTAACAGCGTTATATTTATAGGAGTTTGTATGGGAATAGAACGATCGTAAAAAATAGTTCAAAATAGGGGAAAGAGATTTAATAAAATCGACTTACCCTCCCATCTTCTGTGTATAACTTGTGTTTCTACGGCATTCGGAGGCCTTTCAAAGCGATTCCACTGGGTTTTTGGTTCTCTGTTGCCGTCAACATGACATTGCGTAACAGCGTTATATTTATAAGAGTTTGTATGGGAATATGACGATCATACAAAATAGTTCGAAATAGGGGAAAGAGATCTAACAAAATCGACTTACCTGCCCTCTCCTGTGTATAACTTGTGTTTCTATGGCATTCGGAGGCGTTTCAAATGATTCCAGTGGGTTTTAGGTTCTCTGTTTTCCTCTCCATATATACCTGATTGAAAAAACGTTGTCGGGAGAAGACCACAAACCATAAACGATACGACCCAGTGGTATGCTGGGAAACATCTGAACTATTTACTGATTTGCATTTTGAAAGCCGTTCACTTGCATTGTTTGTCTGTTTTGATACTGCACTTTGTGCGTCCGTCACTCATGTACCCGACAGTGAACGAATGGCTGGTGGCAGGACTTAGTTCTACCGAATAGTTTTCCAGCAAAAATTGCTTTAACTCAGGTACGGATGCAAACTTTGGCAAATTTCGCACTGTGTAGCGCTCAAATTGGCCCTTGCTGGCCACTTTCAGGTAGGTTTGCACGGTTTCCATTGCCACATGCAACTCGCTGCAATGAACATCAGTCACAAGAGAACAGGCTTGTATTTTGAATATGCAAATGATGATATACATCTACCCAAAAATCCTTTGGGTCTCATCTTCAATGGTTTATGCTTTTCACCCGACAACGTTTTTTCAATCAGGTGTATATAGAATTATATATAGAGGAATTCTATATGGAGAGGAAAACAGAGAACCAAAAACCCAGTGGAATCGCTTTGAAAGGCCTCCGAATGCCGTAGAAACACAAGTTATACACAGAAGATGGGAGGGTAAGTCGATTTTATTAAATCTCTTTCCCCTATTTTGAACTATTTTTTACGATCGTTCTATTCCCATACAAACTCTTATAAACATAACGCTGTTACGCAATGTCATTTTGGCGGCTCCCTTTGGAGCTTGGGAACCCTGTGGAGCTTGGGCCACCTGTGGTCATCACCCCGGGATGAAATAACTCATGTAAACGGAGCCTAAGTATATAGTTTCTGCAAAATGAATTCATCCTCAGACAATTCCATCCATGTACACGTAGAAGCAATAGATATATTTTTTTCTTCCTGGGACGAGCTGTTTTCAATCATTCCAGGATGAATCGACTCATATAAGCAAGAACAAAATTTATCCCGGGAGGAAATTTATCCTGGAATGAATTGAAGTCACCTCTCAGGACCTCAGCTTTCCTTTCAAATCATGTATGCTTTGTAGTAAAGCCGTCAGTATAGATGGTCTGCATCTGATCCCTAGAGAATCAAAAGACAATGGCATGGAGCCATGTCAGATGGCACAAAACAAAAGCAGCCAACAAGAAGCCTTCTGTTTACTTCATCTTACATGGGGAAGACAACATAACTTAAAAACCAAGAATAAGTCGTGGATTGCCGGGTATAAAACATAGAGTACAGGCTGGAATGAAAATATGCTGACTAGATGCAGACTGTGAATTGCATGCTGGGTGCCAAAAAATGGCCTGGGTATACACAAAACATTTGGACCAGCTCAAATAATTTTTACTATTACAGTCAAAAATATTTCATGTTACTTTATGGAACCTAAAATTCAAAATTATGAACCTCACCAGTATGTTATTATTGTCAATTTTCCAGTCAAATTTGGTAGATTCAGTAGAGGAGACTTGGTTTCACATCCTGGAAATGAGTCTCTGTTCTCAAAATTATTGCTGTATACATGTTACTGTGTCCATGGCTACAATTTCTTCATTATATGTAAGCATGCCTATGTTGCCATGAACTGACTGTGACTCATTTTGTGCAGGAAAGTATTAAGACTGTTGATTCAGAGGGTTACATGTAAGATGTCACTCTTGCGAAGGGGACATCGACTGTTGTTAGCACTGACAAGACAGCCAAGAATCAGGTGTTTAAGAACAGCACCAGTAGCACTAAAGTCAAGCCGTACACAGAATGGATTTACAGGTAAACAGGCAGCGCTACATGGTATGTTCAGGTTTATGAAGTTTGTTACCCACCCCATCACCCCCAATTCACCCACCCCTCCATTCTCAATAATATTATTTTATCAGAAACCGCTGAGGAAAAAGACACAGGCTTTAGATCAGTCAGTGACATTCAGTAAAAGCCTCCCCCAAACTTAACAAAGTGCTCACAACTTGTTTGTCAAATTTCTATTCAATACTCTTGAAAGAGCAAACTGATAAATAAAAATGCAAAAAATGTTCATTTCAATGTCTCTTGATAATTATTTTTTGCATAAAAGGTCCATTCATAATCTTCTTCAAATTTTTTGCACAACCACATGCTCATGTAATCACAACAGTTTGTAAGTAAACCCTTCTTGATAATTATCACTTGCAGCCTACAGACCCTGCTCTCTTGCTCCCAGGTTACTGCTTCAAAATGGAACAACCTGTAAGCTTGTGATCACCTTAACTGGTGTTAACTCAACAAATTGGGTGGTCACTTTACTGTGCTTGTCAGCAACATACGAACTCTGAAGATTAAGACTTGAACAAGAGTTGCAGTTTTCACTGCAGGCAATTGTTGAAGCAGAAAACTCAAAAAGCAAGAAGTTTTTACTTCAGTGTTGTTCAAGAGTTCATGTTCTTGTAATGTGACTGGTGAATTTCAACCCCCTTTAATTTGCCTGTGATTTTGTTACAATTTGCCATATTTAATTATTGAGTCCCTGGGACTCATCCCATGAAAAATAGTGAGTCCCAGACCAAAACCAATGAGCCCCATCTATCATAAATGGGGGCTTTGCAAACTTTGTATGAAGTTCACCTTATTCCATATTTGGTACAACCTCATTCCTAGGGTCCTCTCGACATCAAAATATGTTTATGAGCACTCTATCACAAAAAAAAACATGGCGGCATTTGGAGTAGATCAAATTTATTAATAATGCAAGTAAAGGCTTGTATTTTTCCCTCAGAAATTACATCTAGTTTTATTTTAGAGCCAACTAATATTTTCTTTTGAAGTTTAAACCAGCCGTGTTATAAATATCTCTAAATTACACAAATGGGACATTTGATCAATCGTGGCATGTTCAGGTTTGTACATCCCGAGGGACGCACACTATGAATTATTTTGCATGTTTTTAGGATTTCTATACGTGAGAGACGCAGGATGCAGGGGTAACAAAATCACTGCTTCGCTTTTCATGGTCTGTTGGTTGTTAACATGATTGACAGTAGTAAATTAGGCAATGGTTAGTTAGGTTTTCAACTTTGCCTGATATTGAAAGCACCATAATACAAGAGTATCAAAACTGTGCTAGAGTACAATCTACTAAACTGTAGATTGATTTAATCTTCAGGTTTAGATAACTGCTTTATTTGGGACAACAAGCATGGTTTTGGTTATGACAAAGATGGAAATGTTGTCATTGTTACACCAAATGACATAAACAGTACCTGTAAGTACAAACAGAAATCATGTTCATATTTTACTCAAATGAATGCCCCACCCCCACCCCCTCCAAACTAAAATGTCTATGATGTAGGGGTTTGTGGCAAGGTAATTGTTTTACACATGTATCCAGATGCATTCGAGGAGAGTACATTTCTATCTCCCTGACTTGCCTTTTAGTTATTACTTTTCAGTGACACCTCCTCAAAGCAGCTCAAAAAAAACACCTGGAGAAAATAATATAAATTGTAATTTGGTTTATCAGACTTTCTATCTCAAGATTGGAAAGGGCTGGTCTCTGTATCATGTTGTGTTGTTTTCCTGGAGAAGAAAGTTAAATTTACTCCACATTGTCTCCCTCTATCCATGTGTATAATGTGGTTACCAGCAATCTATAATTAAGGGAAGCCTAACAAAGCACTGCTTATAACCCTGCAGTAGACTACAGTGTCTCTTGGAACACCATCTGTACAATCATGGCTCCTTCCCTCTCCCACTAGGCAATGTTGTAAAAAAGTTTCAACCCAATGGATGACGACAAGCACTCACAATGCAACGTTGTCACAAACAAGGACAGGAGGGGAGGGTGTTCCAACAACTTGTGTCACTGGTTGTAGGGGGGATCCTGTCTGCCTTGTTCTATCAGTTACTGACACTGGACAAAGACTTGACGTCGCACCTAATGATAGCCTACTTTTTATTTTTAGTGCCAGGATTAGAGTACCCACAGGAATCAATGGAGATACCAGAATTACAAAACACACCAGAGTTAGAGGATGCGACACTAGAATCAGACGATGATGGTGAAGATTATCCTGCCTGTGTGGGTGGGAAGAACTAACTAAACAAGCGTGAGCAGTTTGACTGGCCACTGGCCTGGACATGTACGAGGCTTGTATGTACACGGTAGAACTGGTCATAAGTGTTATGCTCTGAAGTGACTGCTGTCTTAATCATTTGTGACTCATGTTATATACTGGTAGTTACTTAGATGTGGATTGCGATCCACACCAAAGACAGAGGATCACTGAATTTAATGCACAACTCTAAAGTGGGTCATTGTTTGCTCATTAATTTCACTATCATCATGATGGTTACCATAAGGACGCATCAAACCTGATTTCATATCATAAGGGACTGCACCTAGCTAACCAGGCAAACACTGAGATCACGAATGATATATTTTGTGTTTTTTTTTATCACATTTCAAGGTACCAATGTTCCAGCTTCTATTGCATTCATTTTGCTTGCGGTCATTGTACATGTTGAAATTGTGTGTACTGCATGAAACTTAATGTACATTTAAGGTTACTTGTAAAGGTTTGATTGGGGAAGTTTGTGTGGTTTAAACTGACAGTTAATTGTAGGGGAAGGGCTCTGGAAAAGAACCTTCAGTTGTTACATGTCAGTAATTAATTAAAAGTTAGTTTAAATGTGTTGTGAATCAAAGACTACATTGCAAAAGAAATGCTTTTTATAGTTAAATTGCATAGTTTAAACTGGCCGTTTTTTGCAAAGGCAAGTTAGTTTAATTACATGTAGCACAAAAGCATTTCATAATGGCGTCTTACAACATTTTTGTCGAGAGCCCTTCAACTATTAAGTATTAGTAATGAGGCCACATTGAGAGCTTTTAATAGTTTTTTAGTATTGAAATTTTTTGGAGAAAAGTAGTTACTCTAGTTACCCTACAAAACACACTTAATTGTACAGAAAAAATATTTTTCTCATATTTTACAGATTCAGAAAGTAACGTTAGCTTGTCTCTCTATATAGTTAAATAATTTAGAATTAGACCATGTTGATTTGATTCACCAAATTCTCTAGATTAGAATCATTTCAAACCTATTTATTATTCAATATCACATTTTTGTTGTTGGCCATCATTTTAATGTGAATAAAATGTACAGTTATGAAGAAAAGAATAATTATTGTTTTTCTGTCTGCCGTTGGAAGAACCTGAGCAAGAACTTTTAAATGTTTGGAAAACCTACTACATTACAACTAGCTAAGATCTTAACCCTTTCAGCCTCAGCTTCATTATTTAAATTCTCCTTACTGATTTCCATACATTTTATTGAGTACTAATTGGGAGAACTTGTCAAGACATTAAGGCAATTCATCTTTGGTTATCATTTTCCCAATTCTCATGACCTTTATGTGCTATGAAGCACTGATATGATAAGGAGAAATTTGATACTGATCACTATTGGGGCTTAAAGAGTTCAAGAAGCAGATTATCAGCCAGCGTTGGCCTCTATACTAGTTTTCTGCTTGGCTCTTTCAGTTAATTGTTTTTTTTTTTTGGGGGGGGGGGGGGCTCTTTTTAGTGCAAGTCAAATGCGCAGAATCAGTACTTTAAACAGAACAATGGCCTGAAAGTTTGATGTATAAAACGAGCAGAGAGATACGGAACTAAGTTTGCAGTATCCTAAAAAGCTTGGTGACCTGTATGTGCAGTTACCAAGACAGATTAATACCCTAGGTACAACCTTGAGGAAAAGGTGTTTAGGCTGTTTACAATTTTTTTATTCTTCATTTTGAGCAATTTTGGACAATGCGAACTCTCTTTTTTTCTATTTTATTTTATTTATTTATTTATTCATTTACAACACAAAGTACATACAAACACAGAATTACAAAGAATTACAAATTAGATTTACAAAGCTAAAACAGCCGCGCAATTGCTGTTTTAACAATTAATATGCCCTTAATCATTAATTAGTTAAATATATATACATTGTATAATTTAGATTTAAACTGCAGATAACTGAAGTTATTTTATACATGATACTAAATTGCCTTAACTTACAATAACATTTACTTAACAACAATATTAATTACAGTTACTCCATTACACTATTTTACATTAATTTACAGCTATACAAACAAGTAATGGAAAAATAAAAAGGAAAGAAAAGAAAAAAAAAAGAACAAAAATAGATTAAACTAAGAGCGGAAAATTTCCCGTCCATTTCTTATAAAATGCTTCTAGATCGTTGTTTTTGGTCGCGATGTATTTTTCTATCTGATATTTTGTTTTTATTTTCAGTATAAAACCTTCTATATACGGCCGTACACACTTCCTCCTGCAATCCCAAATATAAACTTTACCGATTAAAATTAGATAGTTTAGTAAGGGGCATGATGATGCTGTAATACCACGTGAATATGGCTCTACGTTTATGAAAATTATTTATACCCCTTACATTGAGGGAGACTAATTTAAATAATTTTGCCATCTACGACTTTTCGTAATATATAGAAAATATTCCTTTTTTGAGATTTCATTTGGAAGTGTACGCATATTTCTTTAAAATACGGAGTGGTAATTGTTTCTTTAAAGTACGGATCAAGAATTATTTTCCCCTTATGCATCAGTCAATTTTAGCTGCGCCCATCCCCCCCCGGGCTAACCCCCGGGCATTAGCATTTTTTTTCTCTCGGATGGCAAATTCCCGGGGGTGGGGACACTTTAGCTGCCAAATGCCCCGCCGTGTGGACGAAGGAAGAGGGCAAATGCCCCGCCCCCGGGATCGTACGTCCCCAATCAACACTGCAGCAGTTTTCATTCATTGCACAATAATACCATTTTCAGCATTTTTATGTGTGATTTTTCATTTCTGTAGGCCTACCTCTCCGTTTTCTATTGTTTGTAACGGCACTATCCGATGTTAATAAAGTTAGTATAAATGCCAAGTGATGATATTTTAATACTTCACAGACAACAATACTACATGATAGTTGATTGTTACTTTAATGTTTTGTTTTAAACAGTTCGCTAGTAAACAAAAATCTTGACATTATAAAAGTCTGTTGTAACGTCATCTGTTGTGAATATTTTAATAATATGCAAAAGTATAAAACGACGATCCCTATACACATGTTTAGAATTTAAGAATCATCGCGACTAAATTTTATTTAAATCCTTAAGAAGAATGCGTACGTCGATTCACGTTGATCGTTCCCGATCGATCTTGCTATATTAAGTGATAGTTGTGCCTTGATGAGCAATGAAGAAATGCATAAAATCGAGAAAAGCTCCACGAGTTTGCCCAGTCCTTGGAAGACGATCCAATCTGCGACGAACTGCTGAATGCCCGACCCCCGGGCCGTGCCAAATTTTCTAATGCCCTACCCCCGGGACTGACAAGGCACGCAAATGCCCCGCAGTTGCCCGGGGGGGGGGGATGGGCGCAGCTGGAATTGACTGATGCATTAAAACAAGATATAAAGAACAAAACACACATACACAAGCCACACACACATGTAAACATACAGTTAATCATTTACCAGTCGTGTATTCGAACCTTGTGTTCTCTCTCTTCTTCAGTTCAAACCGTTCATGGGATTACATGTAAACAAAGTTCTTCATGATATTTCCATAGTAGGGAAGGTTTTTGGTTTCTTTTCCTCTGTAGAGTTGCCCATCAATAATGAGTTTGTCAAAATTAAAAAATGCTTTCTTCTGATCCCGTTTGGCTTTTTTTAACACTGGATACAGCGTTTTATGGATATCTTTAATTTCTTTCGGGAAGTCGTCCGAGATTCCAATATCAGTTCCTTTTAAGTTCTTGTAAAAGGAACGAACAAATTCTTTGTCCTGATAATGGCTGAATCTAGCAATCACTGGTCTAGGTCGGCTTTGCGATCTCTGGCTTGATGTTTTAGTTGGAATTCTGTGCACCCTTTCAAATCTAATCGCTTTAACAGCTTCGGGTGGAATTTGCATTTTGCTTACAAAAAGGTTTCTTACCACATCTTCGATATTTTCTTCCGATTCTTCGTTAACATTGTAAATTCGCATATTCTCTCGCCTGGTATATGCTTCCATTTTTATGGAATATTGCGCAGTGTGACTCGCTGGAGGCGGACGTGTTTTCTATAGCTCCGTCTCTTTGAGAGATGTTAATCTGAGTTACCAGTTGTTAGACCGCTCATGGATGGAAAAATATAATGGGGAATGAAAAGGAAGATAGGTCATCTGCTTTTGGCGGTCGCAAAAGATTGAGAGAAAATGGTTCACAAACGGATGAAGATGAACACGTGGCAGCCATGACGCACGGAGAAGCTCAACAGATGCTCGTTTTGACGACCTGAGCGATAAGCTAGATAGAGTCCTATCAGCATGCAAACAAATCGAGTCCCTGAAAAGCGAAATTATTACTCTACGTAGTGAAGTTAAAGATTTGAAGGACTCGCTGAACTTCGCTCAAGAGAATATCACTCAACTTCAAACAGAGTTAGCGAAGACGACGGTAACCGTTGAAGAACACGGTGATGATTTAGATTCCATGGATGCTGATATTGAAGCACTGAAACGAAGAAACATAAAATTGGAATGCGAACTCTCTCTCCACTAGCTTAAAGATAATTACATGGCTGAGCAGTGTTCCTACAAATAATTATACAAGGCACTCCACTCTTCTTGATTTTATCCAAAGTGCTCCTACTTTTAAATATGGAAATCTAACTAATATTTAGCAAATTCAAGTAGATGTTTTGTTTTTAATTCATGAACTTCTTAATTATATTAATACAAATTTATGCTTATGCATACCCACACAAAAGGTCAATTTATGCATTTTTCATGTAAATTAAAGTAAGGTCAAATCAAAATTAATTTATACTTCTTTTTACACCACTAGAACATTCTCATCATAAGACAACAAAACTAATGTCAATTTTAATCTGGCTACTGTTCACCTACATCCAGTGACATTCAGAAAGTAATCTTATTGTCTACAAATGTACATCTTTTACTGTTCACTGTTTGTCTATATTACTGTCATTTTTATGAAGGAGGCTTGAGTGATGCTGGCATAAATTCTGAGTCTAAAGTCAATTTGGCCATTGCTTCCCACTTACTGGTAGTTTGTGAAGTCCAAAGCCCAGCTTTTTATTTAACCTGCAATCAGTGAGGCCAAATTATTCACCAGGTCTGTGTTCTTGTTTCTTCTAGTGTGAGTCATGGTGTTTCCGAACCGAGGAATATTTACTGAACAACATATTTTCAAATATGCAGGTAGCAAGTTACTAGGGGGCACAATTTACGGGCATTTTTTCCCTTTCCACCCCTGCACAATGCAAATGAATCATTGGTTTAGGCAGTGATGAAGATGAAAAACCAGACTCAATCCAAACAGTATAAAACTCAGCTTGGCAAGTTAAAAAGTGTTCTCAGTTTTGCAAGAGTAACTTCAAGTTTTTTCGTAACACTGCCCGACTGGGAAATGACTGGACCATAACATTTCTGAGAATGAGACCATAGACAGACAGAGGAGTTTTTAAATTCATGATTTCTTAAAAAAGGAGTAAATTATGTAATCATATTTCAGGATTGTCACCCACCCGAATAAAACAAATCCCCAACTTTCTATTGACCAGAAACAAATTTTCACTGCCCATTTAAGGGCATTCAAGATGAATCCTTTGATTGCAAAAACAGAAAAAACCAATTAAGCAGAAAAAAAATACCCACGAGAAAACTCATTATCAAACCACGCAGCAGGCCAAAAAATATTGTAAATGGTTTGAACCCAGGAGTCACATTTAGAAGTCGGTAAAGTATGATCGTCTGGGTGAGTGTAGTCCTGAGAAGGACTGTTTGTGGTAACACAAATTACCAGTCCTTCTCAGGTCTACACTCACCCAGACGATCATACTTCACTGACTTACCAGAAAACATTCTCGTCAGTTCACTGACTTTGACATGGAATTTAGAATTTTCCTGTATTATTTGACACAAAATGTCCTGATGTTTTCCTGACCTTGAAAAAGTGGCCACTTTTCTGTGACTTTTGTCTGACAATTTTATTTTTCTTGTATATTGTGCATAAGGACCAATGGTGCTGTCCAAACTAGGAATCATTGGATAGTTCCATGAACTGGATTTTAGGCCAACAATATAATAATTATATTTTCATCTTGCTATAAACATCAATAATAAATTCATTACTACTGCAATTCACAGTCTGTCCTGTTTATGACTTGATGCAAAAACTAGACCAAGTTATGAGAACTTCTGCTAATTTCTTGTCAGAGACAATAATCTCCTGGTTAATCTCATTTGAGCCTTGATCTTTGCAACCTGAAATCCCACTTTTGAGGTACTCTATCTTTGTCCTTTTTCTGGAGTTTTGTACACTGGTGCAGTTGATTTAGGAAGGGGTGGATTTCCCAAGATGATATCAGCTGCCTTCTCTGCTATCATAACAGTGGGTCCGTTAAGATTCCCACTCACAATGCTAGGCATGATTGAAGCATCCACGACCCGCAGATTTTCTATTCCAATGACTTCTAATTTGTTATTGACGACAGCCATTGGGTCATCTTCTGAACCCATCTTACATGTGCAGGATGGATGGTAAGCCGTGTCGGCATTCTGTCTCACCCATGCATCAATCTGTTCATCTGTTTGAACTTCATCACCTTCAAAGAAATACCAGGAACACAAACACATATAATCAATTGGCTATTATCTCAGTAGCTTTTGTGGAATTTCAAATTTTAAAGACTGAGATGTTGGAGACTTGTCATTCGTGCCTACTTAAGGCTACTCCGGACCTTTGCGGGTGTCCTCCCGTGTCCTCTGGAAAAAAAATTCATATGCGCACCATTTTAAAGGAAAACATGGCAAACTATATATCGTTGGAAAGCTTAATAATGTAGATTTCGGAAAAAAATATGAACTGCCAGGTTTTTTAATTCCACAAAAGAAAATTGCAAAAATGACTGCCAAAATGACCATGCGTCATTCAGTTAAACAAATGAATTAATAGGGTACCAAAATTCAGCAGATTTCTGTGAAATTTGGCCTGAACGTTCCTTAGATGTTGTGAAACAAAAGTGTGTCGGGGATTTTTGAAATTTATAATATTTCACCCGTGGCGATCTTCAATGCAACGCCCATCATGCATTTGTTGTTCGAACTTGACAAATTAATTAAAAAATAACCAGTCAGAATATCGAAAAATGCTGACACACTTTTGATGATTGATCCTTTGTGATAAACACTGTGCAGTTATTTTGCCAATGCGCTTGAATTCGATACCCTATTAGTTCAATTGAATGACTTGTGGTCATTTTCCTGGTTGTTTATGATTTTCTTTTGCGGAATTGAGGAAACCGGCAATTTACATTTTTCCCGAAAACTACATTTATTAAGCTTTCCAAAGATACATAGTTTGCGCATTTTCCTTTAAAATGGCGCACATACGAATTTTTTCCCCGAGGACACCCGCGAAGGTCCGGAGTAACCTTAAGTTTAGACATACTGAACTCAATAATGAAAGACTTCCATTGAAAATATTTTACACATATTTTAAACATACAACATGTAAAATAGAAGATTGTTAGCTCTAGTCTATGTGTCTTTGTTGGCTTAACGTTTTTTGGCACCATTTCTCATAATTTTAGTGTCTATTACATCTTGGATTTAAATGGCTAATTAAATATCTGGACAGGTAAAAACTTGAAGAAATGACATTTGTATTTCATGTCTTACCACTGCAGCAGCTTGTGTGTGCTGCAGTTACGTGAATAGTACGGTGTTATAATTGAAGATTCGCAGCTGTAACAGTGTGCGATAAGCTGCAATTGAACAAGCTATTGACAACTTACATTGTATGTTCCACAGATGTTTCCAACAGTGTAAATTAAATACTGATTGTAAATCTTTACCTGGCTGCAGCTCTTTTCCTCGGAATGGATCAAAAGCCTTCTGGTTGAATATTTCTCTTGTAAGGCGAATAGAATCCCTTAACTCCACTCTATCTTCTTCTGTGGGCAGGTAGTTAGGGTTGATAATGGGATGATCGTATGGATTCACTGTCTTCAGCTTAACAAATCCACGACTTGTAGCTCGCATGGAACCAACGTGAACCTTGAAGTAACCAGCAATAAATATTTTAAAACAGTGTTTACATACATGGTATGACTTGTTTTGAGAGGCACTCAGCTGAGGCTGGACAACATTTTCACATATAGCAATGTTTTTCAGCTAAAAGTTCTACATTAGAAACAACAATAGTTGGGAGTGGGTATTCTTTCAACAACCTCGCAATGGCCTAGTCGTTTGGCCCTGGGCCGGGGGCGGGGGTTGGGTGTGTACTGTGATTTGCAGTGACAGGGAGGTGCAAAGGATTTTAATGAGTTTGCAATTCACAATTTTTGGACTTTTTTTAGTTTAAAATTTTGCCCAGTATTTTTCTGGGGTTTACAGATTCTGGCAATTATGTCTTTGGGTTTCAGTTTTGGCACATTGAGTTTTTCTGGATTTTATTCTAGCCCATCATCACTTCATACATTTCTTTATATCAGAGGCAATCACACTATTTTTGTTCTTTTTTCTTGAAACCATAAAGTGCAATAATACACGTTCATGTAGTTGCATTCAGAATAAGACCCAAGAGGGTAATTTCTAGAGGTTCATTTATATGTCTCACTAGACAAACAAAATAAGAAAGACTTTTTAAAGGTGCAATGACCTGACAAAAATGAATTTGAAATTCCACAGTGACTACTTACTTGAAAGGCTTCTTTATCGACAGTCACTCTGCCATGATCTTTAAAAGCTGAAGGTAGGAAGTGGTACTGTACGTTGGGATGAGGGATACCTTCCCTGCTGCGAATGAAGCCACCAGCTTCAAGATGTGCAGTGGCACAGGGACCAGTCCTGGTAAGGAACCATTTGACACCAATAGGAACCATATTCCACCACTTAAGTGAGCGACGTAAACTTATAGGCTGAGTACATTCCTGAAATAATGTCAGTCAATCAGTTGATCAATCAATCATTTTCTTACACAGTAAAGTATTTGTACAATACAACCAGCAAGTAGCTTACAACTAGAAGCTGCAGAATATGCTTAGGCACTTTTTAATTTAATTTACTATACTTATGTTTCAAACCCACTTCTATCAAAGCCCTAACTTCTCTCATTGCATTTTTACATGGACTTAGAAGGATGCTAATCAAAACCTTTCATACTGTATACAGGTATACAGACATCAAGGCTACATTCCATTAGTTTGGATAAAAGGACATTTGCCTTTAGCAGGAGAGGGTTATCCCTCCTTGTTTCCAAAGGTGTCTGGTCATAATAGTGACTGACAGCAGAAAAAATTGCATCTTTGTTGAGTTTTGGACCACCCCTAAAACTGAGTTTGCATGTTACTGAAAGCTGCAGTGATGCACAAACCTGGTGAAAGTACATTTCCAAATGATCCTGAAAGTTCTGCCCAACACCAGGAAGATGTGCCTTCACAGGGATACCAAGCTTCTTCAAATCATCTGCATTTCCAATACCAGATAAGTTCAGTAACTGTGGTGAGTTAATGGCTCCAGAGGTTAAAATAACTCCCTTTCTTGCCCTTACACGTTTTAGTTGACTTTGATAGTGGTACTCAACACCTACAGCTTGGTTATTCTCAAACACTATTCTTGTGATCATTGCTTTTGTGTCTGTTCGTAGGTTTTGACGCTTGAGTGCCGGTCTGAGATAAGCATTTGCTGTGTTCCATCGTACACCTTTGTGAATTGTCATGTCCATCCAACCAAATCCTTCCTGTTGATAGCCGTTCATGTCTTCTGTGAAAGGATAACCAGCTTGGACACCTGCATCAATAAATGCCTGGTACAGAGGATTGTGTGATTTTCCACGTGATACATGGAGAGGCCCGTCACCGCCTCTGTAATCATCTGGACCTACAGGAATAGCAACATCATATATCACATATAGAGAATTGGTCTTGATGGGAACTACTGGACTTACCCTGAACTATACCAAAGGCAAGGTATGATGTGCACTCAGTCCACTGTGGCCAACACAGCTGAAGCCTACAAACCTGGTTGCTGCTGTACGAAGAAACTTGTAGAAGAGTTCCATAACTACTCTTCTGGGGTAGGATACCAGTCTATTGTGGCGCTGTGCCCAGCTGTTACCCATACCAGAGTACAAGATAAAAGCCAATATCCAGAAATGAAAACAGACTGAATGAGCCAGTTAACTCACCAGTGTCGACACTTTTATAGGTTCAGTTTTTGAAGCATGAAGCAACTACAAGCACGGTAGTAATGGACAGGTCCATCGCAGGGTTACCCCCCACCCACCCCCCCCCCACCACCTGAATGGTTCACTGGTACTCATTTATACACCGGGGTCAGGAGAGACAATGTGGAGTTAAGTTCCTTGTCTAAGGAAACAGCACAACACCATGCAGAGATCAGCTGATCAATTGTCCAGAGGGCTAACCACTACACCACCACGCCCCATACCATATACACGGACGGACCATGCAGAGATCAGCTGATCAATTGTCCAGAGGGCTAACCACTACACCACCATGCCCCATACCATATACACGGACAGACCATGTAGAGATCCGCTGATCAATTGTCCAAAGGGGTTAACCACTACACCACCACGCCCAATACCATATACACGGACGGACCATGCAGAGATCAGCTGATCAATTGTCCAAAGGGGTTAACCACTACACCACCACGCCCCATACCATATACACGGACAGACCATGTAGAGATCCGCTGATCAATTGTCCAAAGGGGTTAACCACTACACCACCACACCCCATACCATATACACGGACGGACCATGCAGAGATCAGCTGATCAATTGTCCAAAGGGGTTAACCACTACACCACCATGCCCCATACCATATACACGGACGGACCATGCAGAGATCAGCTGATCAATTGTCCAAAGGGGTTAACCACTACACCACCACGCCCCATACCATATACACGGACAGACCATGTAGAGATCAGCTGATCAATTGTCCAGAGGGCTAACCACTACACCACCACGCCCCATACCATATACACGGACGGACCATGTAGAGATCCGCTGATCGATTGTCCAGAGGGTTAACCACTACACCACCACGCCCCATACCATATACACGGACGGACCATGTAGAGATCAGCTGATCGATTGTCCAGAGGGCTAACCACTACACCACCACGCCCCATACCATATACACGGACAGACCATGCAGAGATCCGCTGATCGATTGTCCAGAGGGTTAACCACTACACCACCACGCCCCATACCATATACACGGACAGACCATGCAGAGATCCGCTGATCGATTGTCCAGAGGGTTAACCACTACACCACCACGCCCCATACCATATACACGGACAGACCATGCAGAGATCCGCTGATCGATTGTCCAGAGGGTTAACCACTACACCACCACGCCCCATACCATATACACGGACGGACCATGCAGAGATCAGCTGATCAATTGTCCAAAGGGGTTAACCACTACACCACCACGCCCCATACCATATACACGGACGGACCATGCAGAGATCAGCTGATCAATTGTCCAAAGGGGTTAACCACTACACCACCACGCCCCATACCATATACACGGACGGACAATGCAGAGATCAGCTGATCAATTGCCCAGAGGGCTAACCACTACACCACCACGCCCCATACCATGCACATATAAGGACCTGGGGAGAGAAAGACATAATGGAGCAGAGTTCCTTAGGATTAAGGCAAAACTCTTACCAAGCTCATGGGTCTGTGACTTCCTGAAATAAGGCAAACAGTCAGCATATGACCAGCCTTTTGCTCCTTGCTTCTCCCAGTCATCATAATCATAGGCGTGACCCCTGATGTACACCATGGCATTCAGGGAAGATGATCCTCCCCACACTCTCCCTCTGGGTTGGTAGATTCGCCTATAAAAAGAATTAACTATCAATAACATTGTATCAAGTCTCATTTATAGTCCTTTCATCTTCTTGTCTGCCATATAATTTGGCAGGGGAGCAAACATGATGCAAAATAAACTATTTGTATAAGAAAAATAGCAAAAAAAAATTCCCATAACATTCCCATAGATAGTTCTGGAAATTTTTGCAGCACACTAAATGTTGGAGGATGCAATAAAAGAAATTCAGATATTCAACCTAAGAAAAATTACGTACTAAGTAAACTCCACACTCAAAAAAATTATGGTCATAAAAAATATTGCCCTTCCAAAATTAGAAAAATTGCTTGTAACAAGGTAATTCTCAACAGAAAAATTCTTTACTGTTGAGTTCTTTACAATGTGCACAGTGCTATTGATGAATGTATTTCAATCAAATGAATGACAAATCTCTTAAAAAGCAGAAGAAATAAAAATTATGGACACAGAGAAACACAAGAAGAGCACAGCCTTATTGTGCTCACTTAGTGAATATATACCAGGACACATCTGTGCATTTTTAAACTTCTAACCAAGATTTATCATATCTTTTCCAAAACATAATTTTAAAAATCTTTTTAGTTATTACCTATTGTCCATAAACTCTTGTGGTTCTGTTTCATAATACCAGTTGTATTTTTTATCACAAAGATTATAAATAAGGGCAGCTGGCATGTGAATCTTCCAAGTCCAATCTTTGGGGCCTGCCTCCAGTAGAAGAACTTTGTTGTCAGGATTTGCCGACAGACGGTTTGCCAGAACACAACCTGCTGAGCCTGCTCCGCAGATCACATAGTCATGGGTTGAAGAAAACTTCATGGTGGACTTCAGACATTTTTGATGGAAATTAGGATGATGGGCTGAACACAGGAATAAAAACAACAAGGGATTAGTTTCCAGGACTCACTACTTATCTAAGTTAACATTAAATTCAGACATTCAAACAAGATACTTGCCATTTATTATACGAAGTGTTGGAGGCAGACTCTTGAAGGAGAATCTTTTAAGCGTCAAAGAGGCCATAATACCTATTTGCTATGATAAGAATTCAAAGTAAGCAATAATTATTAAAAGGGGATCAGGAATAGACATTATGTGAGAAGGTAGGTAAAGATGAATTCCTTGAGGGGGGGGGGGGGAGTACTTAGCTCCCTTTTCCATAGAGTGAAGCGACTGGGAATATTAACAATTAATCCCTGATGTGACATTAGACTGGGATCACAAAACTTTATTATCCATGGTAAAAACATATCAATATTTACAATAGAAAATAACTCAATTAACTGGTTTACATATTTGCTCAATACAACAAATCATGTTCACTTTAGTTGGTTTTCCAAATGGCTCAATGGAACCCATCTACCTCTTCGTTTCTGTGGAGAAGCCATACGATTGTCTGTAATATTGCACCACAATAATTATCACAGATGGTCATGTGGAAAAAGAAATATTTATGATTTTACAGACTTCATGAAATACATATTAAATAATTATGACCTTCAAACATTTTTGCAAACATCTAAATATGTATAAATATGCATTATGCATCATGCCAATCAGGCAGTTCTAGGGGTGTCCATTGCCCCTTCCACTGAGGAAAGTCCCAGTTATTCACATTTTTTGAAAAAGAACTGGCACATGCTCCATGGTGCAACCAACCAGCTGTCCAAATGCCGTGCTCAGAAACAAACAGAGGTCCAATTTCTTCACTTCTGGGCCCATCCTTATACCAAAAGTTAATAATGTAGGATAAACTAAGGCAGAGAGAGGTGATTTTTACAGCGTTCTAGTGGCTGTTCTTTTTCTTTAATTCATGACCTCCTGAGAGGAAGTTTCATGTAGAGTGAGAAACAAATTTCTTGTCTTAGTCTAAGAGCACATAACGGGAAACAAAGGTATAAGTCTTTGAGGCCAAAATCACGAGGCCTTCAAATGCCCCAGGACTGTACTCAATCCATGGGTTTGACAACATGAGCAAATGCTCTACGTTTGCTCCAGGGGAGTGGAGGGGAGGGGGTATGGGCAAATTGCTAGAATTCCAGTATATTGTACTATCGTTTGTATTTCATTTATGCCTCGGTTACTTCCCCTGCCAAGGAATATGCATTCAAATGAACATATAAATATTCATATGGCATAGCAGTACTGAAGAAATGTTCAATAGTTTTGTGAAAACAAACTCAGGTGAAATGAACAACTTGAAGGTTATTTGTACTATCATCTTATGCAATAAGCATAGCTACTTGCTACATGACATTTATGTTTATGTAAAACGATCTAAGCGTTTGGATGATCTGGTCTTAGTTTCTGTACCTCTTTTAAGAGTTATAGAATTAAAGGAAAAATAAAATTAAAAGATTGAACCAATTTTTCCATCAAAACCCGGATCAAAAGCGTGCAGTAAAACCACTGACCACAGAACAAATGATCAAAGAATACGATCCACACAAACATTTGCGCTGAGAGATCACACAGAACAAAAATATGAATACTGCAAACTAGAGATATTTACCTGAGAGTGAGACCGTCACACAGCTGACATGAAGGAAATAAATACTGATGTTAGACTGGAAATCAAATGATACACATGGAAAGTTGTGCAAGAGGAAAACGCTATCTGGGAGCATGGAAACTAGTACCCAAGCTTTACCCAATCACTGAATACAGAGAGAAGACGAATAGAATGTGCCCGCTAAAACATGTATGTTACTTATTGGGGGACTCAGTCATTTCATTATTGATGCAAAGACGGGTTGCAAATTCGAATCTTCGTGTGTTGAAATTAAAGAACATTCTCTTTCCATCACCTGCAAAATGCATACACCTGAAAGTTGGTCGACTGGCGTGACAGGGTACTTCAAGCTCCTGTGACAGTCACGCAAGATTTTGCAAAGAGCTACACCTGCACCTCTCAATGTAGTTCCCGAGGTTACTTCTTTCTCTTAGAAAACCTGAAAGGAGGAAGCCAGAGAACAAGAAATCGTCTTCCCAAAGAGCTGAACAAACGCTGGCTCAAAGAAACTGACCATTTGGTTTCAGGGCCAGTTTACACGGCGGCAAAAGGGAACACACCTAAAATATTCGTTGCCGCTCAATGAAAGGTACACCGATAACATTTTTAATTTTAGGCTTTGTTCCGCTCTGACACAATCATGTATACTCAAAGCTAGTTTGAGAAAACTTCCCTCCCAATTTCCTTCGCCGGTGTTTCAGGCCCGTTTCCGCCTTCTGGCCTTGTACCGAATATCATCGTCTGCATGTCCTGGATCTCTGCGCTGCTGCGGACTCAGACATGCCTGCAAGCGAAGCTCTCCTACCCTTTCTTGCAGGCTAGTCCTTAGTTCTACTCACTAAAGGAAACGGATTGAAATACCTTGTAGTATAATAACAGATCTCACGGCTGTTTGTACTGTTTTTTGCAGGCGTGGCAACTTATTAATATGATGAGTTTTTCCAAGCTCACTGGTTTCACAGCTAAGAAGATACTTTCTTGGAAAACACATGGTAATTTATATATTGAACCAGATGCCAATTTTCTTCTTATTCTTAAAAATTTGCTTGGTTTTCCGTAGTGACTACCGGCCTGTGGACATGCAATCCTGCAGGCGGAGTACATATACTCCCCTTATAGTGTGTGGGCAGTTGCAACTCCCACCCTCCCTATTCCCCCAGGGAGGGGGGTACTCAGAAATTTTTTGGGTGGGGGTGTGTTGCTGGGACTCTAAAGCCCTTAACCTATACCAGACCACTTTCAGCTCCATTTTGCAACTCTATTCTAGACTAGATGCTGAAAATCCCTACCCGGCTATCCTAGACTAGCTATCTTCCAATAATATTCCGTCCAATATAGCTACATAGTGTTTTCAATGGAAAACCATCTGTCCATCAACAAAGTTGCTGTGATCAAATTTACATTTATTTCCAAATTTTTCAAACCCTATTTTGGTCTAAATCTGCCACACTACTTTCCAGTTTCCCAGGTAATTGATATCCTATTCTCTATACCTATCCCAGACCAAACTGCTTGAAAACCATACCCTTCACAGCGGCACATACCTATATAGGTTATATATGGGAGTACCCCCCCCCCCAGGGCTATTCCCCTTCCCTGCAGATAGATTTTCTGGTAGGGTTTCCAAAAACGTCAGTACCATTTAATCTTTTGAATATTTCTAATGAGGTATGTCAAAGAAAAGAAAATTAAGTAATTTCACAGGGTGGGTAGGGGGAATCCTGGTACTTTGATTATTGGTTCTTTTGTGGGAGGGGGAGATAAATTTTGACTGACCCTTTAAATCATACAGTGGGGTTGTGAAAAATATAGGCTGAGAACTGAAAACTGGGCAAGAAGGGTTTAGAACTAAAATAACATACAGGAACTCTTATATTCTGGTTTGAAACTGGGTAACACTTCCAGTGCATCCCAGAGATAGGGAGGAGCACACACTAAAATGGAGGACTACTATTGATTAATTTTTTGTTCAATTATTTCAAATAGCAAGCAGTATCCAATGCTGGAACTACTTCCGGTCAACTTCGTCATTTTCTTCCACCCATGATTTTGTCATTGTTGGAGCAGGATCAGCAGGGTGCATTTTAGCAAACCGTCTGACGGCAAATCCAAATTCAAGGATACTTCTCCTTGAGGCTGGGCCAAAAGATAGCACATGGAAAATCCACATGCCAGCAGCAATGCCATACAACTTAGAAAATGACAGTGTCAATTGGTTCTATACAACAGAACCTCAGGAAAATTTGAAAAATAGGTAAAACAGGTTTATTTTGTTGATCTGCTGCGTAATGTTGCTCGGTTCTCAAATTGAAAATTTGTGGATCACTTTTCTTCATCTTCCTAGAAGCCCCACCTTCTTCATGTGAAGATTCTTGTGGGTGTTTATAAATAAAAAAAGCAGAAGGGTCAGTGCCCGGGGGGGGGGGGACTCCCATATGAAAGTGACGGGGATGCTCATCGTCTCGCTTAGGGTTGTAAATTGCAGATTTTGGTCTCGCTTAGGGCTTTTAGGAAGGAAAGCCAATATTTTTACCCATTCAGGTATCGCTTAGGGTGTGCGTAAAGAAATATCTATATGAAAAAACCAAACGATGTCAATCTTTAGCGTCAATCTTTAGCGCATTTAAAATCACTGAAGCTCTTATTTGGTTGTCTGTTTTAGCATGGTCTCGTTTAGGGGTCAAATAACGCCTGAACCACGCCCAGATTGGTCTCCTTTAGGGGTTTAATTCTAATTTTCCGACGAGCATCCCCGTCACTTTCATCTGGGAGTCCCCCCCTGGGGGTCAGTGACTAGCAGTCAAATTATCTTGCCAAGTGTTTTATTAAAAGACTCCAAGGTTGGCAGTTTAACAGTGTCCTCAGGCAAAATGTTCCATTCCCTTATAGTATGTGGGAAGAAAGAGAACTTGTGATTATTGGTTCTTGAATGGGGTACTTCATATCCATGTGAGTTTTGATGCTTGCTATTCTGCACTGGAGTTAATGACGGCATACCATCTGTTGACACAAGTCCATAGGGAAATTTATACAACAAGCAGGGTGACATTGACTTTCTTCTGACTGTGTACAAAGACATGACGCAGGTAAATGCCATTACCTTATGATTCCCTGACTGTCTCCTCTTTGTCCAACCCCCAAGAGATGAAAAAATAATATTGTACCAGGCTTATATACAGGACCCCCTCCCCCCCCCCCCACCACCACCCCCAACCTGGTTATTCCCTGAAGATTGGACCCAGGAGGGAGGGACTCTTGTATAAAAGTGATTGGGGTGGTCATCAGAACCTTTAAAAGGAACTCCTAAAATAAGGTACCAGAATCTTATTTTGTGGGTGTGGCTCACCCTTCAAAATTGGTACCTCTCACCCCTGAGAGGTACCAACTTCAAGGAGTAGTCCCTTAAAAGGTAACAGAATAATTTGTAAAGTGGTTGTTTCAGATTTTTTAAACCCCTAATAGGTATGATGATCCCATCGACACTATTATGACAGAGTCCTCCAACTGGGGTTTTGACCAAGAGAGTTATTTTTTTCCCAAGTATGATGATTCCAAGGATAATTGCACTCGGGAAAAATATTCCAAGTAATATATCAAACACGAGAAAGAGTGTTTCATCAGGATATCCAAACACCGAGAAGTGGGTTGAAAAAACGAGGTGCAGCCGAGTTTTTTTAACCGACTTCGAGGTGTTTGGATACCTGATGAAACACTCTTTCGAGGTTTTGATATGGCTTCTCAAACCATTCATAATTCTTGGAGAAATTCAAAGCAGAAGTTTGCAAAACTTTATGCTAATTAAGATCCGGTATCCAAACCACCGTCACGGTAGTGATTTCCTTTGTTTTCTCTTTATGAATTGTTAATGAGTTTGAGAAAGTAGGATGTTCTCCAGAAAGCAATTTTAGTCTATTTTTCAGAACTATCTACCATCCTAGAGGTCGAGTGCTAGGTGGATCCTCATCAATAAATGCAATGATTTACGTAAGAGGACACGCCTTTGACTATGACAGATGGGAAAGAGAAGGTGCCTATGGGTGGTCCTATGCAGACTGTCTGCCCTACTTCAAAAAATCTGAAACATTTGAACTTGGTAAGTCTGTGGTTGTTGACAATCACTGTTTGTCTTTTTTTCCTTTGCGAGCTTAAAATTTATCATCTTTCTTTCTTTATTATCACACAAGGTGCTTTCCACATTGCTGATCCTAGTAGTATGCCGGATGCGTGTCACAACGAACTCAGTAAATATGACCTTGCTCGCCACGAGTCTCCCAGTAGCTCAGTGGTTAGAGCGTCTGACCGGTGTATGGGAGGCCATGGGTTTGATTCCCGTCGGGGACTCAGATTTTTTCTTTGTCCCACGATTGTGTCAAACTGAATATTCCATCTTTCTCCCTGTCTGTCTTATTGAGCAAAAGGGTGACAAGAAAATCCAGAAGCTGGTTATGGTTGTGGTCCTACACAGACTATATACCTTAAATCTTTCACAAAATCAGAAATCTACAAACTCGTGGTCTTGCCTGACAAGTGATTTGGGCTGTTTCAACCTCCCATTTAATGAGAACGATTGAAAATGAAATGCAAAAGAAAAAGATTGGATGGGCAGGGTGAGGGTTGTTGCCTATTTTTTTACTGTCTGTTCTGAGGGAGACAGGCATTAAGAAATTGCATCCTCGCTCTCATTTGGCTACCACATCGACTCTAGGTGGTTGACTCTCTGCACAAAAACTCATGACAAATTAAAAAGAATTGAAACTTTTCTTCTCTCGTACACTCCAATCATCTACTGATCAATGAGCCCTCAGTGAGTTTTCACTCTTTTTCTCGATTCGTTAATAGCCATTTTCTGAAGCTCAGACAAAGTTCCTCTTCTCAGTGCCAATACAGAGTTCTGTATGTTTCTCGGTTAGTTAAATAGCCAATTTCTGAAGCTCAGGCATAGTTCCTCTCCTCAGGTGCCAGCCAATACAGAGGTGGAAGCGGCCCACTCCGCGTGTCACGTGGTACATCTTCCCACCCTCTGCACCAGGCCTTTATTACTGCCGGCATTGAAGCGGGTTATCCTTTCACAGAAGACGTTAACGGCTACCAGCAGGAGGGCGTTGGCCAACTGGACTGCACAATACATGAAGGAAAACGATGCAGTACAGCGACCGCGTATCTCAAACCTGTCCTTCAACGAAACAACTTGAAAATTGAAACAGGGGCAATGGCAAGCAGAGTTTTGTTTGAAAACAACAAAGCGGTCGGTGTGGAATATCGCGTCGGAAACATAACAAAACGTGCTCGAGCGTCTAAAGAAGTCGTCCTTTGTGGTGGCGTGGTTAATACACCGCAGCTCCTGATGTTGTCTGGGATTGGAGATGCGGATGACTTAAAGATGTTGGATATACCCGTGGTGGCTAACTTACCCGGTGTGGGAAAAACTTGCAAGATCATGTGCAAGTTTACATCCAATATGTAAGCTTAAGCATTTCTTTGTAAAGAACAAGAGAAACGCAAGAGTAAATTTTGTGAAGTGTCTTTTAACGTTCATCCGTTGACTGATGTTATATGCACCAATGCCAGACCATTATAAAGGATATACCAATAACTTTTCAAACAATCAAACTGATTGCAGAACGGGCAATAAGGCATAAGGGCTTCATTTTATTGGCCGATATCTAAAAAAGAAATAGAAATACGCTAGTCTTCTTGTGAGTCTTCAGTGCCCTGGTTATATGAAAAGAATCAACGGCTCCCAAATTTGAATGCAACTGTTTCGCTTTCGCTTGATCATAACCAAAGTGTCTTTCCTAAGAACACTACCCTAATTCGAAACCTAATGCTTACAGATAATAAGATCGATGCGCCTTCTTTTTGCAATTTGGCGCCCTCCTGGCATTAACTGTTCGCAGTCAAAGGTAGTTACTTCGCAGCCTTTTTGGTAATCATCCCAACAGGAGAGAGGTACGTGCCGGACTAAGGTATCTTATCCAAGAAAATAAATCGAGCATACCATGCCGGGCTCATGCTGTAAACCACTGGAGTAAGAGTCCAATTTGCCAACCGTTAGATCGTAACTCTAAAGCTGCATATACTGCATACGTAGTCACTGAAATTATACCATTTCATGTTCTCCCTACAGCAATGCCTCATGCCAGTGACACTAAACAGCACATTTAAACTGCACAACAAGATCATGGCGGGAATTAAGTGGTTCCTGTTCAAGGAAGGACCATGTGCCACAAACCACTTTGAGACCTGTGGATTCGTCAAAAGTGACCCACTGGTCTCGCACCCGGACATAGAGATGCAATTTGTTCCCTTAGCGATCAGCGAAGCGGGGACACCACAGGCAACCCAACATGGATACCAGGTGAAATCTTTCTGTTCTTAACATTAATTGGTTAGAAAGTTCATTACGGCATTAATCTCGATTTCCGACACTTTTTATTTGTCTTCTTACGGTAATAACGTTGACTTAATTGGCCGCTGTGTGATGCTGGCTGAACGTGATCCTTGTCTTTGCAGTGGGATTTGCCAGTTAACTCAGAAAGCGTAATTAAAATAAAAGTTTCAATTAGATCCCATCTCGCTTATCTCTCTTCCTCTCTCAAAACGAGATATATCCTTTGCGCGTAGTTGAAAACCATTGTCGTAACAGATTTTGTTTATTTCCGCGTGCAATTCAGCTCTGTGTTGAGATCCTAAGGCCGAGCAGCCGAGGTTTCATTAAGCTGAGGTCACGTGATCCTTTCAGTCACCCCCTCATACAACCAAACTATCTGTCAACCGAGAGGGATCGGCGGCTTATGAGGTCCTGTGTCCGAGTGGCGCGTCATGTGCTCAACCAGAAGGCTTTGGAACCTTACAGAGGAAAAGAGATTAAACCAGGTTTGTAGTCAGCGGTAACAAGTTTGATATTTGGTCATATGAAGGAAAACCGATAACACCCCTCTCTAGAGAGAATCTACAACGCTGTGCTTATCATTCCACTAGCCCTATCACTAGAGAAATTAAGCATCACGCACACGGTAAACGCGATCTGCAGAAATATTCACGTGATTAGGCCGGATTGGCCGTTTTTATGCTAGAGACGTTAAATTGGTCTCGACGTATTTAACGTCTCAGACTTTAATGTCGTCGACTTTAAAGTACTGAAAGTAGACGACCAAATAGAAGAAAACCATGATTTTCTAAGAAAAAGACTGGGTTCTATTCTCGGAAGACACGACACGACTGCGGAAAAAACAAATCCACCTACATCAGTGGCGGAAACTTTGCTTAACTGCTTCGCAGCTTCTGAAGTATTGTTCTCGACGTCTCCAAGAAATAGAAGACATGAAAGGCAAATGACAAAGTCGTCTGACTTATATTCCGTTTTTGTACTAGACATTAATGTCGTCTCGAGACGATATTAACGTGTAAGACGATATTAACGTGTAAGACGACATTAACGTCTCTAGCATAAAAACGGCCATTTTCCCGCCATTTTCCACGTTTGTGGTACGCCGTTTGCCGAAGAACGCGACGTTAAATCTCTTTATTATTGGGTGTTAGAGTTTAATCCGTCGTGGGAGGCGAAATTTCCGCTAACTGTAAAATTGATGAAAATTGCCTTGGTCCCTCCAGCCCCTCGGTTCGGCCATATTGTAATGAAAATGAGAAACCGCGTTTTCTATGAAAAGGGCTGTTGTATGTGACACCAGGCAATATGTTAGTAGAAAATATTTCTGAAGAAACCGCTTCTCAAGTCTGTTCTTCGTTTTGTGTGTTTGTTTGTTTGTTTGTTCATCTTAACTTTTACAGCGGAATCTCGACGGCGGAAACCATGTGGGGGAAACACGAATTGTTCGAGTGAACGAAAAGTTGTACTAGTTGTCCGGGGATATCCTACCCTGGGTGCCAGAGGCTTTTCTTGCGCGGTTTCCGGTTGCAGCTTATGTTCGGCCTACGCGGCTCGGCCTCCGGCTGATTTCGCCCGACGCTAGCGAGAAAAAAAAGCTCTGGTACCCAGGGTAAGTATATCCTTGTAAAAGAAAGAGAGCAGAAGAAGGTGCTTTCGTTTAAAGTTGGCAAGAAGTTTGAAATTTTCGGCTTAACCGGGTTCTATTGATCAAGGTTATTTTATTCGCAATATGTAAGGTGTTCTCTAGCTGTTTTCATCCTGCCAGCCAAAACAAGTGTGTAGCAGATCGGTAACACATCGCTGGTAAAATGCACGAAGTGAAAGTGACTATCATAACTGAAATTTATTGCAACGCCTTCTTTTCGGCTTAGGCAACGATTGCAAAACAGAAAAAGACATAGATGCTTTTGTGAGAAGTTATGCCAAAACAGATTACCACCCCTGTGGCACGTGCAAGATGGGAGCCGAGGATGACCCGACAGCTGTTGTTGACGGCAATACTCGAGTCCTCGGTATCGACAATCTTCGGGTCGTGGATGCGTCTATCATGCCAAGTATTGTTAGCGGGAACCTGAATGCACCCACGATAATGATTGCGGAGAAGGCAGCGGACTGCATTTTAGGAGAGCCAATACTGCCAAAGGAACATGTACCCGTCTATGGTGTTTCCTAATACTTGTCGATTTTTTTTCAAGTTGTGTTATTGTGACATTATGTTGTTTGGACGCCTTCGATGAAAATAATGAACAGCTGCCCCAGACTGACCTTTAAAAGTTTGATTGATTGCTTCAGTAAGCCATACAAGCCACCGACATATGCACCATAAAGACACACGTGAAATATATTACACCCAAGCTCGGCGCCAGGGCCCTAAGGCCGCCTCCCTCAATCTACCAGTGAAAAGCCCTGGGGACGAGGTTGGAAAAGACTAACCTCTTACTAACTGAACGCGAGGGCCGTACTGGGGAATATTGGCCCGAGGTCGTGGCAGTACGGACCGAGCGCAGCGAGGTCCGTACAAAAACGACCGAGGGCCAATATTCCCCAGTAGGGTCCCGAGCAAGTAAAGTTAGTAAGTAGTTTATTATATGGCATCATTTTTCGTACGAAACAACACTTCCGGTATTTCATTCAAGTCAATTTCCGGCGCGGTGTCAAGGAAAGAAGCCAGCGATTTTAACTGACTTTCGAATCAGTTTGATGATCGTTGCTGTCGATCGGCAAAAACTTGCGTGGCTCTTGAATGAAAACTGCTCTGCTTCTATTATATGTGTCAGTTTTTCGTCGTCCTCTCGGCAACACAAGAAACTTTTATTTGAAAATACTTCTTCGTTACGGGCAGAGACAATTCGGGAAGAAAAAGAATAATGAAAAGGCCCCGATAAAACTGGCTCACACACGTGCTTCTCAAATCTGGAAATTGTGGCAGCGTGTTAGCGTGAACAAAGGAACACTCGAACCTAAAAAAAGACACTGGAAATTATCTCTCCATCAAATACTGCAAGTTGTTTGCTTCAGTGGCTATATGGAGAACTTTGTGGATGCTGAGAGCAAATTTTCGTCGCACCTAACAAAGTTGTTTTTAGCGCGAGCTACAGCAAGAGCGGACTTGTGAACAAGCTAAAATTATTTTCAAGGATGTGCATTACAAGAGCAAAAATCTCGCTGAGGAATCAAGGTACACTGTAGTTAGTTTAATGCATGTACGTGTAACTTTAATTTGTTCTTGTGGAAAGCGCTGACTGAAGCGATGGCGAATATTGAACTAGACAAGAACGTGATCCGGTTTGCTTTCGATTTACAGTTGCCGGTGAAAGCCGTTTACTAGTTGTTTTGCAGTTTTCATTCTTTTTCGCCGTGAGGTTTTCTTGCGAGAAACGTACTCTTTTGTTAATGCTGAATTTTAATAATTACTGTTTAAGTCTTGGCCGATTTACTCGGGTCTTTACAGCTCACAGTCTATAGCCGTACAAAAAAACAATAAACACACAAAGTCACTAAAGAACGTTGCCCCAGTCGGTAAACTTAATTGAAGAGCACTTTTTCTAAGCAGACGTGTTTACCTCGTTCATTTGTTTGGTACCGGCTCCAAACCTTTTCTTTTTTATCTTCTTGCGTTTTCACAGTTTGAATTTTGCCGGAGCGGTAGCACGAAAAAAAAAAATCCAAAAAGGACCGTTTCCATGGTAATGGTCCGTACTGTAAAATCCCGACCGAAAACTAACCAATCAGAACACTCGATATAGACTGAAGAATTGCTTGCCATATAATAAAGTGGACATATTTTATAGCGAGCCCTCCGCCGTGTTGAATAAATTAAAATCTCCAATATTTTTGGAGACAAGTGACGTGTCATCTGCGCAAGGTTTTCTATCGCCGCCATTTTGAACAGAGAGAAGACCCTGGAGACGAGTTTGTATTGTGCGCAGCAAAGTTGCACAGCGTGTGCCCATCCTTGATACTACTTCGTAGTTTCCGCCTTGTAGAGGCTGCGCTCAATGTAGTACTTGGCAATCTCAGCCACCTCCGCGTTCCCAGGGTACGCTAATCGTCTTCCCGCCCCCTGGATTGGGACTGCAATGTCAGGGGTGGACTCACCGGCTTTGAAAATTTAAGGTGGTAAAGCACGAGGGAACATGTTGCAGGGACAAGTTGAAGAGACAAAAAACGCGTGTTGTGCGCGCTGAGGGACACATAGCAGGGACAGGTAGGAGGTACAAAATCACAAGCATGGGCTCACATCAACACGTTCAGAAACAATAGAAGATGCAGCGACGCGTCCTTTCGTGTCTGGTACTTTTGTACTCATGCAGCACAAAGTTCATCAAGTTGAAATTCATGGGACATGTTGCGGACACAATGTTTTCGAGGAATGCTATGTCCCTTAGTGTATAGCAGCGCACGACTTTCGTCGCCGTTTTATGTCCCTGCAACATGACCCCTCGTGTTTGGCCACCTTAAAAAAAACTAGCCGCAATATTGCACCGTGCTTCAAACCAAAGGAGACATGCTCTTCCAAAACGGTTCACATTTAGATGTTACCCGGTAATTAAAAAAAAAAAGCTTTCGTAAATCTATTTTTCGCATAGCTCCTGTAACCGACTTAGTTGGCGAAACTCGCGATCTCAGGGATTGACTACGCAAGGGTGGTGTAATTTATGAGAGACTGCCTACATTTTCTGTTGAATGGACAAGTCAGTAATTAAAAACAAGAAGAATGCTTGCACTCGGTTTCTGTCGACTTTAATAGTTGCCTGGAGCGACTGAATTCCTAAGCCACATGGCTACACCCGTATGTCTTCAACAGACTTGCCACAAGTCGACCTTTGCTTATTCGGGGAAACCAACACAACTTGACATATGGGAGAACAAAAACTAACTTATATGTGGAAAGTACTATTGGAAACGACTTTTTTGAGTCTAGCTTTCAACTGCATGAACTGTTTGTCGAAAGACAAAGATCAGACATATTTAAATCCGGGTTAAATTAATAAATTTACTGTGGCTAAATGACCGGCAGCCGGTCAAGGTTTTCAAAACACTAAATGACCGGCAGTTCTATATTTTTGACAAATTTAGGAAAATCGAATAATTTATCCGATCTAAACTATGATATTTTGATTAAGATGTGTTAAGCGATTCGGAAGACCTTAATAGTTTTTTAACTCAACCTTTTGTTTACGCTGGGCATAGAGTACGAAGCGATGTGTTGTGACACTTAAGTTCTGTTCAGGGCTGACTGCCGGTCAAGGTTTTCAAAAAACTAAATGACCGGCAGTCCGATTAGTTTGGCAATTTCGGCTAAATCGACGAACCCATCCGATCCAAAGGATGATATTTTGATTAAGATGTGTTAAGCGATTCGGAAGACCCTAATAGTTTTTAAACTCAACCTTTAGTTTACGCTGGGCATAGAATACGAAGCGATGACCGTGAGTTGCGAAACTCCACACATTACTGCCGGTCAACGTTGTCAAAACACTAAATGACCGGCAGTTTTATATTTTTTGACAAATTCTGGAAAATCGAAGAATTTGTCCAACCTAAACTATGATATTTTGATTAAGATGTGTTAAGCGATTTGAAAGACTTTCGTTTCGAAACTGATCCCTTGGTTTACTTTGCGCTTGAAATTTTGTGTTGGGAGAGGGAATTCGTGACAACACATTCATTTCTGGTTAAGTATTAATAACTGTTTGACAATCAAAATTTTCTCGCTACAATTTTTGTTAAACTTTTATCAAGAAAAAAAGGATCTGCGTTAGTCAAATCATTTATCTTTCGTTTTGCCCAGCAAGAATTAGGAAGCGCTTTTACATCTGTAGTTGCTCCAGGATATAACAAGGGTTGAGGCTTGTGGTGTTTCGTGACACTTTACGCTACTGTTGGCGGGAAATGTTGAGATTTAAAACCACAAAAGTCTTCCGAATTGCATAACACATCATAACCAAAATATCATCCTTTGGGTCGGATGGGTTCGGCGATTTAGCCGAAATTGCCAAACAAATCGGACTGCCGGTCATTTAGTGTTTTGACGACCTTGACCGGCAATTGTTTCGCAACTCATGGCTCCGTATTCTGTGCCCAGCGTAAACAAAATGTTGAGTTTTAAAACTATAAAAGTCTTCCGAATCGCTTAACACATCTTAATCAAAATATTATCCTTTGGATCGGATGGGTTCGTCGATTTAGCCGAAATTGCCAAACAAATCGGACTGCAGGCCATTTAGTGTTTTGAAAACCTTGACCGGCAGTCAGCCCTGAACAGAACTTAAGTGTCACAACACATCGCTTCGTACTCTATGCCTAGCGCAAACAAAAGGTTGAGTTTAAAAACTATTAAGGTCTTCCGAATCGCTTAACACATCTTAATCAAAATATCATAGTTTAGATCGGATAAATTATTCGATTTTCCTAAACTTGTCAAAAATATAGAACTGCCGGTCATTTAGTGTTTTGAAAACCTTGACCGGCTGCCGGTCATTTAGCCACAGCATGATAACTATGTTATTATTAAAATAATAACCTACTGCGTACTCTAAACTTTCGGAGAACCCTGCAGCTCGTCAAATATATTTTGGATCATCGTTCTCCCGTGAAAAATCGTATTTCATAAATCCAGGACCACAAATCCCTCTGGAAAACTCAGATAACACAAATTGTTGGGTGAGTCAAGATTTCCGGAGAAACGGTGCCTTCCCTTTTAAGGTCAGCACAGTTTTCATGGACACGTATTCTGCATTTCTCGCGATCTATACCTTTCGTTAATTTTTTGGCTCTCTATTTTCTTTTTACCTATATCTGCCTTAATTCAGTCTTTGCTTGTTTCCGTCATTAGAGAGCCTGGTCAAATAGCCTGCGTGGCCGTTGGGATCGTTCGCGCGCGCAAACTTTTGGCTTGGTAGAGGAGAAGAAGCCGCGAGAATGGCGGCTTCGCCGCCAAAACTACGCGCGCAAATACAATTCCGCCAGCTACGCAGGCTACTGGTCAAAATGTGTAAATATCAGCGCAACTGCCATCTTTTCCAAAAACTCGGCCCGTCTCACTATCGGAAAAATTTCTTGACCCCCAAAATGGTCATAACGTATCTATTGTCTCGTCATGTATAGCTTGTGTACAGCCTCTCGCTCTCCTCAAGAAAAAAAATTCAAATCGAAGAAGGACCCCCTCCGACTTTTCTTGAGTAGAGCGGGTGGTCCACACAGGCTATTCATGTAATGTATGTAATTCATGTATTTATATCAGAATTCAGTCAGACATGCAAATTATTCCGTTATGTGACAGTTTTCAACCAAAACGTTGAAATTGGGGTCACGTGTTTACAAAATCTGTTTATCTTCTATGTCTTTTTGACAAGTTAAACCATTTAGTTCATACGAAGTTAAGGTATAAAACCACTGCAAAAACCGTGCAAAAACCGTGTACTTTCGTTTCACCACAGCATTCGGCATGTTTAAGTTGAGAACATATCATTTTTAGGGCCTGTTTACATGAAGGTGGGGGACCCCGGGTAGGTGAGGTAACCGAAATAGCTCGCGTTTACATGCAATCTTATCACCCCGGGGTCCCGGGGTGAACTTCCTTGCCATTGAAGTCGCACTTCGTTTTGAAATCCTTTACGTAACGCAAGAGAAGTTCGACTTGATCGGCTGTCCAGGTCTTGTTCTTAGGAGATTTCTTTGTTTTTTTCGCAGCATGATTTTCGTTGGCAGAGACATCGGAGGCTTTTCTCTTGCTTTGTGTTATCGACTGATCTCTAGGCAGAGAAGTAGCGTGTGCTTCGAGCGGGTCTTAAAGCATCACTCGGCGTTCGACACTAGGCAGATGAACCCGGCGAAAAAGCTCTCCACGCTGATATCCTCGAGACTGAGATACGTTGTTGCGGTTCCAATATGGCGGGCGTTTGGTTGTTTTGGTTCGGATTTGGCGCGTTTTGGTAACATGAACCGACCCCGGGTAGGCGGGTTACCCCACCTTGAAACGTTTACATGGCAAAAAGCGACCCCGGCTGGGAGGGTTACCCTACCCAGCAGACCGGGCAACCCGCCTAGGCGGGTTACCCCACCTATCATGTAAACGCGATCGAGAAAAAATGAGAGTTTATATGGACAGGCGGGTTACCCCACCTAGGCGGGTTACCTCACCTACCCGGGGTCCCCCACCTCCATGTAAACAGGCCCTTAGGCCACAAACGGCCAATAAGAGCGAAACAACGTTGTCCGTATCTGCCTTCTAGTCGTGAGCGCTTATCATGCCGGGTCTTGCTGACTGTGGTGTTGTGTTCTTTTCACGTTGTTTGATCAGTCCCTGCAGTAATCATTTTGACAATCATTTATTCATTTAGTTCACTTCACGCTAGCATTACAAGTTTTCTGAAAATAACGGTAAGAGAAAGATAAAGTTAGAAAGCCTTTTCCAAGGGAAAGGGACTTTTTCCTGGAGAAGACGATCAGCTGAGCAATTCAATGGAATTTTGACGGGAAATGGCGCGGACTGTAAATTAATCCCTCTTTTAAGAACAAAAAGTATTTTTATTCTTAGGGTACCCCATTATGTATACCGTCATCCTATGGAACCTGGTGGGTTTGGGGCGTGTTGAGGGGAAGAATATAAATACTTAGCGTCACAAGTACATTGCTACACGTCTCGGGTGTTAAAGCGTAAGTGGAGATAGGGATTCCTGTTGCGAGTCTGCCATTGTCGATCCACTTTACAGACTAACTGAAGATTAAGGTGAGTAGCTGTTTTTTTTTATAACAGATAGCAGAAAGAGGACTGTTTCAAATAATCTTACATCCAATGAAATACTGTTTTCGTGCAATTAATTAACTATCTTCTGGTATGCGATCGGTGAAGATCAGAGGTACACAAAGGCCTCGATGGTCTGTTTTGCACACATCGATCACCAACACTCGATAAGCAATGCGAAAGACATAACTAGATTGATTAATCATACGGATTTGACGGAAAATTAGTCAGTTTAGTATGGGAACGTTTATTCAGGCATGACGTTATCTTCTAAAATCTGTTCTAAAATTGTGAAGATTCTAAGGTCAAAAAATTATACCCCCTTACAAAACTCCTTGCCCGTCTTTGAAACAGCTCAGAGAATTGAACAGGAGGGGAAAATCGAAGAAAAAAAAAAGAAGCAATCGCGAGTGAAATGTCAGGAAAAATATTCAGAGGCTGTATTTTTGTAACTAAAATTTCATCAGAGCTTTAGGTGACATTTGGATGTGACTATTGTCAATCAGTGTTCCTTGTCTTGTTTGCAAATTTCCCATCGATTAAAAAGGGAGAGAGAAAAAGCTTTTTCCTAGAGTGTGATGTACTCTCTGTGTAATACAATTTGAGCCAGTACGATTCAGTTAACTCAATGCCCGGCCCCATCTACGGTAATTTTTCGGGGCTTAAAATATCTAAAATGTCTTTCGTGTCTATGTTGGGCGATGTCCATCACCTCTGACCAACAATAACTTGTGTTTTATGAGAGACTGAGAAAGACAACAATCAAGTACTGTCTGGCTGTCAGTCACACAATCACAATCTAAAGTTCGGCAACAAGAAATAGCAGTATTGTACGCGCAAAAGCGCACAAAGAGACTCCCGGAGCCCGCGGGACCACACATTTTCAAGTAATCTGTAATCCGGCCTGATGTCTCCTGATCCACTCTCTCGAACTCTCTTCTAACTCCTTCCACCTTATTTTGATCCTTTCAATTCTAGGCCGATCTACCAGGCACAACGTTTAGTAAAAGTTGTCTTCGTGGCCATATACATTATTGATTTTTTTACAATACTTGTCAAAACATTAACTTCTTATCGTTTTCTTATATTTTTCATTTGTTCATGAATTTTCAGCGCAGATTAAAATGCCACCAAAAGTACACGTGGAAGGGCCTACACCCTGCCCCCGATGTGGAGATAAAGTTTACAAGGCCGAGGAAGTCGTCTGCGAGGGAATGAAATGGCACAAAAAGTGCTTTGGCTGCAAAGACTGCGGGAAAAAACTAGACAGCACCACTTGCAATACTCACGAAGGTAGGTCCGAGGGGAGAGCCCAACGCTTCCATATGCGACACACTTCTCCGTTTGTTGAGGGGCGAGAAATGTAGCGGACAAAATATGTACAAATTGATTCATTTTGTGCGCTCGATTAGGATTGATTTACAGAATGGTTACGGAGGGGGGTGAATAGGTTTGCGGATCGGCGGATTTGGCCTATTTTTGCGCGCGGATTGCGGATTTTTGCGATAAATTAAGCGGATTCGCGGATTTGAAAAATGCCTTGGATCGCGGATCAGCTGAAAATTTTGGCGCGGATTCCGGACTCTGTATGTCTAGAAGTTCGGATTGTGGATCGCATCATTAATTTTCGGTCTCCGGCCTTGGTCGAAATTTTACTGAATCACATCCCGCTGGACCGTTGCGCCAGATTTACAAATTGGTCAGGGACTCAAATACACCAAATGTCAAGTACGCACTTTTTATTGATTACTACAGTATTTTTATCGTGTTAACGAATTAGTTGCGATTGCAGAACAACTTGTGAAAGTATTTATTAATTCGGTATTTTGTGATGCTATAACGCTACTTTCTCAAACACTAGCAAAGAAAGAAAACTTCGGGTAAAATCTAAATACTGTAGAAGAAAAAGAAAACATATATATATACCCATATGCAGTATATTTACCACGGCAATTTGAACGAAAATAACGTCGGATCGACGGATCGGACCAAAAAATAGCACGGATCGGCGGATTTGCATACCCCCATTCACCCCCCTCGTTACGATGAAGTTATGCTATATGTGGTTGCAGCAAAAGTGGACGACCTTTTTTGACGCCAAGTCAGACAAGTCATCGGTGTCACGCAAGGAGGATTTGTGTGTCCTAATGTGCTAACTCAATTTTTTTTCTAATTACTAAACTCAGTGAGAGAGAAGTGAAGCAGAGGAATTGTTTCCCACAAGCAAAATAAAATGAACTTGATAGGAATTGCAGTGAAAGAGTGGCTTTTATACCCACTGTTACTGTTGAGGGAAAGAAGACCGGGCTATACCCAGAGAAAAACCCCTAAGATCTTAACCCCGGTCACGCCAGCTCCGAATCGTGCTGTAACCTGCCTGAAGATAGTCGCGTTTCTTTTACTCTTAAAACTTACAACAAACGGATCAGGACAGGACACTTGCGCGGCACAACACGCCGAAAGCGTAGATACTCACGCGCTCGTCTATTTTTACCTCTTTGGGGTGAAAAGAAATTCGAGCCATGCCCTCAAACCGGAAACTGGTCTCTTGTTTTTGCAAGCACCCCACGGTGCTCGTCGGATACCTGGAAAGGAACCCCTAAAAACAGGAGACCAGTTCCCGTTTTCGATATCTCCCGATTCTCCGGGGGGGTGGGGGGGTGTTACCCCAGAACCAACTCACAATAAAACGGATTGAGCAGTGGCAAAGACCAAGTAACCATCCTAACAATGCAATTTAAAATTTCATTACAGCCGAAATCTACTGCAAAGGATGTTACGGCAAGCACTTTGGGCCTAAAGGTTATGGGTATGGTGCCGGAGCAGGAGCTCTAACACGCACAAAGTGAAAGCACTCCAGAGATAGCACCAGTGTTTTATGGGCCGTAAAGGAATAGATAGATAACATTTTTGCTACTAGTAGTTTCTTGCTTACGGGAAAGAAGTGGAATTTCTTAATAAAGATGATTTAACACATTCTTCCAGTTTTTGCATTTCATGCTTTGTGATACCTTTACAAATGTGCACTGCATGAAACATGGATCACATGAAAAACAGCATGCAAGATACTGAGTGTTTCTCCTATGTTACATTTGCCTGATTTATGTACCGGTGAAATTGAAGCTTCCAACATCCACCCCCTGGACATACCCCAGGTATTTGACTGTGCATTGTGCCCGGGAAGGGGGGGATTTGAACGTTGCCTTGGAAGGGTGGGGAATTTGAACCGGATTTATCTCTTGTTCTGGCGTAATATTCCTGTGAGTTTTGCAAGGTTTGACGGATTTACAAGATGGAATTTCACCTTTGTTAGTGAATAACTCTTTCAAAAAGGTCTTCAAAAGAAGTATTGAAGGTGTCATCACGGCATCTCTTTCTCTGAAAAGTGGAGCAGTGTTTGATTGAAGAAGAAATTTGTCTCTGAGGAGAGGTATTTCAGTACTAATAATCTGGTGGGGCATTTGAATGGCTTTTTTGCCCCGAGGGGAGGGAATTTGAACAAGCCAATCTTCAAAAGTTCAAATGCCCAGGGGGAGGATGTTGAAACTTCAATTTGACTGGTACATTACCCCAGGGATTTCAAACTGTTCTACACAAAGCCTAAGAGCAAACAACACATTTGCCTGCACGTGCTCAATTCACCATGAGTTCTGATGGATTGATTACATGTAATATGCAACCAGCAGGATCTAATTTACTACAATAATAATATATTATTTATTCGGGTTTATCAGGGAAGACAAGAACATAAAATGGTACTTTCGATAAAACACCAACTAGAAATCAAGTAAAAACTAAGCCAGTAATTCATCATGAGATTTATAGAGAAACTACCTCCAAATAGTACAGTACTTAGAAACCTATTTCATTTCAATGGTCTCGCTATTGGCTTTCATTCAATACCAAGTATAAACATGTCCGATCCTTGACAAACGTAAGAGAGAAACAGAGCTGAAGCTATGTTCCAGAAATTCCCATTTGAACAAGTCACCTGATCATGAGGCAGAGGGGGGTAGGCGAATCTCTGCCAATATTCACACAGAAAGAGAAACAGTGTTTTTTTTAAATTTTGCTACAAAACTAATCTAACAAACTAAGGCACAACCTGATCACGTTTTGGATTTTTTCACCTATACTAAACATTTTGACCCCTTTAAAGTACAGAAACCTTACACAAAACAAAAATATCTGTTTTACATTGTTATGCACTCGTGATGTTGTTAGCTGCAGCCAGTCGAGTTGTTTACTTTCCTGTCAGGTGAAGAGCCCCAGCACCTGCTCCGTATCCATAGCCTTTGGGACCAAATAGTTTCCCATAGCAACCCTTGCAGTACACCTCTCCTAAACACAACAAACAAACAGAATTTCAATAATAATAATAATAATAATAATAATAATAATGTCTTTATTTACCCTGATAAAAAAAACCGATCAGCTGAACACAGAGGAACAGCTGGTATAAACTGGTGATCAGCAAATATACCGTACATACTCAAAATACATAATAAAAATGACAAAATGTAAAACTTGTAAAAAGTAAACATAAAAAATCGTATAATATATAAATCGATATTAGCTATAAAATCGAGGTTACCTAACAGACAAACATGTTGCTTTTGATCTAATTCCGAAAAATTCTTAAAAATCTTAGTGTTAAAACTAGAGATTGTACTCAGTTCTCTTAACTCTTTTGGTAGATCTTTCCTGAGCAGTCCTTTGCAGCAGCAAACTTAACTTGATGACTGTCCCATTGCTGAGGACATAGTATCTCCTAAGTCTAAAAAAGAAGCATCCCTATATGGTCTATTATGTAATTGTGATCTCTTAACTAGATAGTTCTTAAGCTGGTCGGGACAGTTGACATTATGAACAATTTTATAAAATAACTGAAGTCTTAGAAAACGACGTCTACTTGATAATGATAAAAGAGCAAAGTTGTTCTCAAGTAATTGTCAAGTGTTAATCTGACTGTAAGAATTCAGTTGCTGTACTGATAACTTAATAAAAAGATGGCGGCACCTAACTCATGGATCCAAATAAAAATTTGCTTTCCAATAGCACCCCAGAATAACATAACTCCAGGCCCTGATACCTCTTTAACTATTAGTTCACTACAAAGAACTCGATCCTCTTAACTGATGCAGACTGTCAACTCCACTGATCAGCAACTTATCTCTCCTTACAATACCAATATTAAATCAAACACGCAAGGCATATTAGAACTATTATTCTCAAATAGAACAAGCTAAATGTAGTAACTGGGTGGACGTAAGGCGGGGATTCCACTGTACATCTTTTCTTGCTCGATCTGGTGGAAGTTTCAGCTGCTTTGTAGCTCATTGCACTATACTTTATTGCATAAGAGCACTACTGCTAATTTACTTATATGCCATGGTCATAATGTAAGTAGGACACACACCGTCATGCTCATTACAGGAACCACTATCCAGAGATTTGTTACAAGAAGGCTTGTTGTTACAGGTAAAACAGCGTTTGTGATACTTGCGAGTTCCAGCTTTCACTTCCTCAGCCATGTAGACTCTGTCTTTACAACGTGGACACCTATCTGTGAAGTAGAAAACTGGTAATTAGGTGAAGTTACTCAAGACAAATCAGGCAAGTAATTCAACGGATCGACTCTTTTTTGGCAAATATTGGAATTATTATAATGAAACTTTTTACACCTAATTCAAAGAGTTAGCTTATTATTCACCTTTTCCTAAAATCATCATTTGTGGGATTTTCCTCTGCTGCGTACATTACCTAGACAATTAGGCAATTAATTTTTTCCCTTTGCAAAAATTTTTCTGCTAATCACTGGGGCTTGATTGGCACTATCCCAGCATGATTTGAATAAATTGCGGCCAATTACATTGTCGCTCATGTAATCTCAACACCTCCTTGTTTCGGTCACGTCACGATTCACACAATCACGGCATGATCATTCCCATGAATGCAGTTTGACGAGTGCAACTGCAGGGCGATTCGATAAAACGTGCCACAGTTTTGATGATCGCACTGTCACAACATTGTGATTTTACTGCAAACTTCTAGAGGTGTCAATTGCGATAATTTTGTAGCCTTAAAGAACCAACACTCTTGAACAACCCACAAGTGGCACAAAGTTGCCTCCTGCATGGCCTACATCTGCTGAGTCATTTTAAGATTGACTTTGCATCCCAAGTGTGTTCAAAAGTCAAAAGTCAAAAAGTCAAAAGTCAAACAAAACCCTCACACTATACTGTTGACATATCCCCTCTTGTATGAAGTTTTCTTGGGGGTGGGGGGGGTGGTATTTACCACTTTCCTAACTATATTAAGACGGATTCCGCTCAACGTTCGAGCAAGAAGTGCAAAAAATATTTACCAAAAAACTACTCCTAGCACGGTAACATTTTAAATGCCATTTGAAACATCTCACTCTAGTTCACTTGCCCAAGTGACCCCGCGATGAAATTCTCAAGCATTCTCAAGAAAATTAATTTCAAATCTCGTAAAAGTATGCTAAAAACGGGCGCCATTTTGTTTTGAACTGACATGAAGCGTCTTTTTAATTGAAATATTGATAACTTCAAATCCAATTTTCTCTCACGGGGTCAGCTTGGGAGCAAAAGTAACGATAAGTTCTTCTTATCTGTTCTCAAAATGTGACAGTGCTGCAAGTATTTTTTTGGTAACTTAATTTTTGCACTTACTGCTCGAACGTTGAGCGAAAATCGTCTTAATTTTTTAAACAAAGAATTTTTGGAGAATCAAGATTGTTCTAGAAAGCACCCCCAAGGAGGATAAAAGTTATCTATTCAAACCCGAAAAATGTATAAAATGTATAAAAATGTATAAAATGTTTGACGTCATCAATAGTGTTGCTGGGCTACTCACTGTGCATTTTCCCTTGCATGATTTTTTCTTTTGTACTTCACCCCCCCCCCCCCCCACCATAACTTTTCTAATAGTCCATCCATTACAATAAAGGTGGCTAGGGTTACCCTAGCTGCATGCTAGGGCTACTACAGCAAGAAGGATATTAAGTTTTTTCCATGCTTCAGTTAGGGACAACTCGCCTACCCGGGACAACTTTAGCCTGCGTAGCAAGCATTTCCGTAGTATAGGGCTTTCCGTAGGTTTAAAGTATTTTTCCCTTTTTGAAAGTGCAAAAATTGGGGGGAGCGCAAAAAAGTGCGAGAAGGGGGATGGAAAGGGAGGAAAGGGGTTTCCTTTTCTCGCCTCCCTTCCCTCTCCTCACTCCTTCAACCAGCGTTGTGCTCGGGCCAATTTTCGCGCCATCAAATAGTGAAAAATGCCTGGAAGGGGAATTTCTGACATCGTGCTTTAGCTTATTCTGTCTTCCTTGGGTAGCACATACCTGGAAGCGGAATGTCTAACATTGCTTTATAGCTTATTCTGTCTTCCTTAGGTAGCATGCATATACCTGGAAGATTCTGTTAGTTGTGCAATAAAAAAGAAGCAAAACAAAACAAAAGATTAGCCGATTGCCAGGTTTTCATTTACAATCAACGTACATTGAATGTTAAGTTGTATTACGACTCTAAAATCATCATATTTTTTGAAAACCTTTTTCCCGGTCTTACAGGTAGCGGGGCGGAGAATTTATTCAATTCAATATTACCGGTTACACAATTGTATTCTTGAGTTTACCAACATTTTATATTATTTGACTGACTGAAATTGAAAAAGGCTGGTAAATTAATGTTTATGCCGCTTTTTGACTACCGTATATTACTTGTATTTTAGTTTTGTTCTGCTGAGGAACAATTTTAAAAAAAGAACCATTGTTAAAATGTGTGATAGTTTTTTCCTTAGTATTAAAAATGGACAAAGCGCTCACTAATTAGTGTTGTATCTTCATTAATCCGGAAATTGCGGTTACTTTCATTTCAGTTTAGGAGAGCTTGAATTACTTTTTTGCGGGCGTTTGCCTGATTTCCTAGTGTGTTCAGCTAAAACCTCAGGAGACGGAGAGGTGTCAAACCTTGGCTTTGAATTACTTATGCAAATTAGCTGGCTGCACATTGAATGTCCAGCCAGCTAATTTGCATAACATTTTTTCGCACCTCAAAGCTTGTCATGGAATGCAGCTTGAGTCACAGCAGGGCTCGGAATTGATCGAAATTCGTGACATCATTCGCAGAGCTGTTTTTTTCAGAGACAAATGTTTATTGTATAACTGCAATATAAACAGTAACTGCTGAAAACATAGATTACTATTCTATCACCCTCAAATATGTATTAAATTGAGGAGTGCAAAAGACAGACGTTAGCTTCCCAACATTCCATTTTCTTAAAAATAATTTCGATTCTTCCATCGAAGGAATGAAACTGTACCTAAATATCCACGAGTAAAATGCTTGCTCGCTTGCTTGGTTTTTTATTACAATAACAATCTGGTTGTGATATAGTTATCTAGAGCTCTGTGGTTTCTTTACGATATGGAATTCATTTTTTGCAAAATTCGTCCTCAGTTCAGGATACAAAAACACCTTCAAGCTGTCAGCGATGAACATTCTCAGTTCATTCTCAGAGTATCAACTATCGCGTGTTGAGATGATAACCTCGTCAGATTAGCCATCGCTCAGCAAAACATTAGAAGTGTTACACATGTTTGTACACACGAAAACTGACCAAAATGAGTCAATTTCTTACCAAATCCAAAATCAGATCACAAGCGTTTTGAAATAACTCCAAAAATGTTTCATACGAAGCCGGAATTTATTTATGGGCGCTGGTTTCATTAATCAGTGGAAATGAACAAGCAGAGAACACGCAATGACTTATCGACTAGAAATTCAAACGCCTGGGTAAATATTTTAAAAACAAAAGTTCAACTTACCAGCCATGTTGCAAGCGGAATTCAATCTTCTTGAAAGAAATATCGCCTAGAGCTCGTCTAAGTGCGCCAGACACTTCAACTGTTACTCACTAACTGTATCGAGATTCGACAGATACCAAAAATTCATGAAAATTCAAACTGACGGGGTAGGGGTAAGTCACAAGTCGTGTCTTTCGCGATTCGATTCGCACACTGACACGAAAAGCGTGATTTCATGCGTTACGCTTTTATGTCGGTCACGCGTGACTCACTTGGCTAAACTAAACCAAGTTTTATTTTTTCCCTTCTTTTACAAATAGAAATCGTCCTTTCAGACCTCATACCTAAATCACTTTATTTATGATTCGGCACAACTGGTCATTCTAAGAAACAGACTAGACAAGTTCAGGAAACAAAGACAAGTTCTTTTGAGAGTGTGATCACAATTAATTTCTTGTATTGAATCAAACAGGAAAAACTGACATGGGCGGATCAAGCATCTCTACTGTGTTCGAGTGAGAGCCCCTGCTCCGCCGCCATATCCGTATCCTTTAGGACCATAATGTTTCCCGTAGCATGGCTTGCAGTAGATCTCAGCTGCGAAATAAAGAGAGCAGTCAGAGAGAAACAGTGTTTTATGCGTCATCCTCGTGGTCGTCATTATGTCAAGCACAGGTACCCCAAACTCGCAATAAAAGCATTTCAATATCCACTAGAAAACAGGACTCTTCTTGAAACTAACAATGTGACTGATTTTGAACAAAAAAATTAGCCTATCTTGTTTCTGCTGTATAATTCTGTGGGGGCCTATTTTGGGGCGATTTTAGTGAGTTTTGGTTCTCGCCACCAGGAGCAAACGAATGGCTTCCTGGGCGCACTCTGTTCTAATGGAAGTAAAGCTCACTGAAGTCACGACAATTAAGTCTGGAAACCACATAGGAAATCAAGAAATGCACAAAGGAAAACGGATAATTCCGATGTTGTTCCCGCCCTGGGACAGACATTGCTCGCTCCCTCATATTCACCCCCCTCCCATAGGCGAAACTCTATCTGCCCGAAACAAATTACACTGGCATATCTTGATTTTACACTGTCAGTAATACCTGGGGATCTTGCTGGGTTTGTGTTTAAAAACTGAACATGAATTGTGAGCAACTTTTAATATTGTATTTGATAATGACAACAACGTCAACATTCTCTCAAAGAAGTCACGCAATGCAGACCTTTGAGGTGGAGTCTCAAAGTACACAAGTTCTGAACCGTTACGCTGCCAACACGCCATATTAAAAACCCTGTGATAATTATAAACTCTGGACAGTGACCAATTATTTTAGTCTATTGGGTGAAACTTGATTTGAAAAGTTGGCCTTTAGGAGATTTGGTATGCTTATACTAGAAGAGGGAATATTAACTGCAATGATGATTTGTTACCAAAATGGTGGGCCAACCAGAGCCGGGGATGGGGGTGGGCTTGATCGTACCTTCGTGCATATTAAGGGTAGTGCTGTCAAGTTTTTTCCCACATTCTTTGCACGCGAAGCATTCTTTATGCCAGAAGCCGCCTTCAGAATCCTTCCTTTCCTCTGCAGAATACACTGATTTGCTGCATCTCTTGCATGCATTACCCCCGCCGTATTTAGGAGGCATCTTGACTTCCTGTTAGCAGTCCTGTTTGTTCAGAATGGAAAACTTTATCAAGTGAATAAATCTCTGGACATCCAGCGAAAAAAACTACATCCATATGTACAAATTTATTCCGGCTGGATCAAGGACATACGAATTTCGAATTAACTGTTGAAATACTAGACAGCCCATTCCAGGGGAAGTCTTGCGTTTTTCGCATTTTAACTATAGTACCGGCGGTTGTTCGCTTTCTACCGTGACAATAGCGGCACCATGTTGGTGCCAATAAATGAGGTAGCAATAACGTCCGGAAATCAAATTTGTTCATGAAATTATTGCAATAGATGGCGACAAATCTGGGGTCAGTTACAGACTGGCACTTACAAAACTTTCTTTTAATCAATAGGTGACCTTAATTTTTTTTTTCAATTCACTAAATTTTCTGTTAAAGCAAAAACTCGTTTTCTCTGGGGATGGAATTACTGTGTTTTGAAGCTGGTTTTCTTGGGATGTGGCTAGGTTATTGCAGGACCCTTGAGAGAGTTTGTTTATAGTCGAACAAAATTACATGCTTTGAAAAATGGTGACCGGACCGATTATTGTACGCAACAATTAGGGTTTTGGACATCATAAGGATCAAAATACGCCATTGCAAGACCTTCGACTGCAATAACCTGAAATCGATCCGATATCGGACAACATCGGCGTCTCATCGGAAATTTTGCAGGCTTGTTAAATATTTATTTTCCCTTGGCTGCCCGCAAACGTAAACAGTTTACAAATGATCACAGGCACAATAATTACAATAACAAAAATTATCCTTGAATCTCGTAACACGCAACGCAATTTTTACCAGACTGTTTGAATTTAGCATTTAAATAACCGAGACCTGTAAAAAAGTATCTTGCGATGTATAACGTTTTGCTTTGGAAAGCCCTTCCTTGGAAATAATTAAAGAATCCTGTAATTTTTTTTTTATGAAAAAGTAACAGAAAAGATTGTTTGGATGCAAGTCACCGCCCTGCTTGCTGCAGTATTGGGTGGCAACTGTGCTCCGCTTCGTATATCCTTCTTTTTCCCGGAAAATGGAGATGATGAGAGATGATGGGGTTTTCATGTTGTAACAAAGGACACGAATGGAAACGAGTTAATAAAACCATGCTCTCTTACTCACCTTATTCATACACAGCAGAAACCTCAACAGACGAACAAATCCTGCCCCAGCTAAACAACCGCCAACTTGGAACGCCGCCCGCTGAGATGTGAACTCAGAGAAAATTTTTAATAGCCAAAGTTCAGGCCTGGCCCAAGTTGATCTTGGCGACGTAAGAACACGATGCAGATTAGAGAATATAATTTTTGATCAACCATCTCCAATTCAATTTGGATATAGCTCCCCACATTCTCCTCATTAGTAATCTTGTAAACGATCTTTGCATGAAAAATATGTTAAATGCCAGAAGCGATAATTTCACGTTTGACTAACACTGAAATTGAGTGCTCTGTTCATCACATTAATCTGTTACTCAGAATTGTGAGCAGGGTAAAGAAATGGCTCTTTTTATAAACCAGTTGCTTTAAGTATCTTGTTATCTTTCAAATAGCCCATTTATTTCGCTTTGCTGGCTTAAATTAAGGCCTGAAACGAAAGACATATAAGTTTTCGTCGGGTTCCTTTGCTTACGCATGTCAATTCAAAAGTGCATTCCACACGGACAGAATTATTGGACAAATAAGGCAGTCAGTACCGGACAGATAAATTACAAGAATTTCTTATTGTCTTTTGTTTTGTTGTTTGTTGGTGAGATGCCCGGGGCAGAATTGTTTCGTCGGAACTAACTGATGAAGTACCCCAATTCATGGGCATGGCCATCAAGATCATCATAGTATATCTGATTTTCTTTACAGTATGAATGAATTTTCAGTGGGACAGGTTACAAACTCCTCAACTTGGAGACTGATATCGTCAACAACAAAAATTGACCTGCGTTGGTCTGCACCTCATTTGCTTTTATCCCCCCTGCCCCCCCCCCCCCCCCACCCCGCGGCACTTCTTACAAAACATGGGTCTGCACCCTGCCACACGAACTTTGGAGTCTATGGATGAAGTCTTCAAGTTTGTCTTGAAAGGTATTGAGCTCTACCAAGAGAGCATAAAGGTTGCCTATAGTGCGGTTCATTGGATTTATTATGCTGTGTGAGGATGCTCTACCTTTAGAGTTTGTGGATAAAATCCTAAAACTAAGGCTATTGAGAAGTACTTTCCAGTGGTACTGTTTGTTATGCTTTACAAGGTGATTCAACTTTTGATTTTGATGAGGAAGTTCAAAAGTGCGACCACTCAAATGAAAGCTATTGAACAGTACCCCCCTAAGCTACTGTTTGTTTCCCCAAATTTTTCAATTCAAAATATATTTTGACCATAAAGCATTTAGAATCCATCCGCGCATCGCGTGACATCAACACGACACAAAATCGACTCCAATGTTATCGTGACTTGCCTTATCAACACATCTCACAGGATTGTGTTCCTACAATATGATCAGCAGTGCTTCTGTGTTTGAGAATGTAAGGCAAAATAACAACCGGTTTTCTTTGAAAGTGTTCAGGAAAACATGAACAAATTAATGGTACAACGAAATATTGGTCAAGTAACAGCAATTCCACCAGCATCTTCTTCAGTCACCTAATTTCCTTTCAAGCTGCTTTCACGATAAGATCAGTCTGCGTGCAAACAATACAAGAGACATTAACACGTTTCTTTCTTTCTTTTCTTTCTTTAAACCTTCTTGTCTGTCCCTCAAAGGTGGGGGGGGGGGGGACAGGGGGGTGGGAGACCGGGAGAAAAGGGGGCGGGAGGTGTACGGGAGGCGGGAGAAGAGGGGTCGGGAAGCGGGATTCCCAAGGTGGCGGGAAGCGGGAGAAAAAGGGAAAAATTACGCAATATTTCGCAATCGAAAAAATGCAAAGGGGCGGAGCCAAAAAATACAGGGCGGGCACCGGGATTACAGGGTACAGGAAGCGGGAGGTTTAAACCCCTCTGTCCCCCCCCCCCCCCCACTCAAAGTACGCCCCAGAGAGACTGGCGACACGAAAGCAAAATCATGGTCCAAAAGGTTCAGGACTCTGGCCTTAAACAGTAGGGATCCACCGTTTCAAGTTAAAGTTGGGGCTCTAGGACTTCATCTCATCGTTCTACGACTCCATTTTTTCCTGGGATCCCTGTAGAGTAAGCTATTGGGCGCCAGCCTCCCTGGTAAAAACTGTTAGGACCCAGGTACCCCTCCCCTCCCACCCTCCCCTCTCCTACCGTTCCCCCTCTTAGGATACTACGAAAAGCATGAAGCGAAAACAAACAGCACTCTTATTTCTACAGTAATTCCTTTTTAATGTCACAATAATGCACATTAACACATAATATATTACAAATCAGGAATATTGCTTATCTGACCAGAAACTGGTCTGCCTAGGGACTAATGTCCGCCAATCTTAACTATGTTCTTAAAAATTTACATCGAGTTTACCGAGGTTATCTCTGAGAATTTCCTCTTTTTTTGTCTAAAACAAATGACGTCAGGTAATTTTCAGCTTATAATTTTGCTTTCTTTTGTTTTGAACGTTTACATGTAAACCAGAATACTCAACACTTGCTTCTTGCTTGCTGACAGGTTTTGGAAAGTCCAGCAGTTACACAATTAAACAAACATCAAGCAAAACCTGGCCTGCTAAACCACTATTCTGGCTTCATCATGCTGTCCCGAAGAAAAGATCTCTGCATTCTTCGGTCGAACCTGAATGTGGACAGTAATCTTTTGAAACTCCCTGAAGAACGTCAGAAAGTACAAAAGGAAACAAATGCTCATAAACCATTCGCTAAATGTGCTTGCAAGATGAGCTTGGTAACCCTGTGGAAAAATCATTTTTTGGTAAAATATTAATGCTAGTACTCAAATGAGAGTAAAGCAGCCAAATCTGTCTTCGTGGTTTCTGGAGTTTTAGTTTGACGAATTTAACAAAATTTTGTCAAATTCACCAAAGTTACGTGCATTTGTGGACATAAGTGGTTTATGGTTTTAGGTCTTCTGAATGCCCTCCTTCCCTCAGGCCTGGCCTCCATCTTAACCTCACTAAGGAATCATGCAGCCGAGGGTCATAGTATAGCAGTCGTGCCATTAACTCAACCATTGTGTCTTCTTTCAAAATGATTCTATACCCGGGAGGGCTGCTCAATAAAGTTTTATACCGGGAGGCTTCACCCGGAGGTTCCGCAAACCCTTACCCTTTAATATACTGATTTTTACCAAAATGGTACCCCTTTCACATACCTAGAGCAAACTGCACCCCTTTCTTATACCTCAAAGTTAAGCCAGAACAATAGAATTTACTGTAATCGCCAGGTTTTTGCCAGGTTTTTGCCAGATTCAGCTGCATAGTCATTTCTGCCAAGACGTGGCACCCTTTGATATACTTCGCTTTAGCCACCATTTCTTCCACTTTGCAGCTGATTTTGTGACCCTTTCGTATACTAAAATGGAAATTTTCCCTACCCTTTTACATACTGTGAGCTTAAAAAAGGCAGCCATTTTGGGTGGAGCCTTCCTGTATAGCCCACTATAGGGAATAACACCCCCCCCGGATTATACCTCAGATACTCAATTGGAACACCATCATGAATATTTTACTCTTTATCTGACTTGTTCTAAAGTTTGAGATAACAACTGACACTGGTCTTACCTCATCTGTTTCCTGCCATTTATGATCATACCGGTATCTTGAGACAGTGCTGTTTCTGTTTTTGTTATATGCTGCTACACTTGCATTTCCAGCTGCCAGGGCTATTTCAAAAGTAAATTCATCATCAAGGATTATAACTAGTGTACAGAGATCCTGTGTTTACTGAAAGAAACACATTATAGTATAAACGGTGCAGATTATTACTAGTAGTAATCAAAGATTAACCTATTCACTCCCAACCGTTTTCCAAAAACACACTCAGTTTCTAAGGCAATGATACCGCAATTTGGCTCCTGTCTGCTCAAATCCCGGTCAAAACGTCTATAACTTCATAAGCAGCATGGAAACTGAAGTTTTCTTCCATTTCCGAGGTTGATCTCAAGCATGCACACAATATAAAATTTGAACAGTTTTTGAATGAGAAAAACACCGTACCTGGTCATCTTTACGGGTTTAGCATTCAGTCCTGTTGTTTTTGGTTCTCAATTCGATTTTTCTGGAGTTTGTAGGCCACTTGATGGTCTTTCCTTCGATTAGGAAAGATTTTAACTAAATTTCAGGAAAGAGGAACTTTTCAACTAAAAGTCTCAACCAGTGCCAAGGCCAAGTTTTGCATCATTTTCTCAAGGAAACTTTGTTCCTTTTTCTTCGTATAACTCTGGTTTATTTTAAGTGAGCCCTTCAGTTTAGAAATGTGCCAGGTGCATCAATTGGTTAAAAAAATCTGCTGTCACTCAAAGTGATGACGTCACAAACTGAACAAGGACTATGGTCCTTTACAGGCGGTTTTGGGCGGCACGGGAGTCAATGGGTTAAAAGAGCGCATTAGACAAACCCTGTGAGGATTTGCAGGTTGATGGAAACCTGAGCCACAGGCAAGGAGGTGGAGACTATGTGCATCCAATAACTATTTGTGGATTATTTGCACCTATCTAATTTTCTGTCCTGTTTGGCTCAATTCTCATCTACCTCTGAAAAAGAAAACGGGGCAGTTTTCAGTGACAATTGCAACATATTAGTAGCTCGCATACCTTGCTGGACTGTTCACATGTATGCAAATTTTGAGCAACAGAGCTGCAAGAATGAGCAGCAAAACAACAAAGCAGATAATATAGATCAGTCTCATGGCCTCACCGCTCATATACATGGCTCTGCAACCAAGAAAATTGCTTTGATGAGTAGCACAGTCATGGCTCCATTTTGCGTTACATAGGTCAAAAAACGTTTTAGAGGAGAAATGGTCTTTTTATTGTTTCTCTGTGTCCACTTTTGCTTGTAATGTTTGTTCCAAACAAAATCATGAAAAAAATTACAGTAACAAGATATAAATAGCAGTTTTTACATGTACCCATAATTCATTGTGGGCGTGGCAAATGTTGGATCTGATTATTTTTTGGTAAAAGAAAGTGCTATTTATGAGGAAAAAATTGATTCTATGTGTTTAGGGCAAGTACATAACTGTTTTGATGTTAAAAACAGCTGCTCTGCATTTTAAGCATGAAATGTACATATTTTTTTCTGCCCTATCTGACCCTATCTCACTCAGAACATGTGCTTTGGTCACTCTCTCTTTTTGCTGCATAATTTATTTCAGCCCCTTAGAATCCCTGGGGACACCCCAATTGTTGTTTTTAGAAACAAAACGTTTCAGTTTTAGGTGAGTTATGGCGGATTTTAGGCCCGAGATTTTCGAAGGAAACTTGCTTGTTAAGGCTTCGTTACGCCTTGTGAGCACAGCAATATGGCGCAAAATGTTTCAGCATCGCTCAAAGCGAAAAATCTCTGGCCTAGGTGGATGAAAATGGCTAAGAAATACACTTATTTTTCGGTGATGGCAAGCCCAACAAGTGGCACTCGATGGAAGTGCAATACTCACATTAGTTACAGCAAAATATTGAAATGAAGTGGTGAGTCTTTGCTAATTTGGACGTTACCTGCGTGGTGCAAAAACTGTTTCAGTCTTTTTCAATTTGTTCTCGTTAGCTCCACGTTTGGTATTTTGACTTGAAACTTTAACACAAAGTTGATCACATTAAGCCCATTCATCTGACACCTTTTATTTTGTATTTCAAGCAATGTGCCGAGCCACATCTCAGTATTTTATAAAATGCCTTTCAAAAACTTATGAAGCGTTACAACGAAGGATCGGTACAAAACTGCAGTTTTACAAGAACTTCCAATAAAGCAATCTGTCTGAAAGTTAATGTGTGTGTTTGCCTTTATCGGTCTGAATTGTAACCTAGGTTTCTTAAGATTTTGTGCGATGTAAGTGGAGAAATTATTGAAAATACACTTGCACGGCCGTTGTTTGTGTTACGCGTTACATGTACATTTAGCCATATTTTGTCAAAGTAAAATTTTTTTCCCAGTTTGTGGTAAAGAAGACATGACTTCTATTACTTGTAAATCAAGAAGGACTATTTGCACAATGTGAGAAAAAATTTTCAGCATGAAAGGGACATCAGAAACCAAGATATTATAAATAATGGGAAGGCACCCCTGAAATGGAGTCATGACTGTGCTACTCATCTTTGCTCTAATGATACTGCCAGCTACACTGGCTAAACAACAGGGAAGACACTAACTGAACTCCAAGACTCAAAGGATACTTATGACAAAAAATACAGTCACAAGAAAAGCAAGAACAAATCTTGTGTAAGAACTAAGTGCTGAACTCATAGCTTGGCTTCGCATTTTGTGAGATATGACAGCCTGAATCCAGCAGTAGACCATTCCCAAACCAAAAACCATAGTAGCACCAACCATGTGCACAGGTAAGGAGTTTACAACCTGAAAAAGAATCATTTTATTATTATTTCTATCCATTGTAGCTATCAGGGTCTAATTTCTCCCTACAGTTCAATATGCACAGTCAAATCCCTCCTAATGCAGACCTCTCTAGAGACCAGGCTGAACAAGAATGAAAATCAACGAAAGTTCAAACTCTGAGATCACAAGAGAGTCTATAAGAGCACACCAGAATTACAGGGAAACAAACATGAGAGTGGACAAGAGTTCAAACCGTTTGGAAGCACAAGACAGGATTCGTGAAAGTTAGAGGTGAAATACAACTTTGATTCTAATTAAAATTTGAGCGCACACAACTTCTTTGAGAGTACATGAGAGTCGCCAAGAGCATTCAAGAGTTCCAGACAAAGCAAGAGTGCAAGTTTACACTCTTGTCAACTTTAACTCTTGTTTCGCCCAGGCAGACACCTCTATAATGGCTCAGGCCACACAATACACAGCTCTTGTGAAAGACACTTCTGACGGACACCTACATAATGAGTGACACCGTATTAAGGCACCTTTCAAAGGTACATGTAACCAACACCTCTCTAAACGATGAACAGCTCTTAAGATGGACACCAATCTAAGATAAACTCTAAAATGGACACCTTTCTAGGATGACTACTTCTGTAAGTTGAACCACTTTCTAAGATGGACAATCCTCTAAGAAATTTAAAAACCACTTCACTACATTGAACAGTTCTCTGATACGGGCACTGGGTGAAAAGAAACAGTACAAAGATGGGGGTCTTGACTAACCCAAAAAGAACAATGATGGCTGCACTACTGAACCTTCAAGTCCAGCATGGCATAAAAACCACTATGTCACCGCCACAACTCACGTTTTGGAATTTGTATATTTGAAAGAGATGGGCCAGTTGATTTACTGAAAACAGTGTGACATAGTATGCTGGCCTCTAAAACTAAGGACGACCTCGCTCAAACTTAGTACCTCATTCAAACTTAGTACTTGTGCTGAGGCACAGTGCCCAAGCACTGATAAAAAATTAACTAGTTCAGTCACTGTGTTATCGTTTTTCTTGTCTGTAACGAGAAGGAAAACTACTCCTGCGTTGTTCATATTCTGCCATTTTGGAAACACGGAGACTCAGGACTACATGCAGTTAAGTGTCTGCGAATGGTGCCCAAATGCTATCCTCAGAGGTAATGCCCGTGAACCCGCTACTCAATTCATCTACACTGTATGAGCACATGACTGGTTAGTGCCTGAGCCCATAAGCACCTACTAACTAAATAAAACCTACCTGAAAATTTGCAACAATGGAGAGACCTAAGCACGTAAAAGCACCAATCCAAAGTGACCAGTAGTTCAGGTTTTGTATTAACGGCATTTCAGTGATGTTGAATTCCCGCACATGCTTGTAATGAATGTACATGGCAATAAAGGCTGCAAATACCAAACAAGATAATAGTGAAAATAATTTATTAAGTTATGTAGCAGGGTTTACACTTAGTTGTCAAAACACCTAGAATATGTATATTAAATATTTATTCATTTGATCATACAGTTCTTTCTTTCATCAGTTCACTCATTCATTTTGGTTATCTTAACCAAAAGAAATACTCCAAGACTTTCGTCCTTGTTTTGAAACTCTTTAATTAATTTTTATTTGTGTAATTTAGGTGTATAAAATCATTGTGTCATTTGCACTTCCTTCAGTTTTTGACCCGCCTATGCCACCCTGGCACAGACTCACGCACACTTACTGGTAAAGTGTACAAACCACTGTTACATACCAAACACAGCTGATATATTAAGAAACTGTCCAAAGATACAGCTCTGAGGTGGACGAGCCCCCGCATCACTAAAATACAAGACATATGTTGCGGTTCAATTTTATCCGTGGTTCAATTTTTATTTTCCTTTGTTTTTAACTCATTATCTTACATTACCATACACATAAAAATTGAACCAGGATAACATGACTCAGAAATGACTCAGAAAAAACAACAAGTCCCTGCTGTGACTTCAAAGTGGGCTGCTCCATCAAAAGCAGTCTCCCGTGCACATCTATCTTCAGGCTGCACACTCACATTCAAGGTCACTGACATCTTCATTGCCAGCAAAGGACAACAATTACCATTAAATTCTCAACACTGGTTCTCCTGCTTTCTCTTCCTTATGAGGAAATCGGATACCTTGTCATGTGCATTCACATTTACTTCCCAGGCCCCAGTTGTTCAAAAGTTGGATAGCGCTATCCACTGGATAAATCACTGTCCAGTGGATAAGTGTTAGGGAAACCAATTGCGTTATCCACTGGATAGAGATTTATCCAGTGGATAGCGCTATCCAACTTTTGAACAATAATTATTGGGGCCAGGAAGCTAACATTTTGTACAAATATGGCAAAAAAAAAAACATTTAGCAAAGTTTACTGTTTCACATAAGATTATGAGATTATTATAACCAACTTGGCACTGCATGCCTTGTTTGCATGTGAAAACATTGGCAACCAAGGGTTATAGAGCCTGCAGCGACCAGAAAAAATAACAACCTCAAACGGCAAATTCACCAGACTTTGCTGCCTAGCATTTTCTTTGAAACTGATAATATTCTGATACAAATTGAACTGCACCAGTTTTTGCTATCTACTGTAAAATGTATTAAAATCATAGCAATCAGCAACTGAAGGAGAATAAAGTCTTTTAGGGATAGTTTGTACCTTATATACGGCCACAGGGCATTTACGTCATCATCATGAACAGCTATGGCATACCTATAAGAGAGAAAAACATTACAGTTGTAATAGTACTCATCCATGATGAGCACAATGCTATTTTATTTCCTTTCATGTTCCACTTATTTGTCTTGTAGTTTTCATAGATTTTCTATGCCTTTTGTGAATCTATTAAGTTTAGGTTTCAGACACAATTGGTACATGCAGAAACAAATTAAAAGAAATCTCGAACTACCTTCTGTACCAATCACAATTTTCACTTGGAGTGTTATTATAATAGAAATAATCAAATTCTGCCCTTTTGTTAAATGATGTTCTTGTCCTACCTTCTGTTACCTGGATAATCCCACGACCATAGTTAACCATTTTGTGGTCATGACAAAGCACTGGGAAAACATAATGTTATTGCTCACTTACGAGGTGATGAAGGCAATCAAGGCAAAACAGCCGAGGACAACAGGAAGTAAATGAAGATAACCAATGCCTGAAGCCATCACTGCTAAAACTGCTAATTTCTATTAGAAAAGAAGAAATATAATGTGATCAGAGAGAATTTCACCAGGACTTCCATAACCAAAAGGAGAGTGGAAAATACGGTGTCAGAGTTTTTGGGGACCAGTTTGGATATTCTGAAGAAATGCTACCTGGAGTATTTGATGCATGTTCTCAAACAAATAACTGAAAAAGGACAAAACAACAAAACAAAATTGCTAAAGTCCATGGTTATTAACACCTGCACCTTCACCACGCTTACGAATTTTGTTTGTTTAAACTACAAATTTCGATTTTCTTTGTTTGAACTGATGAATTTGAGAACAAATTAGAAAACTTCAGCAAATGTACTTTTATCCAAGACCATTATTGTTTTATTTATCAAAAGAAGAATTTCTTTGGACCTTCAAGGAGGGTAACAAATTCCTATCCCCATTGATAAATGGTAGATTTAGTAGTGATAATAACGAGTAGACCGAACAGTGGAAAGCGTTCATACAAAGCTTGCAATGCTGTAATACACGAGATGATCACAACTGGTAACCTCTTGTGACTTCACTGACAACTGCAACACAAGGCCTCTAGTGGTTGAAAGCAACAATAATGTCCATTTCATCTACTGTCACATCTACTTTTACAAGTGCAGAGTTGAAATTAGCTTTCATTCACTGGACAATGGCCAACCAAACTTTGCAAACTCTTAAATGTGGTTGGACAAAGCTTGACAAACGCTTTTTATTTTGTAGATTTATAAAGATCTGCTTTGTGCATCATTTGTCAGACCAACTGAAATGGTGCAAGCTAGTCAGACATTAATTGAAGGGCCCGGTGGAAAAAGGGCGTAAGTGACGATTTGTGGTTAAAATCGAAATTGCTCCTATTTAGCTGAACATTGGCACACAGGCTGGTTTTCATGTGAGGAACGCTGTTGCGCACTTATTTCTTGACCTGAGATCTAAAATTTGAAGAATTAGCGTATTACTTTTGCGTGAAAAGTGTTGTTGAACTGAACTCGCTCAAGTGATGAGTGAAAGATTTCTTTTGTTCTCTGCCTGAACTAAAACAAAGGAATTCAACCTAGAATCCGCGGTCCTGTTGTTTTCTTTGTGTCAGTTTTAAGCAGAAGTAATACGCTAATTCTTCAAATTTTAGATCTCAGGTCAAGAAATAAGTGCGCAACGGCGTTCCTCACATGAAAACCAGCCTGTGTGCCAATGTTCAGCTAAATAGGAGCAATTTCGATTTTAACCTCAAAATCGTCACTTACGCCCTTTTTCCACTGGGCCCTTCAATTTTTTTTCAACGTAAAAAATTAATTGCAGTTCTAGCACTGTGTTGTCAATTTCTAAATCTGACTAGTATCCTTTTTATTATGAATTATAGGATTCTTTCTGTCAAGCTACAGTGTGAACCTGAAAACCATTTTCACTTCTATTAAAGTGTATATGACACGAAAATTTTTTCTTCGGTTCTTGATTGTTTTTTGTGAATAAAAAACGATTTTAAGCTTTAAACTGGCATCAAACTTTTCAAACGTACTTTTTTCTCGGTGAAAATAGCGCAAATTTGACTTCAAAAGTGTCACCGTCTTGCACGGCCAAAATATCACGTGATTAGCTAATGTGACGTCAATCGACTTGACAACAAAACCAACATGGCGTCAAAGTGGAAGGAACTTGGGAGGGTTGGCAAAGGTTTCTCATAGCTGAAGCGCCTAATAAGCGGTAGTTTGCGTATTTCTTTTGACGAAATGGAGGGGAAGTACCCAGCATTCCTCCGATCCAGCATTTCGGGACAAGGGAATCGAAACAATTGCGTTGAAGGAGATGCAAGGTCGAAGCACTCAGGCTACTCGAGATTTTGATGTTTGCTATGTTTTTAACTTGAAGATATGGTTAGGAACGAGCATTGTTTTATAAGGATCTGTCTCGGTAAGCAAAGAAGTCTTACTGCGAAGCCCAGAGATGCTTTTCATTCGCAAAGCAGGACAGGTACGATAGCGTGGTCTGACTTTCGATTGTACGGGCGAACAGAGCTACCAGTACAGTCTTAAATGAAATTTGTTTTTATTCTTCTCTGGACTTGAGTAAGACATTATGATATCAACATAATTTCAACGACGATCGCCTACTCATAACATTTTTACACTGGACGGTACATACACTGTCTTAACCTGACTGCACTGGATGAAGGATTTTAATTTAAATAAATCACCTTTTTAGCAAGACAAGAGTTCAGGATTTTGTTTTACTCTTCCTGTGAGGAGGCTGTAAATGCCTCATTGTTAGAGAGTGAAAATAGAAAGAAAATCAAGAGGTTGCTGAAAGAATTCCAGGAAAATGTCTCACTCGGTTATATTTGTTTATGAAGACAAACACTTTCTAGGAGTTTGTTTAATCCTATGTGTACATAATTATCAAGGTTTTTACCAATCAGGCTGAAGTAAATTCCCTGCCTTTTCACTGATGACCATGACTTGACCTGACCTGATTTACATCAGCTTGCCAAAAACAAAAATCCCTGTTTTTACCAACAACTGTAACTAAGTTAGACCCATCCAGGCCTCAAGTGGTCTAGGTTGGGTGGTTGTTGATACTGACATAGGGCAGTCAGACCCCCCTCTCCCCCCTTGCTTTTTGGTCAGATGAAGTAAACATGGAATCATTATTTCTGCTTTATGTTTGGTGGTGGTTCTGATAGATCAATAAATATCAACTATCAAAGTTGAAGATCAAGTGATGATGACAGAAGGAAATTCCTTCGGTTGCAATGATTGTGACCTATTGTCAACAAGAATGATACATTACAATTGTATTTAATTTACTATTTAAGAAACTTCCCATACAGGAATACTTAGATAAATTGTTGTTGTTGTTGTGCTGCCACTCTTTGTTGGCTGTGACGAAACAGGTACACTATGACATGATGTTACAAACAATAATTATTCCTAAGTAAAAATTGACTGGTGGGGGTGAGCTGCTGTAAATAATATCTACAAGTATCTACACGGGATGTATGGATCCTCATCACTGTGTCTGAGTGTTACATATGCTTTGGTAATTGACCACTTAATAACAATTATTATTGATGAAGATCGATGTTGATTCCCATTGTTCATAGGAAAATTGTTTGAGAAGAAGACAATATGGAGACCCACTGTTGATTTGCAAAATTACTCGTCAATTGTCAATTCTTGTTGGTTTATTTATAATTAACTGTTAGTTTTAGAAGAGTTTGATATGCTGCGCTCCCCACCTGTGGTATTAGAAACACCAAAAGCTATTTAAGAAGCTCAAGGACACCAGTTATTTTAAAAGCTAATGAACATGGTTATGATTCAATAACAGTTCTAAAATATTGGAAAACCATACCCACTGCAAAACAAAACAAAATTAACTGTATTTTAATGCAAAATGTGACATTGCCTAATCTTCATGGTACTGAGTTGTTTGAAAAATTACTGAGCCATGCAAGATTAGTGTTAATACCCTAATATTGATGCTCTAGATAGCAACAGTAAAGTAAAGCGTATATAGATTCTAATAACAGGATAACACGACAGTGGAAATAAATGTCATTTCTGGCCTGGAAGTACTTGTATACTGCCATATTATCAACAAAACGATTTTCTCATTGGCTTTTCTCTACACTCTGTAAAAACACTTTTGCTTGCTACAGAAACCACTGAAACTAATGCCAGGCTGGGAATAAACTCTGGGAACTCGTTCTTAAATCGAAGTGAATCGAAAATCCAGTGCACTCTCTATAAGAAGGACGACATTCTTGCGGTATTAAAACATCAAAACAATCGGCACTTTCGGTTCTCCTTAGGTTGATGGAAACAGTATTAAAGCTGTTTGTGTGAACACAAGGGCTTTGATGTTCTTTAAACCCTAAAAAAAAAACTTAACAAAGAAATCTCACAACTGAGGTGCTTCCACTGATGTACAGTCAGGATAAATCATCGACTTTGAGATCAACATCCTCACCACAGTATGAAAGAAGCACTCTCTATAAGAACGAAGACATTCTTGCAGTATTAAAACATCAAAACAATCGGCACTTTCGGTTCTCCTTAGGTTGATGGAAACAGTAAGCTGTTTATGTGAACACAAGGGCTTTGATGTTCTTAATAAACCCTAAAAGAACTCAACAAAGAAATCTCACAACTGAGGTGCTTCCACTGATGTACAGTCAGGATAAATCATTGACTTTGAGATCAACACCCTCACCACAGTACAAAAGAAGAGAAGACATCGCAAATGTTCGTCGTCATCTGGTTTAATAAGACCTAAAACAGCTCTATTTTTTCTCCTACTTGTTCTTTCTCACTGTAGGTCTTGGAAGTTTCGAAAAGATCCCCGATACTGCTGAAAATGTCAACATTTTGAGGCGATTTGTAACAAAAACACTGCGTTCGTGGGAACAGAAACAAGTCAATTGACGTCACAATGCGGTAAATTCGGTCCCAGTCCCCGGGACAGTTTTTAAGTGAAAAATAGGGTCTTTTGCCCACGAAAAGAGGTTTTTAAAAATTTTAGACAGGTTTTAAGTTTAGAATCGTTTTTTATACACATCAGACTCTCGAAAACTGAAGAAAAAATTTTGTGTCATATGCACTTTAAATATAGAAAAAACAGCTCATATTATTTATGAAAAGATAACATAATGGCTCCATCACTCAATACACTCTCATTTAATCATAATAACAATAATGATGATGATGATGATGATAATAATATTTTGGCTTTAGCAGCACTTAAAACAGAGTCTCATAGTATTAGTATTAGTCTAATACTAATACTAATTACCATAAAAAATGAGCAGCTAAGTAGCTACAAAATTGACATACTGTACATGTATTTCCTCAATTAAGACAATTTCCGCTCAACGTTCGAGCAGTAAGTGCAAAAATTAAGTTACCAAAAAAATACTTGCAGCACTGTCACATTTTGAGAACAGATACGAAGAACTTATCGTTACTTTTGCTCCCAAGCTGACCCCGCGAGAGAAAATTGGATTTGAAGTTATCCATATTTCAATTAAAAAGACGCTTCATGTCAGTTCAAAACAAAATGGCGCACCGTTTTTAGCATACTTTTACGAGATTTGAAATTAATTTTCTCGAGAATGCTCGAGAATTTCATCGCGGGGTCACTTGGGCAAGTGAACTAGAGTGAGATGTTTCAAATAGCATTTAAAATGTTACCGTGCTATGAGTAGTTTTTTGGTAAATATTTTTTGCACTTATTGCTTGAACGTTGAGCGGAATCCATCTTAAGCGCCCAGGCGCTTATTTAAAATTTCAGTCGAAGAGGGTGTGTGGGGGGGGGGGCGGTGTTTATTCAAAGGAGGGCGCTAATCAAGGGGGTGGTTATTAAGTTTTTCCCAATAACTTAATGATGGTAGAAGTTACTGGTCCTTGAAGACTGGAGAATGGTCTAGATGTGCTTAGGAAGTTTACAGCATTTAAAAAGAGCACAGCAAATAAGGCAAAGATTAAAAGTACAGATAAATCACATAGAAGAACTCTGGAAGCACAAGGAGACACAAATAACTAGAACTGACTTAATGGAGAAGAAACCCTTCTATATTAATGCCAGTGTAGTCGCAGTAAAACTGTTGTAAAAGTGATGATAGAAACAGGCTTTCCTTGTCCTTACTATTTAACCCTTTCACTCCTGGAGTCAATAATGGAGACACGTAAAATAGTTCTAACTTTTGAGGCTGTGGACGAAATCCTATGGTGTGACCATTCATCAGCAACTTACGTTCATTTGGTACTATTTGTCTAAACCAATATTTTGCAAAATGAAATTTGGAAATTTCAATGTTTCTTGATTTTCGGTTTTGGACACTCTTGTGAGTGAAAGGGTTAAGAATGTGAGGTAGACTGAGGGGGTGCTTATTTAATATTTTGGCCAAGGGGACAGGCGCTCATTCATGGGAGGGAACTTATTAGAGTGGGGGTGCTTGTTTGAGACAAGCAGTATCAAAGTGAAATATACTGTAAGTACTCAAAACTTGTTACTTTTTACGATACCACTTAAATATCACCTCCAGCAATTACCTATACTAGTGGCCATTTTACCAGTTAGAACAATCCAAAAGTATGCACATCCTGTACATCAAGTTAAACTGTATAGCAATTCTGTCATCCTAAGTAACTTAAGTCTTAGGTGTGTCTATTTCTAATAATACTAATAATACTAATAATAATAAAATATAATAATAATAATAAAATATTTATATAATACTACTACTAATAATAATAATTCATACGATGTACACTGTAGATAATACTGCCTCGCTAGTTGTCCTTGCAAGTACAGCAAGGACGCAGCTCGACAAGGTCGGACCAAAAGCATATACAGGTGCCTTCTGACAGCCGCTATACGGTCCATGCATGACCCTGGAGGACAGCCAACAGCCAGCTCGAATAAGCTGCGTGCTGGTATTAATTGAGGGAGGAAAACCAACCAACCAACTTAAAAAAACTTACTGCAAATCTATTTTGCTTAGAAGCAATCACTAGCCCAGATCCCATAACACTGAAACAGATTTGCAGTATATTATAACTTCATTCTAATACTTATGTATCATTTGATTGAAAGGCTTAACACGGCGTTCGCATGGTAATTTGTCAACACAGAAATTCGAATATTACGTTGAATTTTAACCGGAAAGTTCCTCGAGTTGGATTATTTTGCTATCGATCCACAATTACCCAATCCACAACTCGATCGGGTCCTAAGGTTAAACCTCTCATTAAGAAAAGCAAAAGTGAAACTGATCAATGCCCTAAAAATTCTCTTTTCGATTTCACACTAACGAAAGAGGAAGCCACATAAACACAATAAGCTAAGATCACACCTACCAAAATTCAAACCTAAAGCAAGACAACTGTTTTTAGATTTACCGGTGTAAAAAAGAACCAGCCACTCACCAGCACAGGTAACGACAGCTATTTTGAGGGATTTACATCACTATTGAAGTCCAACTAATCCAAAAGTGAACGAGTCATGTGAAAAACGACAAATGACACATGTTGTCGTCAAAACCAGGATATCCGTAAGGGGCAGGGTAGGGGATTGTGGGAAGATTGGCGGGAAGCAAGTGACGCAAGCGATGAAATGCGGAAAAGCGAGACATCCCCCACGTGACCAAAAAAGTCCCTCTCTCTCTCCTGTGGTCATGTTTTGCTTTTTTTGTTTTTTGTCATTTCTTTCCTCCCTCCTTTTTCCTATTAAATTTTTAGCCCCCTGATCTTTGTTCAGTCAAGATGTCAATATTTTGCATCAATATCAGTATTCAGACACGAATTTAAATAGCAACTACATATAGTACATGCTCTCGTCAGGATCCCTGCTTTTGTTCGCTAGCGATAATATTGAGCCATGTTTTCATTTTCGCGTCAGTAGAGAAAGCACGACGTGACTATAGCTTCTATTATTTATTTACGCAACTTCCAGGATCTCAGCGAACCCCCCCCCCCCTCCCCCCAGAACAACTTCTAGAGACCCGAGGGTATTTTCATTAACATATTCATTCGGTTTTGTCAAGTCGCCATCTTGGAATAAAAGTACAGGGAGTTGGGGAAAGCAGCAAAAGTGTCCAAAGGAGTAGGAGTCATGCTGACAGATGAATGAGGAGAGAGGAAAATACTCCTTTCTTCTCCAAACCTTTTCCACTCTTTTCACTGCTCTCTTCACAGGTGTCCCAAGCTATGACAGGAGCTGGCCATGATAATTTTGGCTGCATACGAACATCGCACGAACTGTAACATTTGGTATGGTATTTTAACAGGCGTATTTGAGTTAGAAATAGAGACAAAAATGCAACAAAACATGGTTTATTGCTAGTGTTTGTGTAGTGTATTTCGTTGTTTCAAAAGCGGAACTTCACCTCACCGGACTCACCTCAAAATACACCACACAATTATGGAAGCGAGTCCAGACATTTTCGTTATATTTTTGTCTCTAACTCCTAAATTGTCTGTTCAATTCCCATACAAGGATTTTCAGACAAGTGGCTTGGGAGACCTGAACTCTCAACCACATACAGTTTTGCAAATCCAAGACAGCGCGCGCATCCTCATGGGAAGGAACCCAATGCTCCAGTCAGTAAGATTCTTGACTTATCAGTATGCACCCTTAAGTTTGGTTTGATGTATCTCATGTAACCGCAAGACATCTAACCAGCAACCAGATCCTTTAGTTAGCAACTCCTACAACAGCACTTCATTTCAGGTGGGTGTGGATCTTGCCAGGCAGTAAAATGAATTATTTAGTGTCAACCTGATAACTATCATACCGTATTTTCTCTTCTAAACCCCCAGGCACTTATTGATTTAAGGTCATACAAAGGGGGAATGTACTAGAAGAGATCATGTACGTGTGTATGAGTGTGTGTGTTAGAGGTGGGCTTAGTAGAACCAGGTTTGCTTAATTGGTGCAAGCCGAACTCCCACGCTACCCTTATCAAAGGACAACCTCGTTCCCAGGGTCTCTCTCTCCCCGCCCCCAAGAGCGAGAGAAAGGGGCGGGGGCGGGGAGAGAGAGAGACCCTGGAAACAAGGTTGATCAAAGGACAGTACTGTCAAAATACCTTTTCATGAATTAAATAACATCAGCAATGTCTCAACAAACTGCAAGATGACTGTATTTTGAGGCTTGCGCATTCAGCCACAACATAAACACATATTTCTAGAGCACCAGAGAGACAGATCACAGAAAATCAGTGAGAGTCTTAACCCTTTAAGCCCCAGTATCCACATACAGTTTCTCCTGACTGATCTCCATACATTTTCCATGTCTTATTCAGGAGACTGTGCTAAAAGATCAAAGCAATTTGCCTTCAGTGATCATTTTAAAATTCTCATGTTTTCTCTTGAGTGTGTATTAATATTAGGAGAAATTGTGTGGTCACTCTTCGAACTTTAAAGGGTGAAAGTGGGGTGGGGTTGAGGAGAATGGATTCCTGTTCATAAAAAAGATGAAAGAACAGAGAAAAAGAACTAAAGACCAATAACAGTTCTCAATACAGTTAATGAAGTCTTTGAACAGAGACTCAGTCACCAAATAACAGAGAAGATAGATCCTCATCTTTCTATCAATACGTCAGCCTACAGAAAAAGTCACAGTTGTGAAACGGCGTTGCTAAAGCTAATTGAAGACTGGAAATCAGCTTTGGATGATGGACAAATAGTGGGAATTATCTCGACTGACACCAGCAAGGCATTTGATTCGCTCCTTCCAGTGCTAACGATCTGAAAACTAAAAGCTTATAACTTCTCTGAAGACTCACTAACTTTACTAAGATCTTACTTTGAAGAGCGCCAAGGAAGAGTGAAACTCGGCACCATCACAAGCAAATGGCAAACTACTAGAAAGGGATGCCCCCAAGGGCCCTGTTTTGGACCACTTCTTTGGAATATTTTCCAGAACGACTTGTTCTTCTCTATCAAAAAAATTGTCAGTTATCTATGTACGCAGGTGATCATCAGTTGTATTTATCAGGAGCCCAGATTAGCGAGGTGGAATCCGTGGAAACAATATTGTACGATCCAGCACAGGTTGCAGCTAATTGGTATTCTGACAACTTCCTATTAGCCAACAAGGGAAAGTTCCAAGCCATGGTCATCAGGAGCAGAGGGAAAGACATCTCAAAGATCTGTCTCAAGGCTGACAACGAAGAAATTGAACAAACATTACTTAAACTTTTAGGAGTTAATATAGATCACCAACTTTCTTTCAGTGAACACGTAAAATTTATTAGTGTAAAATCCAGCCAAAAAATTGGTGGTCTCCTTAGATTGAAGAATTTAATTCCTGAAAAGGCTAAGTTACATATATTTAAGACTAGTATTCTACCACACTTAACATATTGCTCTCTTGTTTGGAATTTTATTAGGTCTTCAGACAAACGTTAACTTGAGAGATTACAGGAAAGGGGGCTAAGGGCAGTTTTTAAAGACAATTGTGGTTCTTACGATGAGCTCCTAAGCAAAGCCAAGTTACCAACTTTATATAATCGTAGGCTTCAAGATCTAGCTACTCTCATGTTCAAAGTCAAGCACGGCATTTGCCCTACATACATATCAGATCTTTTTAACCAACAAAGGAACCAGTACACCCTGAGGAATTCTGATTTTGTTATACCCCGCTTCAATACTGTGACGTATGGAAAGCACTCTATTAAGTATCTTGGACCGACACTATGGCACCGCCTACCTAGAGATATAAGAAATGCAACAAACTTGAATCTTTTTAAGAAACATAAGGCAGAAGGATCTCTCAACTTTAGTTAGTAACAAATGTATTGGACTGTCTTCTTTGCAGATCTTAGACATCGTATTTTTACAGAATATTATTAGCAATTTCAATAGAATATTATCATTGACAATTTTCTTATATTATTATATTATTGGATACGCACTTATGTTTTGTATTTAATTACTTTAGTTACTTTAATTACTTTGTGTCACCAATTAGCAGACATCCTAAAGTTTCTTGACACATTAATAAAGTTTTATTATTATTATAGTAGAGGGGGAGGGTGATTAATTATTCCTTTAGACCTCAAAGAGAACAGCTTTTTAGATGGGTGGCAAATAGATTTTCACCACAAAAGTCAAAAACACAATACAGAAAGTTTGTTAATTGCATTTATTAGAAAGTTAAGAAAGACAATACCACAAGTACAAAACTTGACAAGTTTCATTAGTTCTCTGCAAGATTCACTGGGTATCCATCTTGCATTAGGACACACTTTTGCTACAAAGCCACAATTAAAAATATAATTTACTTTACTTGTCTTAATTGTATTTTCCCATGCCACATAAATATGGTTTTGATGTTGTATTACATTTTCCTGTAACATAATAATAATAATAATAATAATAATAATAATAATAATAATAATAATAATAATAATAATAATAATAACAACAAAAGCAACTGATGCCAAAAAGTTTTATCAACCATGCACTTTGAAAAATTTTAATTAACCCCCAAAAGATAATCGAAATACAGAGCCTTAATTATTAGATGAATTCATTCTGGATTTTTAGTGTCATTAGAAAGAAAAGATTTGCCTACATTGCTGCCTAAAGTAAAAAAAAAAAAAAAAAGAACCGGCAATTTTTTCAATGTAAACTTTTAAAACTATTTACAAAATGTTATTAGCTCCCAATGGTCCCAAGTCAAGGACTACTTCAGGACCAATAAATACATTTTAAAACTTTTCTTATAAGAAAAGACATTTAAAAACAAAACCCTAAGCCCACTGCAATGAATGACCCCATTTTACAGCTGTGTGCTCAGTGACCTGGCCTTTAAGTGGAATTGAGGCTGGAGTTTGCTTTCTTACAACTCTTCCTTCTTTTCCTGCCATTTCCATTTTAAGGTCAGGCTGCTAAGCACAAAACTGTCAAACATGATATTGAAACCTGGCTACAGACAAAAATGGGTTTTTCAATGATCAAGGCATTACATTTGTCAGTTATGATATGAGTGAAACTTGGGCTCCACCAAGATAGCAGATTCCAATAGTTAGAAATATGGGTCAATGAGCCCAGTAAGTTAGATTAGTTTATAATTATTTTTATTTTTAGCACTTACCCACACACCCCCACTGAGAAAATACCAACACAAAGACAGGACAATCACCACCTTATGACGAAGACTCTTTTGAAAATAAGGTGTCAAGAAGCTCGTCAACATTGTTTAAAACAACATCAGCCTCTTTTTCCAGGAATTTCTGATTACCAGCCCCACTGAGAACACCAATAGTCAGACCCAACCCTGCTGAGCGACCCATTGTGGTGTCAGCAACAGTGTCACCAATAATAACAGTTTGAGTTGGGCAAACATTCAAGTCTTGACAAATTCCAAGTGCAGTCTCTGGATGGGGTTTAGGCTTAGTGTCTGTGTCATCCCCACAAACAATCTTATCTATCATGCTCATGAGGCCTAACCTGTCAAGAGCTGACAGGGTACCTTCCCTGCTGTCCGTGGTGCAGATAGCAGTCTTAACCCCCTTAGCCCTTAAAGTTTCAAAAATTGCTGGGAGATCTCCCAGAGGCTCCAAAGTGTCATGTCCACCGCTGTCAAAATCCTTGCAGCAGTTGTCAACCAGATTCTGTGCTTTTTCTCTTTTCACACCACTCCTGACTAGAACTTTGACAAAGGCTTCCCTGATTTCAGCTATTGTCGCATGGGCCAGCAGACCTCCATCAGCATAGACACGTTTCCTTGGGCAGAAACCTACTTCTTTGTACATTTCGTCAGCCAGATCAAGCCCAGTTGCTTCTTCAAGCTCACGCACATGGCTCTCCATCCATGGGATCCACACAGCATTGACGTCAATCAACGTTCCATCTTTGTCAAATATGACAAGAGATGGATCCAACTCAGGTGCAGATGATCCAGAGCTCTGCCCATCACCAGCAAGGGATGAGAAACACGCTGAACAACCACCACGTCGAGGAAGCAGTGGTTTTGCCCAGGGGGCATTACCTACAGGAGCCAAGTTATATTAGCAAAACAAACAGGGGGGAGGGGATGATTTAACACCAAACTTTAAAACTTGATTTTGATCATCTCAAATTTTGCAAAGTCAAATATTCTCAGGATTCTCACAAAGAAACAACAACTGTGCAATTACTTAACACAGCAGTGAACAACTTCAAAGCCTTTCATCATGGCTCCACTTTCTTGGCAAAAACTAACCAAGCTTTTCATGTGAAACATTTAGAGTGAGGCAAATTTCTCAATTGGGCATCACTCTCACCTTACAACTGCAACTCAGACAACAAAAACAAAAACAAAAACAGCTTTTGCAAAAATGCCACCTTTCTACTAAAATGATAAAGATACACCAAGGACTGCATACAGCACAAGCTAAATGGTATCATATACAAAACTACGCTTGTGCCAAAATGTGGCAGGACAAAAACCACACTACTGCCATCCCGCCACTAGAAGTAGTGGATAATTGAGTGAATAACTGACCAGTGCTATTTCCCAAAATTTCATGAAAACCTTTGAATACCTTTCTGTACATGACCCTGTCTCCAAAGATCCTTGTCAATATATGGCCGTTTCATTGATGGTGTTCTAACTGTTAGTTCTGCTGGGGGTGGAGGGCCATATAGCTTGTTGTAATCATAACCGTCTGTGCATTGCCTGTTGACAGTTACATGTCAGCACCAAATAACAAATGGCCTTTGACAAGCAGTGCTTGCAGGCCTTTAAGCACATTAATCAACATACAGATAAACCATAACATAACAACCTCAAGTGTACTGAGAAACACTGACGAAATTTGTTTAAGTCATCAGAATTGAAGTTATTCAAAGTAGTTGGAATTACAGCTGGCCATTTTCTATGCAAGTTTCATTCTTTGAAGTCTGTTCATTTGTTTTTTGCCAATTGCAGTCAAGGCAACCAAACACAGTTAAATATGCTCACAAAATTGTACTCAATTTTGCTCAAGTGACACTCCAAAAGGTAGAGAAAGGAAAATATATTGTATAATAAAAAGACCGCTGGAAACTGTCATTTCCAACAACTTAGAGTAAGAATTATTGATGTGAGTACCAAATTCAAAATCCCGTTTTTTAAAAGAGGTTGTTAATTTATAGCAAAAGGAAAATCATACTTACCTGTCTATTCTAAAGTAAAAATACATTATGTAACCCTATGTTTGTGGTATAGTGACTACCTTACTTATACAAGTGAGTTGAAAGTTACTTAACTCTAACAGTCTACAGCTATACAATAAAATAAATCTACAATCCAATTACACCTAGTGCAATACACCAGTTGAAATTACAATTTGTGAGTGACTAGTCTACATTTTTTTAGCAATGCATTCCTGAACATGGTCAAAAAATATACAGGGCTTTCATTAAGTGCTAGTGATTTGAAATTATTGTTACTTCAGTGACAGTTATCAAGTGTGAGTAATATGGGAGACACAGTTTTAACTAACTTCAATGTCAGTTGGGAAATTCTCATACACACACTTATTAAAACCCTTACAGTAGCTTACAATGTCAAACAAACAAAACCTACACTACAAGTACACAGTTTACAAGGTATAATCTGAATTTCATTTTTAAGCACATTTTCTCCTCTCAGGGTCTTCTGCAGGAGGGAATCGAAACATACCTCGGTTTACCTAGAGAAAAGTTTTAAAGTGAAAAAGTTTGTGAGAAAATGCAGCCACAAACCAGTCTGAAGATCAAGTAATACACTGTAGTTACTTGAAAGGCAGTCAACTAGTGGTAAGTAGTTTCGTCATAGTTCTACAGTGAAACCCATTAAACCATGAACGCCTAAAATTATTTCTGGAATGTTTATTGTTCTGCGACCAATCAGATTCGAGACGTAACCGCAACAAACCGCAAGAGTACTTAGCTGAAAGGTTTCGATCATGAAACGAGTCGGTGGTATTTGCATCCACGATAAATTCTCAGTTTCACCGCCGATTAACAAACACTCTGAAATTGTTTTTTTTTCTATTTCAGAGTTTCTGCATAAGCAAAGAATAACCGTAAACGATATTTTAGATACGTCAGATATCAAAACTAACAAGTTAGGTCATATGAAGAGACAACTCATGCACAAAAACAGCAAAATGCCAAACTTTCTGCCTGACTAAAATGTCAAGGAGTGCAACCAAGTTATTACAACCTCAGACAGCAAGTCAAAAATGTTACTTAATTAGTGCAATAGAAGAAAGATTATCATTATTTTTATTTTAACATGCTTCCTATTCAGATGCAAACTTTCTTGTTATAATCAAGTGACTGTATTAACCTTTGCTGCACTTTACTTCAATATCCTAGTGATTAGCAATGAACCTATGAAGAAGAATCGCATTATAAACCACCATCACACAGGAATTAGCAGTTTGACCTTTAAGTCTAGTTACTGTGACTTACCACAAAGACGGCGTCACAAGGACAACACTCCCTTCATGGTCTGAGCCAAAGCCAAGGCTTTCATGCCATAGACCTTGAGCTTGAATTCCTGTACACATTGTCAACAATATGTTAATGTTAAGTTTTCTCAACATTGTAAATAAAAAAGTAAAATAGTTAAGAATAAAATGAAGGTGTTTAACTTAGCAAACTATTATTAACTTTAGCTGACCAATTCTTATGCTATCTATGGCATGTAATGTTACATCTCTCCTTCACACCAAGGCTGTGGGTACCTTTCAGTGACCTAACTGATATATCACTTTGATGGAGCTTATTTAGGACTTAAGGATGGTGCCTCTTTTTGTTGCTGTGCATGTGTTCTGTGCATCTTGCTTCTGATCCGAGATAATCAGGTTTCGTAGGAATTTTCCCTACCAATACAAAGGTATTTTTGCGCGGTGTATGACTATAAGGAAAAAGCAGATCTTAGCAAGAGCTACCTAAATCCAAAAATAAGTTGGGGGTTACCATCCATTTTAGATTTATGGTTGTTTAATTATCTCTGAAAAATATGTGGTCACCCACATTTTTCTTTTTGGATTTCAATAGGTCTTGCTAAGATCTAGTCATCATCCCTGAGGAAGTATCTCTGTTAGGATGCACGGTCGTTAAACTTGTTTTATCTAAACTTAATAAGCTGTCCCTGCCTGAAGCTCATTTCCAAATTTAGGTTTGACGTGCAATTATCTCAAAAGATGAAAACTTGTACTTCAGCATCAACTTTCATTAGTTTTACAGCAAAAAAGCTGACAAATCAAAACTTAACCACGAGCTATACTTGAGTAACACTCCAGTATTTCTATTTCCAATGCTGACAAAAAGATTACATTCTTAGGTCTCAAATAAAAATAAATGAAATTTGTCATTTGTCCATTTAACTGGACAGCTGTCAATTCTATAGAGGGTACAACCACTCAAGTAAGCTGCAGTCAAGCCTTACAGTTTACCCAGAAAAATAAAACCAAAACACTTGGTCATAGATGGAGAGGCAAGGGAAAAAATCATCGCAGATCAAAGCAACAGCTTTTGTCCTCTCCCTGGGTTATAAGGATTAGTGATCATTTCTTTCTGACCAGTAAGATTACTTTTATTACCTGTAAATGTGGGCTGCGTTTTGTAGTGCGTTTTCCTGATACATCTGCTGTGCACTCGAAGAAGACCGGAAATTTTTCTTGTGCAACGAAGAGCCATGTTTTTAATTTTATGAGGCAAATGATATTGTATTAAAGCTGCAACAAGAGATCAGAAGACAGAGTTCAAAATTAAAGAAAAAACAATCCAAGGAAAATAAAAAAGTACCCAATACTGACTGGAGAACACAAGAGGTTTGTTTTCAAAGCTCTAGAAGAGTGAAAACAACTTCAGTTCTGAGATTATCCTGTAAAATATGATGAACATCAAAAACATACTTTCTCATTTTCATATTAACCTTTTTTGTCAAAACATTGTGCAACTGTTAAGCCAGTAATTTTACTGAAGTACCATTCAATATCCCATAAAGGTCAAGAGATGCAAGAGATGCGGTATGCGACAACTTCAAAGCGCACTTTGTATTTTTGTTCAACCCGACCGGACAATCCGCCCTCCATTATACGTTCGGCCAGCGTTTTTGCATATTTCTAATCACCCTTTACCACCAGATTTGCATAAAAATTATGATTGCGCAACGAAAGCCGTGTTTAGTGCCCAAGATTCGCAGAGTCTGTTCCAACTGACACTCTTCAAAAAAGCCCCACATATATACTGAAATTACATAACTTATTACAACGAATAAGCCAAAAAAACTTTTAGAGATGTAGGGTCTGGCAGTTGGGCCCGGTAAGTGCAACTAATGTCATCTATGCTCACAGGAACAAATTCCATATGTTGCCACCCCATTACCTTATACTACACAGTTAAGAGGAATTTTTTTAAAATAAAGCAACAATAGACAACTCTTTATCTCTGAAAATAAAATATAACCTTCAATCGTAACAATTTAGCCGGACACAATTAACGGACCGCCAAAAATTCGCACCGGCGCGAGATCTGCGACTCAAGTTTGCAGCTTGAATTTATCGAATTTTACGTCAAACTTTTCAGAGAGAACCGATACATAATCTGCTGAACTTACCTCGGCCTTGAGTTTCCTGATAGCGCGGTAAATACGTTCGTCTATGCCTTTCCACTTTCGAGAAACCCCAACGCCACTTTCCGCCATGAAAGTGATGCCGTAAATTCAATTTGTTTCATTTTATACTAGAAATTGATCACGTGGTATTTCGTCATAATCTAAAAACTGGTTTTTCCTGTTTCGTTGGGAAGTTACACGAGTGGTTTTTCCGCGTGAGAGTAAAACTACGGTCCCCAGTTGTTCAAAGGGTGGATAAATGATAAAAAAAACTAAGTACACTATTCAGTGGATAGTGTTTCGTACGGTGTTCGAGGAGTATCATTAAAGTTTCTTCTTTTATTTGAAAAGAAAAAAAATCGCTTTGATTTATTTTGTGCGAGTTTTTGATTTTTCGAATGAAATCTTGGTTTATGTTAAAAATCTGTTTGATTTATTTGTTTCATTTTGGGTTTTCTAAGTGAGAGTGTTTTGATTTCCAAAATGTGTCCATTTGATTGCTAGAATTTTTTTGATTTCCACAATTTGTCTGTTTGACTTCTAAAATACGTTTTTTGATTTCCAGAATTTGTCCGTTTGATTTCTCAAATGAGTTTTTGATTTTCAAAATTTGTCTGTTTCAGTTCCTAAATAAAATTTCAGTTTTCGAAACTTGTCCTTCGATTTCTCATGATTTTTTGATTTCCAAAATTTTCCTGTTTGATGAATGTTTGATTTTCAAAATGAGTCCGTTTGATTTCCCAAATGGCACTTATGATTTTTAAAATGAGGCGATTGGCAAATCAGCACGTGACAGGCAACCGTAGGTGGTCAGTCCTACTAGTCTGTTGTCAGATCACAATCGGTATGGCCGAACGCGATAGAAAAGGAGTATTCCGAGGAAGCTGTATCAACCACCCTCCACATCGATTTGGTGCGTGTGAGAAGTTCATGGTGATGGAAGGCACATCCAAGTGTAGAACTTGTGGTTGTGTCGCACGTTCCCACGTAATAAAATGGGGTTGGAAGGCCTAAGCTACGGGACTCCTACTTCACGTCTTTGTTCGCCGCGCCTTATCTCGGTTTTTTGACCAATTTTGCTTCTTGTGTTTTTGTAGTGGGTTGAGTTTGGAGGATTTTTATCTGGTGACTGAAATGAGCCGTTACAACTTCGTCACATTTTTTAAGACTTTGATCGCGAGGTAATATCTGATCAATTTTCTGATAACCGGTGGATTCTTGTGGCTTGCGCGCACTGTTTGTTATTCTCAGCTAAATTTGTGTTAAGCGACAATATAAGTTCTATGCCGTTCTCGGCATATTATGTACGTTGAATCTGGCTCGTTTATACGTTTAGGAACTTGATAGAGTTTTTTTCAGCCTCTAATGTTTGTATCTGTGACAATAAAGGATCTGAAATATTATTTGGAACGTGATGAGTTCCCCTGCTGATGTTTGTAACGCCGGACCCGGCTTATTTGTATAATTCTGTTGCAGGATGTTGTGTTTCGCATCACGAAGTGTGATCTATAGACCCCCTTCGTCATGAAACTAAAGTTGTAGCTTCTTTCTAGCTATGCAACATGTAATAGATGGCTGAACTCTGCTTCAGTCAAACTTGTGTGAGTAAGGAGGGGGACATGGGGATTTGCGGTGTTGCGGTGTCGCTTATTTTTTTGTGCGGTGTTGCGGTGAATAAAATCCCATCTCGCGGTGTTACGGTGATCTCAAATCGTACGGTGTGCGGTGTTTTTGATCTTAAACCTGCGATGTTCGGTGAAAAAAAATTTGTTGCGGACCCTTTGTGGTGTTGTTTTTTGTTTGACACGTTTGACCGACTTACCCTTGTCGAGTAACTGTCAAAACCTGTTTATATTCGTCAAACCGTCGATAATTACCCTTTTTTGGAAACAAAGGCGGTATCAAATCTGTGTCAAGCAGTGAATGCCAGGCCATTTCCGTTTTCAATTATAAGTAACTTGACCTTTGCTACGCGGACTTTCAGGAATCCTGTCAGCCTCCTTGTGTTTCACGGCGCGTGGTCAAATGGCTGCAACATGGAAGAGGTCGAAGGTCTACAACAGAGTGCATAATCGACTATGTCGTTTTTTTTTACGAATAGGGAAAAGGGGGGGGGGGGGGAGAACTACCGGCATAAAAACAAATTTAGGTGTCGGATCAACAGACGTGAAAAGTGCCTGACAAAGCTCAGAGAATCTATTTGGTAAGTTCGCAACACGCTCCCTTGCATTCGTTATATCTGCACGACATGAAAATAGAGTTCTTAGAGTCTTGAGGTCAGTCAGGACGTAACAAATCGATCGAAATCGATCATCGAAAAGCTACTCGATTAATCGATAATACTCGATAGTAATTGATACTTGTCGATTGATTAGTTAATTTAATCGATGGAAATCAATAATCACAGATTTTTGACCTAATCGATCAAAATCGATTAAAAAGAATCTGAGGAATGAAACTCTTTAGTTCAGGCAACCTCAAAACTTACCTTTGAAGCTGAGATGACTACCCTTCTGTCTTGTTGTGAAATAACATTCTTGTTCACGGTATTCAGGGACATTTTAGTAGTTCTTTCCAAAGCGTCCATGTGCACAGGAAGACTGCATTTTTAGTTTTTCGATAGCTTTCGATTGTCAGCGATAGTTTTCGATTAAAATCGATGGTTTTCAATTGTAATTGATGAAAATCGATAATCACAAAAATATTGACGATCGATTTCGATGGATTTCCGATATTTCTCCATTAATTACTATTGATTTTATTGATTAATATAGATTGTTATCGAGTATCGGAATTATCGGGTTACGTCCTGGGTCAGTCTCTATTAATCCAAACCAGCTCCGAGATCCTCTAACCCCCGTTATATGGAGATTTGGATTAGATTAGCTCCCATTAGGTCCATTAAATGGTCAGTTAAAGCACACTGAAGGGGGATTAATAGCGACTGATACTACCCCTTTCCTCCGTGTCCTTTCATCTCTCTACGTCGCGGTTGCGGAGGTTTTCGCGAGAGAGACTCGTCAAATGTCGGAGGGTGATAAGGGTCTTATATTTACAGGCTGTGCTAATGGATTGAATCCATTAGATCCATTAGGTCCGATTTTTTGGTTGCGAGTTTATTTCGGATTAAGCAAGTGAAGGCTGAGCCCGAAAAATGTTTAGCGGGAGCTGTTTAGAGGTAGGAAAAACGGAGAAACCGATACAAAAAGAGTTCTTCACAGCTTGAAAATGCCTTAACTGGAAGAAATCTTCACAGCAGTGACATCTTGTGTCATCGCTACGAGAGTGTCGGAGTTGATACATGAATTCGGGAAGAAAGCCCGAGTGAAGGCGTTGAAAATCTTTTCGGAGAAACTGTATACAAGTAAGATAAAGAAGAAAAGAAGAAGCAGAGACGCCGTCTATTTGTTTAATAGACGACAAAGGAGCGCTATCATCCAGAAAACATTAAAACGCGAAACTAAGCAAGTGAGCTCGTGGCAACCATGACCACGCTGGTCAGCGGGAACGTTACCTGTTCATCTTTGTCGTCATGTGCATACGACAAACCCGAGGGGGGGGGGACTCCCATATGAAAGTGACGGGGATGCTCGTCGGAAAATTAGAATTAAACCCCTAAAGGAGACCACTCTGGGCGTGGCTCAGGCGTTATTTGACCCCTAAACGAGACCATGTTAAAACAGACAACCAAATAAGAGCTTCAGTGATTTTGAATGCGCTAAAGATTGACGATAAAGATTGACGTCGTTTGTTTTTTTCATATAGATATTTCTTTACGCACACCCTAAGCGATACCTGAATGGGTAAAAATATTGGCCTTCCTTCCTAAAAACCCTAAGCGAGACCAAAATCTGCAATTTACAACCCTAAGCGAGACGACGAGCATCCCCGTCACTTTCATATGGGAGTCCCCCCCCCCCCGGGACGACAAAATGTTGGCTACAGCAAGAATACAGACATCTTCAGTCTCCGCGTGATTCACGTGCAGACCACAAGGTGAAAACAGTATGGCTTTGTGATTTGTATCTGTTGAGTGGAAAATTGCTGAGGTAATAACATTTGTTTAAATGAAAAATATTACATCACGTGCGGACGTTTTCCCTTTTCCAAGAAGCTTTTTAGATCATTTAAATCGTAGGACAAAAATTAGATTGCGGTGTAGGTGTTTCCTCAACTTTTTTGCGGTGATGCGGTGTTCTATTTTTTTCTGCGGTGTTGCGGTGTTGACAGTCCCCCAATGTCCCCCTCAGTAAGCTCCTCTTGAAACTGAGAGTTTCGTGTCTAGGAGCTTTATATCTTTCCTCCTGTTCTAAGCAAGTCTATCGACTGCGTGTTTGTGTATGCCAATATATACAGGCAAGTCCATGGTTTCAACGTACATAATATGCCGAGAACGGCATAGAAATTACATTGTCGCTTAACAAACGATCAGAGGTCAAATTTAACTGAGAATAACAAACAGTGCGCGCAAGCCACAAGAATCCACCGGTTATCAGAAAATTGATCAGATATGACCTCGCGATCAAAGTCTTAAAAAATGTGACGCCTAAGTCAGTTGTAACGGCTCATTTCAGTCACCAGATAAAAATCCTCCAAACTCAACCCACTACAAGAACACAAGAAGCAAAATTGGTCAAACGACCGAGATAAGGCGAGGCGAACAAAGACGTGAAGTAGGAGTCGCGTAGGCCTTCCAACCCCATTTTATAACTGTGACAAATTTTGGAAATCAAAAACTTGTTTTAGAAATCAAACGGACAAATTTTAGAAATCAAAAACTCATTTGAGAAATCAAACGGACAAATTGTGCTTTTAAAAAATCAAAATTTCTTTTGAGAAATCAAAAGTCGCACAAAACAAATCAAGTCAAGACAAGACAAGAATCAAAACAAATCTTTTATTAGTGATACTCCTCGAACACCGTAGTTTCGTCCGGTGCATAGCGTTATCCGCCCTTTGAACAACCGGGTCGAAATATTTTTAGCGGGCCGGCCGCTTACCTTTGATCTCTTAATGGCTAATTTCGGCGGCAATTAATTAATAAATGTTTAACTTACAGCAAAGTTTCAGACAGAAACGTTTCTTCTTGGCGAGAATTACTTTTAGTGAGCGTAAGCGTCCAGTCCGTTCTTGGCTTGCTCTGCTTGCTCTCTATTCACACGCTAACCAAGTGCCTCCACGAAAGTCTGTACGCGGGCTTAACAAAAAGCGAAGCGGACTTCAAGATAACAAGAAAATAAAGTGTCCAATGTGTACGTTCAATGTACACAGATGTCAACCCTGTGGGTCTTGTCATTTTTATTGTTAATTATAAAACTGTAAAAATAAAGCGCATCTTTTTTTACCTTTGGATCAAGGTTGCCTTTGCATTATAATTATGATTATTATTAGTAAATATAAGTCAGCTTAATAGTGTTCACAATTAACAGCAATGCTAAATGCTCTGACTCTTTAACGTTTATCGTCATCATCATTATCATCATCATCATCATCATCATCATCATCATCATCATCATCATCAGTTGTTAGATTGTTTAAAAATCGAATAATGCGAGTATTCATACAAATCAGGAACACTGCGATCTGATACCTGGCTTGTGACCCACATAGCTTTTCGGAGTGGCATGGTAAAACTACTCGTTAGCTCGCTTGCGAGTCTTCCTACATTTTCGACTTTTACCACAGATTGCCCTGATATTACAGTTCTCCTTTATGTGAGAGTAGAATGCCACAAAGCGCTTGAGCCTACAGTACACGCGGCCACCGCATGCAGGTATTGGTACAGCGGCTTCGTTAACCAACAGTTGTACTATTATCTCAGATGCACGAAATGCCCCGTAGAAAGGATTTCCTTCAACGCTGTTCAATTTCTGACATTGGCCGCGTGCGCAATCACCTTCCTCCTCAATGTCATCTTTACTTCCATTTTTGGCATTTTCTTGTTTGCAGTTGTACAGTACAAATGCGACATTTCCAGCCATGGGAACAACATCGGAGATACGAAATGTTCTATTCGCTTGTTGGACAAAATTGTCCGCTCGAGGAGGTTCAGCGTCCTTGTATAGTCCCAACATTGTTAAAAGTGGAATCACAGTTCCCGTATGTGCGAACCGAAACACCCCGTGGGGCTTGCCGTATTTCAGGAATCTTTCAAAACTGTTTGTTATTTCCGCATACAGGGGACAACTCATTTTGTAATTGATTTCCCGGCCATAGCTTCGGTCCCAGTAAAGCTTCAAGTCGCTGAGATATTCCAAAACTTTTAAGTCTGCCTCTTCGAACAATGCGCACCAGCTTGCATCTGCACTATCTGTCTGAATACCAAATGCACACATCAAAAACATCTCAATGGCCCACTTAACACGAAGGGAAGATTTCCTGCCCAATTTCAGCCTATCAGAGATGTTTTTCAGAACTCTGCGCATTTCTGGACCGTTCATGAATTTGGCGTACTCTGTTTTACCTGTTTCGTAACTCTTTGCAGTAAGCTTTTGCCATTTAGGACACGCTTCAAAGATTCTCAAAACACTGTCGTCGTCGTACGAGCCAGAGAATTTCACCGCCACTGGTTGATATTTCCCGGAGCCCAAGTGTCCGCTTCCTTCAAAGAGACCTTGAGCGAACGCTACTGCACTTTGGCTTGATCTGAGTTTGTCAGTGGCAACAAAGCTATAGTTGATATTAGAGTAACTATGCTTTAACACGCCACTGAACTTGGACAGGAAGCGTTTTGCAATAGAGTACATCTCTTCCGAGCCTAGTGAGGACATCTCTTTGTTTGCGGAGTTCAAGATATCATCCGGTATGTTCCAAGGAAGCGAAAGACCCTTGTAGCGAAAGGTAGAATTGCTCGGCAAGTATTGGTTGATCTCTTTCAGCATCGCTTTGAAATTTTTGACGCGAACGCTCCCAGGATACCTCGACCCATGACGTATCACCATGTTGATATGAACGGGCTCGCATCTCGGCGGCCTGTCGATGGGTTTGGGGGTGAAATGATAAGGCGTTTTGTCGCTGAAAAGGAAAGCTTTAGGCGAGAGTCTCGATGCCCGGTCATGCTCTGAACAGAAAACGAGCAAGAGAACTGAAATGTTGATAAGCACGGTAACAGCCGGCAAGCCTGCCATTTTCATAGGCTATTCGCAATCAGCATACTCTGGAACACTGTGACATATATTCCGTAATTGTAGCTTGTGCTGGTTACGTTACAAGGAGTGTTGCGTGACGACCTAAAACAGCAACGGCTACTAGTCTCCGATGCAAACGTAATTTTAAGTCGTCATGCAACACTTGTAACGTAGCCAGCACAAGTTACAATTAGGGGCCTTGCTCGACTGACGACCCAAATGAGCGAGACTATACTGATTTGAGAGTGAGAAGTCTGATGTAGGAGCCAGGGTTCCCGGCTGTAATAGGATCGATTTTATTTTCAATCGTTACTGGGCTTGAGTTACCATCGACGCAAGCCAAGCGCCTCTCCGTGCTTTTAAATGGCCAACGATGATGATGATGACGACAGCGACGTAGGATGATTAATCGTCTTAATTATCATCAGGTTTCCATAGTAGGTTTCTGCAATAACCAAAATCGCGTTTTTCCTCACCCTTGCTTGAACCTTTAAGGGGGATTTCCTTCATGAAATAAGATCATGAGAGGAATAAAAAGTTGTATACGAACATGCACACCAAGATACCACTGTGTAGTTGTAAATTAGCTGTAAATAATAAATTTATATTCATTTCCATAAAAGTCACACATTGTTCCTTATTTCTTCTTGTGACGTTCCGAAAATGGTAGTTCCACGTACTGCCGGCTATGATGGCATGAAACGTTAAAGAGATAACATTAAAAGGTTTAGTACAGAATTATCAGTTGCACGAAAAACATAACATTCAGGTTACAACCCCCTCCCCCGTTTAAGAAAAACTTTAGTTTCAAGGTTCACATGTTGTCATTTTTCAGAAATTACCTCCCGTACTGCAATGATGAATGTAACAATGTACGATAAGAACTGCCAGTTACAATGTGATTACCTTGAAAAAAATCCAGACACTTTACACATGCAGGACGTTACACTAGTAAACCACGCTATTGTAATCTGACAAATGAATCATGAGGTATAGAAATAAATAAATAAATAAATAAATAAATAAATAAATAAATAAATAAATAAACTTCTGAATCATATGACGTCATTGTATATTGAGTGCTCAGGCAGCCTCCTGCGAGAGAAAGGGCCTTGGGTCCTGGGAACGAGGTTGTTTTGGAGGCTTTTCCCAAAATGGCGGCAGAAAGCGGCATGGATGTAGACAACGATTTCGAGAAATATGGAGAAGATATTTCACTGGCGAAGGATGGTGGGGTAAGAAAGATCATAAAACAGGAAGGTGATGGCAGGGATGGACCGCCGATCGGAAGTAAAGCCCAAGTTTATTATTCAGGAAGGTTCCTGGATGGGCAAGAGTTTGACTCCAATGTCGGAAAGAAAGATCCTTTCGAATTTGAAGTTGGCAAAGGTAACCTTGTGTAAAAAGACGACATTTTTAAGAACTTTGGATATAGATGTAGAGTAATATGATGTGATCGACAACTGCAAAATATTTACATAACCTCATGGTCCTCTGAGCATGAGAACTAGCTAGAAAGTTAATATTCCAGCATGTAAAACATTTGCCGGTGCGTCAAGCTATTATTAGTTTTCCGCCTGCAGGGTAAGACCCTTCAGAGGTTAAGACCCGAGGAGACATGTTTAGAGTCCCTGCGTATAAGTAGTCACGGTATGAATATCAAGTTTGTATATACAGCAGGGAAAGAAACCAGTCTGCAGTGCAAGGCAGGTCACGCCCGATTTACACTTACATTTTCATTTTGATGAACTTGCAAAATCACATGACCTAAGTGCAAGCTTGAAAGTTTAAAAATAAATAAAATAAATAGGGAATGCACGGATAAAATAGAAAAAAGGTTCCAATGAATTAATGTAGTCTGAGATGGTGGCCTTGAATTTAGTGGCAGAATCAATAATCGATAAAAAATCAGACGGTAGGCTATCCCAGTCAGTGGCAGTCCTTGGCCAGAAGCTACATGTACTTGTATACTTAAAATGAAGCCCTCCGTAAAGCAAAGACAGAGTCGTTCGGCCATATTTAAGCTTAGCTTATTGTGCATGCTAAAGACTGCAGTGCACACCCGATGAAAATATCCTCTTTGGCTAATTAAGCAGACAGCATTTTAGAGGCATATGGCTTTTGAACAGCAAAGTTCTGTGTTTGGCCCAATTTCCAAGTGCACATGTAATGACAAATGTGCACAGCTGGATGCACACTTAGCTGCATGGGTTCTGGTCCATTGGATCGTATTGCACATGATGCATGCTGCTAAAAATGCCTCTGCACTTGCAAGATCTGGTTGAGTTCTCCCATACTCTGCAGTCTGGGAAACAAAAAATTGTTTGAGATAGCAGGTTTTTGAGATAGCCAGTAGTAAGTAACTGTGCAACGTATATCAAGGAAAATGAGTTTCGGTCTGAGATAACAGCAGTCAACTGCACATTTTGTATACCTGAAAAAATCTAGATTTGCTAATAGTGAGTATGCACATAAGTGAGAGGCAATGATGTCACAGTATCAATCAATACCTGTTCGATCAATAACAAAGAACCAATTAGTGAGTGCACTCAGTTTATCAGTAACAACAACATTGTTTTACACAGTTTCAATGTAAAACTGTAAAATCATCAAATTCCCTTTACGTATCAGAGACCTTAACTCATTACCGGCCGCGTGTTTTTTTATCACTTCGCTAAATTAGCAGTTGGTAATAAACAACCCCATGTGCAGTACGAAACGACAATTTATAGGCTCGAAAACACAACACTCACTTGATCTAGAATAGTTAGAATTTCTAACTTTCGAATAAAATACACCAGTTGTCAATTAAGAATTAGCCAAAAATACAATCTTGAAGTCAAAATTTTGAAAATTTACGCAAGAGATTCACATGTTGTCTCGCGCGTGAAATCAAACCACAACAGAGGATTTGTGTCTGTTTAGGTCAGATTACTATTTTTCGAAATTTCATGAACGAAGATTCGCAGAAGAGGAGACAGTAAGCTTTTCTAAATAACACATTTATTAATACACGCCTTTATTCGTTTCTGAAAACCAAACACGTTCAATTCTTTCTTCGAGGAAAGCTACGCACAAGCGATTTCGCTCGATGTGCAAGTTATTTTGAAGAGCATTTACTGATGCGAACTGTGCACGTTTTTCAAAACTTTTACGAAAACTTTAAGAAATACAAAGAATCCTTCAATTAAGAAGTTATTTCGGTAAAAATTTACAATCAAATGTGTAATTTACTCTACCGTAGACTCGTAGAAGTGCTTGAGCATTTCCCAGAAAGTCCGCAGTTCGAAAAATCTCTTGCGATGGAAGATTGTCCTTCACTTTGACAAAACGGCTGTTCGTCCTCGAAAGATGTTTTCTTCACTCTAAAAGCTCTAAATTCCATCGCTTAACTTGTCGAGTGTTCCTTAGAGCTTCTTCTTTCGGTTTTTAAGTTTCAAAAGGTAATCCTTCCTTCCAAGAGTGAGATATTGCCATCTTGAAAATTCACGCGTGAAGAGCACGGCAGCCATTTTGAGTGAAATGTGATCTTCTTGGAGAGTGACAAGAAGTCTTCCCTTCTAGGACCCCCTCAAGCCTTCAAATATATGCGCAGTTGGTGGATTCTGATTGTTTGAACATTCCCAAAGACAACTAGGACAAAAGGGGACCAAAAAAGCCTTTCTAGGGGAGGCTGGGGCCAAAAGCGAACACGCGCAAAATCAAGGCCGGCTCAGGCCGGCACGGACGTTAATAGGTTAAATATTAACTTTAACATTGATTAATGTTTTTGAAATTTTCTTTTTGAGTAAACAAGACCCAAAAAATGTGATGCTGTTGAAGGTTAGCAAAATACATGCAATGAATAATTTTAAGAGCGGCCTCCTATCAGACATATCATACCGCAATTCAGTTTGCTGATAAATCTTTAATCCTGACTTGTGTTGTCAGTTGATTCAATCAAGCACTAAATCAATCAAAATTTATTCAAATGAGGGAAGCACTAAAACAGTGCATAGCATTAACGATGTTACCCTCAATACAAGAGCACAGTCAACGTGAGTCAGTTTTATGAGAGCTCATCCTTGAACCGTGATTGAGTAATGGGCTTTTATTGATTTCACACAGAATGGAAATTCATGAGAACTTGTCAGACTTTTGCATGTGGCAGTAGAATAGTGTATAGTTTGATTTATTGTGACAGTAGGAAAAAGCCTGATCAGTAGTCAGGATATTGTTTGTTATGTTTTAGGTGTTGTGATACGGGGATGGGATATTGCTGTTCCAACAATGAGAACTGGCGAGATCAGCCTCTTCACCATCAAACCAGAGTACGCTTATGGGCAGGAAGGAAGCGGCACCAAGATTCCACCAAACACCACCCTTCAGTTTGAAATTGAACTTGTCCATTGGAAAGGAGAGGAATTGACTAAGGACGGCCAGTTGACAAAGATTATTCTAGAAAAAGGCGAAGGTTATGAAAAGCCTAACACGGGTGCTATCTGTGAAGGTAAGCCTATAAATTCATGTTATTTTTGGTTATTACATAACATGTATGACTGAAGACAAAAGGAGTGTTAAATTAGTTTAACTTTCCTGGGTTCATTAGTTCTTTGTGTTAATAAAAGATGATCAGTCAGGGCTCGACACTAACAGTGGTCTACTGGCCATTGGCCTGTAGAAATAACACTTTGGCAAGCCGAAATTTGGAGCAACTGGCCATTTTGGCCTGGAGGAAATTTAAAAAAATGTACTTGATTAATTTTGAATTATTCATGTACCTTACTAAGTGAACTTCAAAATATAAATTTCTTACACTTTTAAAAGGAAAAACATTTTCCAGGTTATGGTGCTACATATTAAACACAAGCACGAATCGTATCTCCACCATGTTGACTGGGTCGGTCCTGAAGTCATGTTGGTCAGTCTCTTTCACAACTGGTTAGAAGCTGTACTTATTATAAACTAGTTAACAGAAACGTTTTTCATTAAGATTGAGTTGCTCCTTCATGTGGCCAGTATGACAGTCTGGTGGCCAATGGGCCAGTACTCCATAAAGTTAATTTGGAGCCCTGTCAGTTCTTGATGTTTAAAGGAGAAATCCACATCACTTACAGGTGATTTTCTATTTAAACAAAAGAGTGTTTCAGTTGAGGAAATATCCACTGATAGTTACCTGGAGAAATTTGGTGTTCTTAAGACAAGTATCAGCTTAACAAGTGAAGCTTTAAAGCCATTATGTTAGTTGTAAGAACAAATTCCAAGGGAACCTATTGGAATCTATCTTTTCCAAACAAAAATCACTCAAATGGTTGTTTCAATTTTACAGATTGCCAATTTGTTGTTTTGAAAAAAGAGATTTATAAAATAACATTCAAGATGTTAATACAATGAAAATAACATTTGTCAATCAATAAGTGTTTGTCAAACTGTGCAATGAAAGGACAGCCAACATGATGGCACAACTTGATTGGATTCTGGGTCACTTTGTGGGTGACAAGTACAATTTTTAGTAAACAAAAATTGCAACTGGTAGATATTAATTAATGTGCTTTTATCTTGCCATTTAGCTCACATTGTTGGAAAATATAGTGGCAAGGTGTTTGAAGACCGTGAAGTATCTTTCCAAATGCGAGAAGGTAAAGTGTTTCCTACTTGATCATTACTTTGTTCTAATTAATGCTTGTTAACTTCACACTGAATTGTCAGTTTGTCACAAGCTTAGGCCAATTCCCCAGATGGAGCCAAAACATGGCCTTCATATGCTCTGACATCTGAGCTACCAGGAGAACGTGGTGAGCTATGCCATACCTGCGCTTGAATGTTGCGGACGTGTGTTCAGCATACTGATAAATTTGGTGATGTTACAAGTATCTAGTCTGCTAATAAAGAGGAAGATGTTAAGCTCATTTTTGCACTAAGCATAAAACTGTATTTAGTTTGTCGTGAGCAAGGCATAAAAAAGAAAAAAGTCTGAGTCACTGATGGGAGGGGAACCCACGACCTTCTGCCAATTTTTTTGCTAGAGGTTGGAGGAGCATTGGGAGGCTTGGGAACAGTAATGTCAAAAGTGTCCTGTGTTGTAAGAAGGTAAAGGTAAAGTCGCACAAGAGCCACAGGAGGCCCACACAGCCGGAGCTTATCCCAGTTTCTGTAACATGAAGCAACTGAGAGTAGATGTATTGCTACTCCCCCCCGCAGGGTTGTCCACAACTTTTCAAGTAGCTGGCAAAAATTTCTAAGTAGCCGGATAGTGATTATCAAGCACCGAAGGTGATCCCTTCTATGGGGGTCTGGGGGCATGCCCCCCTCCCCCCAAGGAAATTTTTACATTTTAAGTCCCCAGAAACAGAATTTCCTTGATTCTGAGCACAAATTTCCAATAACGTCAGTTCCAAAAGTAATCGTAAATTTTCAATTTTATTTGTATAAACTCATGCCTTCAGTGGTATTCTACATGTAATTCCCAGAACTCAACGTGATGAACTAATAATGGTGTCTCTGTGCCAACCAGATTATTTTTAAGTCAATAAACTGCAATGGGAAATAAGTTTTATTTTCATATATCTGCGCCAGTAAAGGAACAAATAACTGGTCTTGAAAAACATATGTTTTCACAAAAGTAGCCAGCAGAAACAGCCCAAGTAGCCGGTTAATTCTGCCGGCTGTTAGGGACAAGCCTGCCCCCAGACAGGATACTAGCCCATCTCAGGGTTACCCCTAGCAGTATGTCGCCGGTACCCATTTATACACCTGGGTGGAGCGAGACAATGTGGTGTAAAGGTTCTTGTCTAAGGAAACAACATGATGGTAGGGACTGGGCATCGAACCACCGACCTTCAGGTCTGAAGTCCAACGCGCTAACCGCTGCACCACCGCGCCCCCATGTTGTAAGAAAGGGCAAGATTATTGTTAAGCACAGCTCTGTAGTACAGTGGGACCCCGGTTTTCCAGCACCCTATTAGCACAACCGTCTCATTATCACTGCCAAAACAGATGATGCTTATGCAGTCTTTCTTATCTATTGACCACCCAGTTTACCCTTTAAGCTCCAATAGTGATCAGCATCAAATTTCTCCTCATCATTATAACACAAAAGTCATGAGAATTGGGAAAATGATCACCAAAGATGAATTGTCTTGATGTCCAATTGGTACTCAATGAAATGTATGGAGATCAGTAAGGAGAATTTGAATAATGATGCCAAGGCTTAAAAGGTTGATGCAACCATGTTAACATGGCCCATTGTAATTTTGTAAACTGTATTCAGATTGTCATGAACTAGGAGTGTTACATGGTGATCATTTTCTTGTTTGACTTCAGGAGCAGAGGAAGGCCTCCTTCCAGGTGTAGAAGAAGCCATGTCAAAGATGTGTGATGGAGAAAAAGCTCATGTTTGGATACATCCTGGACGATGGGGCTTTGGTTCTGCAGGAAAACCTGAGTTTGGTATTCCAGGAGAGTCTCTGCTAGAATATGTCATCCATCTAAAGAAGTTTGAAAATGTGAGTGTATGTCAACAAATCCTTCCAGTGGGTATAGGACTGAGAAAGCCGCGGCTTTAAGTTAAGTTTAAGTTAATCTTTAGGACCTTGAGTTTGAACAAAGTTCGAGTAAAGTGCTACAGAAACTGAAGCTAACCACTGGCTGTTTGGCACTTGCCAGCTATGATTTACAGTTATAATTTAACTGAGAAGTCACCAAGCACTCTACTAAGCTTCCAAAATGAGTGCTTTCGTATCAAAATTAATGATCTGTTAAATCAACATAATATCGTTTGAATTTCTTAAGGCCAAAGAAAACTGGGAGTTGAGCAATGAAGAGAAGATCGCATCAGCATCATCAACAAAGGAAAAGGGAACAAAATACTTCAAGGTAAGAAATTTTGGTAACAATTGTGTTGTTAATTTACACACCATGGTATCTTTTGTTGTGAGTTAATTGAGCTCTTCATTAAAATTAAAAATCATACTCTTCTTTTTTTCTAGGAGGGGAAATACAACATAGCTCTTGCACAGTACCAGAGAGTTGTCAGACTATTAGATGGCTACTTTAAAAATGAAGAAAAAGAGAAGCGAGATCCTCTGCTGCTAGTTGGCCATCTTAATCTGGCTGCCTGCCATTTAAAACTCAATAATAACTTCAAGTGCATTAAAGAATGTGAAAAGGTTAATGTCCTCCCAGTGCTTGAATATTTTGCAGCCCTTTCTTGTCATATTCTTGAAATGGTGTAATTTCCTTGTTATGACATTCTTCCAGGCTCTTGAGTTAGAGAAAGAGAATATAAAGGCCCTCTTCAGAAGAGGAAAGGTAAGCATTTACTGGTCAGTACTGTCTTGACATTTAAGTGCTGTTTAATTGCTTTCATTGCACACTTAAAAAATTTCATTTACAGACTCAGACATTAGAACTTCCATATAAAGCGTAATAAACAGTGTCACAGGAAAACACTGCTCATCTTTTTCAATTCATAAGTTAGAAGCACGTAACATATAACATGATTATTAAAATGGACACAGGAAGCGATTACTCAGTAGCTTTCAATTGAATGGTCACTCTTAGGGATTCCATCCACAGACTCAAAAGGTAGCACTACTTGACATGAGCCAAGGGGTGGGTTTATTTGCAGCATATGTGTGTAGCTGTCTCTTTAGCCCAAGCAAATTTATTTTCTAAACTGCTTACCGAAAATAACTTATTTATGCTCTAAACTCTCTAATGATGAAACACACAAGCAAATAAACAATAAATGAATTTATTGTATTGGAGGAATAGGTCGAGCAGTGCCATGATACGACCTCTGCAAAACACAACTCACATGATACAGAAGTATAAATGGTAGGAAAATACAAAATGAGTCTAAACTGACTCTTACAAAAACTGAATTAATTAAATTCCAATGTGCAAAGGAACATATAGACGCGAGTCGACTTTATCGCGAACATAGCCGTCTTTAGCTGAATCTGATTTCCACCTTCCGTGAACTTTGAAAAGCCGATCTGGAACATTCAGATTTGCAGCGGAAGTAGCTCCTCCGGACCTGAAGCTGTGATTACTAAACTTAGAGGGGTCTAATCCAATAGTTTTCAACTTCTCCTTAAGAATTTCTCCCGCTCTGCTAGCAGTGAGGGGCTTGGAAGACAAAACATTGCCCTTCAATTTCTTGTCGTACCGTAAGGATCTGAAAATGAAATTCTGAGAAAACGAAGGAACCCTGGCAGCTTCTAAGTACTTAATAAGGTAAGTATAAGGACAAGTACAATTACCAGTCTTAGCAATATAAACCCAGGAACCCTCTCTGTACTTATCAGTCTTGCTGACTTCAACAAAAATCTTATGATAAAGATCTTCAGTTACAATGTTAGATCTCCTAATGCTTAAAAGCTCGGAAATGCGGAAAAAACCAGCATATGCGAGTAAACACATACAGACAAACCTGATATCAAGTAAGTTACTACTTTCCCCATGTTGCTGGAAAATTAAGCCAAGGATCTCTGGGGTAATGGGCTCCGCCTTCCTGACAGGTTTACGAAGAACGCGACTGGAAGCCTCAACAATAGACTTGACAAGAAACTTGTCGCACGGATTGCGATTATCAAAACCTGCTAACTTATGTACCCAGTTAATAGCGTAAAAGGCGCTGTTAATTGTAGAGCTACCTAATGAATTTTCAAGTAAATGATGCAAATACAAGGAAACTGTGATTGAAGTAGCTGGGAGAAAAGAAACCTCCCCAGTGCTATGCAAGCACCACGCCTTAAACTTGCAAAACGATCTACAATAATTGATAACTGTGTTATCAGCTCGAGAATTAAAGGCAGAGAGCCAAAGCTTCTCACAAAGTAGAACGCCAAACGTCCGACTGGCAGCTGCTTTAACATCTGAAGCAAAAAATAGAGAAAATAAAATGACAAAACTGACCAAACCAAAAATATAACTGAAAAAATTAAAACATGTAGTGAAACAAAAGTAAGGATGGGTCCAAGTGGTCCCAAAAACACAGCAAAAAACGTTGCCACTAAGGGCCCAAGTGGTCCCTGCGTAATGAAAAAGACCAAGTGTTCCACAAAGAAAAAAAAAAGGGGATCCAAGTGCATCCCACGATACTCGGATACCATGTGGTATGAGCGTAAACAACTCTACAAACTGCAGAGAAACCCCCTACAAATGTGAAAGGGGGTAAACGTAAGGCCTCTCTAGGAAAACCTCAAGAACAGAACCCCTGAACGGAAATTATGCGATCCAAAAAGGGCATTTTTATAATTACCCAAAACAAAAACATCATTACCCATGGGGATCTCGAAAAAATCAGAAAATATGGGGGACAAACCCTCGTCTGTAAAAATGGCCAAAATGGAGCGGAAGGCCAAGCAGGAACAACAAGTGTAGCACGACCGCCGAGGGCAACCATGTGATTGAGGACCCTGGGGATGAGAAAAATAGGTGGAACGAGCCAATTATTCTCTCCCGCCCAGGAAACAGAAAAGACGTCAACCGCCTCTGTTCCAGGGCACCAAAACCTGCTATTGAAACGGGGCAACTGAGTATTTTCATGATTCGCAAAGCGGTCCACGGAGTGAGGACCCCATTTCTCCTCGGCCAAAAGGAAATAGTCCCTCTTGACCCGCCAATCATCATAATCCACAACTCTACTCAAAAAATCAGCTCTGTCATTAGCCGATCTCGGAATCCATTCAACTTCCAATGTGATGCAATTGAGCAAGCACATACTAAAAATGCGCAAAGCTAAACGTTGCAAATCTTCCTTCATACTTCCCACTTCAACAATTCTAGAAACGCTCTGATTATCAGTATACCACTTAATAGTGTGCCCTTTAACTAAAAGCAGAAAAGATTCTAGACCCAGGGAAATAGCCTTTAGTTCCCTGTAAGAGGAGCTCTTCTGAGCCTCTTCAACACTCCACATCTTGTGAGATATGGTGTTATGAAATTCTAACATGTAACTGGCACAACCCGTAGAACTCGCATCGGAATAACATACACGGGTATAATGAGATTGAACAGACAACAGGCGTCTACTGTTAAGGAAAGCCGGGAATATTGTCTTTCCAAAAACATAACTCATTCAGAGTGGAACCCGACAGGGAAATTTTGCCATCCCATGTAGGACTTCTTAAAATATCAAAATGAGAATACCTTGTCATGATACGAGTAATATTACCAAAAACGAAACCCATTGAGATAATCTTACCAACAAACTGGGCCAATTTTCTAGCAGTACTAGAAGGATACTGAAAACGAATTGAATCAATAACCTGTACCACACTGAGAATTCTTTCTGAAGGGATGGAGATAGTATGAATGGACAAATCAATAGAATAACCCAACCACACTAAGCAAGAAGTTGGCTGCCAAATTGATTTGCTGTCATTGGGAAGGAAACCAGAAAGCTGAAGCGAAGTCTTAACAAATAATGAAGCAGCTTCGCAGCGAGCGAAATCACGGGCAGAACCAAGCCCGTCATCAAGGTAAACTGTAATTCTCACAGCATGACTCCTCCAATATCTGACAAGGACACGAACAACCTTCGTAAAAATATACGGAGCTGAGGATAGCCCAAAAGGGAGAACTGTAAACACAAAAAACTTCCTTACACCATTTACAACCCAAGAAAACCCTAGAAAAGTTTGATGCTCCTGCAAAATATCAATATGGTGGTAACCAGATTTAAGATCAAATTTTATACATGAAATGATCGAAGGGAAGGTAAACACAAGCGTTCCTGATATCCTCAAACTTAAATTTCTCCTTCCAAATGTGTTTATTGGCATGCCTAAGGTCTAAAATCAACCTCTTCTTACCGCAACTCTGTATGGAAACAGGCAAAGGATTGACAACATGAGGAGGACTAGATACTTGAACAACTGAGCCTGACAAAAGAAGCTCCTGAATAGCCTCTAAAACAAAATCAGCGTGAATAAACGCTGAATGGTTATTGTCAAAAAATGCATTCTGAGGAACTGTAATAAAAGGTATGGTATACCCCTTGTCAATAACCCGGAGAATGAAATCATTTGCACCTAGAGTAAGCGACCAAAAACTAAATTGAGCTCTAAGCCTACCCTTAACTGTTTGAATACTATTAGGAGAATTCTCAAATTCAAAACGCTCCTCGAAAACTGGACCATCGTCTGCAATACCTTCAAGAGTATCTTTCACCACTTGCTGGTCAGAAATGGAATTACTGCTGCCCAGAAGAGCCGCTGTCTTTACTTGGCAAACTTTGGAGCTGTTTGTAGGTTGATCGGGCAGAGAAGTATGAGTTGGGGCAATTGACTCTCCAATGACCGGTCTTGCCGCAGGCGAAGCAGATGTCATAACGGCCTTTATCAAAGGCGCCCTTTGACGTTTGAGGACGAAAATTAGTAAAATTTCTTGGAGTAATAGAGGAGACAGCTGATGAAAAACCAGATGACGTGCCCGGACGCTGAACAAACTGTAGAAATGGAAGAAAGAGAAAACTAAGTGACGGTCGATTAAAGGCACTGAAATGACCTAAAGTGAGAGCGCAACACGTGAAGAACCTATTTAAACACAACCCAAACAATAAGCGTGATAAACACGCCTAAATGCGGTACGCATTACGTAACCTCCATTCCGACACATAATTCCAAAGCACCGAGCATAAATACATTTGTTGTTTTCTAGACAAAGAAAAATAAAAAATTTGCACTTGCCAAAGTGACAGCTAACATGTGTATCCTGCAAATAAATCTATCAAAGAATGTCTTATCAGAGGTCTGCTTAGATCCTAGGATTTATGTATAGAAATGCAAAGCAAGTGGTTTGTTCCTGATGCCTCTTTTGTTTTGTTACCAGGCAAGATTAGCTATTAATGAGCTGGAGCTAGCAAAGAAAGACTTTGAACATGTGCTACGAATTGATGCAAAAAACAAAGAAACACAGCAACAACTAAACTTGGTCAATAAAAAAATTAAGCAGCATACTGCCAAGGAAAAGTCCATCTATGGTGAGCTAACACACGGTTTTGTTGTTTTTTGTTATGCCTGTTGTTGTTGTCTTTTTTTAAATTACTCAGAGTAGTTTTTTTACTGTTCTACATAAGCAAAGAACTAGTCAGTAATCAATGAAATCAGCTCTCTCTGTGGTAACAAGTAACCTTTGGGGCGGTTGTGTTTGCACTCAAAACTAATTTGGCACCTCTCTGAGGTGAAAATGAACTTGAGCCACACCCTCAAAAACAATATTCTGGTACATTTTCTCCCACTGAGGAGTGAAAATATGAGCTCTTGGCTTCTTATTCCAGGGTTTGTGATGTATTAGTGTATCACTGCAACCTAACCAAGAAGCCGATAGTAACAAATTCTGAAATGGTTAGCTTGCTGGGTTTTGCCAATGTCTTGAGAGCTTCTAGTTCAGAGAAACATAAAAACCAGACTAAGAACAGTCCCCCCTTTCCCTCTGGGATGGTCGAGGGAGAAGAATAAGCGAAGAACGGGCGTGTCACGTTACTGCACGTGCGTCACGTTTGCACGCGGTAGACGACTTTCCTGCACGTTCTTTTCACTCGACTATCTCTGAGCCGAAGGGGGATTGCTGATTGGCCAGATTATGTCTGCCTCGGGTTAAAACAAAGCAACGTCTCTTCCGCAGCTAACATGTTTGAACGACTGGCGCGCAAAGAAGAACTCGAAGCTGCACCTGGTCAAGGTCAAGATGTCTTCAAGGAAGCCACTGAGGAAGAAAAAAGGCAGCAGTCTGAACCCAGCGAAGCAAACACATTGCCGATGACGTCATCAACGGAAGTAAACGGTCAAGGAAACGCGGATGTGGAAATGCAGGAAGACGAAAAAGGAGGGGTGAAATGCTGACATCCGGCCAACAACGAATGACAGCAAAAACTTCACTTTTAACGGTTTAGTGGCTAAAATTCGGTACGTTTCGAAATTTTGTAATCAGCAGAGACGCAGGTATCCAATTTCGTATTCCAACTGAGCCCGCGAGTTTTTCTACGTTTCTACGTTACGTGACATGCATGTATCCTCGCTGCGGTAATCTGCGTGACACACGCTGAACATTTTTCTGATTCACGATAAAGTTGAAGTTTGTAGAGTTTTTAAACTCTTTGCCCTAACCAACATCATTAGTCTTGACATCTTTGTGACCATTAGTCCTAGAAGTGATGACTTGTTGTTGTCTTAGCTTGACTTGGCAGTTATAGATCTAGTTTATACATCCAAGATGCTTGCATGAAATGCATAACTTTAAAATACATAACGAAAATTGTTTTTGCTTAGTTTATCTAGAAGTGATGAAGGTTTCTTAATTGTACAAAATTGTCAAATAAATACGATGAAGAGAAACACACACAGACACCTCCCTTATGCGGATTTTCTGCGCCCATTGGCTGGAGATTGTAAATTTCCATGCACAAAATTAAATGGTACATGAGCCAACGAGGAATGAAAAGCTGAGCTGCTATAATCAGCTCTTCTATGATGAGATTGAGTAGTATAACTGTTTTATTATAAGGCAACCCCTGGATTATGAAAAAGAATTATTTACGAACCAAAGTCAAGACGGGGTGGTATTCCGCCCGAAAGGGGTACCCTTTTTAAGCTCCCAGTATATTTAAGGGTAGGGAAAATTGCCATTTTAGTATACGAAAGGGTCACAAAATCAGCTGCAAAGTGGAAGAAATGGTGGCTAAAGCGAAGTGTATCAAAGGTGCCACATTTTGGCAGCAATGACTACGCAAATAAATCACAATGACTGAAAACTCGGGGAAAACGTGGCGATTCAGGGGAAATTCTATATTTTGACTTATCCTTGAGGTATAAGAAAGGGGTGCAATTTTGCTCTAGGTATATGAAAGGGGTACCATTTTGGTAAAAATTAGTATATTTAAGGGTAAGGGTTTGAACCTCCGGGCGGAGCCTCCCCGTTTAAAACTTTACTGAGTAGCCAGCCCGAGGAATGAGAAGTATTTATTTCCACCGCTGATTTGGGCGATTTCTCTACTGCAGTGGAACCCGTTCATCCTGCCACCAACGGGACCGGGTCCGGTGTTATTATCGGGGTGGCCTTAATAACGGAGTGGTCGTATCAGGGAGGTCTTTTTTCCGGAGTGACCGTATTACTGGGGTGGCCATGTTATCGTAGCCTGTTCAAGACGTTCAGATAGCGGAGCGCGAGCGAAAGAGCGGGAAAAAACGAGGGGAGACTGGGGAAGAGGGCTTTATTTGAAGAATGAGCACAGGCGCTCCCCTCGCCCTCTTCCCGAGTCTCCCCTCGTTTTTTTCCCGCTCTTTCGCTCGAGCTCAACTTTCTGAACGCCTGCAACAGGCTATATTATCAGAGTGACCATGTTACCGGGGTGGCCGTATTACCAGGGTGAAGGTATTACTGAGGTGGCTGTATTACCGAAGTGATCGTATTACCTGGGTGACGTTGGGTATTACTGGGGTGGCTGTATTACCGGAGTGACCGTATTACCGGGGTGAAGGTATTACTGGGGTAGCTGTATTACCGGAATGATCGTATTACCAGGGTGAAGGTATTACTGGGGTGGCTGTATTACCGAAGTGATCGTATTACCGGGGTGAAGGTATTACCGGGGTGGCTGTATTACCGGAGTGATCGTATTACCGGGGTGAAGGTATTACCGGGGTGGCTGTATTACCGGAGTGATCGTATTACCGGGGTGAAGGTATTACCGGGGTGGCTGTATTACCGGAGTGACCGTATTACCGGGGTGAAGGTATTACTGGGGTGGCTGTATTACCGGAGTGATCGTATTACAGGAGTGACGGTATTACTGGGGTGGCTGTATTACCGGAGTGATCGTATTACCGGGGTGGCTGTATTACCGGAGTGATCGTATTACCGGGGTGAAGGTATTACTGGGGTGGCTGTATTACCGGAATGATCGTATTACCAGGATGAAGGTATTACTGGGGTGGCTGTATTACCGGAGTGATCGTATTACCGGGGTGAAGGTATTACCGGGGTGGCTCTATTACCGGAGTGATCGTATTACCGGGGTGAAGGTATTACCGGGGTGGCTGTATTACCGGAGTGACCGTATTACCGGGGTGAAGGTATTACTGGGGTGGCTGTATTACCGGAGTGATCGTATTACAGGAGTGACGGTATTACTGGGGTGGCTGTATTACGGGAGTGATCGTATTACCGGGGTGAAGGTATTACCGGGGTGGCTGTATTACCGGAGTGATCGTATTACCGGGGTGAAGGTATTACTGGGGTGGCTGTATTACCGGAATGATCGTATTACCGGGGTGAAGGTATTACTGGGGTGGCTGTATTACCGGAATGATCGTATTACCGGGGTGAAGGTATTACTGGGGTGGCTGTATTACCGGGGTGAAGGTATTACCGGGGTGAAGGTATTACTGGGGTGGCTGTATTACCGGAGTGACCGTATTACCAGGGTGAAGGTATTACTGGGGTGGCTGTATTACCGGGGTGAAGGTATTACCGGGGTGAAGGTATTACTGGGGTGGCTGTATTACCGGAGTGACCGTATTACCGGGGTGAAGGTATTACTGGGGTGGCTGTATTACCGGAGTGATCGTATTACCGGGGTGAAGGTATTACTGGGGTGGCTGTCTTACCGGAGTGATCGTATTACCGGGGTGAAAGTATTACTGGGGTGGCTGTATTACCGGAGTGACCGTATCACCGGGGTGAAGGTATTACTGGGGTGGCTGTATCACCGGAGTGACCGTATTCCCGGGGTGAGCTTGCCGAGAAAAAAAGGCAGTGGTCCGGTGGCACAAAAAGAAAGGCAAGAAAAAATATGACACTAGGGAAAATAAGAGTTGTAAATGATGTTAAACCGAACCACCAGCGATGTTAAATGCGTACCTTTTGCGTGCTACTGTACTTGAGGTAAGGGGAATGTCTGCATTTATTTATTTGTTTACATATTTATTTATTTGCCACACATACATACGCACACAAAGAAAAACAAGATAAATACAGGAGGAAAGTAGCGAAGAGGCTTAAAAGCCTTCTCGATCTAAGGATACAGATGTTAATAGACATTATCAAAGTCACGGCAACAAATTTAAATCCTATTATTTTCTTGGCATAAAAGGCTTAAACTTTTTCTGAAAAGAAGTAATAGAAATCGAGTTTTTGTTCGGTGTGGCCGTATGGAGTGTCTGATTTACAGTGAAAATGGATACTACAGCTTCATCGTATGTGGCCGGGCTTTTAAACTGATTGAGGGTTTGTTCGGGTTCAAATAAAGTAGCTGCAATAATGAGGTATCCGTACGTATTAACTTGACGGGATGGCGTAAGATGGAGTTCCTCTGTAGTGTGTTTTGAGATGATAGCCAATCGTGGGGTACCAACCAGACCGTCAGATTGCTGGTATCCATGGTATTGGTTAGTGTGCAAGTTCTCATGTCCACGGACATAAGAAATCGTGCATGGGCATGGGCATGCGTATAGGGACTTTTCCACTGACATGTTATACCTGCTGGCGTTTCGTTGCAGTACCAGTTAATTCTGCTGGTGGAGGATTCAACACACACGGCAGGTCATGATAAATTTAAAATCGGCTAAGTGCGCCAAGAACTTGAACTTACCCCACAATAAGATGTACATAGACGATAGATTGAAAAGTCTCGTGGAATTTATGTAATCAAGGCGGGGTGCTCTTGATTCCGATGGAATCTGGGATTCCTTGGCCCTCAAAACGCTCAAAATAATTTGCTTCCTAAAAGGATTCGTCGTGATTAGTTTTCGGTTCTTAAAATGTTTGTTTAAGAAGATCAAAAGAGCGGCTAGCTTCAGGTAAGTTTGTTTTTATTTTAACAAAACAGAAATAATTTTTTTCTTATACTGGATAGAGAAATTGAAGAAAAATAGTTTGTGCAAAAGGCAATAGTTTTCATTACCATCTAAACAAATCGGAGTGTGATTCCGACACTTACGTCATAAAATTCCAAAAGTAAGTAATCGTAATATTTTACTTCGTTGGTATTAGAGTATCAGACAGTGGTACCGCTGGAATGCAAGTATCTGTTTTGCGTTTCTTCTTAGAGGTTCTTAAGCGATCAACTTAATCATCTTGTTAATAGACAGAGACAAGAAACAGAAATAAACAACACGATCGAACGTGCTTCAGTTTAAGGTAACCCCTGTTTCCACAATTTCTACTCACATCTGGAGGTCATCCAAATCAGTCAAATCAGCAAACAAAATTATGTTTGAGGATGTAGTTTTCTGTGATAGAAAAAATTGAGAACTGATTTGTACTATACCTTATGATTTACTGACGAGGCGAGGCAAATTGTACGTTTTTTGAGAGAGCAGGGTTGTCCTCAGGGATGCCCCAAGCATCACTCAAAAGAGAAGTTCCTCTATGAAAGCTGGGCCTCAGATAGTCAGTTTGGTGGCATCATCAGTTGCCAATCAACCTAAAGTGTAAGCATCTGAAAAGCAACGACCATTACTAAGGAAAGCTGACAGATTTTGCAAAAAAGATCATGTCATGTTTTTGCTTCATAAGATTTGCAATGGATATAGAACTGAGTGGAGTCCAATTCCATCAGTAATCGTATGAGCGTTTACAAAAACGGTTGACATAGCGGGAGTCCGATTGAAATCACAAGAATTATTACAGACAAAAGTGGACGACACGAAGTCCTGTTACCAATTAATCATATATATATCAAAACTCGAAGAAAAATTGAAATAAAAAAAGAACGCGTTCAAGTGCAGGTGTCCTATTACAACACGCGTAATGATGCGTTCTGTTCAGTTATTTAGGCATGACGCGTACACTCTCTAATTAATGCTGAAATCAGGGTTTCCATTTTTGAAAAAAGCTCCTCAGTTCTATCATTACATGACTTTAACAAGCACCATAATTGGCACAGTCCATTTTGTGACACAGTGCAAGGTAAATCATAATCTACAGAGCCTGAAAAAGCAGACAAAACGCAACCCAAAGCTGGGCAGTGCCCGTGATTGGTTTAAGAAAGTGAAGCTTTACGAGAACCAATCAGACGCACTTCCCAGAATCCACAGCGGTCAAACGTGCAACAAGTCGCTAGTTCCCGCCAAAAATTCCCCAAAGTTTGTGCACAACATACAGATAAATGTGGAATACTCAAGGCAAATAAAAACAAGTTAAGCATTTTACGTGGTGTAACCACCTCGGGTTTTGTAGCCTTGAAATTCGTTCTGCCAATGTTTCTCTTGCAACGTTTTCTTACAATCGTACATCGAAGTTACGAGGCAATGAGGACAATCTTGAAAAGTGATGTTGTCTTTTTGCGTTTGCAATTGATTACCCTCTGGCAAACAACGTGAATTGCTTTACGTCATCAGTTTGGATTGTTTGCAATCATTTTAGGTGTAGTTAGTGAGGAAGTGTACCGAAATTAGCCTACGCGGCATGCGTGCATGGAAGACGCAATTGCATAAAGAAGAGGCAGAGGGAGAATTTGCTGCACTTCGAAAAAATTATGCCAAAGAACGATCCTTCCCTTTTTCATACTTGTTATGTTTTGGAGCGGGAGAAAAGACATGTGCACGACACAAGATGGCTTACACAAGGTGAATGTTTAATAAACATGCGTGTCCAAATTGATCACGTGTCCTCAGCAGGCGCCTATCAGCGCATAGTGCCCGTTTTTGGCAATTTTTGCTCAAATTTTAGCGTTGTACAACAGGAGCCTGCCACGGCAATTCCGTCTGCTACACGTTCTCGGGCAAATATTTGTTGTGAACATCAAATTTCCTCGGGCAACCTAACAAACGATAGTGCCTTCGACAGAGGAACTCTTGTTTAAATAGCAACCATTCACGACTTCAACGACATCTATTTCTGAATACTCTTAGGAGCCGATCCACCATGCTGCCCTCAACAAAGCGGAATTTGGTGCTCGGAGTTTTCCTTCTAATCGTCACGTTAGTGGTACTCTACTCATACTGCAACGGCAATTCCGTCTGCTACACGTTTCCGTTCTTCAGTGGACTGGATCGAGACAGGCTGGTTAAACCGGAAGTGGTAGTGACTTCCGTCATAGTGCAGACCAAAAGGCCGTTTGACATAGCAACGATTCCCAGAAAGAACAAAGGTAATAATAAGACTTCCGTTTAACGTGCTCCGAGGGAGCAATCAGGAGTAAATCGAGCCTGTGGACAAATTCTCTTGTTTGTGATCTCAACCACCCCTTCGATACGATCACCTCTTTCAGATTACGGCCACTTTATTTTATTTGGGCCCCAACAAAAAATCAAACTTTGTTATCTAAACAAACAAACAAACAAACAAACAAACGAACTAACTAACTAACAAGCAAAACAAAAAAGTGCTAATCCCACCATCCCTCCAATGGGATCAAATTTTTACTGCCTTAGTTGTATTCGTATATCTTGGAGTTCTACTATATGTTGTTTCATAATAGTAACTTTCATTTCTTCTGTAATCTCTAATGAAGTCATATCCCTTTCCCCAGGAAAACATGTTGAAACTTCAGTTAAACAAAGTGAATTTCATGCAACAGACGACCAAAACGTTAAGCAGGAAAAGACAGTGAATTTCACTGGAGAAGTCGAGAAACTTCATTTTGACCACAACATATCTTCTCTTAAAACATATATGTTTCGCCCAGAGAAAAACGTTAACAGAACACATGCTATTGAAACTCTTGAACCTAAAAAGCATCTCCTCCCACCTTCTGACATAGTAGGAAAAGTTGCAGAGGAAATTTTACGAAGAGCAAACGTCTCCGAAGAGGAGGCTAACAGAGAACTTATTCGCGTTGAGAAAGTGGATGTAACTGTTGATAAGGAAAAGAAGCATCAACAAGAGCATGCGTTACTGCAAAAGGTGAAAGAATCGAGAGCAGCTAGAGGGAAAAGCTCAGAGAGGAAACTGGTACGAGTTGAACGAGTTGACTTGACTGATGAAGAGGAAGACGAGGGAAATGAACCAGAAAAACCGTTTCATGATTTTGATTTTCATGCAAGAACCAAGTCAAATAATATGGCTGTTAACAGCACTGCAAAGGGAAAGGAATCATCAAGAGTTAAATCGGGTATGGACTTAAAAACTGAAGATTTGGAATCGGTGCATGCAAGAAGATTTGGGAGAACAAATGTGCTAGAAGATGAAAGCCGCAACTTAACTAACGTGAACTTAAGGATGGAAACCCCTAAAAGTACGCTTCCACCATTTTTTGCCAAGTTCTTGAATATCACTGCAAAAGAAAGACAAATGGTTGATCTTCTTCATAATTTTACTAACAACAGCAAGCCGCTTGATGAGCCAAAGCCAAGCATTTCTCCTGAGGGAAACAAACTCGACCGGGAGAAACCCAAAATGACGGTAAGCATGGAAACGTCATCTGCGCACGCAGAGAAAACTGCCATACGGGAGAAAAGGAGCCACAACGAAGCCAAATTGCACGATACGCTGGTAGATAAGCTGCTAAATATTTCCAGTGACGGAAAATCTTCACTTCATCAACACAATGGTTTTGAACGTTTTAGTGAACCTCTCAACCTATCTGGAATTCTGGAAACAATTACCGAAAGAAGTCAAAATCTTGTGAATAAGGACATGCAGAATTCGGTCCCTGACAGCACTGCGCTCCTAGTAAAATTTCTAAAGGAGGGTAGTCGCTATCGACTGCGCATGCCCCCTAATGTCACCGCTGCACACACAAAAAAAGACAAAAGCAGAATTGCTGCTACAAACTTAGGACGCCATGTAACAGAGCTGCAG